>CAMZMU010000058.1:20670016-21270016 GCA_947311845.1 Poa pratensis
AATTAGTAGCAAAAAATATAGTGAAGTTGGTATCAAATATTCACCGCACCGGTTCTGTCGGCCAAATCCTCGAACGATTGGATCGATCTTAGCTAGGGCTAATTAATACGATCGATCGTCTATCCTAGTCGCGCGCCCCTGCACAAGTCGCGCACGAATATGTTATCGATCAATGGCTGATCGATCGATCGATCCCGGCCCCCCGGCCGCGGATCGATCAAAGCTAGCTATCCTAGCAAAATGTACTAGCCAGATCTTGAGCTCTAATGTACTACTAGCTAGAGATCGAGCTTACCTACTAGATCGACCGCTCGACGATCGATCGGTCTAAACGAAAGGGCTGGACAGGAAGATCTAGTCGTCATCCTCGATTGAGGATTCACACACGCCCTCCTCATGGTCGGGCATGTCCTCATCGGAGTCGGGCATGTAGTCCTCATAGAAGGCCGCCGGCATGCCCTCGTCGTTGTCGTCGTCGTCGTTGTCGTCGTCTCCCGTATCGGCGTCCGGCATGTCCTCGTCGGACTCGCCGTCTTGACTGTCCTCGCCCGCGGCCGCCGCCTCGTCGCCTCTTCCTCGCCCGCGGCCGCCGCGCGTGCCGCGGCTGCAGCCTCCAGGATGTCGTGGTTCTGCTCCACAAGGGCGGGGTCGGCCCTCATCTGCCCGATGAGTGCGGCGTCCACGCGCTCGGCCTGAATTTGCAGCCAGGCCGCGCGGTTCTCTGCCTTGACGGCCTCCAGATGGGCGAGCACCCTGGGCGCCGGCGCATCGCCACCATCGCCCCCCGCCACGGCCCGGCCCTCGCCCTCGCCGCCATTGCCCGCCGCCGAGGCTTGGCTCTCCAGCACGACCTGGCCGCCATTGCCCGTCGCCGAAGCCTGGCTCTCCACCACGCGTGCGCCACAATCTGCCGCTGCCGCGGCCAGGCGCGCTGGCATGCCTTTGCGGCCAGCGCAGACCGCCAAGAACTCCACCACGGCGTCCGCCACGGCCTTCTCTATGGCGAAGACCAATGTAATATAGCCGGGCGAGCGCATCTCCGTCATGGCCGCCGCCGTCTCCGCCGCATCCGGGATTTTGGCCGCCGCGCGCATCTCAGTCGCAATGACGGTGTAGTGCTCACGCGTGAGTTTCGAGTGGGTCGTGGCCAGGCGGCGAGGCATGATGCGCGCGGTGGCAGATCTTGAATTGGGCGGCGAGAGGCTGATGGATGGAGGCGGCTAGGGTTTGCTCTAGGTGAAGGGGAATCTCGGAGGGGATGGATTTCTACCGTCCGGCACCGCAGTTAATAAAGCTCACAAGTCCGGAGGGGAATCTCGGGCACTGCGCTGGCCGGCCACGGTTTCGGTGGGACCCGGAGGTCATTTGCATTTATCCGGAGGTTCAGGCACTGCGCCGTTCACACTGGAAAAATGTGGTCAAAGCCTGCGCAGGGAGACATCCATACGATCTGGTCATCCATTTCTAATAGTCCGGAGGGTACAGACGTTTAAATGTATCGAAAGATCAAGTTTTGATATATTTGCAATATACGTGATAAATTCTGAGCTATATGTATGCATCTGTATTGTCTATTCGTCGGTATATGATGCAAATATTGCGCGAAATCCAAATGTTTGCTAATTTAATATCCGGAGGGTCCGGCTATGATCCAGATGTTTACTAGTTTAATATGCCGAACTAATATTTCTTCTACATTCATGTACATGGGTGAATAATCCGTATAATGGTAACTCTATGAGCACATTATCTGAAACCATTAAAATTTCTCATATTTTGTGGAAAGTTCTTTAGTACTCCCTCCATTCCATGATGTAAGATGTTTATGGTTTACACACATGCATGTGTACATTCATACTAAAAAGAATGTACACATACACTACAAAGTGTCTACATACATGTATATCCATGTGAATGTGGAAAAGGGCTAAAACATCTTATATTGCGGAACGGAGGGAAATACAGCTGTAAAGAAGAAGAACACATCATCGTTATATATATACACCAGACATTTTCCGTGTAAGCTACAAGTTTTCTACCTGATAAATTATCTTCGGTATATGAACCTATTTCTCCGTCTACAACTCAGTGTAACATTAATTAGGACGCATAAATCATTTATCTTTACTTTTGTTTGAATGTTTTGTAAGTATTTTGGATTTTGGTAAATCTCGGAGTGAACAAACATATCTGGATGGTGCAGACTGTGAATAACTAGCGGCAAAGTGAAAAATTTCGGGTTCCAAATCGATAACGGGAGGGTGAAATTTTCCCCTCTTGCCACGACACCACAAATCGAAATCTCAGAAATCTCGCCCACCTCCCCACCAAACCCTCGCCCGCCTCCCCGCCGCCACCACCCTCACTCCCCGCCTCCCCGCCATCGTTCCCCTCACCCCCTCACTCCCCACCTTCCCCGCCGCCATTCCCCTCGCTCCCCGCCTCCCCGCCGCCGTTCCCCGCGGCTGCGCCTGCCCGCCGCCGTTCCCCGTCGATGCGCCGGTCCGCCGCCGGCCCCCGTCGCTGCGCCTTCCTACCGCCGTACGTGACTCTACCCCTCCGAACCGGCCTGTCCCCACAGCACATCTTGCCTCGCCATAGCAGCTAAATCCTTGGTTTGCTGCATGTTCTAACCCTAGTTTTCAATTTATTTTAGAAATTGTGTTGCGCATTTTTAGGAATTTGTGCTGCATGTTGTCTAGTTTTAATTAGTTCTCAATTAGATAGCTTGAATTGTAAACTGGCTTGAATTGCTATGATATAGGAATTCATTATGTTAACTTGATTAATTAACAGGAAATGACATGGCCATTATGCGAGCATGAGTGCTCTAGCCTCCTCAGTGGAGCCAATTTTAGTGTTCAGCTGCAAGCTGAGAGTCGTCACAGCAAGTCATTCGTAAGTAGGACGACAAACTTCTAGTATTGTTTAACGTGTTTCTATTGCATAGTACTATATAATACCGCTTATCATGTTTATGTTGCACAGGTAGTACCGTGCAACGGTCGGGAAGCGTTCAACCGGGTAGTAGGCGACACTATGTTGTTTTGTGCTCTTGAGAAAACATACACTATTTATGTGACCAAAGGACAGAGGACGACTCGCTTGCACGGCTTAGGATGGAAACAGTTCGTCCGGAACACCAATCATGTTCACAAGGGAGTAGTGCTGCTTGTTTTTACTATTACAGGACTAAATCCCAGGATCTCTGTCGCCTTTATGGAATATGCCAACAATGAAGAGCACAATGAGGAGGATTATGAAAGTTCTCCCTATTGTTCTGGGAGTTCTGATGGGAGTGACGAATAGGCCAGTTGTTACATAGTTTTCCGAGGAGTTCATCTGAAGACAGATGAGAACGACCGCATGGTTCAGCTTCTCCCCGTGACATCCGATGTTGGTGTTCCTTTTGTGACCCGTTTGACGGCCACAAATTTGAAGAGACATGATATGGTATATATGTGCCTCTTTGCAAAGTTAAAATTCAAGAAGAATTGCCTCGTTACCCGGTATATATGCCTCTTTCGTAAGTTAATATATTGTATATGTTGTCCTTTATGCGCAGGAACTATCTAAGATCATAGTGCAAGACGCTGTCCTACCAACTCATGGCAAAGCTGGACTACGACTTGGAGCAGCTGGGGCCGTCACAACCATTAGGTACAACAAGAAACATGATAGCCGCATTGAGTTTGACAAGCTGGGGTGGAAGAATTTCATTGAAGGCAAGCATTTTAAGATCAATGAACATGTTTTGATCATTATGAGGAACACCAATCACCTAAGCTTGGATGTCATGATTGAGATGCAGATCATATAGAACAATATTCCATCTAGATTGTTGATCAATTTTCTAGCTAGTTTGTTTGCACGAAAATACAGTTTTCAACAATCATTTTAGCTAGTTTCCTCAACATTTTCTACATGTACGTGTTGTATAACTGATTTCAATAATGGTACAGGGGTTATGCTTTGTATAACTAGCTGGCTAAAACTGGCCGGGTTACTGTAATCATTCTGTTTTAATTTGCTTCACCAAGTTGGACCCCCCGGATATATTCTCGGAGGCAACGAATATTACGCCCGGAGGGATACGTCGGACCCCACGGGTTGTGCGACGGCCATCGTTTGCGTACGTCTTTGATTAGTCATGTTTACAGACGGGTACTTATATTGGCTGTCTCTGGATTACAAACGGCTGAAATCTGTGGCCGTCTGAGAGGAGGACTCATTACAGCCGGCACAAGGCTGCCACCTCTAATGAAGCATACATTAGAAACCCACGCCTACAAACGGATGTTTTAACCGGCTGAGATGACTCTCTAGGGCCGGCTCTAATTTACGTTTATGTACTAGTGGTACACTTGAGTCATGGCCCTCTCATGGGTTCATCTGACGCGTGATGGCTTGGTTCGCCCACATCACGGCTGACGCCGGCGTTGCAACGCTGCGAGTGGTGGCATGGATTGGACTGGAGTCAAAGGTGGTTGTGGCATTCGCCTTCGTGGTCTGGTCTATATCTTCCACCACTGACCACTTGGGAGGAAAATGTGGTGTCGCTGGAGGGTTTCTCGCATGGATTTGGGTGACATCGGTTACCTTCCTACCTTGTTGGGCTCAACGGTCCTTGTTGCCTTAACAAGTTTTTGTTGGCATGGTTATCAATAGCGTGTCAATGTCCACGTCAGGGTCGTCCACGTGAGATGTTGTCTTTGTATGTGTATGCCATGTATGAAAGGTCAGCAAGTGGAGACGTTAACATAGAGCGATGATGGTTTGGTGGTGCTTCTCGAGTACCTAGTCTCGAGTTTTGGGGTGAAAATCTATAAGTGTGGCCATAGAATAAGTCATTGCTTGGAGTTTGCTCGGACTTGTTCTTTAGAATAAGGACACATGATCAGTGGTTCCATCCCGCAACGGTGGCACATGTGTGTAATGTGTGTCCTTTTTGTGGGGGCCTTACTATCGAAGAATTTTTCTCGCAGAAGCATTAATTCATTGTGTATTTCTTGCAAGAGCATATGCTCCACCAATATCTATCATTGTATTTCTTATTCTTTTGAGAATATTTTAAAAACCGTAGGCGTAAAACCCTATTTTACATCAGTTTTTAAAACCATATTTATAAGACTAAAAGGACCGAAAAATACAAGCATGTGTATAAGAGAATGCACCGTAAATCCGCTAGACTTCAAAGTGGCCTGCAAAAGAAGAGATAAGTATGGTGTTCTAAAATAGCAAATAGTTGTATCATCATTCACAATTATAGATCATCGCTTTTTTTCTGTGCAGTTCATAAATAAAAATCATTTTTCAATGAATTATTGTTCATCTATAGTGTACTCTCACAGCTACGTAGGATTTTTAAAAAATAGCTTATAGAGATGCTTCAAAGATTTTCTTAAATAAAAGGCTATATGAACTGAAACTTGCGAGCCAAAATCAACGACTGGGTATCTGAGTGATTCCTTTGATTCTTGCTTTCTACAAATGACTTGCTAGTCCTAAATAATCATTGCTCTGCTTTCATGATTTGTCAGATTAGGATTCTGCTTTTGCCTAAAATAAAAATGAAGGACATTATCAATCCTGCGTCTCGAATGACTAGTACATCAGTTCTGTAGAGTTTGCTGCAGCAGAAGTTTCTAGTGCTGACTGACAAGCTATGCTATATAACTTGTGAGTGGTGAGAGTTCAAATGTCAAAATGGCAGTGAGCAACTTGTCCTGGTTTGTATAGCATTTGATGCCATGCAGGTCTAATCAAGTATGATGACTAGATGTGCATCACTGACTGATTGCACACAAAAATTACCTGGAAAATTATATGACAAATCATTCATAAAGCAATGCAGTAAATTTTGTTGGTTAACTACAAAATAATTGCCACTCGTAGCAAAATATGTAACTGATTTTATATTTTGGATGCTTGTCACCTTTTGGTGACTACTATAAGATTCAGACAAGCCACAGAATAGACAAGCCACCCGTGCGACGAAACGACTTTTCGATATTGACATATACTACTGAAATTTCTAATACATTGAAGAGATGAACTTTGAACAATTCTGACATCTCACATTACAAGCTCTTGGCACACTAACCATGCAATCTCATTATGGCTTGCTACTTTCTGAACAACAAAAGAAAGCAACAACGCAATCACATGTAGCTAGCTACTGGTAGCTTTAGCCTAAGCTCACATTGCTCAATCTCATAGAAAGAAACCTCGAGCTTACTACCAAAACTAGTGGCCTCCTCATCCATACAGGGGAGGTTACGTACGTTTATCCTTACACCACACCACTAGTAAATTCAGAACATCATCAGGCCAACAACACTAACCATACCAAGAAGCAGCCCAACACTTGCCTTCAACTCAGCAGCCCCATTCAAGCCCCAGACACGGACGTCGTCGATCACTGGCCCGCATAGTGAGCTGTGGTCGTCGCTTCTCGTGTTGTAGTACACGCTGTAGAGCGCAACACGTGTCCTTTCAGCACGCGCTGTGAAGGTCACATTCGCAGCTTGACTTGTGGCATTCCCCATAGGCGAGTAGTGGAAGTTCTGGGCCTGGTCACCTGCGAATGCCATGACAGCCATTGGTGGCTGGCATGAATCGCCAGCTGAGCCCAGTGTGAATGTCATGCTGTAGACTTTCTGAGGCGTTGTCTCGACCATCTGTGAAATGATGCCCTCCTTGCCAGAGAGAAGCTCAATCGCACGCTTCCCCTGGGGAACGGTGTACTGGTCAGAGTCGACAAAGCGGACTGCGCGGTTTGACTCGATCATCCATCCTGGTATGGCTGATGTCTGCTCGTCAAGGTTCGTCGGGAGTAGAACACCGAAGTTTGTGTTTGGAAACATCCATGGACCCTCCTCAAAGTCTCCATTGATCACCATGCTATCTGCTCAAAACAAGACACAACATGATACAAGCATCAAGAGTGAGCTAGAGCATTTCTAAGTTATCCTAACCAGAAGTAGTGTTGTGACTTACTGAAACTACAAGCATTATATATACCAAACAAAAAATGCTACCGAAATTTCAGTGTGGTGCTAATGCTAAATAGTACTCCGCAGTTAGTCTGACTCTGGAGACAGGTACTAGTGAGTTATACAAGCATCAAGTGAGCTACAGCATTTCTACGGTTCTCCTAACGAGAAGTAGAGTGTTGTGACTTTCTGAAACGACAGCATTGTATATACCAAAAAAAATATGCTACCGAAATATCAGTATGGTGCTAATGCTAAATACTAGTAGTAAGTCTAGAGACAGGTACTAGTGGGTTATACAAGCATCAAGAGTGAGCTAGATATTTTCTAAGTTCTCCTATAACCAGAAGTGGAGTCTTTCGACTTTCTGAAACGACAAGCATTGTATATACCAAACAAAAAAATGCTACCGGAATTTTAGTGTGGTGCTAATGCTAAATAGTAGTAAGTCTAGAGAGAGGTAGTAGTGAGCTAGAGCATTTCTAAGTTCTCCTAACCAGAAGTATAGTCTTGTGACTTTCTCAATCGACAAGCATTGTGTATACCAAACAAAAAATGCTACCAAAATTTCAGTGTGGTGCTAATTCTAAATAGTAGCAAGTATAGAGACAGGTAGTAGTGTGTTATACCCTTTGGTTTGTCCGGAGCGAAGAGCTTCTTGATGGCCACATTGTCAAGGATAGGCCCACAGGTTGGATCGTCCTCCATGCCGGGGTTCCTGAATTCAAGGTTTGCCTGCTCATCCACTGCTTGAAAAGCCAATGCATATGCATCCCAACCTTCTATGTTGTACAATGTCTGCAAGTCTATTGTCTGTGATACACCCCCGGCAGAAACATTCAGCGACTCCAGCTGCGCACACGTCCGGGCAGCACTGAAGGTGATTGAATACTCTGAGCCCTTCTCAACCTGCACCACCTGCCCAATAGCTGCATCATTTCCTAGCCGTACAGCATGATCTCCTGAACAAAACCGAAATGGTTAGACACAGGCACACATCAAATCAATGGTCTGTATTCAGAGAGAACAGCTCAATAGAATACCCTGTGGGACAATAAGGATCATGCCACCCTGGTGCTGGCCTGCTGAAACTAGCTCAACTGTGCCATTGATCGTCCAAGCTGGGATCGACGATGCACCCTCAGAGACAGAAGCAGATTTGGCAAAACCACCAGCTGGTGCTGTTTCGAAGTCACCATTGGTGAGCAGGCCTGTTGTGCAAGAAGATTACATGCTCATGAGTGCCATCGTCAGGTCAATCAACTTAAGACAGAAAAATCTTACAACATCTACGGCTTTGCAATCAAAACCACATGGCCGCAAAAGAAAAACCACAATACCATTAATGACAATAGATACTAAAACAATGTACAATGTGTGTAGTGTCTATGTCTGTGTTAGGACTCGGGAAGGACCATAGTGTCAAGCTTCATGCGCTAACCAACTATTTCAAAAGACCGATCTGATGGAAAGGGCCAGCGCAATCCACATATACTGTAACACGTGTGACTCGGGAGAGAGAGGCCAACACGTGCAACCGGAAGAGAGCGACGGCGCGCGAGTCTCAGAGGTATGGCTCAAGAGGCCTATACGTGGACAAAGAGGGGGCAGCAACAATTTTAGAACAAATTGCGCAAACCAGGACTCGAACTCGAGACCTTGGCTCTGATACCATGTCAAGCTTCATGCGCTGACCACTATTCCAAAGACCGATCTGATGGAAAGGGCTAGCCAATCCACATATACTGTAACACCCCCTCTCACGTGTGACTGGAAGACAAGGGAAGACAAGTCAACACGTGTAGAGTCAGAGGCAGGCTCAAGAGGCATGACGTGCCTGTACGTGGCCTGTACACGCCTATACGTGGACACAGGGGGGCTACAATAATTTTTTAAGGACTCGAACTCGAGACCTTTGCTCTGATACCATGTCAAGCTTCATGCGCTGACCACTATTCCAAAAGACCGATCTGATGGAAAGGACCAGACAATTTACTTATACTGTAACACATAGTAAGTTCGATAACCTGTAAAATGTAGTACACTGTGTGCTGGACCCTTCACTACAGTAGGAGTACTACAAGAATGTACAGAACCTCATAAATTCCATACCTTATCTACGGTGAAATGAGTAATCACACATATCTACTGTGAAATAAGTAATCACACAAGAGTTTTGCAAGGTTCATTACATCACTTCCAAGTTCGGTTTAATCCTGCACCTTTTCTTCCCAGAAAATGGTAAAATCCTAACCCCATATACCACGGTTAGTCAGTAACACCAACATCCTCGTTCTGAATGCCATGATTTAACAGTGCTAAAGCTTCAACAATACTAATAGTGAAGAAAAATGTCCTTGGTTTTTCTATTGCACACCCAACGCAGTTCGTCGGGGCACAACAGCAACTGCTACTGGTACTAGGCCGTTTCAAGACGCGTCATTGTTCCCACAAGGACAGCCAGCTCGTGAGCCATGTGACTACGCCTAGCGATCTTATGTGGTGAGAGAGTGAAACATCCACCAAACCCGGCCCATCAACCTATGGCATGGTACCATGGAGATGGAGCCCATGCACACTGCGATGGTCCAGACCTGCACGGGCAAATCCAGAGCAAGGCCAAGGCGCCACGATCCGTGGCGTAAATTTGGGGAGGCGAAGGTACGGAGGTATAAAAACGATGGGCACGGCATTGACGGTCCCTCACGACCACGGCCATCCTTTAAATAAGCTATTTGACCCTTACGAGACGATTCATTACACCTCGCAGGACGCTGCTGGGGCTCTGCTTTGCTGTTCCGTGTGGATCCTTGTATATTACTGCTATGTGTGGTTTCATTTTGACTTGCGGCGACGTCGTCCTTGCAGTAAGGTCATAGGATCTTATTGAAACAAGGCTGGAATATGAGCCGATTAAAACAGAATAATTTTTTCATGGATAAGTCTGTAAATTTTCTGAATCTTCCCAGTGGTTTCGGCCGTGTTTTTTGCCTTCTGAATCTTCCCAGTGTTTTGGAGGAAACACTTGGACATAACATCTTTGTCACAAAGATAGAAAGCTCTCTTTGGGGGTTGTCGGCGTTTTCAGGCAAAGATAAAGCATAATACAAAGCAGGATGTAAAGCTTCTGTACATATTCATGGATAGGTCTGTAAATTTTCTGAATCATGCTAGTGGTTTCAGCAGTGTCCTGCAGCAAACACTTGGGACAGAACATCCTTGTCACAAAGATAGCATAGCTCTCTTGGGGGTTATCGGTCATTTTCAAGTAAAAGATAATGCATATAAATATGTTATAGTCCATGTTATTTTTCAGGAAGTACACTAAACAGCAGGCAGAAGCAGAATGTATATCAAGCAAAGCTGAAAGCCTTTCCTCACAAAAAAAGGGCCTTTGTAAAATTTGATGGATAGGTCTGAAATTTCTTAATCTTGCTAGTGCTGTTAGCAGTGCCTTGCGGCAAACACTTGGACAGAAGATCTTCTGTCACAAAGACAGGATAGCGAGTAAAGACAGTTTACCACCACACTCATCTGCACCCCTCCATTCCACCATTGATATATCACTCAGTTTCAAACAAACAAAAATGAATAACGCTCTCATGTTTCTTCAGAAAGGTACAGGCAGAGAGGCAGTACACTAAACAACAGGCAAACACAAATTGAGCAGGCCGGGTGTGTATCAAGCAAAGCTGAAGACTTTTTTCTGTCTTGAGAAACGATTGCAGTAAACACACAAGCACAATGTATCTGAAACTATAGATCGAGAAAGGGGGAGAACAGAGCAGCATACCGTCCTCCACCGCAGCGGCTGAGGCCAGACGAGAAGAGGGTGCCAGCACGAGCAGCGCCAGCAGGAGCAGCGCCGCCCCTTGCTCCATCTGCTCCTCCTAGGCAGCTCGTCCCCTCAAACCCCGACTTGCGTCCTCGATAGGTAGAAGAGTGGGAGGTGGGAGAGTGAGGTGAGAGTGGGGGAGACCAGCCCCGGTGCTGGGTGCAGCCAAGGGAGTTCCTTGCCCGAACGAGATTCTTCTTGGAGGCGACTCTGCTGCCCCTGCTCGCCCACGCCTGCTTTTTATGGTACTCCCCTCCCACCGATTCCCTTTTCTTTGCACTTTGCTCGCCACCTCCATTATTCTATTTTCACAGCTCTGTCCGGGTCCCAATGGAGCGAGCAGCCGAATTATCACAGTGGCAATAGTCAATAGAGAGCTCTAGAGTGTAGAGGCCACATGCCTTTGCCTTTTTGCAGCGTTTTGGAGCCACTTTGTCGAGCACCAAAAAGAGCTGTACTACCATGTCTACTTCTTTCTACGCGTAAAAATAAACGGTCTCGCTAGTGATCACCCCAGTCTCAAGGTCAAGATAAGGTGAATTATGCTCTCGGGTACTTGTTTCCAACGATCATACTGATGACGGAGCTATAACTTCATTTTTCTTACAAAACTAATCCATATTAATATCGCATAGATACCAATTACACTCAATCTTTACAACAACGCAATGTTCTAAATACATTACTAATGCACACATCCACAAACTAAAAGTAGAAGAAGAAAATAGAAAGATCATGTGATGTATTCCCTGTAGCTGGAGCACATCCACCACCAATACAACACTCGAAGTCCAAATTTTTCAAAAACGATGCCTTTAAGAAGTAAACAATTCGCAAGCGTCGTCGTCGCCCGATCATTGATTTTATGTTTTCACGCTAGAGAAAGTTCATGCTCTCAAAACAATAGTTTCAACAAGGCCATTGCGAGGCACAACCAATTAAGTCTAGACCTTGAATTTTCATCTTGTAAGATAAGACTTTGTACTAATCATGTGTTGTTGTCCCCACTTGCCGATACCGCTGCTACAAGTCAGGAATCACCAAGCAAATTCCTCATCGCCTCGAAGACTGATCCACCATTACTAGGCCTCAGACCTCAGCCCCCATAAAATTCTCCGCCACTGTCTTCACCACAGAAATCGAAATATGACATGTCCCACAATGTCAATCGACAACGAAGCTTCGCATCACGCTCTTTTGAAGAGCACGGACTAAAATAGGGCGCACACGACCGAATCCCATCCGATCCAGCAATCTACAGGCGTCAAGCGCCCAATGGAGATCTTCGGCGGAGCCTTCCGGAACTCGCCAATGAGGGTCGGCATCAAGCAGAACACCGTCTTGGCGCGAGAAGAACCCTAGGATCACCTCCATTATACAAGCAAAACCAGCAGGTCCCCACGCCGCCCGTCAGAACAGCAGAAAAGTCAACCGCGGCGCTGCATACGCGGACCCGCCATTCGCCCCTACCTCTCCGCTCCGGCTCGCGCGAGGCCACGGCCAGAAGGGCCATGGCGACCTGCCAAAAGGCCCAGCGGCTACCGAAGGGCAACGGTGAGGACATGACCTAGGGTTAGTGAAGGATCCCCCAAATCCACACGCCTCTGCCGCCATATCGTCGCCACAGGGGATCACCATCGCCACCCCGGCGCAGGAGCGTTGCCCTGGTCGTCGCGCGTCGACAACCGCCGGTGCCACCCCATCATCTCTTGTGATCGCCTCCGACGCACCACCAGCCCCAGCCACCTTCGGCAGCTGGGCCCAACAACGGCAAGGGCGCTTGGGAAGGGAGGGCTTCTAACGACGCTAGGGCTTCGCCACTGTGTCGCCCTGGGGTGTGACATCCAGGTACGATATTGTGTTAGCACACGAATTAGTACCTTTCGCTCAGGATCTGCGTAGAGGTCACCTGAGTTTAGAACTCTAATCTGCTCATCAATGCATGTACGGTCGCACCACAACCGAAACTACACGCCAACATGTGGTCTGTGCTGTGCTCTACAGTGAAATCATGAACATGAGCTTGGAGTTTCAGTCATAGGATGACTTCAACGGGCCGACGCATCGAGTCCGCGCGCGTCCATTCCTATCCGTGGGAGTAGAAAACACGGCCCAACGGGGTGACGCAACGGACCGTGGTTCATTTTTCTGTCTGCCGCGACCCATTCTCGGCCCAAATTTGGGCCAGTTTTGCGTCGGCAGCGGACGCGCGCAGAGCGCTCTTCTGTCCTCCCCTAGTCCGCCCCTGGCCGCCCATCAGACCATTCCCCACCCCAATCTCCTCCGCCTCCCTCGCCCCTCATGTCGCCGATTTGGCACTACGTGCCAATCCGGGGAGGCCGTCTCCAGCGCCTCTCTTCCCCGCCGTTGTAACAGCCCAGAGTTGAAAACCTGAAAATCTGTATAAAATTTTCACTTTTGTGTTCTCAATTGCATTTTGGCATACATGCATCATCTTTGCATCCTTTTGAAATTGCTAAACCACACACTAGTTGTTTTGGACAATTTGAAAACCAAGGTGCTCAACTTGCTACCACAAGCTCCACAACAAGGGAGACACTCAACTTGCAAAACAAAAGTACCTTGACCGTGTATAATTGTCAAGGAAGTTCCAAGAACTTAAATCTCTATTTTTGTCTTGCTTCAAACTTCTAAAGGACTATTATTTTGGGACTTCTCAAAATTGCCTACAAGCAATTGCTATTTTATTTCCCTACTAAATGGTCTTCAAATAATATGTAAAAATTAGGGGAGCTTCGGAATAATATAAAGAGCCTCCCCAAATTTTGTCCTATTTTCTGGATGTGTTTTAGTGCTCTTTTAAAATCCCCAAAGCTGCTGGAATTTCTAAAAAGAAACAGGAGGACCAATCCGTGAGAGAAATAAAACTGCCGAGGACCTGTTTGTAAATCGGTCATCTCTTTCCTCTGTAGCGACCGTGAGAGCTTCCTTGCTCGCGCCGCACCACTGGCTCGCGCCGTGCCCTCCCCTGTTCCCCTGGACTGCAGGGAGAGAAGAAGAGCATCCCCGGACCCCCTCTGCTCCCCATCCCCACTTGCCTCGTCTCCCCTTTTCTTTTTCTTCCCGAGCGGAACCACCGCGCCATGGCCGCCGCCCCTCGGAGCTCGTAGCCGTCGTTGGAGCACGCGAGGAACAGATCGAAGCTGACAGAAGCCTCCGCCGTGTCTTCCTCTCCCTCCTCTCCGGTGGAATCGGGCTGGGAGGCTAGAGATTGAGCGGGCCGTCCCCGACTTCCTCTCCTCCGTCCGCGGCTCCGCCGCCGCGATTCGCCGCCGTCGCCGAGCCCCCGACCTCGCCGCTTCCTCCAAAACGTTCAGGGTGAGCCCTCACGTGCTTTGGCACCATCTCCTCACCCCTCTCCCTTCTCTTCGCCTTGGACTCGCCGGCGTCGCGCCGCACGGCGCCACCGTGCCGTTCTTTCTTCCGCGCTCGCCCGGTCGCGAGACCGGCACGACCGGCCTGGAGGCCGCTGTGCTCGGGCCGAAGCCCGGCCTCTTAACCGGCCCAACCGGCCTAAAGGCCGACCCCCTCTGTTTCCCTCCCGGTTGCCAAACCGGCTTTGGCCGGGCTGCTAACCGGGCTCCTCTGGCCCATGGCCGGCCTGCTAGCCGGCCCAGCCGGGCTGTGGACCGGCCTGCACAGTAAAAGCAGTTTTTCTTTTTTGTAAAATAAAAACAATTGATAACTTTGAAGTATTGCTCCAAATTTTACAAATGAAATACCAAAATGATCAGTGCTTCAAATGCTATCAAAACATGTTAACATAAGTTCATGATCACAAATAATTATTTGATGTGTTTCCAAACTTGAATAAAAGAATTAAATCCATTTAATTCTTTAATTCACTATTTATTCATCGGTACTCGGAAAATTACAAATAGGGTACCGAAACGATCACAAGAACAATACCTATCTATTCATGCCTGTTCATGCATATTTGAGCCACTTCGTAGTAATGTGATAATGGATGAACAATGTGGTCATTAAGCTAAATATGGGGTTGCTTCCAAATAATTGCACTAATTATTTGGCTCTCCATTTAATTTTGCTAGATAAACTAAATGATGCCATCTTTGCATAAACTTGTCATGTCATCATGTGGTTGCGCATTGCATTGTTACACATGTGTGGTGATTGATTGTTCTTCCGTTGTTCGTGTTTCGATAGATCAAGCAACGGGGTTACTCCACAATACCCGAGGATCCGTACTACCACGTTGATCAAGGCAAGCGTAACCCCCCCCCTCTGAGCATATCTTATCCTATTTTCCGCAATTATTTTCTCCACGATAATATTGCATGCGGTTCTAAATGTCTTTTGCCTGGATTAGAGTATCCTACTAGTTGCATTAGAATACTGTTGACTTTACCTGTATCCTTCCTATTAACCACAGGTTTGAAGTGTTGGCCCGAAATAATTATACTTGCCATGTATATGCTTAGCCATGCTTAGTTAAATGCCTAGTGGTACTATGGTGGTACATGCTGGAAACAGGTGTTGACTCGTGACCGCGATGATGATGGTGGAGAAATGTGGTGATGGATAATAAAATGCTTAAAGGTGGGGATGAGAGGCCACATGGGATGTGGTGGGTTGTCTCGTTCTCGCCGCCTAGGTGCGAGTTCTGTACATCCTGAACCAAGACTGAGCGTGCAACCATGCGTGAGGCCTATGCATTGCAGGAACCCTCATAGACTAAATAACTCGAGCGGGGCTGGCCAGGGTCCTCTAGTTTGGTTTTCCATTTGCGCGTGCGTGATGGTGGTGAACTGAGATGAGGATTGTTGTGTTAGGAAAATAAGTGTCCGCGGGACAGGGGGTTGGAGGAGTCACCAAACCTGTCCTACCGGCACTGATGATCCTGGAAAGTCCTTAACGAGGGAGAAGTCGACACCGCTCCCACCCAGCCGGCTCTCCAAGGAAGAGAGCTAAAAGCTAGGTAATGGGCCGGACGGTACGCGTGGCGAAGGAGCTGGGGCCCTTCGGGACTCCGGGGACTTCTACTTTGTACACCCCTGCAGGGATAAATCTTTTCGAAAAGCCGTGTCCACGGTTAGGACGACTTGGGAATGGACGATGATCATAGAATAACTTTAACGGAATGATTAAAACTTGGGTACTAGAGGTACCATTCACGAATGCAAGGTTGACTTCCTCGAGGGTGATTCGGGGAGGTGCCTTTGATGAACAGGTACAATGGTGATGATGGTTGTTGTTGAGAAAGGTGATCTCAAGAGAAAGAGTTACTTCTTACCTCTTTTAAAATTTCTAATTAGTCGATGCCATGGAGTTGTGTTTTATAAATAAAATCAGCTTTATGCAAAACAGCCATAAAACCTTTGAAAGCCAATCATCGAGCATATATTAGCTCTTAATCTTGCGAGTTCGTCGAACTCAACGTCGTTTGCTTTTTTTCAGAGAGGACTTCACCGACCTCGAAGGTGGGTTCTTTGTGGACGTCGACGAGTAGTCTGGGGTTCCCAGGTGGCAGCTTGGGACATCCGGAACAGCTGGCGCTGTGATGTTTATCTGTAGGCCTCTTAGGCCATATTGGATCTTGTTGTTTAGAACAACCTAATTCGCTTCCGCTTGTTGTAATGTTGGGTCTGTGACCTCTGGTTGTCATTTGCTATCTTTCTCTATTATAAGAGTTGAACTATATGATTTGTGTCGTAGAGTCTGTGATGTGCCAGTTGTTCCACAAGTCTTGATCTTATTATGCTTTGAGTTGTGCCTGTGTTAAGGCATCAATCGGGGTGTTGCGTTGTCTGGAGTGGTGTACCCAGCAACGCCTGCCAAAGGTTTTGGCCGGGGATTGGTAAACCCGTAACCTCCGGTTGTATCGCTTAACCGGTGACACACAGCATCACTGTATACAGTCGGGTCGGGGCGCCACAAGTTGGTATCAGAGCAGTACTGCCTGTAGGAAACCCTTCTACTGGTCGATGTTGAGTCTAGTGTTTGTGAAAATATTTTAACCTAAAAATGAGTTGTGAAAACCATCTTAGGATTCTTTTTACTCCTTATCTGGTTACCCTCTAATCTCGGAGCAATCTTACCTCGATTTGATTAAAGGTTTTACTCTCTGTTACTTCAAAATGATTAGAAACGGGGTGGGTTCGACCTTTAGTGTTATGTGTCACGTTGCTCCCGCTGCGTTGCAATCCCAAATCAACTCAGATGTTTCTACCAATCAATTTTGATCCTTTCTTTGGGTTTTAACCCACGGACTTGAACATAAGGTCCCGGATTGTGTCAACTAGAGTGTGTTAAGTTGTGATTTCTTAACTCTCACTAGTAGCACATGATGCTGATCTTTGACCCAAGTTCTATCTTGTTGTTTTCCTTCTCGCAAAGTATTATCGTCCCTAGTCTGTGTACTTGTGAGACGCTAATGCTATTGTTCGACCATTCGGAGAAAGATACTAACTGTGTCATTGTCAAATCTCCAGAATGGCTCGAGGAGGTCGTGGAGGCCGTGGTGGTCGCGGTAACCACAATGATGATGAGGATGATCTGCCGCCACCACCCTCGATGGCTGAGTCTTGATGGCCATTGAGGAGAACCGTGGGCGCAATGAGCGCTTGCTTGAGCAGTTGGTGCAGCAGAATGCACGGAGGAACGAGTGCAACACTCTCACCGAGTTCCTGCGTCCAGCCACCCACCTTTGCTGATGCTAAGGAGCCACTGGAAGCTGATGATTGGCTTCGTGCTTTGGAGCGCAAGTTCTCCGCGCTCATGTCCCATTGGCGAGCAAGTCAACTTTGCCACCTACTCTTGGTTGGTGCTGCTGGCTGTTGGTGGGAAAGCCATGTGGCTTTGTTTCCAGCCAACCATGTCTTCACCTGGGCTGATTTCCGCACTGCCTTCCGTGCGGAGTACATTCCCAGCCGATCATGGACTTGAAGAGGAGGGAGTTCCTGGATTTGCAACAGGGACGGATGGACCTCCGCACTTATGGTCGTGAGTTCAACCATCTCTCTCGTTACGCCCCAAGGGACGTGACCAATGATGCTGACAAGCAAGAGCTGTTCCGCAAGGGTCTGATCCGCAGCTCGCTATGAGTTATTGCCCTTCAGGTTCCAGACCTATCAGGAGCTGTTCAACCAGGCTTTCACCTTGAGCAAGGAAGAAAGGAACTTGAAGCTTCCAAGAGGCCCGCACATGGGGACCACCAGAGTTCCTCGGGTTCTGAGAGCAAGAAGCGCAGGGTGTTTGTTCCCTACAGCGCCGTACCTCGTGCTCCATTCATGCCGAGAGCTCGGGATACAGGCCACCTCCTCCGCGCCCCACTACTTCGACACTTGGGGTAGGCGGAAGTGGGTACCGTCCTATGCTACCTGCTCCACCTGGAGTCACTTGCTACACCTGTGGCCAGGCTGGCCACTACTCCAGGGAGTGCCCCCAGAAGGCACCTCTCGCGATAACTCCTGCACGAGCCCCTGCCACTCCAACTGGCAAGGCTGGACCTATTGTGCGTGGTCGCCTGAACCACATCTCTGCTGAAGAAGCTGAAGAGACCCCGGCGTTCTTATGGGTGAGTTACGAATCAACGGCAATACAGCTACAGTTTTGTTTGATTCTGGAGCATCGCATTCATTCATATCCATAGCTTTTGCAAAAGACCACAAAATACCGTTCGAGAAAATGAGCCGACCCTTGTGATTCCACTCCTGGCTCCAAATGGCAAACCGATGGGTTACTCCTGAGGTCCAGATTAATATAGGTTCCTTGTCTTTCCTTATGCCTTGGTAGCTCTGAAGTCCAAAGGCATTGATGTCATATTGGGCATGAACTGGCTAACCAAATACCAGGCTAATCTCGACTGTGCCGCCAAGACCATTACTGTGACCGCTCCTTCCGGTGACATTGTGAAGTATTGGCCTGCAACATCAATACCTCCGTCCGCCATCGTACCCAAGTCACCTGAGATCCTTCTTTGCTTTATGGAAGGCGAATCCCCTCCTGAAATCCAGGACATACACGTGGTGTGTGACTTCCCGGATGTGTTCCCGGAAGAGTTGCCTGGCATGCCTCCTGACCGAAGTGTGGAGTTTGTCATAGAGCTACTTCCCGGTACCGCTCCAATTTCCAAGAAGCCCTACCGTATGCCGGTGGAAGAGTTGGCTCTGTTGAAAGAGCAAATTGATCAGCTGTTAGCAAAGGAGTTCATCCAGCCTAGCAGTTCACCTTGGGGTTGTCCGGTACTCTTTGTCAAGAAGAGGGATTCTACCGTGCCTCGTCTAGTCTCTGACTATCGACCGTTGAATGCGGTGACAATCAAGAACAAGTATCCTATTCCTCGCATCAATGATCTGTTGGATCAGTTAGCTGGTGCAACGGTATTCTCCAAGATGGATCTGAGGTCAGGCTACCATCAGATAAAAATCAGAAAGGAGGATATTCCAAAGACGGCATTTGTTACTCGTTATGGCTCATATGAGTATACCGTCATGTCCTTTGGTCTCACAAATGCTCCAGCTACTTTCATGAGGCTCATGAACTCCATCTTCATGGATTATCTTGATAAGTTTGTCGTCATTTACATGATGACATTCTCATCTATTCCAAAACCAATGAAGAGCATGAGGAACATCTTCGTTTGGTTCTGACAGACTTCGAGAACACCGCCTCTATGCCAAGTTCTCCAAGTGTGAGTTTTGGTTGGATAATCTCATCTTCCTTGGTCATGTGATATCCGCAATGGTGTGGCTGTCATTCCTGACAAGATTCAGTCCATTTTGGATTGGAAAACTCCAATGTCAGTCAAGGACATTCGTAGCTTTCTCGGATTGGCGGGTTACTACCGCCGATTCATCGAAGGTTTCTCCAAAATAGCCAAGGCCCTGACTGACCTTCTCAAGAAGGATAAAAAGTTTGTATGGTCGGCCGAAGCTGAAGAGAGTTTCCAAACACTGAAAGCCAAGCTCACGTCCGCTCCTGTGCTTGTCCTGCCGGACACAAGCAAGGATTTCGTCGTCTTCTGTGACGCCTCTCTACAAGGTTTGGGCTGTGTGTTAATGCAAGATGGCCATGTGGTGGCATATGCTTCTCGCCAACTTAAGCCGCATGAGCTCAACTACCCAACTCATGATCTAGAGCTTGCCGCTGTGGTCTATGCTTTGAAGCAATGGAGACCATACCTGTTTGGTAACCGTTGCGAGATCTTCTCGGATCACAAGAGTCTGAAGTACCTCTTCACCCAGCCGGATTTAAATCTCAGGCAAAGGCGTTGGTTGGAGTTAATCACGGACTACAATGTGAGTCTGAACTATCAACCCGGCAAAGCAAACGTCGTGGCTGACGCGCTAAGTCGGAAGTCCTATTGCAACAATCTGATGATTGAAAGGCCCAACCTGCTCTCATGAAGAGTTCGCCGTTTGAACTGGAAATTGTTCCCTCTGGCTACCTTGCAAATCTGGAGATCAAATCTACTCTTGTAGACCAGATTAAGGATGCTCAAACTCGTGACAAGGGTATTCTGAAATCAAGGAGAACATTGCTAGCGGAAGGCCAAATGCTTCTCTGTCAATGAATCCGGAGTTGTTTATTTTGGTGACCGCTAGTAGTGCCCAAGAACGGAAATTGAGAGCTGATCCTCCAAGAGGCTCATGATACACCTCTCTCTATCCATCCCGGAAGTACCAAAATGTACCAAGACCTTCGACCACAATTCTGGTGGACTCGTATGAAGCGAGAAATTGCCAAGTTTGTTGCTGAATGCGACACTGTCGACGGGTAAAGGCTGAACATCAAAGACCTCCGGCACTCTCCGCCCTATTGCAGTTCCCGAGTGGAAATGGGATGAAATTGGTATGGACTTCATCACCGGATTTCCCAGGTCTCCTAAGGGCAACAATGCAATCTGGGTAATCATTGATCGTCTTCCAAGGTTGCTCACTTCCTACCAGTCCGTGATGAGATACATGCTAGTCAACTAGCTGATCTATATTTGGCTCGTATCGTTCCTTTGCACGGGGTCCCTTTGAGGATCATCTCTGACCGTGGAAGTATTTTTGTCTCCAAGTTCTGGCAGAGTTTCCAAAATGCCATGGGGTCCCGTCTCAATTTCAGTACCGCCTACCATCCCCAGACTGATGGCCAGACCGAAAGGGTAAACCAAGTCCTGGAAGACATGCTCAGGGCATGTGTAATCTCTTTTGGCACGAATTGGGAAAAGTATCTCCCTTTCGCGGAGTTCTCCTACAACAACAGCTATCAAGCTAGTCTGGGCATGGCTCCATTTGAGGTTCTCTATGGAAGAAAATGCCGCACTCCTCTAAATTGGTCTGAGACCGGAGAGAGAGCACTCTTTGGTCCAGATATAATTAATGAAGCTGAGGAGAAGGTTCGAATCATAAGAGAGAATCTGAAGATTGCTCAGTCTAGGCAGAAGAGCTACTATGACAAGCATCATCAGGAAATTCACTATGAAATTGGTGATAAAGCTTATCTCCGTGTCTCTCCCCTCCGTGGCGTTCGCCGCTTCGGAATCAAAGGGAAATTGGCCCTCGCTATGTTGGTCCTTTCACCGTTCTGGCCAAGCGAGGAGATCTCTCTTATAAGTTGGAGTTGCCGGTCAAATTTCCAAATGTGCATGATGTGTTTCATGTCTCCCAACTCCGCCGTTGTTTCAAGGATCCTATCCATGGGGTCAATCATGAGGAGCTAGATCTACAAGAAGATCTCACCTATCGTGAGCACCCTATCCGTGTTCTGGATGAAGCCGAAAGGAAGACCCGCAACAAGACTACCAAGTTCCTCAAAATCCAGTGGTCTCACCACTCCGAAGAAGAAGCAACTTGGGAACGAGAGTCTAGTCTTCGTGAGGAGTATCCCGACTTCTTTTCGCAATCTTAGAATCTCGGGACGAGATTCCTGTAAGGAGGGTAGAGTTGTAACAGCCCAGAGTTGAAAACCTGAAAATCTGTATAAAATTTTCACTTTTGTGTTCTCAATTGCATTTTGGCATACATGCATCATCTTTGCATCCTTTTGAAATTGCTAAACCACACACTAGTTGTTTTGGACAATTTGAAAACCAAGGTGCTCAACTTGCTACCACAAGCTCCACAACAAGGGAGACACTCAACTTGCAAAACAAAAGTACCTTGACCGTGTATAATTGTCAAGGAAGTTCCAAGAACTTAAATCTCTATTTTTGTCTTGCTTCAAACTTCTAAAGGACTATTATTTTGGGACTTCTCAAAATTGCCTACAAGCAATTGCTATTTTATTTCCCTACTAAATGGTCTTCAAATAATATGTAAAAATTAGGGGAGCTTCGGAATAATATAAAGAGCCTCCCCAAATTTTGTCCTATTTTCTGGATGTGTTTTAGTGCTCTTTTAAAATCCCCCAAAGCTGCTGGAATTTCTAAAAAGAAACAGGAGGACCAATCCGTGAGAGAAATAAAACTGCCGAGGACCTGTTTGTAAATCGGTCATCTCTTTCCTCTGTAGCGACCGTGAGAGCTTCCTTGCTCGCGCCGCACCACTGGCTCGCGCCGTGCCCTCCCCTGTTCCCCTGGACTGCAGGGAGAGAAGAAGAGCATCCCCGGACCCCCTCTGCTCCCCATCCCCACTTGCCTCGTCTCCCCTTTTCTTTTTCTTCCCGAGCGGAACCACCGCGCCATGGCCGCCGCCCCTCGGAGCTCGTAGCCGTCGTTGGAGCACGCGAGGAACAGATCGAAGCTGACAGAAGCCTCCGCCGTGTCTTCCTCTCCCTCCTCTCCGGTGGAATCGGGCTGGGAGGCTAGAGATTGAGCGGGCCGTCCCCGACTTCCTCTCCTCCGTCCGCGGCTCCGCCGCCGCGATTCGCCGCCGTCGCCGAGCCCCCGACCTCGCCGCTTCCTCCAAAACGTTCAGGGTGAGCCCTCACGTGCTTTGGCACCATCTCCTCACCCCTCTCCCTTCTCTTCGCCTTGGACTCGCCGGCGTCGCGCCGCACGGCGCCACCGTGCCGTTCTTTCTTCCCGCGCTCGCCCGGTCGCGAGACCGGCACGACCGGCCTGGAGGCCGCTGTGCTCGGGCCGAAGCCCGGCCTCTTAACCGGCCCAACCGGCCTAAAGGCCGACCCCCTCTGTTTCCCTCCCGGTTGCCAAACCGGCTTTGGCCGGGCTGCTAACCGGGCTCCTCTGGCCCATGGCCGGCCTGCTAGCCGGCCCAGCCGGGCTGTGGACCGGCCTGCACAGTAAAAGCAGTTTTTCTTTTTTGTAAAATAAAAACAATTGATAACTTTTGAAGTATTGCTCCAAATTTTACAAATGAAATACCAAAATGATCAGTGCTTCAAATGCTATCAAAACATGTTAACATAAGTTCATGATCACAAATAATTATTTGATGTGTTTCCAAACTTGAATAAAAGAATTAAATCCATTTAATTCTTTAATTCACTATTTATTCATCGGTACTCGGAAAATTACAAATAGGGTACCGAAACGATCACAAGAACAATACCTATCTATTCATGCCTGTTCATGCATATTTGAGCCACTTCGTAGTAATGTGATAATGGATGAACAATGTGGTCATTAAGCTAAATATGGGGTTGCTTCCAAATAATTGCACTAATTATTTGGCTCTCCATTTAATTTTGCTAGATAAACTAAATGATGCCATCTTTGCATAAACTTGTCATGTCATCATGTGGTTGCGCATTGCATTGTTACACATGTGTGGTGATTGATTGTTCTTCCGTTGTTCGTGTTTCGATAGATCAAGCCAACGGGGTTACTCCACAATACCCCGAGGATCCGTACTACCACGTTGATCAAGGCAAGCGTAACCCCCCCTCTGAGCATATCTTATCCTATTTTCCGCAATTATTTTCTCCACGATAATATTGCATGCGGTTCTAAATGTCTTTTGCCTGGATTAGAGTATCCTACTAGTTGCATTAGAATACTGTTGACTTTACCTGTATCCTTCCTATTAACCACAGGTTTGAAGTGTTGGCCCGAAATAATTATACTTGCCATGTATATGCTTAGCCATGCTTAGTTAAATGCCTAGTGGTACTATGGTGGTACATGCTGGAAACAGGTGTTGACTCGTGACCGCGATGATGATGGTGGAGAAATGTGGTGATGGATAATAAAATGCTTAAAGGTGGGGATGAGAGGCCACATGGGATGTGGTGGGTTGTCTCGTTCTCGCCGCCTAGGTGCGAGTTCTGCACATCCTGAACCAAGACTGAGCGTGCAACCATGCGTGAGGCCTATGCAATTGCAGGAACCCTCATAGACTAAATAACTCGAGCGGGGCTGGCCAGGGTCCTCTAGTTTGGTTTTCCATTTGCGCGTGCGTGATGGTGGTGAACTGAGATGAGGATTGTTGTGTTAGGAAAATAAGTGTCCGCGGGACAGGGGTTGGAGGAGTCACCAAACCTGTCCTACCGGCACTGATGATCCTGGAAAGTCTTTAACGAGGGAGAAGTCGACACCGCTCCCACCCAGCCGGCTCTCCAAGGAAGAGAGCTAAAAGCTAGGTAATGGGCCGGACGGTACGCGTGGCGAAGGAGCTGGGGCCCTTCGGGACTCCGGGGACTTCTACTTTGTACACCCCTGCAGGGATAAATCTTTTCGAAAAGCCGTGTCCACGGTTACGGACGACTTGGGAATGGACGATGATCATAGAATAACTTTAACGGAATGATTAAAACTTGGGTACTAGAGGTACCATTTCACGAATGCAAGGTTGACTTCCTCGAGGGTGATTCGGGGAGGTGCCTTTGTTGAACAGGTATAATGATGGTGATGATGGTTGTTGTTGAGAAAGTGATCTCAAGAGAAAGTGTTACTTCTTACCTCTTTTTAAAATGTTCTAATTAGTCGATGCCATGGAGTTGTGTTTTATAAATAAAATCAGCTTTATGCAAAACAGCCATAAAACCTTTGATAGCCAATCATCGAGCATATTTAGCTCTTAATCTTGCGAGTTCGTCGAACTCAACGTCGTTTGCTTATTTTCAGGAGAGGACTTCACCGACCTTGAAGGTGGGTTCTTTGTGGACGTTGACGAGTAGTCTGGGGTTCCCAGGTGGCAGCTTGGGACATCTCGGGACAGCTGGCGCAGTGATGTTTATTTGTAGGCCTCTTAGGCCATTATCTGGATCTTGTTGTTAGACAACCTAATTCGCTTCCGCTTGTTGTAATGTTGGGTCTGTGACCTCTGGTTGTCATTTGCTATCTTTCTCTATTATAAGAGTTGAACTATATTGATTTGTGTCGTAGAGTCTGTGATGTGCCAGTTGTTCCACAAGTCTTGATCTTACTACCATGCTTTGATCGCTGTGCCGTGTTAAGGTATCAAGCGGGGTGTTGCGTTGTCTGGAGTGAGGTGTACCCAGCAACGCCTGCCAAAGGTTTTGGCCGGGGATTGGTAAACCCGTAACCTCCGGTTGTATCGCTTAACCGGTGACACACAGCATCACTGTATAGCAGTCGGGTCGGGGCGCCACAGCCGTCACCGGAGCAGCTTCCTCCCCGCCACGACCGGTGAATCTTGCGGCCATCTCTCCCGTAGCGCCCGCGACACCAACGCCGCCCACAAGGTGTTCGTCCATTTGCCCTGGCAACAACTCAGGTACGAACTCGGCCATGGATAACTCTGATGAGTGGTACTACAAGAACTACATCATATACCAGTCATCATCGGACGATTCCTCCGACGATAAGAGTGACGGCCTGGTTGCCACCCTCATCGTCAATGAGTACATAGAGAGGATGCGGCCGTTGTTCCGAGGGTCATTGTCGGGCCGTTGTCCTGCCTTGGACCGGAACAGGTCAGCTGGCCATGTCCAGCTCTATGGGGACTACTTTCGTCAGGTGAAACCCACATATCCTCCCAAGATTTTCTGGCGCCGTTTCCGGATGAGAAGATCATTGTTCAATCGTATCCGGTTGGGGGTGATGCATTTTGATGATTATTTCATATGCAAAAAAGATGCGTGTGGTGCCCTCGGCTTCTCGTCCTATCAGAAATGCACGGCCGCAATTCGCATGCTTGCATATCGAGTTGTCGGTGATCTTGTTGACGAGTACGTGCGGATGAGTGAGTCCACGTGCCTTGAAGCAATGTACAAGTTTTGCAGAGCCGTGGTGCAGGTGTTCAGCCCGGAGTACTTGAGGGAACCGAATTGTGAGGACATGGCCCGGCTCTTGTCCATCGACGAGGCCAGAGGCTTCCCAGGGATGATTGAAAGCATAGATTGTATGCACTGGGAGTGGAGGAACTGCCCATTTGCTTGGCATGGGCAGTACATGCAGGGCCATGTTGGGGCGTGCACGGTCGTGCTTGAGGCCGTGGCATCACAGAATTTGTGGATTTGGCACTCGTTTTATAGCATGGCCGGCTCACATAATGACATCAATGTGCTGCAGCGGTCTCCGGTGTTCAACAGGCTATCCAATGGCAATGCACCCGAGGTGATCTATGAGATCAATGGTCGGGAGTACAACAAGCCATATTATCTTGCTGATGACATTTACCCTACATGGACTACATTTGTGAAGACCATCTCTATTCCAAATGATGAGAAGAAGAAGAGGTTTGCCAAGGAACAAGAAAGTGCTAGAAAGGATGTGGAGCGTGCATTCGGTGCCCTCCGTCACGATGGACTATTGTTCGACAACCTGCTAGAACATGGGAAAAGGACATCCTGTGGGAGGTGATGACAGCTTGTGTGATCATACACAACATGATTGTGGAGGATGAACGCGATGAGAGTATGCATGATCATGCATGGCAGTTTCAGGTGAGTTGGTTGAGCCCTAGGGAGCTTCCACATTTGCTCAGTTCCTCGACTTCCACCGTGACATTCGTGAGAAGGTGGCCCATGTTCGGCTCCAAAATGATTTGGTGGAGCTTCTCTGGCAGTACCACGGGAACCAGTAGTTCCATTTGATGAACTACTGATTTCCTATTTATTTGGTTTGTAAGACTATGAGTGCAACAATTTATTATTTGTGAAACAATTTGTATTATTTGCTGAATTATTTGGATTGTAATAAATATTTGCTGAACTATTTGGATTGTATTATTTGTATTGTGTGATTGATTTTATGTTCAAAACCCTGACGGGTAAAAAAAAACCAGAGAAAACCCTGGTCAGGGAAAAAATGATCAAAACACTGTCCGGGCGGACTCAATGCGTCGGCCCGTTGGGTGCAGTGGCCAGAAAGGGCGGACCTGAGCCGCCGTTTGCCGACCCAAACAGACCAAACGCGGGCAAAACGTGCGTCTGTTTGCGTCAGCCCGTTAGAGTCATCCTTATTCTTTTCTATGCGCGGTGGAACTAGACGAGCAAAAGGAAATTTCAGTGACATGTCGTTAATACTACTGTAGAATATGTGAGGGCATTCGCTTTTAGGTTGGTGGCTGCAGACAAAGCGGCTGAAAACCATCAACATCTCCACAAGTGAGACATGTTCGAGTGCTAGAGCAAGAGTACCGGGCCAATCGGCTTTCAGTAATTTACTTAAACCACTACGCTGGCCACTCCTAATCACTAGTGGCACTCCATAATCACGCACGCCAACAATACTGCTAGGATCAGATCAGCGGTGTCCGATGGGTAGAACCAGAATGCGTCTTCGGGCAAATAAAATTAGGGGTAGTACTACTAGTTTCAAAAACAAAAACAAAAAATAGGGCTTGTACCCTCTTTTGTCGGACGCCATTGGCCAGGAGTTCAGATATCGAAGGTGAGAATGTGAGAATTTACCGGGTGGAGTTGCAGGCCGACACATTTTCTTGGCGTTCACATGGGCATGGTGAAACTTGGCCGGTGTCTGGTGTGTGAGTTTTGACTGTTCTTCTTTGACCTCCTGTGGTTTCTACCGAAGCCATGAATGCGCGTTGCAGTGTTCACTCGCAAGTCAGCCACGCTTGAATGCACATACCCGTGAAGCCAGATTCCTGCAATGAAGTCGTTTTCTTTGTTTTGCCGTACGTGGTTCCCTCCCGTATGGCGAATGCGTCACGGGAGACGGGAGTGGACCGAGCAAATAGTAGTACTGTTCTGCGGAGCCAGGATCGCGTTTCAGAGGTCTGAATGAATCTCAGGACACGTACGTACTAGTAGCAAATTTACTACTAGTATTACCACTCGACATGCAACGATGCAAATAACAAATCTTTGGTACTCCATTAATTCTCTGCCCCGATTTGGCCGTACCCAGGAGTACCTAGGAGTTGTTCGTTTGTGGTTTTATTTGGACCGGTTTTCCGTTAATTAAATGGTCAATTAATATTACCTCCGGTCTAATAAAAATGTCGTGAATAATGTGCTAGCGTAGTAGTACAAACTATTATACAGACCGAGACACTAATTCCGTACCGGAGAGAGTAGTAGGTTGGAACGAAACTTTTGCCCCGTTTTAAAAAAAATCGTTGTTCAGAGACCAGGACGAGATTACCGTAACAAACTGATGTTCGCCAACATTTTAGATCAAAGCTTCAAAGGCACAGGCGCTGCCCGCTGGTGATGACGAAAGAGAAAACAGTACTCCCTCCGTTCCCAAATATAAGATATTTTAGGTTTTGTCTACATTCACATGTGCACAAATGTATCTAGACACATTTCATGTGTATGTTCTTCCTGTCGGCGCGAAGTGCACCATGGCGGTGGCTTGCATGCACAGAGTTTTGGCAGGAGAGTTGATTGGTTCACAGGAACAGGTTGGTCTATCTCTACCACTCCCCCATGCCCCAAGCCCAAGGTAGTCCCAAATGATTTGGCATTGCGAGTGCAAATCCGTGTGCATCGTCATGTCCGATCTCCTCATCAACGTACTACGCTCGAGTTCGCATTCCGTTGAGTGTACAGCTTCGCCTTGTGATGCCAGCCAAGATTTCGGTGCCGGTGCCCATCTCCATTGATTCTCTGCAGGCCCAGATTTGGTCGAGCTTGGTGGCCGTACCTCCCGTACCCCGAGCCCCCCTCGGCCACTACTGTATGGGCTTCGCTAGGAAGGCATTCATTAATTTCATAGTTTGCTTCAGTGTAAAGTTTAGAGACACCGCCGGATTCGTGCAAGCATTTGGGGATTAAAGTTTCATAAATAGACCTACTTTTACATACATGCAAGTGATTTTCACATCGATAGGCAATAAAAGTTAATCGGGTTGCTAGCTATAAAAAGTGGTCTCAGAGGCAGCACAGCACAAGTGTGGATCGATGGCAAAAGTGGAAGCTGTCGTGAAAAGAAGCAAAAGGTAGGCAAAGATGAATGACGTTTGCCGGTGGTCGCGGCCAAATAATTGTTCACGCCTTTGGACCGGCAGCCTGCCTAGGTTGAGCCACATGGAGGGAGGAGGGTGCAAAACGTGCAAGGGCAGTAGTAGTACTAGTAAATTAGTAATCACGGGCCATCCTAGTGATCATCTCGTGCTGCCTTCCTTCAATCGAGTTTCGCCGTCCTGGGTTGGAGCTTGGAAGGGGCAAATCACGTCACGTGATGGTGTAGGCATGGGTGACTGGAGTCTTGCGAAGAATCAACCGTGATCATCTCTCCTCTCTAGAATCAAACCTTGCTCATTATTCATGTTTCATCACGTTCTCTCTTGACACACAATGAATCATTCACTTTATTATACATGCTTCAAACCTTGGTCAATTTAGGATTCATACATATGTTCATCATGATCTTGGCTAAAAGCCATATCTTGAACACTTCATGGTTTAACTCATAAGTTAGAGCATGAATTTCTTTGAATCCCACAAAGGAACTCTATCTCACTTTTTTAGTCTTTCAACCTTGAATCCAGTGGCGAATCTTGAAATTAATCTATGGGCAAGCCAAGCTAAAAGAAAACACACACAAAAAAAGTCTGAAGTCCTACGTCGTGGTTATATTATTATTATTATTCCTATTCAAGGAAGGGCAAAAAAAAACATTTGGTGATGTTGAAGGATCTTCAATTTCACTTTGCTCATTATTTTTTCTTCAAGAAAAAACCAATTCTTTTCTCGGTGCCTTTTCCCATGGCTATTGGTTGTTGCAATTTGGAAAATTGAATAGTAAATTCACAATGCAGTGAACAATGAACAATACATGATATGAAATTGCTAACTAAAAATTTGGGGGAAAGAAAAGGATATCCTAGGCGGGGCAAATTGGAGACGAGAAGGTAGAAGGGGATGGATTCAGTCTCAGCGTCCCTAGGTCGCAGCGTGTGTTGTCAGCTGCTAGAACTCCTACCAGGCCCGTGCCCGTGTGGTGTGGTCATGCCTGTGCCTCATCTACTCCACCGTCCCCCTCTTTTTCTGTCCAATTTCCTAAACCTAACCAAGTGCCCCCACATACATGGATTCTGTCAAGAGAGTTGAGAGGAATGACTGAAGGCATCATACATGGATGGAATGTGTGTGCTGGCGGGCTAGGCTCGTATGCATAGGGATTTTTTTCTTCAAAAAACATGGGTGTGCCATGACCCGTTAGACCCCAATGGAGCTCTCGCCCCTGCTTGAATCCAATAGACGGCGTCCATGCGTTAGCTATGGACAAACCGTTAAATATTACTCACATCATGTTCCATTGCAACATCATGGAGGAAGAGGATTCGATCATTACGTAACTCTAGCCTGCAAGTGCTGGTTTACACAACTTCAATCTTCGTCCCCATCTTCATTTTCGGTATGTCAGATAACCAAGCCTTAAAGGAGAATAACTGTTCGTCGTACCCGTGGTGTGACAACAAAACAAGATCATGTCTAATTTAGAAAGTGTTTGGCTCGGACATGCAAACATTAGTTCATGTGAGTTGTCATTAATTATCAAAACCACACATGAGGCTCCATGTACATGAACGTACTACCATTTGGCTAGTCTTGGTCATTTGTCAAGAAACTCTAACCTATAAATACCCCATATCCATATAATCAATTCAACTCATTTGAATAAAATCAACGGGAGGGCATTGGACCTCCAAGATGCATCCACGGAGTCTACGGTCTGGTATTAGAGTCGCGCACGACTTGGACTACGTTGACTAGGAGTACTTTGATGTTTGTCTCGAGAATTCGCCTATGACTCGTGCCTTCTACAAAGGTTCCCTCGATGCCTTTTCGAACATAAGATTGTGTCAATCTTGTTAGTGTAGGACAGACGTACATTGAACAAGTGATTATCAAGATCCCATGTCTCATAAGGGAAATATAAATGGAAGACCGTAATGTCAGACTATGATGTTAAATGACTATCTAAAGTAGTCACCACCGCACTTCTGCTGGTAAACGACACAATCTTGGAAGTCGTCGAGCCCCTTTTCAACAAAGATTTTGCATCATCAACGTCGTTACTCTAGGGCTTGACACGAGGAGAGGACTCAAAGAGGAAACACAAGGAATCTCGCGCGAAGTGATCACAATCCCTCCGCCTAATGGACATACATGCCTCTCACATCCACCGCAAGGATATTCACATGATCGTGGTGCCTTTGAAAAAAAAAAATCGCATAGTTAAAAATAATTGTTCACAAGTTAAGAAAATTGTTCACTCGGTACATATAAAAGATAAAATATTCATATGTAATCACAAAAAAATAAAAAATAAACAACCGACCAAAAATGAAACAAAATATTGAGAAACAGAAAAAAGAAAGAAAGAAAAGAAACCAAAAAGGAAAAAGAAATAGGACAAAGAAGCAGGAATTTAAAAATCTGTTCACATATTTGAAAGTGTTCCGTAATCCAAGATTGGGGAAAGAAGATCTAAGAGGGACCTATGGAGAATGTTGTCAGAAATCCATAATAGAGTCCGACCACAACAACCGAATTCATTATCCTCATCGAGAAACTTAGACTACTAACTAGAAAAGATTTGAAAATCATGGCATGGGTCTCCTTTTTTTCTTTCTTTAGAATTTTCTATATGCACAATTTCTCGATGTTTCGATGAGAATTTCTTGACTTTCCATATATAGAAAGAGTAGACTATAAATGACATCTCTTATGTCAATAAGACCAAAGGGAAAAGGGATTTCTAACCGCACAATTACGAGTATCTCTATTGTGATTCCCAAAAGGAGGCTCAAAATGGGTAGAATCGATATGAGTCCATAGACCTCTTTTAATAATTCTGATTTTGAAAAGAATTGATAGTTTCTATTTCTACCCTATCTATTATCATTTCAACGGTCAACTTCCCTCATAATGATATCTATACTACCTAATATCGTCATGATATCAACCAATTTTATTTTTTAACTAGCTGAGGGAGAATTTGTAAATTAATAAAACCCGGTGGACAAATTTTCCATCTCCAGACAAAATATAAAAAAAATCTCATGAATTGAAAAAATAACGAGGAGAAGAAAACAAAAAGAAAAACAAACAGGAAAACCAAAAAACCAGTAAACCAGAAAATAAACGGACTAGAGTTTAAAACTTTCCATAAGCAGAACCAGTATGAGAGAGGCTCTGTGGGCCGGCCCCTACCTTTTTTTTGGGTGGGCCGACCCCTACCTAATGGACACAACGAGCGCTCTGCAAATAAATGCGACATTTCTAGGCCGGTCATAATTATCCAGTGGGCCGGCTAACACGGCCATAATCCTCGGTCCCGTCGTATATAGCCCAATTCCCCACCCAAACCTCAATCTCGAGCCCGCAGTCGCACCCGCCCCGCAGCCGCCAGCGACCATGAGCGGCGGCGACCGGTCGGCGGGCGACTCGGCTCCCCTGATCCCCTCCGACATGGACGGCCAGGCTCCACCCCCAGTCGTCGTCACACCCGAATCCCTGCTGCCCCCCGGCCAGGCTCCATCCCCCGACTCCGTCGCACCCGAATATCTGCTGCCCACGTCTCCGCCTCTCGAGGCAGAGGACGACCCCGTCGTCGTCCCCGACACCGTCGACCTGGCTTCTTCAGACGCCTCCAAGGTTGGCGCCAGTGTTTACGTGCGTCCACTCCCTACCTCGCCCCTTCTCGAGGCGGAGGACGACCCTGTCGTCGTCCCCGCTACCGTCGAAGCCGCTTCTTCGGAGGCCTCCGAGTCCGAGGTCGGCGCCAGTGGTGTCGTGCCCCTGATGCCGACATCACCGCCTATCGAGGGGAATGAAGATCTGCTCATCGTCCCTGACACCGTCGAGGTCGCTTCCTCGGTGGTCACTATGGTTGGCGCCAGCGGTGGTGTGGCCCTGCTCCCGCCATCTCCGCCCTTGAGGCGGAGGACGACCATCTCGTCGTCCCCGCCACTGTCGACGATGCCTCTTTGGAGATCTCCGAGGTTGTCGCCCCAGGTGTGGTGCTTACGGACGAGCTTCGCGACAAGATCGTCAAGCAGGTACACCAGCCACCGTCTGATTTTTGTTTCTCGTAACAATGCCGAGTCTCGCTTGCTCTCTTTAGTTAGCACCCTCATGTATAGATACAAATGCAACCTCCTGTAGTCAGTGTCCACAAGCATCTTTTAATCCAGCATTCGTGCAAGCGCAACCCATATTCTGAATGGTGTGCTTATTTGAAAGTAAAATGTTTCGAATTTGCAGGTGGAATACTACTTCAGCGATGAGAACCTTCCGACGGATGAGTTTATGTTGAAATTTGTGAAAAAGAACAAGGAGGGCTTTGGTAAGTACTTTTCCAATGTGCCATTGCTTGAGGACATACATGTAGTGAACACACTCTTCTGGACATACATGTATTGAAAAACGGTAAACAGTGAAATGTGGTGCTCAAAAGTGAGAATTTCTAGTTCCTAGTTGTGTTAACTGTGTTTATGAGACAATAGGTAAGTAAACTGCATGGATTGTTCTGCATGTTTTTAACTGCTTATGAGAGTGTTTTGTTATTTGAACGACACTATTGTAGTACTATATTGATCACAAGATGTTTGAATTTCGTGTATTCGAAACTGATTTTGTGTGTGCATAACTTACATCCTAGAAGGCTAGAACTTGCTTATATATTCAATTGAAAGGCATTTTCAGTATCAATTTTTCTTGGAACATTTAGCATTCCTACCCATCATGGAGCATGTTCTCAGGATTACTGCATTTGAAAACCTGGTTGTTGTTTCTTGCCCTACTTTTCTTACGAGTAGTGGAATGGAGATGAAAATGATGAAATGTGACAGGTACTTATGATGAGGCTTTTACAAGGTACTTGGGGTGCAGCTTTCTTTTAGTTGTGCCGAGAAGCTGGTCTAAGCCTCTGTGAATATTACATATACTTTGGTCTGATTCGCTCCATTCCATCAACAAACTTAGAGATCATGTGTGGTGTCTTGTTAAACAATTATGGTTCTTTTAAGACCTACACATTGCATCTTGTTGTCAATTTCTTTCGATTTTCCTATAGTAAATTTTGTTGCCTTGCTTTGATTCGATTTGGGACCATGAAGATATATACATCTGATTCTGTGGTTGACAGATGTTGCCTGGTCTTCTGCCATGGTAGCTCTGTCAAGGTTATATCACGGGGAAAATGATATGTTCCTTACTCATCTGAGATGTCCCTTAACACACAGTGTAACAGAATCTTGATCTGTAGATCGGTTCCATATGTGATATGTGGGCCAGTGCATGTAGAATGAATGCTTTGTACTGATTAAAATATACTCCATAATGACAGTAAGATGGATTGGTTTCATTTTGATTGATATTGTTGTGTGTGTGGTGGTGGACGAGTTGGTATTATTAAATTTTAAACAAAGCAACATGATGCGAACAATAATGAAGCAAGGTACAAGTATGCAAGAAAACATGCAATGTGCAAATTTTGTATGCACACAGCCACACACTACTAAATAACACTTATGAAGTAGCCTAAATGGCAATCTGAAGCACCCGTTTGATGAACTATGTTTTATGTAGGTATGCTGTTTTGATTTTTTTGTTCTACATTTGTGGATTTCTATTCTTCTGCATTTCTTCACTATCGCTGCAATTGTAAATTGGCAAACATATAAAAAAAATCACTTGTAGTCAAGGTGTTTGTATGCCGCAAACCTACTACTGTCTTGGTTGTAAGTTGGTAACATATATTAAAAGTCCCATTTGAATCTAAGGATGCACTTCTCATAAACCTACCACTATATGCAATTCAAATTTGAAGCATAACCAAAATAGGAAATCAAACTTCAGTGTTGCTCAACAGTGTATTGTACTTCAGCCTATATTTATTAGATACGCCATGGTTTGATACTTTGATTTGGATGAATATTTCATGTAATGTGTTACAGAAATGTAGAATAATATTTTCTGATTGCGCGTTACTTTTGTATAATAGTTCCAATTGGAGTTATTGCATCATTCAGAAAAATGAAGAAACTTGTTCAGGACCACTCCATAATTGAAGCTGCCCTTAGGACATCATCGAAGCTGGTAATATTCTGCCCTTTTGTATTCTGTGCTGACTCTTTGTAGTTTCTACGGACAGAAATACGTGAGTGCTACTTGATATCCACTTATAATCGTCGTCTTGTATTTTAGGTTGTGAGCTCTAACGGGAAAAGGGTCAGAAGGTTACATCCCTTGCCATGCAGTGAGTTGAAAGACCTGAAGGTGAATGTCTGTTTCCTTCCTCACTCGGAACGTTTTAAGTTTATCTATGTCTTAACTGTAACTTATTTTCAGAAAAGGACTGTTCTGGTGGAAAATCTACCTCTGGGTTTCTCCATGGAGAGTATACAGGAGAAATTTGGATCGGTAGGCAAGTATGTTATCTGACACGTATAGTAGTCTATGCTTGTATTGCACTTGGTATTGTATGTTGTCACATTCTCAAAGCAGTTAAATAACACATGTTATTCTGTTCTGAGACTGAACCTTTTCATTTCATATACCAGAGTTATGAAGATAACCATTCATGATCCACAAGAATCTGCAGGATCCAAGAAGCCTGACTTCATGCTTAGTAACAAGGTATGTGCTCTAAACATCCGGTAGTGACGGCATATTTGAGATCCTACTGTTACTCAATGGCCATATTTTAATTTCATACCTGCCAATACATAGCTATTTACTCCCTCCGTTCCTAAATATAAGATGTTTTAGGCCTTTTCCAGATTCACAAGAATTTACATGTATCTAAACACATTTTAGTGTGTATGTTCACTCATTTCAGTCCGCATCTAGTCAACACGTGAAACACCTAAAACATCTTACATTTAGGAACGGAGGGAGTACATGATTATTTTTATTAACCTGTCTCTACCCAGTTATCACACTGTTGTAAGTAGTCATCCAATGCAAATATATCCATTTTACCCAAGAATCGATGGTTTTGCAGGTGCATGCTATTGTTGAATATGAAGCAGTTGAGGCAGCTGAGAAGGCTGTAAGTTATTCATCTTATATTTAATGACCCATTTGATGATAAGCAAAGAGTTAGATATCTAGACGAGTTGCATTTCTTGATGTCTCGAGCTTTTGATTATATTAGGTAACCACCTTAAATGACGAGAGGAACTGGAGAACTGGGATGCGAGTCATACTTCTGGCTAAACGAAGTGTAGTGGCATCAGGAAAGCATATCCAGTCTTCAAAGGAAAATCATGGAACAGTTTCCAAAAAGAACAACGAGGCCCAGTCTTCAAAAGAAATACAACAGATGGTATCAGAAAAAAATGGTGGTGCTGATTCAGGAGAGGTTCATTTGGATAAGGAGAACCTAAACTCTGACGTTAACCATGAGGTATGTATTTTTCTGTAGACCTATGTTTTTACCTGCTTAAATTTCGGTCTTAAGATTTATTTCCTGTAGTTTAGTGCATCATTTGTCTGTGCACTTGCTTGCTGGTAGTTTGGGCCTATGTTCTTAAACTGTGCATATTCTGCAAACTTAAAGTACAGATATATAGTTTCAGAAGGAACTCATGGCCTGCTGTCATATCTACAGGAAGTGCGCCAAAACCAAAAGGCAAATGCTAATGGTGGTCGAAAAGGCCGATACAAAAGTCAAGGACAAGGTCAAGGTATTCTACTCGACTGTCACCTTTTTAATTTGTGGATCTGATTATCCTTTGTACTCCTGTAGTGATAGAACAACTGCTGTTTGTTTTTGCGTTGAATCAACAAATGGTCATCAAGTGTTTGGAAGGGTCCAAACCCTTATAAATTTATGAATATTTGTGTGAAAGGGCATAATTCAAATGCACGAAATGGTAATAAAATGACAACACAGTTTACGACGCTGTGACCAATTTATATTTTCATAACATCTGTGACTCTTTAATAACGTCGTAAACTGTGATGAATAGCTTTGACTGGGCGGACACCTCAGCAATGTCGCCTACGTGTTGTGTCTAGGTGTCAATCCTGACTACGTCTCAGGGACTCCCCAAATATGAACCACACTTGTGGGTGGGATCCATTGAATGGTGTGCTCACATAGTGAATTGTTGATCCAACTGACTTGTGGGACCCGCATCAGACATGCGGGACTAGGGCTGTCAAAAAAGTTCGAGCTCGGCAAACTGTTTGAGTTCGGCCCGTTAAAAACTGGGCTCGGTGTCTTAACAAGTCAAACTCACGCCTAACGTGCAGCTCGCGAGCCAGTCGAGCTCGAGCTCGAACAGTTCGCCGAAGCTCGGTCAAAGCATGCTATGGAGTTCACCCTCACTAAACCATAGGCCGTCCAGCTTGTTGTTCGCGTGGTAAAAAATAAATCCAAGCCTCTGTACCAACCGCTGCAACTACATTGTCAAAAACAAGTCTAGGCCCATGTGCCCAACTATGAATTAATAGCCCATCTTATGGAAAGAAAACAATAAACAAGAACCGGTGAAACTCCTTCATGGCTGTTATGGCCCATATGTATTACCTGCACACACAGCCATGCTTCGTTTTGTACCACCTCACTTGCGTACAGAATAGCACTCAGGGCACTGGCTTATAAAGAGAGGGGATCGGGGACTTGTTTGGCTGGAAATGCGCTTGCGTCTGTTGCGCAGTAAATTAAAATATTTGATAGACTCGCGAGCCGAGCTCGAGCTTGATGATTGGTTCGAAATATAAAACAAGCTCGAGCCGAGCCTACTGGTATTCGCTCGAGTTTGGCTCGTTTATAGTCCCATGCTGGACCCACCCTGACATGCTGGACCCACGGTGGGACCTGTTCCAGCTGGTTAGTCGGGCCCCCAACCTTTCTGACATGCGGTCGCTCTGCTAACGCAGCCGTCATACTGACGTGTGGGCCTACTCAGCCGCTGACGGGCGGGACCAACCTTCAGGACCTGCTCTAGCTAACCCTAACTTCAGTTTTGAGTTTATTTCCAAATCAATCCACGGGAGGCTGGATTTGTTATCCTTGCCAACACATTTACATAGCATGTGACAGTGACCATTGACCTAATCTGTTTCCCAGCTAGGTCCATTTCCAGCTAAAGGCTTGAAATCGGAATTTTGCTTGGGCTTAATTTTGTGCTACATTTTGTAGATAAAACCATTTAATTTAGCATGGCTACCATTTGCAGGAGCCACAAACAAATAAACCTTGATTATCCTTCCATTCGCAATCTTGATTATCCAAACAAACATGTGAAAGAAGGGCACATGCCTGTGCTTTTACGTCCTTGATTACAGTATCTCTACAGGATGTTTATACACTTCTAATAATTGCAATATCCATATCAGGGCATGGCTCATCCCCTACCATATCTGGCTCTGACTATGTAAACAAGCCTATTTCTGGACCAAGAATGCCAGATGGAACGAGGGGCTTCGTAATGGGGCGTGGTAGATCACTTCCACTTCCGAAATCCGAGAAGGCTGAAGAATAAAATATTTTACAAAGAAGCTTGGTAAAGATCCGTGAATGAAAATTACCTTTATACCGGAAAGGCACTCTATATTTTTTCCATGTAGTGTCTTTTCTGAATTCACTGGCACTGAAGGTGGAGATGTCGTGACTGGGTGTTCTTTTACCACCCTATATGTATATTTGTGAGTTGTGGCGCAACTGACACCTTGTGTGATGACTGCCGAAGTTCTGGTACTTGAGATTATCATAGGCTTTTGCTCGGAAATTAAGATGCTTGGTGCCGTATTATGTTGTTGATTGTAATGTGTTGCGCGAACAATGATCAATGGGGAGTTGGAGACTAGGAACACGTTCTGTAGCCTGGTCCTGCCGTGTGGAAGAGCCTACCACGTTGGGAACCTGTTGTGCTCCCAATCTTTGGGCCCTTGCTGCCTCAGTGTGTTGTGTCAATGTGTCGATACCGTGGTACTCCCTCCGTATCAAAATACAAGACTTTCTAACCTTTGCATGTCTACAAAAGTCTTATATTTTGATACGGAGGGAGTAGTAATGACAAGTCAAGGGCAAGTAGTCACAGCGCGGGTGTCCTTGTACTGCATTCTGAGTTTCTGTTATAAATGGGAGATTGATTGGTCACTGAACTTGGTGAAAACCAAATTTTGCGGTTTTTGTTTGTGAAATTTTCCTCTCTGAACCTGCTAAGTTGTACTCCCTTCGTTCCAAAATAGATGACTTCCATTTGTCAAAAAGTGGATGTATCTAGACATGTTACGTGTATAGGTACATCCACTTTTTGATGAATGAAAGTCATCTATTTTGGAACGGAGGGAGTACTATCTATGATGTCGGTTTGTTATATGAGTTATATGTTCAAAAAATTATATCATTGAACACTTCTTTTAAACGTGAATCCAACGATATACTTATGTACTACACATATATTGTTGATTAAATTAGCGGTTCAAGTTTTCTTTTTTCAAAATACTGTGGTGGGTCTTATGAAGACGGATTGAGGAGTACTCAGATCCATGGGAATTTACCAACTACAGTTTGGCCAAAGCAGAAGGCAATTCTGCCATTCGTCACTGAAGTTAATAAAAAAATCTTGGATCTCGAGCGACCACACTGGGTGATTGTTAAAAGCCGCATCTGGTCCGAAACTATGCGCCGGTAGCGTAGCAAATGGTTCGCCGTCGTGGCGCCACCCATCTCCCAGCAGGACAGAGGCTGGTTCTTGAAATTTATCATAGGGTTTTTCTTGGAAATTTAACAGCGTGATATAGTTAACATAGATTGTGTCAATGCTACCAGAAAGCTTCAGAATCTATAACATTCTAGCAGCGCAACCTTCCTTAGCAAGGCAGCACCATGAGACCTACTAACATTGGCCACCTGTCTCTCAACAGTAGCCAAGGTCTACCAACTACGAATAGCTCCTTACATCACGTTGTTGTCAACAACAACAACAACAACAACAACAACAAAGCCTTTTTTCCCAAACAAGTTGGGGTAGGCTAGAGTTGAAACCCATAAGATCTCGAAACCAGGTCATGGTTCTGGCACATGGATAGCTAACTTCCACGCAGCCCTATCCATGGCTAGTTCTTTGGTGATATTCCAATCATTCAGATCTCTCTTAACAGACTCCTCCCATGTCAAGTTTGGCCTACCACGACCCCTCTTAACATTCTCATCCCACTTTATCCGTCCGGTATGCAATGGCGCTTCCGGAGGCCTACGTTCTACATCACGTTGTTGTCGTAGTAGTAAAAATTAAAATGAAACATGAAAACGGGTTCCACCGCAAACTGACACAAGCAAAATAATCAGACAAGCTTACAGTCTTTAAGAATTTCAAACATCAACGCAATGCACATATGAACTTGACAATTGTAATGGGAACATGGACCCTATAAACATGGATAACACATTTTTTAGATAAAAGACACCAGGTGTCATGCTTTAAATTAATAAAGCCAAATCAGCCAATGCCAATAGAGTATGACGAGGACATCAGCTAGATTTTTACAGGACAAAACCAACCACCTCAAACACACGAGGCATTAAGTTTACCACGAGATGCATGCCAAGAAGATTTACAAGGATAACTCTTGTTCACAACTGTGAGAAGTAGAACATAAGACAAACTTCACTAGTTTTTCGAAAAGGAGGTTAAGCTCCATGTATTTGCATCAAGTGATTTGATTACTGAAAAGTTCAGTTACAATAATTTGCCATTGTACCAAAATGGATCAACAGGAAGAGCTAGGTGCAGAACATTAGAGACAAATACTTGCTTCACGCTTCCTCCGCAAGGTTGTTTTTGGCATCTGTTGAGCAGAAGACGGTACATGGAAGCTTAACTCGGGGTAAGGGGGTATCCGTGATTCCCATGTCACTAAATCAAAGTCACCTTTGGGACGAATGGAAGGATTCACCATGATATCTTGAAACCTTATCTTGGGTAGTTTCCTTTCGGAAACGTCGGCTTCAGTTCGCGGAGGCATAACGTGTAGCGGAGCAGCATGAGTGGGTAGAAAGGCGGTCATGTCTATTGGATAGGGTGTTCCGTAAGGGTGTGACAGATTCCCACCATATATGGGAAGGTTGTTCTTTGTAAACTTTTTTTGTTGGTTCAACGCGCTAAGCCAGAATCGAAGGTTTAGATCCATCCTCAATATATAGGTAATTGCATATACTCGCACAAAATCCCCATGCAGTAATTTGATGAACTCTCCTGCCAATAGTGTCAGCTTTGGGTGGTCCTCTGCTTGCGCACTTCCAAATGCTAGTGTCTTGAAGAGGTAGTTGTATTCGTCATCCGGTAATATACTTAGGTGGATTGGCTCCACGGTACCATATTTTGCAAAACTTTCCATCCTACTTACGATTATAACCTTAATCTCTGTGCTTATGCTTGTCACTGCCTGGTAAAAATATTTCCACTCCCCATCATCGACATCTGAAACAAATGTGACAACAACCAATGTTCTCCCTGATATGCTTTCACTGTCTATCCTACAAAAGTTCTCTCCGTTGAAGTGCAAAACTGAAGAGAAGTAATTACGAACCTTCTCATCATTCCAAACATGCTTTACTAAAGTTTTCTTTCCGACTTGGTTGCCACCAATGATTGGAAGCACAGGTGGCGAACCAGAAGGGTTGTGCTGCAACAAGAAGTTGATGAGTTGTTGCTTCTCGGTCTGACGACCGAACATGAAGTTGTCAGCATAAAGATAGGTGTCATAGGGTCTACGAAACATCATGGATTCACATCCACTCAAATGTATAACAAACTCTGTCATATTAGAAATGACAGTCTCTAATTTTAACAAGGTATCTTGTAGGTCACATTTGTTATCAACTTTGCGATTTGATGTACCAGCGTTTGCACGGAAGCGCTTCAGAGGGGTGCCAAGATATGATGCAAATGATTCAGTAATCCCCACTTCCTTAGAACCCTCTTTGACTAGCTGGTTGCACTCGAAGGTGTGTAGCACATGATAACCGTGGTACATAGCCCTAGATAGCATCTTCAGTTGCAGAAGCATACCAGAGTTGGTGATGTACCGCCGATCCGCCTCCTCGACAACCATGTGAGCTCTCCGCAAGAGCTGCTGCAGCCTCTCCACCTGCTTCTCCTCCGAGCATGCGACGTCCGAATACGTGTTCACCAAAATGGAGAAAAATCTGCTAACAAGGTCACCTACAGCCGCAGACAGAACCACTTCCATTCTAATTTTTTGGGGTTGAGACTGAATGGCTGAAGGAGGAAACTGTTTTGGTAGAGATCAGATTCTGAGCTAAGGTGCTATTTAAATGGATGCCATGGTATTGTCATATAGCGTGAAAGACCGGTTGGCTAGTTGGTTGCGCAGCCATTGACCAGTCAATGTGGAAATTAGTGGCAAGCATTAATGAAATTTAAATCATTGTGGAACTGTAAGCACACGGTGGGCCTTTGTTGTCTACACCAGAGTGTCACTTTCTTCTATTGTTGACTTCAAACTCTGCCCAATACATTTAAAACTAGTAATCATACCCTATTAGCTGTGCAGGCAATCGGATGATTTTTTCCCTTTCAAAACAAGCTTTGTTTTGAACAATTATGCACCATCATCATGCTGAACATAGCTGTTTACAGACTCACACTTTGTTTTCCTTGTAAGCTGTAGTGACAACTGACAACTCCAGAACAACCTTCACTTGATCATACCCTATTAGCTGTGCAGGCAATCGGATGATTTTTTCCCTTTCAAACAAGCTTTGTTTTGAACAATTATGCACCATCATGCTGAACATAGCTGTTTACAGACTCACACTTTGTTTTCCTTGTAAGCTGTAGTGACAACTGACAACTCCAGAACAACCTTCACTTGATCACTCATGCATGTCTTGCCAAGGTAATTACTGTATTTCACTGGAAACACACAGTTCATCCTTGAAGCATCTGAAATTCATTAAACACATCCTCATAATAGTCAGTAACTAGTCACTCTGAAGTCTGAACTGTCAGCTGGTGTAGCATTCCGCTGCTGCACCACCAATTCTGTTGGTGTCTTATCTCATCTAGTATAGTAGCAGCAATCCTTTATTGTCTACAGATCGATCAACGATTGCACGTGGCAACTTCATGACCCGCTTTTCACGTTCTGCAACTTCGTGACCAAACTGCACATTCTCGGCAATGTTATCGGTAACTTATCGGTCGGCCCAAAATAAGGGGTAAATTGGCCGGTTTATCGGCATATCGGCCGATTTATCAGTCAATTTATCTTATCGGTTAGACACCGAGAAACGATAAATCGGCCGATTTATCGAAATATCGGAAAATATCTTGAACAGTGATTCTCGGCAACCATTTCTGCTGCACCGCCATTCTGTTGGTGTCTATCTCATCTAGTATCATCTAATAAAGAATGTAGCAGCAATCCTTTATCCTGCGTTTTTTATCTTTTTTGCGCTACATTTTGTAGTGTAGATATGGCATGGTTATCATTTGCACAGATCAAAGAAATCTGTTTATCCTTCCATGTACATAGTTGACTACATTCAGGTATTTTTTCGGACCTCTTGGAGCTCAGGCTCCATTTGGGGTTTCCGGCAAAAGAAAGGGCATATAACCGCCTTTGCTTTTACATCCTTGACTACAATATCACTACAGTCTACCGGATGTTTACACTTCTAATATTTTCAATATTCATATCAGGACATGGCTCATCCCCTACCACATCTGGTTCCGACTCTGTAAACAAGCCTATTTCTGGACCAAGAATGCCAGATGGAACGAGGGGCTTCGCAATGGGGCGTGGTAGATCACTTCCACTTCCGGAAGCTGAGAAGACTGAAGAATAGACCGTTTTACATCGAAGCCTGGTAAAGATATGTGTATCAAATGACTTGTATACCGAAAAGGCCTCTATTTTTTTATTCTGTGTAGTGTCATTTCTGAATTTTACCACCGTATATGTATATTTGTGACGGAACTGACACCTTGCATGATGACTGCCAAAGTTCTGCTGGTACTTGAGATTTATCAATTATCATAGGCTTTTACTCGGAAATTAAGATGCTTGGTTCCGTATTATGCTCTTGATTGTACTGTATTGTATTGCGCGAACAATGATCAATGGGGACTGGGAACACCTTCTGTAGCCTGGTCCTGCCCTGCTATGTGTGGAAGAGCCTACCACGTTGGGAACCTGTTGTGCTGCCAATGTTTGGGCCCTTGCTAGCTCAGTGTTCTTGCGCGTTGTGTCGACACACCGTGGTAGTCATGACAAGTCAAGGGCAGGTAGTCACAATGCGGCTGATGTTGCACTGCATTGTGAGTTCATGTTATAAATGGAAGATTGATCGGTCGCCGAACGTGGCGAAAACCAAATTTTGCGCCTTTTTTGTGTGAAGTTACACCGCCCTAATTTGTAAGGTCTGCGTGAAAACTTTTTTTTTTTGCGAACACGCAAAAGAATTGCGTGTCGACTTTGATAGGTAGAAAGAACAGAAAGACAATAGGGCTACGGCGTGTCCAGCATCCGAAGATGCGGTTACAGATGTGCCAAAGTGGAAGGCAGTTCTGCCATGCGTCACTGAACTTAATAAAAACAATGTTGGATCTCGAGCGACCACACTGAGGGATGCTTAAAAGCCGCATCTGGTCCGAACCTATGTGCCACTAAGGCAGCAAATGATTCGCCGTCGTGGCGGCACCCATCTCCCTGGCGACCATGTCGCGCGCCGAGGCAACCTCCGTGGGCAGCAGTCCCAAGTCGTAGACGAGATGTATGTACACCGGTAGGAATGATCGTGGCTAAACTCTGCAGTGATATATACTGACACTGCTAGTCAGTAGCGGCTCTATTATTTGCTCGTCTGGATGGAAAGCGAGTTTGACTGCTGAGCGTGGTACCAGCAGAAACAGTACAGCCAGGGACCTTCACTATACTTGGATCTACCATGGCGCGGCGGCGGCGGCTGCTGGGTTGAGCAGCAGGAGCAGAGGACACAGGCTGTGTTCACCATCTTCTCTCTTGTTTCACCTCCGCGCCGCATTAGCCAGGGTGTAATTTTACCGTGAACTGTGCAATCGATGTGGACTATGTTCTCTTGTGGCGTCCCGGGCGGCTGACCCCGGCTTGCCAGGTGTAATTTTACCGTGAACTGTGCAATCGATGTGGACTATGTTCTCTTGTGGCGTCCCGGGCGGCTGACCCCGGCTTGCCAGTTCTGTTGCCACAGGCACACCGCACACATCAATGGTGAACATGCCGACTCTTTGAGGTAACTAGAAGGTTACCCCGCGCGTTGCAGCGGGAATCTTTTTAAAAACTCTTGTGTAAATGAAAAGGAATTTATTTATAGGAATATGCAAGAATCAATCAGTCAAAATAGTCGAGAGACTAAATTTAATCAAAGTGAAATAATTTTTTATTTAACAACCTTTAATAGGTCGATAAAATATTGCATAGTGATGTCATCAACCATACAGGTTGCTAGAAATTCTGTGAAGCAAACAATTGACTGTAAGTACAACTAAAAACATACAAACACGATACTTTGGGGCATAATCTAGAAGGTCGGAGTTAAGAATTGTTCTCGTGCAAAAAAAAAAAATGTAGAAGACTTTTGCATATAATATGGTCAAAACATAAAGGTGCTGGCATAATATATGCAAAGCAACCTTGAATTTTATTTTTCAATAAGAATACATGGCAATGATTGAAATTTGGAAGCAATATAAATTGTGTTTGTAGCAATGTGGTATACTGTTTCTATAATGATGGGGAAAGTCACTTGATCGAATCTGGACAACTCACGCACATCATGAGAGTAATTGAGTTTGAATTAGTACACATCATGGACTGACCATCCCCAAAAATTCATTATCTACTTCGCCTCCTTATGTGCATAATTCGTAATGTGTAACTTATAATTCAGTAAACACATATTACCAAATGATTTATACATTTGAGATGAATATGCAACTTACCTTTTCCAGAAGTTCAATATCTCATATGCAGCGGTGCCGATTAGTCCATATGATACGACATAAATCACTGTAATATTTCCCATATTTCCCTGTCATGTAAACTACATAGTTCACTCGTAGAAAAAATGCCTGTCTGAGTTGAAAATCATGTACTCCTAAATCTTGGTATCACAAATTCTGTTCTTAAATATCCCTCAAGCCTGTTTATATGAACACTGAAAAGAAACCATAACAGATATGGATACGTGAGGACGAGTTGGACCTTCTCTTCTTTTCCCCTGCTACAGGAAAAAGGCGAACTTTTGGGCGATCCCCGTGCGCATCAATTCCTCGCCGGTGATCCGTGGGATCCCTCGCCTCCGGCGGCCGCTCCGGCGGCGGGAGGTCGGGGAATCCCCGGATCCAGGCTATGTGAATTAGGTGTGCGTGGGGTGTGTCGCCGGCGGCGTTGTGGTGGAGGTGACGGCGTCGGTGGTGTTTGGTGGTGGTGGTTCTCCCCTCCGTTGGTGCGGCTCTGTGAGCTCCGCCGCGGATCTGCCGCCAGGCCCTTGCTCGCGGCTCTGCGGAGTCCTCGAGGGGGCGTCCCCTTCGCCGGAGTCCGAGGCAGGTGGATCCGGCGTTTGACGACTTGGAGCTTGCGATTCCTGAAGACCGAGGTGGTGCCGCCGGCCGTCGTGCGCGGTGGAGGTGTTCCGGCACCGAGGAGCGTCGACTCTCTGCCCACGGGGGGCCTCCCAGTCCAAGCCAATGGAGGTGGTGTGGCAGCGTTCGCCGGCGCAGCGTCGAGCATGTCGAAGACGACGCCAGAGTTCAAGAAGGACCTATATGTAATTTCTTTGTTTCTTGGGCTTTTCTGTAAGAATCTCGGTTGGATGTAATTGTAACTCCCTCGCAAAAAAAAAAGATATGGATACGTGAAATAGAAAGAGTTACAACAAAAATATGGCGCACAGAGTAATTTACTGTCGAATATGGAAAATTGGTGAGTTGTCGAATGAGGATCACACACAAATTACTGAAAATGGCAAATAAAAGCTGTAAAAAGCTAAAAACAAATGAAGAAAATTGGCGAGGGAAAGCCGGATTGGTTGCTAGCTTTATCCTGCTGATGGTGAGTGTGGACCACACACGTACCTGTATATATGATTTTCCTGCACAAATTACCACATAGTCCATGCAGAAACCCAATAACGATGAATAACCTAATGGTGTATATAATAGAAAATCAAGAAATCCTCTCTGTATCTCTGCCACAGTACTATCATACTAACTCAAGTGATGGTTGCATGCAGACTGTTGCAGCAAAACCTGTACAGCAAAACCGATCCACTTGAGATGTTTCTGACAACCACATAACCACGACATGGAGGCTCATCGGCCTAGTCCAGATAAAGGTTATGCCAGCATTACCTCTATATATTAAGTTGGTGCAAAACCGCGGCCTCTCCGCGATTTACTGTTCCCAGAACAGTAAAACGGGGTACTGTGCCCCGCTCCAGTACCACACGCGCTCCGCGCCGTCTGATACGAATCTGACGGTCCCCGTGGCTATTTTACAAAACAGACCCTGCGCTTCCTGGAAATTGCACCGCAATCCGCATGTCCTAACTACGAAGGATCTTTTTGCCATTTACAAAAACACTAAGGACTTCCTTGCAAAATTACGACACAACTCCCTTCGCTCCCCTCTCTTCCCCGCGACGACGGAGAACGCCGCCGCCGCCGACGCTCACCGCCGCCGCCTCGGACCTTCCCGCTCAGATCGAAGCATACCGCCGAAACCGCCGCGATGTCCGCTCCTCTCTCCCCGAGTATTGCTTGCTGGGACGTCGTATGGGCGCCGGAATCGCCACGGCCGTGCGCGCCGACCACCGCCGCGTTTCCTCCTTCCCGGCGACGCTCCGGCGGCCATTTACAGGCGGAGCCGCTACCTTCCGGTCTCCCACGTCCACGCGCACTCAGCGGTCACACGCGCACGTCCCAGCTAACGCTGGCGCGGCGCCGCCGTGCTCGTTGTCGCCACGGCAGAGTCCGGCCGCTGCTGATGTCATGGTGACGTCGCAGTGGGCCCGGCCTGGCAGACTTTTCCCTTTTTTTTAAAAAAAAAGGCCTGCTAAATACTATAAAATCAATAACTTTGAATATAACTACCCGAAAAATATGAAAGACATATCGCTATGACCATGAAAATAAATGCTGTCTATTTATGGCATGTGATCGAATTTTAAAATTGGAAATTCCAAACTTCCAAATGTCTTTTGAAATTTCAAAAACTACTAAATGTTTAAAAATACAAAAAGCTTAAAATGTATCCACCTGAAAAAAAAAATATGGAAAATATGCAAACATGAGCACAAAAATAAATGCTTACTATTCATATCATGTGATCAAAATTTAAACTTGGATATTTCAAACTTTTAAATGTCTTCCAAATCCGACCATTAAAAAAAATGGAAAACTTCCCAATTTAAATAATTTCCGAAAACTTTTTTTTTTTTAAAAAATCCCTGAACTTCCAACAAGTGGGCCTAATATAATTAAAAAATTTCCAAAAAAATACTAAATATTACAAAATCAATAACTTTAAATATATATCAACAACTTTGAATATAACTACCCCAAAAATATGAAAGATATATCGCTATGACCATGAAAATAAATGCTGTCTATTTATGGCATGTAATCATATTTTAAAATTGGAAATTTCAAACTTCCAAATGTCTTCTGAAATTTTAAAAACTACTAAATGTTTTAAAATACAAAAAGCTTAAAATGTATCCACCTGGAAAAAAAATGGAAAATATGCAAACATGAATGCTTACTATTCATAACATGTGATAAAAATTTAAACTTGGATATTTCACACTTTTAAATGTCTTTTAAATCCGATCATTAAAAAATGGGAAACTTCCCAAGTTAAATAATTTCCGAAGATTTTTTTTCTTACAAAAAAAAAATCCCTTAACTTCCAACATGTGGGCCTAATTTAATTAAACAATTTCCAAAAAAAAACTACTAAATATTACAAAAAAATGGAAAATATATTGACATGAACACAAAAAATAAATTCTGACTATTTATAGCATGCAATTAGATTCCAGATTTCAATATTTCAAACTTTTAAATATCTTTGTTCCAAACATAATTTAACTTCTACCAAAAATATCACTATTCTTTTTCACCAAAGGCGCGGCGTGACGACGCGCCAAATTTACCTAGTACACGTAAGAACTTGGTAGTTCCAAGCACAAGAACCATTTGTGAGGATGTCAAAGGGGCACATGGCCGTGGCACGGTAAGGATCCAAGACGGCGAAATAGACTGCGGCGGCTTGGGAGTTGGGGGCGATGGTAGAGGGAGGTAGAGAGACGGGGTTGTACTGCCTAGGGATTTCAATACAGCGAACTGGAGATAAACAGCAAGCCCCTAAGATTGAGGAGCGGAAGAGGCACAGGGTTCGGTGCGCACCATAACTATTTCACAGGAGTCTGTACAATGTACGGGACTAATTTGTGGGGACTGCAGCATGATCGACACGCTTGGGACAAAAAAATATGGACGGATGAAGATGGAAATCACACGGTTTTGATTAATTGATGATGTGGACACGTTGCATGTGAAGATAGAAAATTCATAAATGAACTTAGTGGGGTTTTGTTTTATAAGAAGTATAGATAGGCGAGCAACTCTTAGTGGATGTGGCCAACATCCTCCTTGCCCTCCCGGCTACCTTGACAACCTTCCCAGTGAAATACCTCGGTCTACCCCTTAGCAGTGAAGAGACTTGGCAAAGTTCACTTCCAATATATGGAAGATAAGGCGAAAAAGAGACTTGTGCCATGGAGTGGCATCAACATCGCGGGGAGGAAGGCTCTTGTTACCTCGGTCCTCACTTCTCAAACTATGTACCCCCTCACTGCCGTGGATGTTCCGGTTGAGCCTCTACAAGCCGTCCAAAAAGTTATTCGCGGTTTCCTTTGGGCCGGAAAAGAGAAGGCGACGGGTGCGAAATGCAAAGTGAATTGGAAAGCGGTTTGTCGGCCGAAGACATTCGGTGGCCTTGGCATTCTTGACTTGTCAAAATTCGGTAGAGCTCTTCGTCTTCGGTGGCCTTGGCTTGAGTGGACGGCGCCGGAGAGACCTTGGGTTGGCTTGGGGAACCCGTGCAACAAAGGCGACATGGATTTTTTCTATGCTATGACTAAGGTGACGCTTGGCGACGGCAAGAAAGCGAGCTTTTGGGAGGCCCCTTGGGCCGATGGGACAAGCCCTAGAGTGATTGCACCCTCCATTTTTGCCCTCTCAAAGCGGAAGAAGTGGTGTGTTCGGGATGCGCTCTCCGATAACGCTTGGGTATTTCAAATTGACACCTCCAATGGCCTCTCGTTGCACCACCTTCAAGAGTTCACAAGCCTTTGGCACTTCACGTCTCAAGTTGCTCTTTCCGACGATAGCGGGTGTGATACCATTACTTGGAAGCTTACCTCCTCCGGCTCCTACTCTTGCCATTCGGCCTACTTGGCTCAATTTGAGGCACTAGTACAGAACGACACATCGGATACCCCTCTATGGAAACGGCAGGAGTTAGGCGACGGAGAATCGAGCCTTCCGCGCGGAAAAAGCCGCCCGCGAGGGCTATCCTCCCGCGACCCGCGACACATCGGCAACGGTTGTGCTTTCCGCAACCGTTTGCTTTATATGAGCAACGGACATATTTTCGTGTCCGTATGCATTATTTTCATTATTGTAAACGGTTAATATGGATGACCGTATCCGATGATTCCATCCAGACCTAACGCTATGAGTGGTGTCGAGTTAGCCAGCTGCGGAGATTCCCATAAGACTGAAAGATAGGAGCGGCGGCGGCGAGGGCGGAGGCGGAGGCGAGGGCGGAGGCGAGGCGGAGTCCAGATCTTACATCTGTGCTGCGGGCGTCGATAGGCGCGCGGTGGTTGCCGGCGTCGAGAGCAGCGCGTTGGTTGCCGGCGTCGAGAGGCAGCGCGTTGGTTGCCGGCGTCGAGAGGCAGCGCAGGGAAGCTTGGGCCCGATTCCACAGCTACTGGGGCGGTGGTATAACCCGAAAACCTACTACTTATTTTTTTAATTATTTTGATTTAGGAGCGCGGAGTATAAATCTTACATATGTAGTTTGCCATTTTACTAGATGGTTCTTGATCGAGCTTGGATGTACGGTGGTCGCACGAGTCCTGAATTCTCACAAGGTGTGGTTGAATTCTTGGACAGGGCTTCGCAACACATGCTAGAAAGTAATGAACCGAAGATGTTTTGTCCTTGTGTTATCTGTAAGAATGAAGTCTTGTGGCCTAGAAGACAAACGATAGAAGAACACATTATTTTGAGGGGATTTATGGAATCGTACACATGTTGGTCAAAACACGGTGAACAACAACCAGCAATCTTTGCCGACAACCGTGATGATTTGAGCAACGATAATCATGAAGTCAATGCCAGAGATGGTTTGGGCAACGCTGATGATGATGTGCATCCAGATGAAACCAGAGCCGATGGTCCACAAAAAAACCTAGAACAGATGATCAATGATTTGGAGAATAATATGGAAGGTAATGATGAGATAAAGAATTTCCTCTGTCAGTCGGCGGACTCGAAGAAACCTCTGTATCCGGAATGCAAGCTCAGCAAGTTGGATGCGACACTAGAATTGTTGAAATACAAGGCAGAGAGTAGTACATCCGATGTGAGCTTCACAAAGCTGTTAAAACTTGTCGCATTATTACTTCCACCTGGAAATGACTTGCCAGCGAACACTTACCATGCCAAGAGGGTGATCTGCCCCATTCCAGCCGAGTACGTGAAGATACACGCTTGTAAGAATGATTGTATTCTCTACCGAGGGGAAAATGAAAATATGCGGCGTTGTCCCATATGTAACTTTCCTCGTTACAAACGCAACCTAGCAAAAGACAGAGACAAGGGCGAGGATGAGGTCACAACGGGAGTCCCTTACAAGGTTGTGTGGTATTTGCCAATAATACCCAGATTGAAGCGTATGTATGCAGACCCAAAGCAGTCAGAGCTGATGCGTTGGCATGCCGATAAAAGGAAAAAAGATGGACTGCTCAGACACCCGGCTGATGGACCACAGTGGAGGCTTATCGATTATGAGTTCCCAGACTTTGGCAGGGACCCCAGAAATGTAAGGTTTGCACTAAGTACAGATGGAATGAATCCTTTTGGCAGCATGAGCAGCAGACATAGCACTTGGCCAGTTCTTTTAGCAATGTATAACCTTCCTCCTTGGTTGTGCATGAAGAAGAGGTATATCATGATGTCGATGCTTATTCAAGGACCAAAACAACCTGGGAATGACATTGATGTTTACTTGAGTTTACTTGTCGAAGAACTACAAGTACTGTGGGATGGGGTAAGAATGTATGATGCGTTCAAGAGAGAACAGTTTGATCTCAGAGCAATGTTGTTTCTGACCATTCAAGATTATCCTGCACTTGCGAACTTGTCAGGGCAGAGTTTGAAGGGATCCTTTGCATGTGTCACTTGCAAAGAGAGAACAAAAAGTCTTTGGCTGCCGAATTCAAGGAAGACAGTGTACATGCGGCACCGAAGGTTTTTGGCAAAGAATCACCCGTATCGTAGATTGAAGGCCCCGTTCGATAATACGATTGAGACCGATGACACGCCAGAACCATTTTCAGGAGCGGATGTCGATGACCAGACGAAGGATGTACACACTATTTTTGGTAAGGGGAAGAAACCCCAGTCTCGTGAGAAGGCAGTGTGGAAGAAAAGATCGGTTTTCTGGGCATTGAAGTATTGGGCATATCTGGACGTTCAACATTGCATCGATGTCATGCATGTCGAGAAAAACGTAACTGAAAGCGTTCTTGGATGTGTAATGAATAACAAGGATAAAACGAAGGATGGTATGAATTCACGGCTGGATATTCTTGCATTGAAATATAAAAGGAAAAAGTTGAAGCCACAAGAGAAGCCTAATGGGCAGTGGTACCTCCCACCTGCTTGCTACCAGTTATCGAAGGAAGAGTTGAAGGAGTTCTTGCAATTCTTGTATGATATGAAAGTTCCGTCAGCATACTGCGCAAACATCAGGACTCTGGTGTCGTTTGAAGAAAAGAAACTGATGGGGATGAAGTCACATGACTGCCATGTGATGATGACACAGATGCTCCCTGTGGCAATTAGAAATATGTTGCCTAAACCCGTTCGAGAGGCTCTCATGAGGTTATGTGATTTTTTCAACGCTATATACCAGAAGGTAATAGATCCATTCAAATTAGACAGATTGCAAGAAGATGTTGTGAAGACTATCTGCCAGCTGGAGATGTTCTTCCCCCCTTCGTTTTTCGACGTAATGGTCCATCTAATTGTACACATTGTTTATGAGATAAAGCAATGTGGTCCAGTGTATCTGCGCACTATGTATCCGTTCGAGCGCTTCATGGGTATACTCAAGCACTACGTCCGTAACAGGTATCGGCCAGAGGCAAGTATCGTTGAAGGATATCTTTCGGAGGAGGTGGTTGAGTATTTCATCAGCTACATGGATGGCCACCGACCTATCGGGGTGCCTCTGTCCAGGCATGAGGGGAGGCTAGATGGAAAAGGGTTAATGAAAGATAAATCATGTTGGCCAGAGTGTGAATTATTTGAGAAAGCACATTTGTACGTATTGCAGCACCTTGCAGTCGTTACACCATATGTGGATGCTCACAAGGATCTACTTAGAATTGAGCTAGGAGGCCGAGGCTTGACAGAGAATCAGAAGGAAGCACAAGTCTTGAAACTGCACAGCCAGAGATTCGCTGATTGGCTGATGACGAATTGTGTCGGAGATGATGACGAGACTTTAAAAAGTTTGGCAAGAAAGCCAAACTTTACGGTTCATAAATGGGAAGCATATGACCTGAATGGCTACACCTTTTATACAAAGAATAGAGACAACAAGACCATGTATCAGAATAGCTCTATTAAAGTGGAAGCGGTAGATCCGAATGGGAGGAAGGATTGGTACTATGGAGTAATTGAGGAGATTTGGGAGCTGGAGTACGATACATTACTCACGGTTCCATTGTTTAAATGCAAATGGGTCAAACTGGGTCATGCGAAAGTTGACCAGTACGGCACTACATATGTCAATCTCAACGAATTGGGATACAAAGATGAACCTTTCGTTTTAGCTACCCAAGCCACCCAGATCTTCTATGTCAAAGACCTACTACATAAAAATTGCCATGTTGTGATGAATGGGAAAAGGAAGATCGTTGGGGTGGATGACGTTACTGATGAAGAAGAGTACAACCAGTATGAAGACTTGCCAGCAACTGGAGAACGCATACAGATCAATGACCGACAGGCTCCTGGAGATGGCTTTTACGCAAGAGATGATCACTCCGATGGGGCAATTTACAAAGGAAATATTCAGGTTGATCCAGTTTTACTAGAGGAGGACGAAGAATGAGCAAATTAATTTGTACCCTAAAGTGATAATTGTATTTCTTAATTGGCAAAGTAATGTGCTGTTGTTATTTCTTAATTTTCAACCGTAAACGCTACGTTTATTCAAATTCCGAAATATAATTTATTTATACCACATCGGCAACGGTTTTTTTGAATGCACCGTTGCCGATGTGACATAAACCCTACTTCCAGACTTAAACTTTGGGGACCAACCTACCACCCCTCGCATTTCCCCCCGCTCACCGTCTTCAACACCACCCCCGGCGGCGTACTCACGCTCAGCTGAGTTCATTATGCGGACTACTCGGGCCGCCCTTGCGGCGCAGGCGGCTTCCCTGGCCGTCCCCCACCCACGGTCTCAGCTGAGTTAGTTATGCGGACTACTCGGGCCGCCCTTGCGGCGCAGACGGCTTCCCTGGCCGTCCCCCAACCCACGCCGCGGGGCAGCTCCAGGCTACGACGGCGTCGCGCCGACGCCGTGGTCAGCGAAGACGCCCAGAGGGTGGGCTCTATGCCCCCCCTCAGGCGACAACCGCGGCCGCCGTCTCCACTGATTTGGCTCCCGGAGATGCTGCCGCCACAGATCTGGCCGCCGTCTCCACTGATTTGGCTCCCGGAGCTGCTGCCGCCACAGATTTGCCCGCAATAGAGGAAGGGGCAGACAGCGGCGACCTCATACATGCCGGAGACACACTTGGGACAGGTTAGTTGTGCTGATTAACTGTATTACACACTGTAAAGTCGGACCTTTTAGTTTTAATTAGATCCACCTTCTATTATTCACCTGTTATTCAGAGCTGTCGTCTGGTGATGAAGGGTCCTCGAGCTCATCCTCGCAGCAGGATCAGTTTATCATGAAACAAAGGGGTCGAGGAATTAGAAAACCAACCCTAAAGCCAAGAGGAACATTTACAGTGGAGATGATTGACAAGAAAACTGGTGCCCCGTTGAAACCAGTCAAGGCACATAGGAAATTTAAGACATTGTGTGGGTGTGTAGTCAGGGAAAAGGTCCCCATTACGGTTGACGACTGGAGTCAAGTCACTCCAGAAGAAAAGACTTTCATCGTCAACGCCATAATGAGCCAGTTCCAGCTCGCAAATGAGGAATGGAAGCCTGCAGTTCAAGCTGCTGCTCTTTCTAAAGCAAAGGATTCGTTCCGTAACTTCAGGCACCGTCTGTACTCCAAATTCCAGAAGAAAAATCGGGATGCTACACTTGTATACCCCTTCATTAAACCTGACGACTGGAAGGAGTTCAAGAAGTATAGGAGGACGGAGGAGTTCCTAACAAAGAGTAAAGCCGGCAGCGCCCTCATCAGTAAAAACAAGCATCCCCACAATATGGGGGTTCTTGGATATGCTGGTTCGAAGCCCATATGGAGAAAACAGGATGAAGAAGCAGTTGCTTCGGGGGGCACGGTTCCTTACTCTGATCTTGAAGGTGAACGGGCACGAGACTTCTTGAGGGCGAGGTCTAAAACAAACGAAGTTGGTGAACTTGTTATAACTCACCCCGAGACCCAAAAGTTACATAAAACAATGGTAATAACCATATATAACCTAAGTTGTTTCCTCCTTAACTGACACAATATTTCCTTGTGTACTGAATTCAGTGTACTACTTGTCTTATCTCCAGCTGGAGCTGAAAAATAAAAAGGACAGCGGAGAGATTCTGGCACGAGGGAAAGATGACATTCTCTCAAAAGCTTTGGCTACGCCTGAGCCCTCTGGTCGGTCTCGGACGTACGGCACCCATGTTGGCCACAAGAAGGCTTTCGCGATAGACCAGGCTGAAAGGCAGGCAATGAAAAAGGCCAGACATGACGCTCAAATGAAAGCACTAGAGACAAATATTACGGCCAATATCGTTAAGCATCTTCGAGACGGTCACCTTGATCCCGGTAGGGGGGAGTGCCCTGCAGCCAGGAGTAGTTGTGGATCATTGTCGGTTGATGGTCTTGTAGACACCGGCAAATATGCTGTGGACGACATCACGAGCCCGGTGAGATGCAAACTACATGTGCCTGTAACCGTGATGACGCATCATCCCCTGGTGGCAGCACTAGGTATGGTTCAGCCACCTACCGATGTGGTACCTCAAGTGGATGGTGTGCCCTTAAAGCCAGGTTTTGCAATGTGCTTTGTGGACAAGGTCATGCCTGGCTTCGAAGGCATCTTGCTATTTAACACCTGCGTCGATGCAGACGTACAAAGCTTGGGCCAGGCTAAGCTGAGATACGTACAGTGGCCCAAGAAGGAGATTTCTCTTCTCAGTGCCCTGCCATCCACCTCAACAGCTTCTCGACAGATGGCGTCGTCTGAAGGCCTCCGTTCAGCACAGCTCCTCCTTGATATTGCGGCCAAACAGCCTTCCAGAGAACAAGCAGTTGAAGATACAACGGTTGCACAGAGTTGTGAAGCCACACCAACACCGCCTGTCGATGGTAACTCACCTACTGCCCTTGTGGTGAACAACACCACCAACTTGGTTGAAGCTACACCAACACCGCCTACGCCTCCGCCTCAGCCACAGCAGGCTTATCTGCCGCCTCCGCCTCAGTCACAGGAGGCTCAACTGCCGTCCCTGCCTCCTCAGCCACAGCAGGCTCATCTGCCGCCTCCGCCTCCGCCCCAACTTGTTCGGACACGTAGAGGCACCACACCCGTCCGGGCGAAGGACCATGCCAAGATGGCCCCGATAAATAGAACCCCGATGAAGAAGCCCAAGCCCAAGCCCAAGCCCAAGACCATAAAAATAAAAAAATACTGCACCGATTGACAGCGACCAATACCTAGATGACGAAGAATTTAATAAGAAATACAATGCAGAGGTGCAAAGTGGCCCCAAATACGTGCGTGGACAGCCATTGTTGACTAGAGATGGATTACAAAGATCAGGCTTGGCTTGCCAGCAGCTTCATGAAAAGTACCTCCTATATTGTGAAGAGAATAAGGAGATGACCTTCAGTATCAGGAAAGAGGATTTTTACGGCGTCGAAGATGACGTTCGTTATAACTGGGAGTTTTCAGAGATGTTCCAAGTTTTCAACCTGAATACTGTTGATGGCACGTTCATGCGTTTGTTCACATTGTATGTGCCTTACAAATACTTTTCACATTTTAATAGCTTTCTTCTGTTCAGTACATGCTAACTATTCTCTTTCTTGTACTTAGGAGCCAGGTATTCGAGTGCAACCGCAGGAAAGAACCGGTAGGTTTCCTTGATCCGGCTCTTATCAATTACACGAACATCTGCAGCAATGGATACGAATACATTCAACTATGCTGTGAAAGCGTTGACTCATTATCAAGACAAAGAGTTGATCCTGCTTCCTTACAATCAGGCGTAAGTTTGTTATCAAAAATTATCTGTACATCCTGCTTCCTTACCATCAGGCGTAAGTTTGTTATTTTCCTTTGCAGTTCTCACTGGTTCTTAGCTGTCATCATTCCTAAACAGAACAAGGTATTGTATATAGATTCCCTACTTGGAAGTATAAATTATACACCCTTGGAGAATTCTTGAACAGGTATTACATCGTTCCCTAGTTTACTTTATGATTTAACTTTCACGTGTTGTTTTCTCAATCCGCCAACTCATTACTTTTGTAGTGTGTTCGAAAAGTACTTGACGATAATCAAGAGACCGTTGGCCAAGAGAGGAGAACAGGAGGCCATATTGAGTCACGTAACAGTTGCTACTTTATTCCTAGTTTTCACAAATACCTGCTAGCAAACCAAACTAAGTGAGCGATTTTGTCACCAACATTACAGTGCCCTCAGCAACCACCTGGTACAAATCTTTGTGGGTATTATGTGTGCAATGCAATATTGAAAGTCGTTCCCACCTCGAGAAGTCTGCCAAGCCTCGATTCGGTTAGTAATCCACGACATCATCAACAATTCATGTTTCCTAACAATATTTGCAGACATACATGACGAAAGATACCTAACTAAGAATCTGCCTGCAGCTTATAGGTGGAATGGGACGTGCACCTTTGAAGAAGGATGTTCTTACGATGGTGAGAGGCAAGTTTGCTGCGTTCGTCCTTAAACACATCGTAAGCAAGGAGGGAAAACTACACGACCCTAATCCATGATCATGAGATCCTATTCGGCATTTGTTCACCTGTCCATACCGGCATTCTCGCTGGTGAGACTATAGATTTTTCCAAAACAATTGTTGTCACCATTGTGGTGTAACTTCTTTAAATTGTGTCCACTTTTTTCCGAACAATGGCTGAAAACTTTGTATTTGTAGCAATAGCAATAGCAATAGCTGTGAACTTGTATTCCAACATTTGCTGTAAACTTTGTGTTCATATGATTGTTGTAAACTTGTATTGCTGAATGTCTGCTAAATAATTGCTGTAGCACGGGCGTGCAAGCGCAGCTAATTACTATTAGCTTGCAATTAGACATAGGAAACGGGCAAACAGAAATAGCCGTTGCCGACATGATACCACACTGGTAACGGAGGACAAAACCCTCCGTTGCCGAAATGGTCACACATTGGTAACGGAGGGCCGGAGGCTCCGATGCCGAAATTTTCTCACATCGGAAACGGTGTTCTGCCACCGTTACCGATGAGGGCCCTCACATCAGTATCGGAAGCGGGGACACGGACCCTTTCTCCGTTGCCGAAGGGGTTTTTGGCCCGTTTCCGATGTGTCGTTCTGTACTAGTGAGGGATCTACCTACTCGTCTTTTGGCTCTCTTGTGTGGCTAAATTGGGCACCCCGAAGTGCAATTTTTTCGCGTGGTTAATCATCCAAAACCGTGTGTGGACAAATGATCGTCTTGAGAGGCGGGGTTGGCCCAACGACAAGCTTTGCCCTCTTTGTCGATGCGTCGACGAGACGGCGTGCCACCTTCTTCTTCATTGTCGCTTTTCCATTCACATTTGGAACTTGATTAAGGATTGGTTTGGTCTTGTGGATTTCGACCCCCCTTCTTGGTCCGCCATCAACAATGTAGAAGCTTGGTGGGAGCTCCTTCTTGTTCGCCATCCCATGAGGAGGAAAGCCATGGCCTCGCTCCTCATGCTAACATCTTGGGAACTTTGGAACGAGCATAATGCGAGGACCTTCAAGAAGACTAGCACCTTGCCCGCCGCCCTCTTCTCAAAAATCAAACTTGAAGCTAAATCTTGGGTGCTTGCCGGCGCTAAGAACTTGGGTCACCTTTTGCCGGGAGATTAATCCTTTTACTGCTTTCCTTGCCCTTTTGGGCTGTAATGTTGGTACTTTGTGAACCCTCCTTCTTTATTAATGCATAAAGGGCAAGTCTTTTGTCTTTTGTCTCAAAAAAAATTAGGAATATCGCGAGGAATATGTGGGACGATACATCACAAAAGTGGCTTCAAAAGTTTTCGTCACGACGCATGGCAAGGACAACCTATAGTTTTGTGTCTTGAGAGATTTCATACCGGACAAAACTGCGCCATGGCAGGCAAGATGTGCGTTACTTAAAGCCGCGATATGTGGGCGTAGGCAGATAATTGCAGAAAACCAACACAACTGGCACAATCTTTTCAGAAAACCACCGGGATACGATTTCTTAGCAAACTACCACCGGAATTGAGTCACAACGTGACACGAAGCACTGATTCGCTTGGTTAGTCGCACTAAGGGTATTTCTTACATGTTAAACCCACTTCCAGGCTTCAAACCTCAAAAGTGGTGGTTTTCTGCAAAGATTGATCCAATTGTGGTGGGCCTGATATGTCATAAATCTCCTTAGCGCGTCTAACCGGCAGAATCAGAGGCAGAATCAGAGCTCCGTGACACGCTGAGTCTCAATCCCAGTGGTATTTTGCCAAAAACAAATTATCATAATGGTTTTCTGCAAAGATTGCCCCAACTATGATGGTTTTATGCAATTATCTCACAGGGAGTGCGTTGTCCCTCTGACTGGTGAGACCCACCAAAGACTCAGCGTTGTCCTCGTGTTGATTTATAGTTGGGTCACCAAGTCTACACTATCAAACCTTTCCCCACTTTATCTTCACACTCCCGCTGCACGAAAGTTCCTGTGGGCGGCAACGGGTATCAGAGTTTTTATTTCATCACATACATTTGGGGTTTTTTGACCGAGATCTGGATTTGAACATGGATGGCTCAATTTCACACTTGAGGATTCCTCGATCTCGCATATGCACGCACACTGATATTTTGTTTTCAACCTATACAAGCATTTACTCGATGCTATTATGAACCAGAATGGAATGACGTCGAGATTGAGACACTCGTGATTTGCAAGTGCGGTGATCAACATAGCCGATCCCAAGCGGATAAAGGATGAGGGTTGTGATAAGCTTGGCGAGCCAACGTAAAAATTCAGCCACTCTTATGGAGGCGCATGTTGAGAAGGATATGTGGCCATACGACAGGACCAGGACCAGAATGATGACATACATGAGAAAGTTGGGGTAGCACCGATTGAAGAAAAGCTTGTCCAACATCTTCTAAGATGGTTTGGGCATATACAACGAGCATGCATAGGGAGCGCCAATGCATAGCGGACGGATATAGCATACTTAGAATGTTAAGAGGGGCGTGGTACACCAATCTTGACATGGCAGGAGTCTGTTAAGAGAGATCTGAAGGATTGGAATATCACGAAAGAACTAGCAGTGGACAGGGGTGCGTGGAAGCTAGCTATCCATGTGCCAGAAACATGAGTTAGTTTTGATATCGTACGATTTTCAACTCTAGCCTACCCCAACTTACTTGGAAATTAAAGACTTTGTTATTGTTTGTTTGTTGTTGGTGATTGACCACATCGTTGGTTGGGATAGAGTGGAAGATAACAAAGAAGCGATGCATAAAGGAAAGAACGACCAACGTCAAGAAATCAGTGCCAAATGCTTCGCTGATGCGAAGAAAGCTCTGAGCGAGAGGAGGAATTTAAAAGAGCCTTGTAAGGTTTGCTTTGTTGTAGGGGTGGTTATAGATTATACCGGATTAGATAATAATTGTTTAAATTTGGCACTTCAATACATACTCGTTCGAGAGGCTTAATATCCAACGCATCACACCAATTTTTGTCCCCTTTCACCCTAGATTGCGTAATGTGAACAAATTGTCGAGAACCACAGAAAACTACTCAACGGTTGACACCAATTTTCATTCATGTATGTATCTACTAGTAGGTTTCTCTTATCTTCATATGTCTTCTCCGATATTTGTTATGTGCTTCAACAGTTGACGCATGCTGCTTGCCTTCTACAATCATGCTTCAGTGGCCAAAATTAAGCAAATCTCCCCTCTTAAAAAAGAAGGAAATCTCTTGTATTTCTTGTTTCCATAACGCTTTGTAGACAATCTTTTATCCCAACTTCCCAAGCCGGAGTGACAGTTCACGTAAACTGCCTCAATTGGTTAGAATCTTTGTGGTGGAACCTGCCCACTTGGGTCGAACTTATAGATTTTGGCACAATGCTCACATTTGTATAAATTTATTTCAAACTTTATCGATGTCTTTTCATAGGAGACGCAATGCATGGCCCTCGATTATAAAGCACTAGATGATACTCCGCGTGTTGCTGCGGGAATCTATTGCATTATATTTGGATCATATTTAGTTATATGAAAGAGGAATACAGGGACTAATAATATGATTAGTAAAAAAGGAAGTATGAACTGAATAATATTATATTTTATATTTGATTACTATAGTATTAGAAAATCTTACTAAATATTAGTAGCATAATATGTGCTAAATTTATTTGAGTTGTTGGAGTGGGTGTGTTCTTCATTGAGAACAATTTGGACGTGTGGGGCTCCTTTCTTGATGTACATAACGATATGCTTGGCGGCTCTGAATGGATCATCCTCGCATAGTTGTGGGTGTTGTCTTTAGGTGTAGCGCTGCCTTCGAAAGTTATAGACATTGGCGGTTCCATAGTATTCTTGATCTTCGCAATAGCCTCCAAGTAAATTTTCTGAGTTTCTCTGGATGAATGATTTAATGTGTAGAATAATATTCGGTGCATCAAGTCGTTTCTTATAGAAAATAGTTGTGCAAGTTGTAAAATAGCATGTAGAAAACAAAGAGCGTTAAAGTCGTGCAAATTATGAATGACGATAATACTTAGAATGGTTAATCCAGAACATACTACACCAGATATAGTAAAAGATCATTTTACCTGTAAGAATGGGACAGAAGAGATCAAACTTGAAGATGTTGCAGATGCCATTGAGGAATATGTTACGGCAAGGCAGACACTGTTAGGCCTTGATTTCTTGGAGGCGATGGCTCTAAGAAGTAGGAGTGCAGATGAATACTAAACTGGTGATGGGTGTACAATGGACCTGCCATCTGTGTACATAGGAGGTTGATGGTAGCGATCTTAGGCGGACATGGCACCATCGGCGAGTATATGAGAAACGGTGCAGGGACTACTCGAGGAGCCAGAAGGTTAATGGTCCAGTTGCTGTGAAGACTGCAGTCTGCCTCCCACTCCAAGCTGTTCAGCTTGAAATATCAATCTCATAGGAATCAGATCAATGGTCTAAAGATAATTAGTACTGGTTGAGCTATGAGACCTGGTTCAGCTTGGTTTAGACCATTATTAGCGGCAGGCGGGGCAGATGACTTCACTTACAAATAGAGACTGCAGAATAGAAATTCCCCGTCGATTATCCCATATTAATCGGAAGAATATCAATCCCACGGGAAATTCGTGGCATTGATTTAGGAAGCAAGTTGTCGATTTGAACTGATGAAGGCAAGCACCTAGTAGGAGTGGAGGACCATGGTTATGTGTTCAGTTATGCAGGATAAAAACCCATGCCAAATTAATCCAATCATACAAAGAAAATGTATCAAAATTGGTTACCTCCAATGGATGATAACAACGGCATCCTCGAGGGCTTCAACACCATGGTTAATTGATAAAACATATGGAGGAAAAAATATTCAATGATAGCATCACACAGGCCATGATGTATATGTCTCCCCCCATTGCAGCAGACCAATATGTAGGTGTGAGAAACCTGTTGATGCTGGAATGCTGCGCTTCCTAATTACCATGGCGACGCTTCAGCTTACTGCTGTACGTCAGTAGATGGAGACACGACGAAGGAGAAACGGGCTACCTTGCAGCCGAGGATTAGAAGATGACAACCTTGCTCGTGTTGTTGAGCAAAGTGGTCGGTGTGCTAGTGGCATGGTAAATATGTTTGTAATGGGAGCTGAGAGAACACAACGGCCGGTTCGGTATAGAAGAGAGCACGCCGTCGCCGTGATTAATACTCCGTGTCTATTTCTCTTCTCTAGGAGTTGTGAAGGAGGTGAAGAATATGAACATCTGGGAAGAAAATACATCGTACCCGCCGCCCGGTGCTGTGTAGGAGGCAGTTGCATGCGGGGGAGAACAATCAGAATCAGTTATCAATAAGGAGTAGTAATTATCTGCAGGGGTGGCAAATGATTCATACTGCAAGTCTGCAACCAGAGCATATCTGTTTTCAATGTTGTGACGGTTTGAGGAGAGCAAAGGGCCCATTTACTCATAGGTTACAACTAAGACTGCACACGGTTAACCGAAAACCGAGAAACCGAACTGAAAAAACCGAAACCGAACCGAAATTGTGGTTATTTTGGTTTCCGGTTAAGATTACGGTTAGTAAAATAGCTAACCATATACCTTGCGGTTAATACGGTTAATAACCGAAAACCGAATGGTTAACCATAAAAACCGAAATGCCTATTAAATTTTATTAAGTTGCTACTTTTATTGACTTTTATTAACTTTATGGGTTACTTGTAGCATGTGATTTGCTACTTGTATAGACTTTTATTGACTTTATGGGTTATTTGGTTACATTGGATCATATGCCTATTAATTTTGTAGTCTATTCCGTTATTTTGTAATATATGGCCACAAAAAGAAATTGTCATTTTAAAATTCGCGTCAACTTAGGTTAATTTGGTTATTACCGAAACCGAACCGAAATTAAATGGTTCTTACCGAAACCGAACCGTATTGTCGTACAAAACCGTATTTACCGAATTATACAAACCGTATAAACCATAAAACCATATAAACCGAACCGAATTAACCATATTAACCGAACGCGCAGCCGGAGTTACAACCGTGGAGGGGAAACTTGCGGACTATTTTTAGTTGACGTTTTATAGTGCCATCTAAAAAAAGACGTTCCATAGGGTGACATGGCAAGTTTCTGACGTGGAAGGCTAGGATTGCTCCAAGCTGATTGATGAGGTGGATACCTTGCATGTTGAGAGAATTCCTTGTGGTGGGTCATTCCTATTTAGATATAGAAGATTTCTAGTGACTTCGTTGATCTTAATATTTGTCGGCTTGGTCTTTAGAAGATGTTATAAAGACTAGCAACAAACCCGTGAGTTGCAACGGGAGAGGAAAAACATTTAACTCTTAAAATAAAATCTCGGAACGACCAAATTTTGCCCTAATATCCGTGTAACCTAGCCTTATTTCGCCGCTTTGTAGTGCATGTGTGCTGCAACAGATGTAAGATATGCCGGCCATTTTAAGTTTGAAGTATACTCCACTTTTTCATATATAATTGTGTCCATTATAAGTACGTTGGGTTTCATCCAAATTTAATCATTTTACATATATAAAGGAACGAATATATCATGCAAAATTATTTATCATTAAATTACTTGGGATAACACTAAATAAAAAATAGGTGTTGAATCACCAAAACTGATTGCTTACGGCAAAAAATATGCTCTTCTCAGCAGGTTGCACATAAGAAACTGCCCATCCAATCGACGTAGACAAATGATTGATTTTTACTTCCTTGGCTGTGCATCTAGGTATATTGTTCTCGGTATTTTGTTTCTATTTCAGTTACAGAGGGTTGATGTGACTGAAAGACCAAGTTTTTTTTTTTTTGAGGAAAGGATCCGATCCAAATACAGGCAGCACAGTACACTTTACAAGACAGTCCAAAAGAAAAGAGAAATTACAAAGGGACCCAGGCAAAGTGCAAAGAGCACCCCAAGCTACCGGTGAAGATCACGAACAGATCCTTCGTCTCTCCCAAAGCTCCGAGGCGACAGCGGAGGACCTTGTATGCGGTATGACTTGCAAGTTCTGATTTCCCGTGCGAATGGCACTTATTCATTGTGTCATATGCTTGAACCATATGTCTTGTATCCGTTTGGAGTGTTTCTTGTTGTTGTTATTGAGTGCCATTTATTTGGTTCCATCCGAGGACTATTTTTTGGTTGAGCGCTCCCGAGCTTAATGAATACCCAGTGCGTCTATTATTCACGTGCAATCCAGATAATGTTTAGCTTCTTTTAGAATGGCGAGAGCCTTATAATGAGTAAATATGATAATCCATAAAAAACATGCCATACCTACGAATTTAAAGAACTTCTCGACCAAATATGATCAATCATTTGAAAACTCTTTTGATTTGGTTCTTGTTACCTGCGATTGTTATTAGGCTTCATCCACTCTGCTTTCTCCAGCTGATTTGGCCTATCTGCTCGCATATCAAAAGAATGTGCTAGGACCTGAATTGTATTTATTGGACTTTGGGTTTATTTCTAAACCTTTGAGGGACTAAAATGCAACACAGACGGCGACGTACGACCGCCAAGTTAAGCCGCATTATATATTAGAGATAGGTACAAACATATCATGAGTTTGTAGTTTGATTTGAGAATTGTATTTCATCATGCATTTGTATCTAGCTTTCTAGTTGGACTATTTTTTGAAAGATATATTTTGACGATCTTTACACACAACAATTTTTTGAATATAGGAGTCTGTAGCTTTTGATGTGCATCTGTAGGTGCACCTCCAACTTAATGGGCCGGCCTAGTCGGTATTGATTCATGCGATGGCTCCCGTATTTCCGCAATAACCTCGCATAGATATATATTCAACCAGTCAATGAGCGATTAGATTAGATCTCTGGATTGCCGACTCATCCTAATCACTTGAGTCCCTACCCTATGCTTCCTCTTCCCGAGGGCTTGCATGGTGATCTCCCACTCACAGCCTCTTCTCAGCCACCATAGAGACTTTTCGCTTATTTGTACCAAATTTTTTTACCTCTAAGACTTATTCTTCAAATATGGGGTCATAATTAGTACATGTTCTATTATGTCTAGCACAACCGTCCATATAATGTTGCCGATAGTTTTAATTTTCAATGTTCCATGTAACGGTTTAACTATTCTAATGTATATTTGCAACACAATGGCGCAAAATTGTAATTGTATTTTGCACTAAATTTTATGTTCCGTCATTCTAAAGTTTTGTTTGAGGGATCAGTAAGAAAATCTTGGTTGCACTGAATTGCATTAGGTGTTCTATTTAAAGGTTTAAAATCTGGTATGTTTATATATCTTGCTATAGAAGTCTCCAGGAGTATATGATTCTATCATATATCTTATTAAAGTTCCCTAGACAAGAAGTTAGTGTTTGTGACGTGTGCTGGATTGCGTATCTCGGTTTTTCTTTCTAAGAAAATGATCTTGATTGAGTGAGTAGGCAAAATACGTTAGATGGAACAAACTGACACTACCAGAAATGACAAAGATAAGTCATAAAATTGAAGTTACATCAAGGTTTTCTTCAAAGTCGTCGTCTTGAGAATGAACTTTTATATCTTTTATATGTCGATGTTCCACCATAACTCTGATTATTAAACTGTAGAAGATATAATTTGCTTGAATTAGATTAACCTGAAAGTCGGCTCATCAGGAACTCTTTCATATTTCAGAACTTGAGGCCAAACCTCTATAGATGCAAATATTTGTTCAAATCTGAACTTAAGTGGATAAAGCTTAGACCAGTGAGAAAGGCTTATGCCTCATTCTCTACGTAGGTTGACAACTTCATTGAAGATTAGGCTCTCCCCTTTTTTTTTGGGTAGTAATCTCTTATACTTTTTGTACTTTATATTTCATAAAATTAATAAAAAAAATCACTGATAATAAACCTCAAAGTTCTTAAAAATCAGCATGAGCCGTCCACGCTAATGTGAGAACCTATTATTGTTGTATGTGTCGTCGTGGCCAAGGCCGACAATCTGACCATAGGTACGATCCGCCCATGGGACTCGTCGACTCGACCCTAATGGGTAGGGTATGGGTCGCCGTCTTTACCCGTGCGCCATGCTCACGGGTAATCCGATTAGTCATGGGTAGGGTATGCGCATGAGTTTACTTTACCATGGGTCGCTCGATGAATATTAGGGTACATATGGTATATGGTATAGTATATGGTACAGTATGTTCGTTAAGGCAAGGGCAACCCGTATGTGTATATGAGCATCTGACGTTCGAATGCGTATTTTTTGCCAAATCTGGCCCTTTTGCCGAACTAATGACGTATCTGGCCGCTCCCGGGAACTAATTGCAAATCTGGCCCCTGAGGTCGGCGCCAACGCAAATGGAGCCGAACTTGTGCAGTTCGGCGCCAACCAAAATTTGCAAATCTGGCCCATGAGGTCGGCGCCAACGCAAATGGAGCCGACCTTGTGTAGGTCGGTGAAATGACATTTCGCCGACCTACACAAGGTCGGCTCCATTTGCGTTGGCGCCGACCTCGGGGACAGATTTGCAATTAGTTCCCGGGAGCGACCAGATACGTCATTAGTTCGGCAAAAGGGCCAGATTAGGCAAAAAATACTTCGAATGCAGAGCGAAGCGAAAATGATTTAGGTTGCTCCCACTAGAAGCAATGAATCGTTGATCAGGCCAAGCAGCACCAACCATCAAAATCATCAATGCGGTCCGTCCGGTCCACGCACATGCTTGCCGGCTGCTTTGGCGCGAGACCGACCGGGCCGCTCGCTCTGCCGATCAGTTCGGCACCCACACACAGCTGGCACGTCCCACCTGGTGGCCTCCTCTCGCTATAAGAACGCTCCACACACTTCATCACACCACCCTGCCATGATCAAAGCACAACACTTCGTTTCAAAAAAAAAAAAAAAAAAAGCACAACACTTGACATTTCCTCCTCTTTCATTTTTCCATTTCCTACACATGGAGTGCATCAAGGAGCGACAGTACGAGCGTGACGGCGCCACGGAGCTTCTAGAAATCGACGGCGCTGAGCTGCTCGTGGAGCTCCTGGATGCCGCCGAGCAGGAAGAGGAGGTCGCATGGCGCAGCGAGCATCGTCAGCTCGTCTTCCCCGCCCACGACGTCGGCGACGGCTGGGACGACCTGGACTCCATCTACCCGCACCAGGAGGAGGCGGGCTGCGAGGACTGCGTGCTCGACGGCATCATCCTGTCCGGCTTCGACGGGTGCGGGTGCTCGCCGCTGGCGCCGTACGCCGTGGACGACGGCGGCTGCAACCCCGTGGAGTACTGGACGGATCAGGAGATGGACGCCGCCGCCTTTGGCCCATTCACCGGCGGCTGCGCGGGGGAGTGGTACATGGACGGCATGGCCATGGAGTGGGACGACGGGAGGAGCTACTACTCGTTTCACCCATCCTACGCCGGCGGCGAGGCCTGCACGGAGGAACTGTACAGCAGCCCATTGTGGGAGTGAAGTGAACTAGTAGTGCACTGGTGAGCCGTGAGAGTGACCTGTGAACTAAAAAGCCTAGTATCTAGTAGATGCACGTCTGCATTTTGCAAATTTAGCACGACCTGAATTTACTGAAGAGAGCATGAGCTCCTGGCCGTTGGACTGATCCAGTTAATTTGCTTTTAAAAAGGTTTCGCTAATTCTAATTCCAATGATATATTAGCTTAGGGCTCAATCAACTCCGTAGACACTGGTTGTTGACGTGGAGATTTGTGGTGGCTAGTTACACAATGATTTGCAACTGAATTTTTTCAGGTCACACCATGGTTGCAATTGATTTTTTTAGTTGCAGTACGGTTACAATTGATTTTTTTCTTTCCTTTTTCCAGTTTAAATTGAAATTTTACACTTCCACCATGGTTTCAACTTTCAACTCTACAGTACGGTTTCAAATGAATCTTTCTGTTCGGATGAGAATTGTGCTAAGCAGTGCATGTTTACTTTTAAGATTTGAGTAATAATTTTGTGTTCTTGTTATTTCTACTGTATCACATATTTATGATGCATCGTGTGGTGAGGGATTTCTCGTGCAACAGAGGTTTTGCCTGTAATGTCAAAACCCTTATGTTCTAATTTGTTTTTTAGATCCTGCGCACCCCCGGTTCCGTTGACAAGCTGAACGAAACATGGCGTTCGGCAGGTTCAAAAGTAGTACATAGGGTTTCAAAACTTACACCCTTCAACCATGAAGCTCCAAAAGTAGAGGAAAGCTAAAGGCTCTCCACTAGCAATACAGCTAGAACAAGAGAGAAAGAAAACAAAAGGCTATTTTTCGAATGACAGGGAGTCATACAAGGTCAACAAGAGGAGAGAGCGGAGTGGAGCTAGCAGGGGAGCATTTCATCACTTCAGACAATTGGGGAGGTGAAGACATGTCCCAGGGTCAAAGTAGGTGTCGCCCAAGTTCCCACCATCGCAATCTTTTTCTGCCCTGGCTATCGGCGACCTCGAGAGTCAGCATCATCATGATCAACTTCTTGGCGCACAAGGATCACCCACTTCCTAGCAGCATTGGGGCTCTAATTAAGTATGGTCAAGATGTGGGTACAGAAGCTCTTTGTCAGACCCGACATATGTTTTTTGAAGATCAATTCCCAACTCTTCAAAGAGCTCACGATCCTCCTCCAAACCTGTTTAATGTCAATCCAATAGTGACCATTAAACACTAGGTCATTTCTATCCTTCTAGAGGTTCTAAATAACATATGCACAAACCGAATTTAAAACAACATGTTTTTTATTGGCTATCCAGAGACTGGATACAGAGGTGTAGTCAGTTCCAACTTGGATTTGAAATAAATCGAAAACAACTCTCCAAATTTGCTTTGCAACAATGCAATCAAAGAAAAGATGAGGAATGACAACACTATGCTTGCTGCAACCTCAACTAGCTCATGCCAACGCTGCATGAGTTTAGCTAGAAAAGTTCCTCCATAATGTGAGTTTGAGGGACGAACCATCTCAAACCTCATGAACAGTTTTCCCATTTTCATTGCATAGGACATAAATGACAAAAAAAATGGACAACTAGTGGGGAAAGTACCAAACCATGTATCTTCCTATAATCTAATTTTACGCCGTGTCCGTACAGAATAGTCTACCGGCATGTGGGGTTGGGCGGGGCGGGACCCACATGTCATACTGAGAGAGGCTGGTCCCACCAGTCAGAATAGTCTACTGTCAAAGGGTCCCACCTGCTGAGCTGGACCTGGCAGGTGGGGTTGGGCGGGGCGGGATCCACATGTCATACTGAGCGAGGCTGGTCCCACCAGTCAGAATAGTCTAGTGTCAAAAGGGTCCCACCTGCTGAGCTGGCTGCCATGTCATACAAATACATCTCAGTGAGTGGGTTCCACATGGTGTGACCAATGGATTCAAATGGTCATAGATATATGACCAACATTTCCAAAGTCACTATCAAAAGGTCACAAGTTGACATATTACTTGTAGTGATCCCAGTTTTCTATCCATATTCAAATTTGATACTTTTGGCAGCCCACTTTACTCCTTTCCAAAACTCGGAAACTCCCAATGTTTTGCTACAAAAAATGTTGGGCTTGTCAGTGTTGAACTTAGAGTCAACTATCCGTTTCCACAGTTTCCATTCATCTCTATCATATCTACTGATCCAGGAGCGTAGCTAGCAGACACGGGTCGATATTGGCCAGGTCTAGTACCCCTAATCTTCCAAAAAAAAATTGCCTACATACCAGTTTCCAATTGGCAAGGTGCAACTTCATATGTCCTTCATTCCAAAGGCAATTGTTCTAAAAAAAATTTACACACGTATGAAATTGTTGATTGGTTGTATAATTATTTTTAGTAATACCTAAGGAACCGTGGCATATTTAGTCCCCTTTTAGAACAAATGAATATAAAAAACAAAGGAAGTGAGAAACCAAGTATCCCAGATGCTTATATAATCAAAACCACATAAAAACTTCAAAGTGTCATTTGGATGTCATGTCAAAACACAAGAATCATAGACACACATAGATGAAAACACGACGTAATAGTTCACGTGCTTACCTCATGTTTATTTTTCTCGATAGTCTCTATCGAATATCTCAATCCATAGGAATTTCAGAGGAGTCTAAGATTGCATATTTATTTTATCAAATGGTACCCTGGGAATTTCTCCTATAGGAATCCCATCCTCCAAAAGTTCCTATGATTTTTTCCTTTGTTCGAAATGGAGCTTTCTTTGTAGTTCAAAAAGCAGTTATTTTCTTGAGAATGAAACTGATAGAGAGCAGGAATGATTAAACTTAGGCACACCCCTATGTTGTTGATGGTACGAATCACACGCCCGTTGGGAAACCCCAAGAGGAAGGTGTGTCTCTCCATAAAACAGATAAACATACATGCTGGGTAAACAAATTACAGCTAGGCAATTGCAAATTGTAAGGACATGACAATGCTATCATGACAAGCTATAGGTCATTGTAGTATTTAATTGAGCATTACAACAAAATACATAGGTCGCTTGCTAGCTGCATCTATGACTAATAATCCACCCTGGGATCGCTATCCAGCATGTCACACAAAATTATTAAGTTGCAAGCAACAAATAATTGCAATAAGCAAAGTGTGTAATGTAAGCAATGCATATAACACGTAGAAATAACACCGTTGTTTTACCCTTTGTAGCAACAGCACATCCCCGTCACGTTCATTTCTATCAACTCGAGCAGAGACAAAGGAGGCATGACAACACAATCTAGCATAAATACTCCCTCTTGGAGACACTAGCAACTACTTGGCCAAAGCAACCACTAGCATCGGAGAGCATGCAAGATCATAAATAAAACATATAGATAAATAGATTAACAAACTTGATCATTAACTTCACAATTCATCGGATCCCAGCAAACACAACATGTAGCATTACATAAAGATGATCTTGATCATGTTAGGCAGCTCACAAGATCTCAACATGGTAGCACAAGGAGAAGAGACAACCATCTAGCTACTGCTATGTACCCGTAGTCCAATGGTAGACTGCTCACACATCACTCTTGAGGCAGGCATGGTGGTGTAGAGCCCTCCGGTGATGATCTCCCCCTCCGACAGAGTGTCGGGAAGAGCTTCAGAACCCTCCCGAACTAGGGTTGGCGACGGCGGTGGCCTCAGATGTTTTTCGTGAAATTTGTTAGGTGCGTACGGTTTTCGGGAGAAGGAGAATATATAGGCGAAGAGGCGTCGCCGTAGGGCACCCAGGGGGCCCAGACGGTAGGGGGCGCGGCCCACCACCTGCCCACGCCTGGGTGGCGTGTGGGGGTGTGGGACCCCCCTCCGTTGCCCTTTGGACTCCGTCTTCGTTTCTTCGTAAAACTAATCTCCGTCAATTTTTAGATCTTTCGGAGAATATTTCCTTACTAGGATTTCTGAAACAAAAAGACAACATAAAATAGGAACTGACACTGGGGCATCTTGTTAATAGGTTAGTTCCAGAAAAGGCATAAAAATGATAGAAAACTATAAATAAAACATGTAGCATTTGATATAAAACAAACATAGAACATCAAAAATTATAGATAGACGTATCAGTTGCTATAATATATTGATCATTGATCCCTAGACAATCTCTTTCCACTTGTGAGCTAAATGTTTCTGATACTCAACCAGGCACTAGTCAACTTCGCCAACAAATCCGCCGAGATAATCTGTCTAGTTTGTTATTTGAAGGAGACTAGATGTAGTACCCGAAATCAGAAGGATTTTACAGATACTACGGGCGTGTTTGGTAGCCCACAAAAAAAACCAAATAGGCCCGAACGAGCCAAAATATTTGTGGTTGTTTATCGGCACGTTTGGATGTACCTGCATCGCACTAATCTTAAAACAACTCAGAACCTTACTCCGAAGGAACACCTGAATCTACCGTTTTTCGTGTTGCCAAACCCGATGGAGCATAAACTGGCAAGCGACTACACGCGTGGGGAAGAGCGGGAGACGACACAACATTTTGGAAACGTGCGCCATATATCTCCTCACCTCTCACCTCCCCTCTCACTCTCCTCTCACGGTTTGTCGTTCCACTATCGCCGGCACATTCAGAGCACCACGATGTCCATCATCAGCCGAAAATCCGGTCATCGACCTCCGCTTCCTGCCTCGGCACGCTTGATGCCAAAACATTGACGATGCACTTCATCACCAACGGAAACTCGACTCCAGCCCTCAACCCACTCTTACAACGCTTGTAGGATTACATATATGTATGTAGGAGCCTAGTTATATGCTTACTGATGGCATGTGCGGTAAATCTGTACTTACTAGCGTAAATTTTGCATCCATTAGTTTGATTTTTCTCGTACTTGTTGATTTTGCATTTCAGTAGGTGTGGTAATGTGCAGATTTGGGGATGTTTTTTATTTGGGTTTCATCTTAGACTGATTTAGGGATATTATATGTTTAGGGTTTCATCTTTAGGCTGATTTGGGGTTATTGTCTGCTTAGGTCATCTTAGACCGATTTGTGATTTTTCTCTGTTTAGTGTTTCATCTTAGCCTGATTTGTGGATATTGTCTCGTTAGTTCATCTTAGACCGATTTGGAGATATTCTCTGTTTAGTGTTTCATGTTAGCCCAATTTGGGGATATTGTATGTTTAGAGTAAGATCACTAATTAGGCCAATGATTAATTCATTCATAGGGTGTGTGTTAAAGGTTCCAATGGTTCCAACTGTTATTATTCCTTTTTGTGTGAATGTTTACTAGCTCATGAGGAAGTAGTGGGTTATTCTTTATTCAACTTGTCAAACAGACTTTACCACCTGACTAGCGGTATATACATCCGCTTATCTATTAATTTTGCAAAAAGAGCTGGCAACGGGGTGCCCAGTCCCAATTAATTACAACTTTAACCGCTTAATTCTCTTCACATTTTGTCAACTGAATACTCAGTGAAACATCTGCATGTGTAAACAAAAGAGAAAGATGGATGATCAGCCTTGCTGGTAGAAATAACGTCCTTCATGGGAGCCGCTCTTAAAAGTCTGTTTGATAGGGAGAACACTGTTTTCATACGCTGCCATTCGTTGACAATTAACAAACACCTCTCAAAACTTAATTTTTACTCTCTATATGATTTCAAAAACTAAAAAGCTCTAGCACATGATTTAATCACTGCTTCCCTCTGCGAAGGGCCTTTTTTTTACTTTTATGTTGAGTTAGTTTTCCCATTTCTTTCTATCTTCCACAAGCAAACACTAGTGTCAACTTTGATACAACATTTGTTATATGCTACATATTGGACTTATTATATTGCTTTGTGTTGACAATATCCATGAGATAAATATGTTGAAAGTTGAAGCAAACGCTGAAACTTAAAATCTTCCTTTGTGTTGGTTAAATACCTTTTGTTAGAATCTATTGCTTTATGAGTTAACTCTTATATGAATATGTGGATGCATTGTCTCCAAAGTACTATTCATGAAAAGTTTAGCTTGTGTGATTCAATTGTTTACAAATTATCTATTTGATAGCAAACTATAGACCATTGAATTGGATCACTTCATTCATTTACATGTGCCTTACAATACTATATGATCGAGATTATGATGGTAGCATGTCACCTCAAAATTTATATTGTTTTATCGTTTACCTACTCGAGGACGAGTAGGAACTAAGCTTGGGGATGCTGATACGTCTCAAACGTATCTATAATTTTTGATGTTCCATGTTGATATTATACCAATGGTTACATGTTTTGCATCCACTTTATGTCACTTTTATACATTTTGGGGACTAACCTATTAACAAGATGCCACAGTGTCAGTTCCTGTTTTCTGCTGTTTTTGTATTCTAGAAAAGCTAGTCTGAAAATATTCTCGGAATTGGACGAAAATTTACGGAGGTCCCTATTTCATCGAGACACACATGGAGTCCAAAGGGGAGACGGAGAAGAGCCAGGGAGGCCCCACACGCCCCTCGGCGCGACCAGAGGTGGGGCTGCGCCCTAGGGTGGTGTGGGCCCCTCAGGGCTCTCCAGCCGCCGCCCTTTCGCCTACTTATTCCCCCCGATGCGAAAACCCTAGATACCCGAGTCATATTCCACGAAAAGTTCCAGAGGCGCCGCCGTCGTCAACCCTAGCTCGGGAGGGTCCAGAACCTCTTCCCGGCACTCTGCCGGAGAGGGGAATCATCACCGGAGGGATCTACATCACCATGCCTGCCTCCGGAGTGATGCGTGAGTAGTTCATCCTTGGACTACGGGTCCATAGCAGTAGCTAGATGGTTGTCTCTCCACTTTGTGCCATCATGTTTAGATCTTGTGAGCTGCCTAACATGATCAAGATCATCTTATTGTAATGCTACATGTTGTGTTTGCTGGGATCCGATGAATATTGAATACTATGATCAAGTTGATTATTAATCTATGATACATGTTATTTATGATCTTGCATGCTTTCCATTACTAGTAGATGCTTTGGCCAAGTAGATGCTTGTAACTCCAAGAGGGAGTATTTATGCTAGATAGTGGGTTCAGTCTCTAGTAATCTGGGCGAGTGACAGCAACGCCTAAGGTTGTGGATGTGCTGTTGCTACTAGGGGTAACATAACAATGCTATGTCCACGGTCATATGTACTTGTTTACTTTACGCACATTGCTTAATGCGATTATCCGTTGCTTGCAACTTAATACCGACGGGGAACACGGAAGTAACCTGAAGGTGGATTATTAGTCATAGATGCGGTTGGATAACGGTCTATGTATTTTGTCGTAATGCCCAATTAAATATCATGGTAGCCATCTTGTCATATATGTATGCATTGTCATGCGCTCAATATTTTATCAATTGCCCAGCTGTAATTTGTTTACCCAACATGTTGTTTATTTTTATGGAGAGACACCACTAGTGAACTGTGGACCCCGGACCATTCTTTTACACTGATAAAACCACCAACTGCAATCATTGTTCTCTTTTACTTTCTGCAATTAAACACTGTTTTCCACACCATACGTTTAATCCTTTGTTTTCAGCAAGCCGGTGAGATTGACAACCTCACTGTTTCGTTGGGACAAAGTAGTTTGATTGTGTTGTGTGCAGGTTCCACGTCAGCGCCGGATTCCCTGGTGTTGCGCCGTGCCATAATCCGCCACTGACAACCTTCTGAAGTGCTACTGCTCCTACTGGTTCGATAACCTTGGTTTCATACTGAGGAAAACTTGCTGCTGGACTACATCATACCTTCCTCTTGGGGTCTCCCAACGAACGTGTGTTTCACGTCATCAAGCTCTTTTTCTGGCGCCGTTGCCGGGGACTAAGCAGACTTCTGCAAGGGGAGTCTCACGCTTCCAATCTCTTTACTTTGTTTTTGTCTTGTTTAGTTTATTTTATTTTATCTTGTTTTCTTTTAATTATCAAAAACACAAAAAAAATTAGTTTCTTGCATCTAGTTTATTTCGGTTTGTTATTATGTCTAGTTGTTTACTTGCTATCAATGGAAACAAAATCTTGTTGGCTAAGTGGGTTCACGGAGGAACAACAAAATTATTTAAGGATTATCGTCGTCTCGAAAAGGGGAACACTTGTGGGTACAAATATATAAATTGAACTGTTTTGCTAGAAACTTGTGCTCTACTTATGATGAATCCTGGTGCTTTAATGAATGTTTTTGCTGTAGGAGGCATAAACACCTCCCTTTCCAATGTGATTATAATAAAGATGAGACTTTGGCTTCTTATGCTAAAGGAAAACTATGACTTTGTTAATCTTGAAAAAATTAAAGAATTTGTTGTTTTTAAGGGTGCTTATGAAATTGCTTGTGTGCTTCAGGGTGATGATGCCCCTTATAAGTCTGAGAATTCCGAGATACTTGGTTACTGCCTTGAATATTACAATGATAATCCTTATATCACTAAATTTCTTGAGAAAACTTATTCTCCAGAACAACTTGCTTCCTTTCAGGGACCTATGGAAGAAGAAATTGCTGAAACTGTGATCTCATTGGATGAAAAAGTGGAGGAGAGTAAAGAACAAGATAGTAACTCTTTAACTCTTACATTATTTGATTGCTCTCCATGCCTACCTAAGGAGGAAGAGTGCTATATTGTTGAATGTCATGATTCTATTGAAATATCTCCTTTTGATAAATTTGAAGTAAACACCCTCCTTGACTCAGTAAAAGTGGAAATTGTAGAAAGTAAAAATGTGCTCCCTAATCTTATATATGATAATTCTCTTGATGATGGTCCGATGTTGTTTAAAGATATTAATTATACTGCTATTGTCAAAAGTGGGTTTAATAACCCCACTGTTTTTTAGCTTAATAAAACTTATGTGTTTGTAGATCATGAAAAGCATGCTTTATGCGATAGTTATATTGTTGAGTTTGTTCATGATGCTACTGAAAGTTATTATGAGAGAGGAAAATATGGTTGTAAAAGTTTTCAAGTTACTAAAACACCTCTCTTTATGTTGAAAGTTTTGAAGTTGCATTTGTTTCGTCTTTCTATGCTAGTTGCTTTATGTTTCAATAATTTATTCTATTACAAGATTTCTTTCCATAGGAAGTGGGTTAGACTTAAATGTGTTTGATGTTTGCCTCTTGATGCTCTCTTTTGTTTTTCAACTCTTATTCTTATGAGAGTATCATTAAATTCAGCTAGCCTAGCTGAAAGGCATTAAAGAAAACGCTTTTGGGAGGCAAACCATTATCTTTTGTTCTAAGTTTTGAGTCAAGGTGTTGTTTACTTCTGTAGCAACTCCTTTGTATCTTTACTTTTTCGCATTGTTGTGCCAAGAGTAGTCTCTGATGATAAGATGATGCTAAATTTTGATTGCTGCGCAGAAACAGATTTCTGCTGTTCACCGTATTAATTCTCTAAAATCATCAGAATATGATTTAAATCTGAAAATTTTTGTGCGTAATCTTTATGTATGTCTGCATCTTTTGTTAGTTCAAAGTTTTTGAATCTGAGTGTCGTAAGTGCCTCGAAAAAATTCGTCTTTGCGAACTGTTCTATTTTAGACAGATTATGTCTTTTATTTTGCATTCTCTCTTTTACTAGTGTTGAGTGAAATTCTTTTTTTGGTGGAAGAGCTTCATATAACATTAGTGGCAGTAGCTAATGTTTAAAGTAACAAGTCATATTATAACTGACGACGGCACAAACTTCACGGCTGAAGAATTCCGTTCCTTCTGCAAAGAGCAAAGCATCACGCTCAACTATGCATCCGTGGCACACCCGCAGTCCAGTGGCCAAGTCAAAAAAGCCAATGGGCCCGTGTGCAGCGGAATCAAGAAACGCCTCCTGGTGCCACTAGTACAGAATGACATATCGGACACCCCTCTATGGAAACGGCAGGCGTTAGGGGACGGAGACTCGCGCTTTCCGCGCGGTCAGTGCGTACAAACCTGACCTGGGCAGCGGCTGGCCCGTCAACATAGGTAACGGAGAAAGTATTAACTCCGTTACCCATAGTATTGGCAACGGTCTTAATTCTGGCTCCGTTTCCGATATGTGCCTCTATAGCAACGGAGACTTTTGGGTGTCCGTGTGCAATGTGGACACGTTCCATCTTCGTCGAATTCGATGCGAGCGGAGTAACTGCTATGCTATGGCGTAGTGGCGCCGCGGCACCGCCCACTACTCCTTAAAAACCCACGATCTCTCTGCTATCTCAGTACACCACTTCGCCGCAGCCATGGATACTCCTAGCAACTCCTCGGGCGTTCTTCGCCGCAGCAGTTTGCCGCTTTCGCTGAATTGGAACCGCGTCGTCGTGTCGGAGGCCGTCGCGCAGAGGCACTGGCAATATAGGAGGCCAGTGCCCTAGTCAAATGTTAGCCTCCCCGGTGGCTGGCGCGTCAACCACAGGAGGGTGCCTATGCCGCCGGAAGAGGACGCGGGATCCTCGGGCGCCCGCGACCGTAGCCGCTCGCCGCGGCGGAGAGACGCTCGTCCGCGGTCGCCTGGATGGAACCGCTGATGGCCCTTGACGTAGTTACCTGCGTCAAAAGAATATGGGTTAGGTTGAGACTCCAAGTGCAGAGTGTATAGTATAGGAAAGACGGTTTTCCCCACGAGGGGTGACTCGAGGGTTTAATATCGAACTCTCGGGAATCAGTAGTGAAAGATTTATCTTCTTATCCTTCTCTTGAAAACCTACAAACAAAATAAATTGTTTTGGCCCTCAACCTCACCAAGTGGTTGTCAAGCACAAGGTGTGAGAATGATATCAAAATAAAATGAATGCAAAACAGTAAATAAATATGCAATGATGATAAATAAATATGCAAGGTTGGTGGAAACAATGATGGATGATATTTTTGGGTTTTGTATTGTGAATGCAAGATGTAAAAGTGTTTTTGTATTTTCGGATTTTTAAATGGCAGAAAATGTAAAGTGGATAAAAGTTGTTGGAAAGGTGTTTCTTATGATTAAAAATGGACCGGGGTTCATGGTTTCACAAATGCACTCTCTCTTTAATAAAGTGGTAGACAATGGAACACTAGAATTGACATATGAGATTGCAACAAAAAGGTTTCATGACAAGTTACTAATTATATGGGCATCACGTCCTAACATAGAGATCTTTTGTTTATTAATCTCTCTTATGCTCCACCAAGATGCGAACTAAATCATAACACCTTAGTAATTAAGATAAATCAGAGCATAGCATTAAGTATCATGACATGAAGTTAAAATAAGAACATGCTAGATCTAGTCATGGAGTAGTGGCAATGGTCACACCCACATCTCCGGTAGCAAGGTATTTTTCTTTATCCCTAGTGAGGCAACAAAGTAAGGTAAAAACCCAAGTGGATCGCGGAACTTTCTCTCACGTTCACCGCACTAGTCACCCCCCGTTACTCCAACTAATGCACACGTTCCCCCTCACACGCTCTCATACACATGCTTGATCATAACAAGTAAACAAGAACGGGGTACATAATATGCATCTACTTTCATAACTGAAACAAAACTATTGCAATCTCAAACATATATTAACTCATATAAAGATCCACCACAAAGGTATTACATAGATGACCGTAATCATGTTCAGCAGCTCATACGGTACTAATTAGTGAAGCTCAAGAGAGGAGAGATACATAAGTTACTTCCACAAACTCATAGTCCAGGGTGGACTACTCCCTCTTCATCATGGAGACGGTGGAGAAGTCGTTGGAGAAGATGGAGACCACGCCGGCAGCGCCCCGCCGGAGTTTTCCCCCTCCAATCTGCAACTCCAGGTCTCTGTTTCGTGTTTCTGCGTTTCTGCGGCGCTCCTTTCCGAAGTGCGTCGGGGACTATTTTTATAGTCGTTTTTAGGTCAAGACGGAGGCTCGGGAAAAAAGATCGACGGCAACGGAGCCACGAGGCCCCAGATGATGGGTCCCACGCGGCCAAGGAATCTGGCCGCGTGGGCCCACTCATCTTGGCCCTCGGGCCTCCGCTTGTTCGCTTCCTTCGCTCCCACGCTTTGTTCCTTCCAAAAACTGATGCTCGTAAATTTCTAGGTCATTTGGACGTCGTTTGGGTCCCTGAAACATCAAAATATAGAAAATAGGGTTTTCTGCCTGTGCAGGGTTAATTCCAGAAAAATAGGGAAACTATGAAATATTCCCAAAATCAATATAAAACAATGATATAACCCTCATATGATGCAAATATCATTGAAATATAAGTAATATAATGCAAAGTTCATGTATGCATTTTACATGCATCAACCGCGTCATCGTCGGGCAGGCCGTCGCGGAGCGACACTGGCAATATAGGAGGCCAGAGCCATGGTCAAAGGTTCGGATACCCGGTGGCTGGCACCTCAACCGCGCGTCGGTGCCTATGCCGCCGGAAAGAGTTGAGCTGCTTCAGAGCCGCCGGCTCCTCCTCCCGCCGGAGCTGCGCGACGATCCTGCCTACGACGACGACGAGATGTGGGAGGGGCGCACGGGCGGCGATGACATCGTCGGCGAGGAGCCGCGCGATGACACGGACGACTACGCAGCTCTCCTCGCATACGAGCAGGAGAAGGCGGAGGCCGAGGAGTAGTTATTTATTTTTATGTTCTTCAACTTCAATACTAGTAGAGATCAGTATAAGCCCAGTGTGTCAGTTAAAAAATCAAAGGAAACGGTTGTTTATACCCTCCGTTTCCGATGTTCTACTTTGCTATAAATGCGCCCTTCACACAGCCCTAAACTCTATCGCTCTCACTCTCAGCCTCACTCTCAAAGTGTGGCGGCGCCTCCACGCAGCACCAGATCTTAGCTCCACCGTGGCGGCGGGCATCTCCCTCCCTCCGACCATGGCGGCGCGCATCTCCCTCCCTTCCGACCGTGGCGGCACGCATCTTCCTCTCCTCCGACCGTGGCGGCGCGCATCTCCCTCCCTCCGACCGTGGCAGCGCGCATCTTCCTCTACTCCGACCGTGGCGGCGCGCATCTCCCTCCCTCCGACCGTGGCGGCGCGCATCTCCCTCCCTCCGACCGTGTCGGCGCGCATCTTCCTCTCCTCCGACCGTGGCAGCGCGTACCCGTTCTTTGCTCCACCCGGGCAGATCTCGTCGCCTGATCTGTAGCTGGAGGGCGCATGGCGTGTCGATCCGAGGACGACGAGGATGACTACGTACTCCCGCCGCCAGATCCAAAGGTAATACATCTATTTGTGACCGGTCGTCGTGCCGACGAACTGGGGTTGTTGTCATTGTTCTGTTTAGGTTTTCTTCCATAGGACAATCATGAACAGAACTAGAACTAGGGTTGTAATACATCCGAGGACGATAAGGACGACTACGTAGTGTCGCTCGAAAAGAACATAACTAGCACAAATCGGTAGTGTATGAAACTCATGGCTGACTTATCTCCTTTGCAAAACAGATGTACATTTCGGTAACACTGTATAAAAAGCCGGGTCCTTAGCCAAGGTGCGCTTGTCGTCCGGCATAATTGTTGGTACACAACAACTATGCAATGGATTTGTAAGTTTGTTATTCTATCTTATGCATACTTTTGTGTTGTATGTCCTTTATGCTAGATGTATAGTGAGCTAACATGGAGTCATATATTCTCTCTTTGCATTTCAGTGACCACTTTACAAAAGAGGCACCTTCAGTACATCAGCACTCGCTTATTACACTATGTGCAGAGCATGGTGCTGATCCGTTTAGCTCATTTAAATGAGCTAAATACAAGGTCGGGGACAAAGCGGCGAGTTGATTATATTTTGGCGACACCGTCCAAGAAGAAGATTGAATTCATGAACTCTAACAGCAAGTCATGAAGATAAATTAAGTTAGAAATGACAAGGATAAGTTTAGTGAGGAATGACATAGATAGATTTAGCTAGACATGTCAATGATAGATTTAGAGAGGCATGCCAATGAAGATAAGTAATTGGTTGTCTTCTGATGCAATGTATCGGTGAAATTTGTTATACCTTATGAATGAATTTGTTAGCTTTTTTGTGCTTCTGCTGTGAAATTTTAAATGTCCAGTGCCAAATCTATTCCTGCTCTAGGCTTATGAAGAAACCTCAATGCAAACGAGCAGAAACAGAATCTCCGTTTCTGATGTTCCGACACATCAGAAACGGAGGTATGTGCACAACCGTTGCCAAACCGATGCCTCATCAGCGACGGTTTTTCGCCTCCGTTACCGATGAGGGCCTTCAAATCAGTCACGGGGTCGGGGACACGGACCCTTTTTCCGTTTCCGATGGGGTTTTTGGCCCGTTTCCGATGTGTCGTTCTGTACTAGTGTGCCACTCAAAAGAGCTGCAGGTGCTTGGGTTGAAGAACTTCCATCGGTACTATGGAGCTTGCGCACAACTCCTAACGCTTCGACACAATTCACACCATTTTTCATGGTCTATGGCGCAGAGGCAATCCTGGCATCCGACGTAAAATTCGACGCACCAAGAGTGGCAGCATACAATGAAGACGACGCAGAAGAAGCACTCGAAGACGCAGTCGACTTGCTCGACGAAGCATGCGACACGGCTCTGGCTCGCACAGCTGTCTACCAGCAGGATCTCCGCAATTACCATAGTCGTCGACTGTGCACCAGGTCATTCATGGTTGGCGACCTGGTTCTTCGACTGAAGCAGAAGAAGGTGCACAAGCTCGCCTCCCCATGGGAGGGCCCTTCATCATCACTGAAGTCATCGACGGCGGCGCGTATAGGCTGAAGCACGCGAAGACAGGCGAAATTTCGCACAATCCTTGGAACGTTGCGCACCTGCGCCGTTTCAATGCCTAGATTGCTTAGTCATACACTGTAATAAGCGATATGTCGGATAGCTACAGGTTTCACGACGCGCTCTTTTCCTTACCAGGGTACCTAAGGGGACTGGAAGGTTTTTAATGAGGCGGCCTGTAGCTTAACTTTCAAAAAGTGGAATAGAAGTTATGTTCCTCTCATTCTTCTTTTATTTTTTCATACACATCAACCAGACAAAACTTCAGCCACACCCGAATACTCGGGGGCTGAACCTTGAAACTAGACAAAACTTCAGCCGCACTCGACTACTCGGGGGCTGAGCTTGCTGACAAATCACGAAAAAACCCAGCCTCACCCGAATACTCGGGGATGCGTTATCAAACACTGGAGCTCTCGCTCCCACAAAAATAACACCTTACCCTCACTCGAACGCTCGGGGCTGTGCGACCATTGGTACTCGCAACACTTCATAAAACCCACTCGATAGACTCGGGGGCTGGAGAAAATTCAAAATCAAAACTCATATTATATATACACAAGGCAAAATTACACTCGGGGGCTGCCCTAATCCTCAGGTTCGTCCTTGATAGGGAAAACAGGACCAAAGAGTTGGGTGTGGGTACGCTCGACCAGCATCCTCGCAGAAAGAACGGTGCCATCAAGATCTTCCTGGGACAGAGTTGCCCCAATAGCGGGTGGCGGCAGCACCAAGGTTGGTCGTCGACTCCGAACATATGCCATCGCCGCGCTAGCTCCAACCACAAGCCTCTGCGCAAGCGACTCCCGGATAGGACCTGCATGACGAAAAATATCGAGCAAGGCATGGATTCCTTGTGGTTGTGGTCCCGTTGGAAAAAGGGTCTGGTTGATGCGAATAAAGGCCATCCTGCACAATTCGAGTAGCTGAGCGCTCCGCCAAGCACGATCCTTCAACGTAGCGAGTGTGCGCGCTCGAAACCTATCAAGCCAAAAATGTTGACGACCAGCTGTCGGGTTGTCAACAACACTGTCCAAACGCTCCTCAACGCGGGCTTGCTCTGCTTGGAAATCAACAACAAAGCCTGCAAAAAGTACAAGTCGAGTCAAAAGAAAGGGAATAGGCAAAACATTGTAAACAGGGCAAGGATTGTACTTACAATCGAGTTGCCCGTTCACAAGCTCCATCTCCCCAAGCACATAATCCTCACGTTGAGTGGCCAAAGCTGGTCTCATTTTCAACAACTTCAGCTCGTTCTGGGCACTCTTTAGTCCTTGCTCCAGTCCCACGACTCAGGTTTTCATATACCTTATTACTTTGGCATCATTTGCCACCTGAGCCTGCGACCGGGTGGCGATAGGAGGCTGCGAGGAACCATCTGATGTATCGGGTTCCCGTGGCTGCTCAAATCATACCCATCACAAAAAAAATCATGTCAGAAAGGGGAAACCCAGTGCATAAAATACGTGAGCTGAATATCACATGGCCTCTCAGGCAAAAACACAAAAGCATTCAAGGTGACATGTATACAAGTGTAGCAAAAGCACACGCGTACTCGCGCGATTAAAGGTATCCTTACAAAGCATAAACATAAGTTCGGCTGTCACAAATCTACGACATGGACTCCGAACTAGCCCTACTCGAACGGTAGGCGACTTCTGCTACCCGACGCTCCATGGTGGTCATAAATATGTTGGCCAGGTGCGCAGCTGGCTCGTTCACAAGCCTCAGAGACACCAGTTTTCCGTCGGGCCTCCGAGGGAAGTCGGACATAGCCGCCTCGAAGTCGTCCTCTATCCCATGACCTAAAATCAGCTTGAGTGTAGACTCCGAGCCGCGTACCGTGAGTGTGCGAGCAAAGTTCGCCATGGTCAAAGTTCCTGGGCCAAGCACGTTGACGAAGCCGTCCACAGTCGCCGGTAGCTCGCCAAGGGGAAACACGTTCTTGTACACAGCACCAAGTGTGCTGGTGGACTTGGTGAAAGGATCGTATGACACCTAGAGGGGGGGGGGTGAATAGGTGCTACTTCAATTTTAGTACTTTTTAAATTTAGGCTTGACACAAAAGGTAAATTCTCTAGATATGCAACTAAGGTGAATTTACCTATATGACAAGCTAGCAACTAAGCAAGTTACACTAAGTAAAGACAATAAACAAGGATAGAAGTAACCGAAGTGAAAGCACGCGGAGACAAGGATGTAATCCCGAGTTCCTCCTTTTTAGGGGAGTACGTCTCGTTGGAGAGGTGTGAGCTACCACGAAGGTCAAAACTCAACCACCACAAAGGCGTCACCTTATTCTCCGATGAACCACACCACAAAGGTTTGGTTCACCTTCCACTATCGGAATCCTTCAAGGCGGAATCCGGAGCCCTTACAACAACGATCCGGGGCACAACCCACAAGAGGATTGGGGGCTCCCGAACAGCTACAAATCTGTCACAAAGACAACAAGTGAGTACAACAAGAAGCTAGGTTTTCCTAATGGAAATCCTAGCCAAGGGGCCCTCAAGTAAATGAGGGGGAAATGAAGAACGGCTTGGTGAAGATGTAGATCCGGGCCTTCTCCTTCAATCCTCCAAGTATCAACAAGTTTGGGTGGAGGGATTGAGAGATCTAGTGATTCTTGAGCTTGCAATAATGGAGTCTTCAAGTTTGGGCGAGCTCCCAAGCTGGAGGTAGGTGGAGGGCATTAAATAGCCCTCACAAAAATCTGGCCGTTGAGCCCTTTTTCCCGAGCCAGCGGTAGTACCGCTGCGCCGGGCGGTACTACCGCTGGCGCCTTCTGCGCCACGGTCAAAACAACGCGCTGACTGCGCTTCGAAACCTCATGAGCGGTACTACCGCCCTAAGTGCCGGTAGTACCGCACATGGCCTTCCGAACCTCCTTTCAGCGGTACCGCGAGCGGTACTGCCGCTGAGCTGGTCAACCACCAGCGCTGACCAACCTGAGCCAGCGGTACTACCGCCCGTAGTACCGCTGGTACTGCCGCACATGGTCGCCCGAACCTCCTTTGGGCGGTACCGTGAGCGGTACTGCTGCCTGCCTTTTGGCAAAGAGTACCCAGCGGTACTACCGCCCGAAGGGGCGGTACTGCCGCCCGAAGACAGAAACAACTCCTTCTCTTCCTTTTTCCGATGCGAGGACAACGGAGATGTTTACAAAACCTGATCACACTTAGACAAGGAGTTAGGAGCACATGTTGTATTGTCAACATCACCAAAATATGAGTAAGAGCAAATTATGCTCTTTCACTTGGCGATAACATCCTTCGCATGAGTGACCACGGCGCCAAAGTCACATATAACCTGGTCGAGTGACAATTCGTCACTGACCACATCCGAAGGTGCTGGCGCGCCAATGGCTCCTTCAATAAAGGTCAACAAGAGAAAAATTATTACATAGCACCTGGCAGCTACACAAAAACGTCAGAGGGAAAAGTTACTCATCTCCTACATCCCGGGCAAGGCCAGCCAGTCGCTCAGCGTACCCTCTCTCGCGCAAGGCGGCTGAGTCCTTGGCAGCATCCAAAGCTTTCTTCGACTCAGCGCGCTGCGCAGCGAGTGCCTCTTCTAGCTCTTTCACCCGGGACTCAGCCGAACTTTTATCACCTGAAGTGTATGGCAAAAACATCATTCACAAACGGCAAAGTAGAGCATTGCCAAAAGAACTTCAGGCACATCAGCAAATAAACTTAAGACTGAGCTGCTCCAGGTCAGCACGCAGGCTATGCCTCTCCTGTTCTACCTGGACAAAGGCCTTGCCTGATTCTGCCAGGTTGCGGTAGAAAGGCTGCATACACATACATCCAACATAAGTTACACACAAACAGTCCCAAGTGTGCGGACTCGACAAAAAGATACTTACGTGGTTAATCCAAGGTTCAAGCTTTGCGGCAGATGTGTCCCGACCTCCAGGGTCGCAGCAATCGCAACCTTGGCCGCCTCCATGGCAGTCGCCGTGGCCACCGGCTGAACAACCTCATGAGCAACTGGAGACAAGTTCGGGTAGTCCGGAGTCGAAGTTTTATCAGCTGGAGGAGACGGAGGATGCTCTGTCTCAGCACTACAAATAACAGAGGAAAAACAACTTCAGCAAAAAATATCCAAAGCAACAAAACTCAAGGTAGAAAGCAAACGCGCAAACCTGCGCTCTCCATCCTCCTCACTGTCAAGGTCGTCAAAATTTGGGCCTCCAAAAAGCAGCGCCTCACCCGATGCGGGAGGAGGAGCTGAGCTCAGCGGGCATACAGTCAAGGGAGCATGAGGAGGCAAGCCTGAGTCTCCATCATCCTTCAAGTCCACCTCCCTCATGGGTGAGCTCACAGAAGAGGATAACCCCTTAACCACTCGACGACGCTTGGAAGCGGGCACGTCGACCTCATGATCATGCGTGGGCGGTTCCTCATTCTGTGCCTCGTCTGCTCCTTCTTCTTCGACCTCTTCCAGGCGAGAGGTGGTGGCGGACGGGATCGGCGAATCATCCCCCTTTGCTTCCACCTCCTGCAACTTTGTTTCTTCTGTCGAGCCATTCTCTGGCAGAGGAGGAAGAGAGGACGCAGTCGAGTGACCCTGCATATCACACATTATAGCCAAAAGTTAGAAATCGCAAAACAAACGAGTGATAAAGCCCGACGACAAAAAATACATAGGCTGCACTAACCTCAGGCAAGGGATTGTCCACCCCATATGGTGCGACAGGGCAGTCGACGTTGCATGGATCGGATGCCTTAATGCTGGTCAAGGATCACACATGCGTCACCAGCTCGTTCTTCGACAACTCTTCCTGGCTCATCCGACTGGAGTCTAGCACACCCTCATATTGCCACATGGGATGAGCTCGGGCGCGGATTGGCCACACCCGCCTCTTCAAAAAGGTGGCCATCAGATGCACGCCAGTGACTTTACCCAGCATACCTCCAATCTGAGACAAAAGAGGCTCCTCCTCCGCCAGTTCTTCAGACGAGAGATGATGGTTCCACGCATTGGTCTTCGCAAAAGGGCTGGCAGTCGAAAAAGCAGGGACTCCGTCCTGCTCAATGCTGGCGTAGAACCATCCCTTTCTCCACCCTTGTGCGGAGTTGACTGGCTTCAGGGCAAAGTAGCGGGTGTCGCTACGCACCTGGATCCCGCAGCCGCCCAGCGGGTAGGTGCGGCCGCCCCCCGTTATTCAGCCGACAAGGAAGATAGCCTTCCATAATGCCCAGCTAGGGGCAACTCCCAGAAAGCATTCACAAAGCGTGATAAAACACGCAATGTGCAGAATACCATTAGGGGTGAAATCATGGATTTGCACCCCATAGGCATACATCAGACCACGAACAAAATCGTGGATGGGGAATCCAAACCCCCTAGTCAAAAACTCCGCAAAACAAACGCGCTCATTGGCGCGAGGTTCAGGGAGTACCTCCTTGGGCGATGGCGCACGGACAGACAGCTGATCCGCGGGGGGCAGCAGGCCCTCCTCCCGGAATTTGTTGAGGTGGGTGTCCTTGATTGATGACTTCACCCAGTCCCCGTGGCCCTTCTTCAGGCCGGCGGCGGATGCAGACGTGGTGGCGGCGCCCTTCTTCCCCTTGGCCGCGTCCGTCGCGGCGGAAGCTGTGGTCGCAGCAGCTCGCTTGGAGCCCATACCCTTCTTCATTGTCAAGGGTGGATGGGTGCAGAGCAGAAAGCTTGGGCGCAAGAGCAATGGCAGAAGCAGTGCAAGGAAGAAGATGAGATGGAAGCGGCGCAGGAGGCGAATGGCAAGTATAAAATCTGCCAGCACCGCTCTTCCTATTTACCAGGTCAATAACAATCACCACCGTCAATCCACGATCGTGCGCTCTGCGGGGAATCCTACCATACACGTGGCGAGCACGGAGAGCAACCGTCGCCGGCTACTCCGTCCACTACGCACGGGAATCTAGGAACCATCATCACGCCCCGTGAAAACCGCGCCAGAGCGGTCAAATCAAGTCCAAACGGCACCGTCTTCGGTCAGCACTGCATAGCGGGCCCACGCGCATGTCGTGTCCCATCAGTCATACCAAGCACGCCATCGCTTGTCAGAAATTGCAGTTGAGGCAGGCGTCATTGCTGATGTCACTTCAGACCGCGCGCCGGATAGGCCACTCGAGTCATTCAAACTTTCCGACAAAGCCAGTCATTCGACTGCCTTGGTTGTTTCGCGGGTGAACTTGCAAATTACGTAACACAAGACATAACGACACTCGGTAGTTTCTTCGACTGAAGCATATTACTCTCATCGGGAGGGTATCAAAAATTCTTCGACTAGAAATATGCAGGATAAAAATATTTTGAGATTATCCTTCATTGCAAGCAATAAAGCACAATCTCGGGGGCTACTCCCATCGGGAGCGCTGTCGCGCACCCGATAGAATAATGACAAAGGATCAGTCGACAAACGACTCGACTCAACTGACATAGCAAAATATAATATAAAATCATACAAGAAACATTCCCGAGTTGCATCCGCCGCAAATAACCTTGGATGCTGCATGCATAAGTGCAAAGGTAAGACCCGCCGAACTGTCGAGCTGGGCTAAGGACCGCTCCAGCAGAGTTAACCCTTAAAACTTTCCGTGTCAGCAGACATGATGAAAAATCCCGACGGACGCGTTGGGTAATCTCAAAGTTATACTGCAGAACGATTCAGTAAGACCTCAACGGCCTGAGTCGAGTGTGACCAGTCTGTTCCAGATTCGAGTCCGGGGACTCGAGTTTGATTGAAAGCTAGTAAGGTTTTGCCCGAATGTGCAGTTAACCGGTCCCGATCCGTCGTGTGTACCGGGCCTACTAGGCTATTATCCCTTGATTATCATAAGCAAAAAACCATAGTCGATGAAATACTCGACTTGGCCAACATGGGCTATTCATACAGGAATTCCAATTATAAACACAGGTACAAAAGAATATGACGTGCACAGATGAATGAGTCCATGCCCGATTCTTCGAGTCAGACAAGTACTCAGGGGCTACTGACAGGGATATACCTATCGGGTACCCTACCATGAGGGTACCTGGTGCACGTATCGACTAGGCCCAACTATCAAGAGCCTACATGAAGCCCATGAAGGAAGGCCCAAGAAGATGGAGTATCCTCCAAGATTAGGCGAAGCCATAGTCGGTTTAGACTTTTCTTACATGTAATCTGAGTCGGTTACGAACTCCCGAGACCCAGCCTATTATATAAAGGCTGGGAGGGCCGCCGATTCAGGACATGCAATACTCTAGCCATCATAGCCTTGGTGAGATCGACATCTCGCCGAGACCCTTGTAACGCCATTGTTCACCTCCATCAATAATCAGACAAGCAGGACGTAGGGGTGTTACCTCCACACGAGGGCCCTGAACCTAGGTAAAACCTTGCCTTTGCTTGTCAGCCGACGATACTACCAGCTCTACCACGTTCTCTCCCCCATAATCTCAACCCAAGGTCCTTAACCATGGGACTTGATGAGTTAACCCCTTGTCAGCGTCCTTATAGAACATGTGGGTTTTTTATTATGCACTAACCCTCTAATGAGATTTACTTTGAGTTTGGTGTGAAGGAAGTTTTCAAGGGTCAAGAGAGAATGATATAATAGGATCAAGAAGAGTGAAGAGCTTAAGCTTGAGGAGGCTCCCATGGATCTCCCCAGCATATTTCAAGAAGACTCAAGCGTCTAAGCTTGGGCATCCCCTTCTTCATCGACAAAATTATCAGGTCATCTCTAGTGAAACTATATTTTTATTCTTTCACATCATATGTGCTGTTCTTGGAGCGTCTGTGTGCTTTTATTTTCAGTATTTTATTTTCATTTTGTGATCAACTTGATTGGATCCTAGCATTCTTGATTGGGAGAGAGACACGCTCCGCTTTTTCATGAGAATACTCCTATTCTTCACTTATATTTGTTGAGTATTCATATCTAGCGCTGTTCAGCTTTTAGCTCTTGTTTTCATGTATCTCTTGTCAGAGCTATTAGTTCTTTTAAAGAAAGTACTCTCTTGCTTCACTTATACTTGTTTGGAGAGTTTTTGAAATAAATTGATTGGTGTTTGGTTGGAACAGAAAATGTTGCATGTGGTAAATGGTATAATGGAAAAGACTTGCATATTCTTGTAGATCACTAATTTGGATAATTTGATACTTGTCAATTGTTTTGAGTTAACAAGTAGATCATGATTAAACTTTTGCATCATGTAAGTTAAGCCCATTAGTGAAGAACTACCGTAAAGCTTGTTGAAATTTGGTTTGCATGAGTGGTATCTCTAAGGTCTAGATATTTTCTAATAAAAGGTTTGGTTAACAAGGAAGACGGTGTGAAGTCTTATAATGTTTGCAATATGTTGGTCATATAAAACTTGGTGTACTGGTTGATATTCTTGTTTGCTTACATAACCTTGCTAGCCTAAACTCTGTACTGAGAGGGAATGCTTCTCGTGCATCCAAATCCTTGAGCCAAAATCCATGCCATTTGTCCACCATAACTACCTATATGTGGTATTTCCTTGCCACTCCAAGTAAATTTTTCATGTGCTACCTTTAAATTATTCAAAACTGTTATTATTCCTTTTTGTGTCAATGTTTACTAGCTCATGAGGAAGTAGTGGGTTATTCTTTATTCAACTTGTCAAACAGACTTTACCACCAGACTAGCGGCATATACATCCGCTTATCTATTAATTTTGCAAAAAGAGCTGGCAACGGGGTGCCCAGTCCCAATTAATTACAACTTTAACCGCTTAATTCTCTTCACATTTTGTCAACTGAATACTCAGTGAAACATCTGCATGTGTAAACAAAGAGAAAGAGGGATGATCTGCCTTGCTGGTAGAAATAACGTCCTTCATGGGAGCCGCTCTTAAAAGTCTGTTTGATAGGGAGAATACTGTTTTCATCCGCTGCCATTCGTTGACAATTAACAAACACCTCTCAAAACTTAATTTTTACTCTCTATATGATTTCAAAAACTAAAAAGCTCTAGCACATGATTTAATCCCTGCTTCCCTCTGCGAAGGGCCTTTCTTTTACTTTTATGTTGAGTCAGTTTTCCTATTCTTTCTATCTTCCACAAGCAAACACTAGTGTCAACTTTGATACAACATTTGTTATATGCTACATATTGGACTTATTATATTGCTTTGTGTTGACAATATCCATGAGATAAATATGTTGAAAGTTGAAGCAAACGCTGAAACTTAAATCTTCCTTTGTGTTGGTTAAATACCTTTTGTTAGAATCTATTGCTTTATGAGTTAACTCTTATGTGAACCTGTGGATGCATTGTCTCCAAAGTATTTACTCATTATCTATTTGATAGCAAACTATAGACCATTGACTTGGATCACTTCATTCATTTACATGTGCCTTACAATACATATGATCAAGATTATGATGGTAGCATGTCACCTCAAAAATTATATTGTTTTATCGTTTACCTACTCGAGGACGAGTAGGAACTAAGCTTGGGGATGCTGATACGTCTCAAACGTATCTATAATTTTTGATGTTCCATGTTGATATTATACCAATTGTTACATGTTTTGCATCCACTTTATGTCACTTTTATACATTTTTTGGGACTAACCTATTAACAAGATGCCACAGTGCCAGTTCCTGTTTTCTGCTGTTTTTGTATTCCAGAAAAGCTAGTCTGAAATATTCTCGGAATTGGACGAAAATTTACGGAGGTCCCTATTTCATCGAGACACACATGGAGTCCAAAGGGGAGACGGAGAAGAGCCAGGGAGGCCCCACACGCCCCCTCGGCGCGGCCAGAGGTGGGGCCGCGCCCTAGGGTGGTGTGGGCCCCTCGGGGCTCTCCAGCCGCCGCCCTTTCGCCTACTTATTCCCCCCGATGCGAAAACCCTAGATACCCGAGTCATATTCCACGAAAAGTTCCAGAGGCGCCGCCGTCGTCAACCCTAGCTCGGGAGGGTCCAGAACCTCTTCCCGGCACTCTGCCGGAGAGGGGAATCATCACCGGAGGGCTCTACATCACCATGCCTGCCTCCGGAGTGATGCGTGAGTAGTTCATCCTTGGACTACGGGTCCATAGCAGTAGCTAGATGGTTGTCTCTCCACTTTGTGCCATCATGTTTAGATCTTGTGAGCTGCCTAACATGATCAAGATCATCTTATTGTAATGCTACATGTTGTGTTTGCTGGGATCCGATGAATATTGAATACTATGATCAAGTTGATTATTAATCTATGATACATGTTATTTATGATCTTGCATGCTTTCCGTTACTAGTAGATGCTTGTAACTCCAAGAGGAGTATTTATGCTAGATAGTGGGTTCAGTCTCCAGTAATCTGGGCGAGTGACAGCAACGCCTAAGGTTGTGGATGTGCTGTTGCTACTAGGGGTAACATAACAATGCTATGTCCACGGTCATATGTACTTGTTTACTTTACGCACATTGCTTAATGCGATTATCCGTTGCTTGCAACTTAATACCGACGGGGAACACGGAAGTCAACCTGAAGGTGGATTATTAGTCATAGATGCGGTTGGATAACGGTCTATGTATTTTGTCGTAATGCCCAATTAAATATCATGGTAGCTATCTTGTCATATATGTATGCATTGTCATGCGCTCAATATTTTATCAATTGCCCAGCTGTAATTTGTTTACCCAACATGTCGTTTATTTTTATGGAGAGACACCACTAGTGAACTGTGGACCCCGGACCATTCTTTTACACTGATAAAACCACCAACTGCAATCATTGTTCTCTTTTACTTTCTGCAATTAAACACTGTTTTCCACACCATACGTTTAATCCTTTGTTTTCAGCAAGCCGGTGAGATTGACAACCTCACCGTTTCGTTGGGACAAAGTAGTTTGATTGTGTTGTGTGCAGGTTCCACGTCAGCGCCGGATTCCCTGGTGTTGCGCCGCGCCATAATCCGCCACTGACAACCTTCTGAAGTGCTACTGCTCCTACTGGTTCGATAACCTTGGTTTCATACTGAGGGAAACTTGCTGCTGGACTACATCATACCTTCCTCTTGAGGTCTCCCAACGAACGTGTGTTTCACGTCATCACAAACGAAACATGAGATATTGGCAAGAAACAAACTAAGAAACAAACAGCCCTACTCCCCTATGAACCCCAACCGCCGCGAAGACGACCCCGTTAAATAGAAGACAATTCCCTCATCATTTCCCCCATTCCCCGAGCCAATCGTGCCGCCAGGCTACCGAAATTGCTCGCCGGAGATCTATTCAACCGCCGCCATATTCTTCCACTTCCGGTGACACGGAAGGTCCTCGTGCCGACATGTGGACCACATAACAGACGGGCCCATCGACATGGAAAGAGAGGAGCGAGGAACTAGGAGCGGACGGGCCCATAGATATCCCGGATGGGCACACAATAAAGGAGATAAAACCTAAGACGGTAAAAGAACAAAATCAGCCAATGGGAGGAACAAGCTGCGAATATCGCCCCTCCGCCACACCGATTAAGCGCGTAGTGTGAGGCCGACGGGTGAGCTCTCGGGCTCCCGGGGGCATCCGGGAGGGCGTCAGTGAGAGTTGGGACACGAAGCTTGGTACGCGCAACAATAAGGAGAATCGATGTTCATGCCGACTCCAGCGTTCTGGCATGATCGGACGGTGCGGAGGTGCGGAGCGGGACATATGAGACGGCCAGAAAGCTCAAATCGATGTGGTGCGCCCAAGGGCTCTCACCGTTTATATCTTTCGATTTATGGTAAAGATATACAAAGCATACGATCTAACAAATATCTCAATAGGAGTTTCTAGTGTATGATCAGTTAGTCATATTTATGGAAATCTTTAAAGTATAAACTGAACCAATGATATTATTGTTTTCTAGTTTTTCATGATCAAAATTGTCTAGCAAGTCAACATTTACCAAAGTGTGCTACTTTATACTGAAAAAACATTGTTTAGATTAATTACCAATGAATAAAATGTTGTAGATTCTAGAGGTAAATTTATTATTTAATATGCTCTTATGCAATGTGTTTGTTATCATCTGGTATATACAAGTCCCCGACCAGTTTATGGAATAAAAATGCATTGCACATAATTAAGAATGTAAATACTTTCGAAGTGTATGGATTGACTTGTATATATTGCATTTTGTCTTGTGAAAATTATAGTCAAAGTTGTGTATTGTTGACCAAAATTGGTCATTCATGATTTGCGCTCTCTTTCGAATCTCAGTTTATTAAAACCAAATCACATCAATGTAATACTATTTCAGTGCTCGGTTAATCAATACTTCATTTTTTTCTCCTTTCTAAATTTAGGAAAATGAGGGTGGACCACCTTTTCGAATACTTCAAAAAACAAGGATACCATGGTTTTCAAAATTGTAACCTTTTATGGAGCGAAACACCTCAAAATTTGTTAAACTGTAGTATAAATTATTTTTATAAATCTTAAAGATCCAGAAATAATTTTAGTGAGTGAGTATTAAATTTTTGATTGGGTATAATGGATAATATCATAGCTATTACTATACACTTCACCATTTTGGTTCTTCTGTTCTCAGCGACTTGAACGGTCGACCGTTTTTCCCGGCCTATGAGCCGGCCCTGCATGACAGTTGATGCGCTATTGTCAGGATGAAAGGTAACTCAGGAAAATGCTTAGATTTATCATGTCGGGATTAATATTGGTATCCATGATGATGGTCATTCTTTCCGTTGAAACTACACAATGTTGTTTTCCCTCTTGGGGGATCATTTTAGGAGTTGTGATGGCTGGAGGGAATTTGAAGTGGTGCGGCGTGGCATTATCTACATCTTGAGGCAGACCAAAACTTTGCACAACGGTAGATCTGGACATTATCTACACCCAGAAATATTGTTTTGAATTTTTGAAACATAAAAATGCAGATTTGATTTTTTATTAAACAAGCTCCATGTAGCTCGGGCTCCATTTGGGATTCTGAACCACTTTACGAGACACCACATATAAATATATCAAACGCGCTGGTGTATATGGAATAGAAATACTTGGATCAATCTTACATCTTCTACTTTGATATGTACTCCCTCCATCCACGAATAAGTGCACTTCTAAGTGCTCTAAGTCAAACTTTTGAAATTTGACCAACTTTAAAGAAAAGAGTAGCAACATATATGAGATCCAAATGAAATATTTTGAAACTTTATTTCAAGACGAATCTAGTGAAATTACTCTAGTGTCATAAATATGGGTACTTTTCCCTATAAAGTTGGTCAAATCATGTCAATCATTTTGTTATAAATTTAAAGATCTTGTGTAGATACGGTGAAGATTTGATACGCAACTAATGAGTCCTTTCCAAATAAAATATCATTTTTGTCCATTTGTTGGCAAAATATCTAGGCCAAGAGCATTATAAATGCCCCGATTCATCATCCTTCATCGCCACAGCAAAACATATTGCACCTTACCAATACAGATTTGCGATTCTTAGCACCAAGGTGTCATCGATCCCACGCCAAACCATGAGAAATAGCCTCCTATTTGTTGTTGCCATTGTAGCCATTTACGCCATGTCTGTACATGGTGCACGTTCACCAATAGACATCAAGAATCCAGATGTCCAATTGATTTCCAAGTGGGTTGTGTGGGTGCACGTGCAGCAGGCACATGACGAGATCAAATTCAACAAAGTGCTGAGAGCCGAGGTTGATGAGGACTCGCCACAAGGTGCATATCTCTATCTCCTCATTGACGCAAAAAACCGTGATGGAAGGGATGCCAAGTACGAGGTGGTTCTGAACCAGACAGCTACTATCTTGTCCTTTAAGCTGGTTAACCAAGCAAAATTGACATGATGATCAGGTTTATGCAATAATAATTTGATCCGATAAGGAATGTCAAGGTACCTTTAATAAAGTATGCATGTCCTGGACTCAATTTTGAATTTGTGATGTTTCTTGGTCATATACTATTTTCTCTACGGGAGCGTGCCTCTCCAACTTTATCTACATATTTTGCTCATTTAGTCGTTAGCAATTAATATTGGTTCCAATGTCCTACATCGACTCCACCACTCCACCTCCTCACACCGCGCGAAACAACGAATCCACGATCCTCTTCTCCTTCCCCCTCGTGCAAGTGATTGTTTTTTGGCAATGGTCAAAGTATCACAGAAATAGAAAGTTTATTTTACACCCATCCTATGCGTAACTAGGATACACACAACCACAAACGAACATCTGAAAAGAAACAAAAAAAGCGTTATACATAGAGCAAAGTAGTGCTCGTAAAACGCCTATGAAGGAGGGCCAATCCGCATATCAGGCTGCTACCACCCATGTGGCATAAAAATATCCCTCACGGTAGCCTCCAATCGCGCAAACACCTTCATAAACAGGTCGTAAACTCAACACGTTGTAAAGACGACCATGAACAAAGCATGTGTGTAGACCGGTAGATGACCTGCAGAAGAGGGGAACTCTAACCATTAAAAATCTTGACATTTCTACATAGCCAAAGTCACCGTATTATGGAAAGAGTCCCTACCCTAAGAAGTACTCTAACTTTTGATCAATACCACGAATCCAGTTACGAAAAAGATTTGATATACTTTGTGGCAGATATAGCTTAGACGCAGCTTGGACGGATGACCATATAGAATGTGCAAACTTGCACCGGAAAAATAAGTGTGTAATTCTTTCATTGTTGTATGCTTCATTTATGCCTTTTTGTTTTCTTGAATTTACGTGCTTGTTAAGATTTCTTAGTAGATTCTCGTTATTTCTTAGTAAAAATGGCCCAGTTTTAGCTCCAATTCACAAAGATTATAATGTAGACCCATTGCGGCCCATTATTCGTATTTTCGTAATTAGACTATGATTTTGTAGCCTTTTTTTCTTATAATTAATGTTTGTTATTGCAAGGTGATTGTAAGTATGGATGTGATGGTACTGACCCTATCTTGTGTATTTGGGTCAGGACAATGTATCCTAAAGGTTTAGGTACAGTATTATACACATTATGAAACTAATATTGAATGAATGATACTAAATTTTGTGATTTTCTGTCATTTTGTTTGCCTCATTGACCACAGTGTGACGCTTATCTCCGGTGAATCTGGTGAGATCCCTCACTAAAAGGATGAAATCAGAACGAGTTGCGTTTAAATAAACACGATTGCCATGATTGGATGCCATTCAGTGTAACTATATGTGCCATTCGGAGTCAATGAGGTGTGGACAATAGGCATATGACAGGATCATTTGCTATTTGGGCCACCGGAAAATAAGATGTAAATATGTGTTGATGCTTGTTTGATAGTGGAGAGGCTTGAGAGAAAATAAATATTTATTTCTCTTATTATTTTCGCAACTTCTTCACCACAACCAAATGACTTTTTTTTTGCGGGGGAACCAAATGAGCTTGTTGACCTATCCACCGGCAGAACTAACACATGTTCATGCAGAACTTAACCATTCCTCATAGAAGTGCACTTACTTGTGGATAGCGTTTGACTTATGACAAATGCTAGAAGTGCACTTATTCGTGGATAGAGGGTGTACGAGGAAATTTTTTTATTACAAAAGGATAATACTACCATAAGAAGCATAAACCCTTTTGACAGACAGAGATACATATAGCGCCAAATGCAGGATTCAGAAGACTGCAGACACCAAGTCATCAGCATGAGGATACAAAGCAAGAGTTGTGCTTATACGAGCTTCCAAAAAGTTACCTTACAAAGTGGGGATCTCCCTATGAACTGAACTGAAACAATCTACGTACACAAGCGGCCGTCCTACAACAGAATTTACAACTTGAGTTTTCCTTCACAACTTTCCAACAGTAAGAAACCAAAACTGAAATCGACATGCATGCAAAGAATGATACACAGGTCAATGAGCAAGAAGAAGAAGAACAGAAAATAAAAATCAAGAAAGCATCCACAGTTTGGTGCACGCAAGATGGCGAGTACTCCTCCGAGGTCAATGATAAGGCGGAGGAGTGGCGGACTGCACAGAACAGAACGGACATGAAAATGGTTCGATCAGCTCATGAGCTCCTTCTCCGCGCGCACGGGGGGCGGCCCGCCGTGACCGTGGGCGTGCTGGTCGGACGCCCCGCGCCGGAGGACATCCTGAGGTTCTGCTGCTGGTACACCTGCCGGAGCCTCTCGATCTCCTCCTTGAGCGCCTCCTGGTGAGCGTCCTTGAAGATCTTGTCCTGCGCTAGAGCCGCGATCCGCTGCTTGAGGTGGGTGTTGCCGACGGTGAGGATGGTCCGCTGCTGGTCCAGGAACGCCACCCGGGGAGACAGCACGGACACCTCGTTCTGCAAATCAACCATAGAAACGCCGGTTAATTAAGTTTTGACCGAGGAATCCCTGTGTGCCTAGCTACATCCTGTCTGAAGAGACATCTAACTAACATCTCCATCTCCATGCATGTGCACCCACGAGGCCACGAGTAAAATTCTCAATTTGTTGACACCCCCAAGTGGATAATTGTTAAATTAATGCTCGCTAGGATCGATTCGATCGGCCGGGTAGGAAGGCGCCTGCACCTGCATGTGCCGTACCACTATGGAAGTTGATCTGATCCACCGAGAGCCGAGGGACCATCGCAGCAGCATGTGCATTTGGATCGCGGGAGGAGGGGCATTGGTAGGTACCGCGCGCGCGTACGGGTGGGTAAAAGACATGGCCGCGCATGTGCACGCGATGCCCTACGAATTCCATCATTTCGCCTAGCTCATCCATCCCACATGCATGGCTTCACTTCACCACCACCATAGGTCGATAGATCCTTGGCTACCTTGCGTGCCGATCCGTCGACCTCTAGCTTAGTGCGGCGATTAATATGCTTGTCTGTGCACAGTCCTGAACAAACAATGGCGGAACATGTTTGTGTCGATAATTGCGTTACGACCGAGTGACACATTTTTGTGATACAAAGATCTAAACCGGAAATGAATTTTACAATGACATATGGCGCCAGGATGATATCTGGGCAATCCGTTTCGGTCATCCGACGGCCCAGATTCACCGTTGACCGCGGACAAAAATTGACCGGTCCACGGAGAATCTGGGCCGTCGGATGGCCGAAACGGACGGTCCAGATTTCACCCTGGCGGCATATGCCATTGTAACTAAACATCGATCGACGGTTCTGCGAAAGTGATGATCAGTAGCTCCTACGCATACGCATGCATGCTTGACTATATAGTGCCCAGAGAGGAGCTGCACGGAATTTTCCTCGATAATATATATATATACATCGACGTAGTTTCCTACTTTGCTTCTTTTTTGCAAGGAGTTGGGTGACAAAAGGTTCCTAGCTAGAATTGAAATCCATTTCGAGCAACTAGCTATAGTACTTGATAATCTAGCTCGATTGACTCATTTAAGCCCAGGAATTTAACTGCTACCAGGACGCGTCTATGTATGTGTGTACCTGCAGCGTCGTGACGCACCGCTCTAGCTCCGAGATGTACTGCAGCTTCCTCACCCGCGACCTCTGAGCCGACTGACGATTTGCCAGTATCCTGCCGATCGAATTCAAACACATCATTATTCACTCCATAAAATCAACCTAACCAAGGAGTTAACTGCATCCATGCATTGGCATTGGCACTTTAGCTCACCTCTTGACCCTCTTGGGGTCCCGGATCGTCTCCGTCGACGAGGTCTGCCCCGCCGCCGGCTGCTCCTCCGGGTCGTCGTTGGCCGCGTCGTTCCGCTTGTCCCCGTCGCTGTCGCTGCTGCCGTTTTCGGACCCTGGCGCCGTGGACCCGCCCTCGTCGGGGAACATGGACATGAGCTGGTCGTCGTCCAGCCTGTCGAAGTCGCCCGCCCCCGCCGGCGCCACCTCCACGAACGCCACCGAGTCGCTCAACGACCGGCGGTGCGCGCCCCGCCGCGCCGCCGCGAACTCGGCGAACTCATCCGCCCACGCGCCCACGCCGGTCCCGGGCCAGTTGGTGGCGGCCATCGGGATCTTGGGCGGGAGCTGCGCCATGCTCGAGAACACGGCAATGCGCAACAGCCGCTACGTCTCGTAGCTAGCCTCCGCCCTCCGGTGCTAGCTAGTAGTTGCGTAATGTGCCGGCGCGCATGGAGCTTTGTTTTATACTAGTGCTTAGCGACTAGAGAGAGCTAGCTAGGTAGCTGCTACACTTGCACCTTGGATGGAGATGGAGATTGATGGGAATTGGAATCGGAGAGTCACATGGGACGAGACTTTTGGAACATGAGGACAGCCCGGCCGAGCCAGCTAGCTTGGGAATGGAGTGCGCGGGAGCGGGAGCGGATCATCGATCGAAGATGGTGGTGGGGACGATCCATCGACGGTTTTAAGCGAGGCAGTTTTAAGTACATCCACGTGCCGCTGTCGAAACATCCATGGATCTCATCCTCCATCATTGCCTCTCTGCTCGCTGCATGTGCATATATGGCGAGAACTGGAATTCGCCGTCCTTGTCGTCCAAAACGGGCGTTCTCTAGCCGATCGAGCAAGATCTGCGTTCGTGTGCTTTGAATGGGCATGCAAATTATATGAATTTGCGTTGCGATCAAACTGATTGCGTTGCGAGTTGCGACATGATAAGCCAGAGAAATTCATCTCATATTCATGACCCGAGATCGCTCCGGACAATATTGAGACGTTGCATGTGCATCTTCAGTTGTGCTTACCTCGATCTAGCTGCGGCCAAGAATCGTAGTATCAGCTGTCGATGTATGGAGTTTGGAAAGGAACAGACAGGAAACCGTGTCAGGTTGCATTCCGCCGGAAAGCTAGCTGCGTGCGCGCGTATCATTTCGTCAGACACGAGCATGTTCGCAAATCCCTCCCTCGGGATCAGAGATCTCACCGCGCTCCACGCTACGCCCGAATCTTCTGTCCTCGATCTATTTACCATTCCTCTTTATTAATACTCTTATAAAAAATGATCCAGCGACTTCTTTACTCAAGAAACATGCTTTGAGAGCGGTGCGTCTCCATATATACGGATAGATGTTGTGCCGCATATCTCCAATCTTGCCAATGAAACGCAAGACCAGCCTTCGTGCCGATGAAATGTACTTCCTCCATCCCAAATAGCCAAATAGGTGGCGTATAAATTGAATGAAAAAGTTAAGAAAATGTTTTACCGAATACATATATCAACATATAAAATATGAATATTTATAATATCAAATCAATATCAATAGATTCACCATAAGATATGTTTTCATAATGTATTTATGAAATAAATTCGCCATAAGATTATTCTCATATTGTCTTTGTGAAATTTTGTAATTTGTTATCTTTCTTTTATGTGTTTTCATTCAATTTATAAGCCATCTCCTTGCGCCAAGTGATCTTCAGTGAGCTCGATGAAATGCTTGTAAGTTCGAACCAATGGGATGTGCAATAAGAAGGTTTAGGCTGTGTAGCACTAGTATATCCATCTCTAGGTTTGCACTAAGAGTGTTTGGTTTGAGCCCAGCGCCAGCTCTACATAACAAGTTTTTTGGCCGTGTGTAAGGATTTGGTATTTATTCGAGCGTTTTAGAAAAAGCATGTTTCAAAGTTTTTTTTTTTTTTGCAAATAGTGGACTACGTAACCGCCCCATGTCTGGTGCTTTCCTACTCTATCTCACATGCATGGCAGCGACGAGATGGATGACCGCACAGGGCCCCTAAATTCTATAGAGTGTTCATCGTCATGGATCCGAGAATGCAAATTGTTCGTTTGTTCACCTATGGTTGAGAAAAAAAACGAGAAAGGGAAAAGATGTGACTGAGTTGTGGGGCCCATTAACAAAGGGGTACGCACGGATTTAGGAGAGACCCGAGCGGTTCCGTTCCCCTGATTAGCGATAAAATATGTAATTCCTATATATTGTTTCAGTGCGGCGCGGAACGCTTCCGCCGCTTGAAGAGGTAGCTGGAGTGCCAACCCATTTGGCGGAATGTTTTTTCTTTTCCCCCCCTTTTCTTCTTTCTTATATGTTTTCTTTTCTATTTATTCTTCTTTTTTCTTTCCGTTTTTTCTTTTCTCTTTTTTCTTCACTTTTTATGATTTTGGAAAATGTTCAGGTTTAAAAATGTTCAATTTTTTAAAAAAAATTGTTTCTAAATTTGTGCAGATTTCAATAAATGTTCGAAATTTAGAATTGCTCATAAATTAAAAAATGTTTAGTTTCGAATTTTATTCAGAATTAAAAAAATTCAAAATTGTAAATTGTTCAGATTTGAAGTTGTTCATATTTAAAAATTAAAATTTTAAAAAAATTCAGATTTTGTAAGAATTATTCAGATTTAATATTCAGTTCTTAAAAATAAATAAATAAATAATGGTTCCTTTTCATTGGGCCGATTCAAAGCGGCCCAATAAAGCATTGCTTCAGGCGGCGGATGCATTCTAGGCTGCACTGAAGCGATATATATAGATTCTCCCGATAAAATAGATGTTAAATCGCCCAAAGTAATGTTTCGCTTCCTGAATATTTGTAATAAAGCCCATTAGCCCACAGACAGACCAAGTGACCAACCGAACTACAGCTTTGATTCATGCACGTACACCATAAGCAGAGTCAAGATAGATCGATCATTCTGTCAAAAAAATTGATCACTCTCTTGCTGCTCTACATGTGTGCTCGAGTCTACACCTATCTCCAAATTCATGGCTCCGTTGCTGCGAGGGCCAAAGTGATTTTTGTCGGTCCCGTTCTACTAACTAGTGCGACTCCACTTCTTCTGAGCCACGAATCGAAATGATAAGTCTAGTAGTACCAGTATTTGTACTCGAAATTCAAAGAGAAGCCGGCGTCTCTACGAGTTTTTTTGAGCGAAATCTCAGCGCTTCGGCGCCAACATGGGTAATGCCTGCGGATGTCGTAACCTTATTTAGGGTACCTTCCCATGTTAGGGCTCCGGGTAAAAACCATGACCGTTTCGGTCTTGATGGTGGTGGCCGCACTGGGTCGTCACTCTCTTGGAGGCGTCGTCGTGGAGATCATGTGTCGCTAAGTCTCACCCAAGCGTCTCTGGTGGCAAATTCAGTTTTCCTGTTCGTTTTTGTTTTATCTTTAATCTGCTTTGTAAGAGGGTCACTCATCACTTTGTATCGGTGCGCCGTTGGGTTTATTTATAAAATGGGGCATAAACCTGTTTCGAGAAATTCAAATAGGAAAGGTGAGCTAAAGCCCTAGAAAAATGGTGTTTTGGGGGTCCATTTTGACTTTTGCACATGGGCCTTAAATTTCGACGGCCCTGCTAACGTGCATGCAATCGGTCACGGACATGAATATATTGGCATTGACCTCGTTATAAACCAAAGCTTTAGTTTCTGTTGCAAGACATGGAGAAGTCTCTGAAAGCGATTGTGGAGTAGGAGTATCCGAGGTACTTGAGATATTCTGTGGAGCGGGAGATAAACCACGATTTTGGGTAATTTAGGGCAGAAACATAGACTGTAGTCTGACAGACATATTTGCGAACATGAGCATTTTGCTGAAGAGTACTTTGGGAATCAAGCAAAGTGGTTAATTTTCTGGATTTGTTAAGAGCTAAAAATGCTACGATGCCTGATTATACAACTTTATGCTTCCATCTTGGGAGGCTGTTTTCCAGATGGGAAGCCACTTCTCCGGTGTTCACCATTCAGAACCGATAAGGTAGTACACTAGTTACCTGATGAAACTGGAACAATGTACGATCTCAGCGGCAAGGACCAGTGTGTCAACTTTTGGAGCAAATTTTCAGCACTTGGTCTATGTTGTCAATGGTGACGTGATTGCAGGATTTACAACTCTGGCAAGAGCAGCTGATGCAGTGATTGCAAAGGTTGGCCTTCAGTTGCTCTCTCATCTCAGTGGGTCTAAAGCTTGTGCATAGAAAGGACGACTTTGTCGAAGAATTTAAGTTTGCCGAGGGGCTTTGATTCTATCTATGAGGACAAGATTATATAGACATGAAGCACAAGGGTCATGCCTTCTCCCTGCTGACACAAGTTCCCTAGGCTCTGTGGTGGGAGTTGACCAGGGCGGTCCTGGTTTCGTGGCATTGGTTTCTGGTGGTACCAGGCAGCTGCCGTGAAGCGGCTTCCAGGCCCTTTGCTCTACTTCGTAAGAATTCATAATCATAGCCAGAGGCTGCTGGGCAAGGGGAGTTTCATGTCAGTTGTGGTCGTAGGTTGGTTGATGAGGATGGTTGCATTTTTCTTGGCCTCGCCGTTGGCGGGTGCTGCTAATAATGTATACCTTTGTAATTGTTGGTCGCTTGCACTATCTTGCGCTTTCTCAATGAAAATCACAAGCTTCACGAAACCGGTTGTTACTTTCGAGGAAAAATAAATAAATAGACAAATGTGCTTCTTGTCAAGGGATAATTCAGAAAAGTGGTGAAGTGGATTTGCCTGCAGATGGCTGTTCCATCAGCTTTTGATTTCACTGGAGTGACATGGGCAGTGGTAATGTACAGCCAGAGAAGAGCGGCAAGGAGGACAGTGCAGATAGGTGTGGTGCAGTTTCAGAGAAGAATGCAGAGATGGGTGATGCTGGGTTTCTCGTGTCGACGATGTAATATCTTTCCTTTCCTGAGGGAACGATTCGTTTGCCGTTTTGAGTTCCTCTGTTTTAGTATATTTGTTGCGGAGAATTTTGTAGTGTTTAACTGGTTGCTAAAAGAGTTTTTTTCATGTTAAGGTTGTCATTACTCTATCATATCGTTATAGTTCTTTTTAATTTTTACAGTCTGATCGATTTATGTCTGTTTGTGAGACGATTAATTTCGCTTATAAGAAGAAAAAACTTGAAGCTGACCGATGACAATGCACACAGCCTTTTCCTTGTGTTTTCCTAAGCTATGCTTGCCCACTATTTACATCTGCTTCCAAGTTCCAGCAACCCTTCTCTTTGTTTCCAGGCTGACCTGAACGCATCTGCTTGCATTTAGCGGTTCAGGCATCTACTTACTACAGGCTCCTCACAACATTTTGAATGTAAAAGCAAGCCCTGCTCCAAGCTGAATAAGCAACATGGAAATAGGCATCCCAATCAGCAACAAAATAGCAAAACCAAGTAGTAACATCGGAAGCGCTACAGGAGGAGAGTTAATATAAACCGTGAATATGGTCCAGTCTTTCCACAGATTTTTAGATAGTAGCACCACAAGAGAAAAGTTGTTCAACAACTACAGTTAGCCTGAACAAGCTTGCATCGGGCGGCGAGGTCTCACGACATGGTACTCCCTCCGTTTCAAATTAGATGACTTTTATTTGCCCACATGTGGATGTATCTAGACATGTTATAAGTATAGATATATCCACATTTGGACAAACGAAAGTCATCTAATTTAGAACGGAGAAACTATCAGAGAGTCAAAGCCACCACATTACATTACAGAAACATAGACGGCATGGATGGCTCCACTTCCGACTCAGCGACCAGATGGACCGTCATCTTGAGACTCCGAAGGAGGAGGTGAAGTTGGCGATCATGGCCTTGCCTTCCGATAAAGCGCCGGGCCCGGACGGCTTCAATGGCAAGTTCTTCAAGTCTTGTTGGGAAATCATCAAGGGAGATGTTATGGCGGTTATCAATCGCTTCTCCGATCTTCGCACCAATAGCCTTCATTGGCTCAACTCCGCAAATATCATTCTTATCCCTAAGAAGGACAGAGCCGAGGACATCGCCGACTTCCGGCCCATTAGTCTCATCCATGGATTCGCTAAGATTGTGGCTAAGATTCTCACGCTTCGCCTTGCCCCTCGCATGAATGAGCTAGTCTCCCTTGCCCAAAGTGCGTTCATAAAGAAAAGAAGCATCCACGATAACTTCATGTTTGTTAGGAACTATGCACGGTGGCTACACCGGAGGAAGAAGGCAACTCTCCTCTTCAAGCTCGATATCAAGAAAGCTTTCGACTCGGTCCGTTGGGAATACATTTTGGAGCTTCTCCAACGGCTTGGCTTCCCGCCGCGTTTCCGTGATTGGATTGCCGCGCTTCTTTGCACCTCTTCTTCACGTGTGCTTCTCAATGGGATTCCCGGTGCTCCTATAAAGAATGGCCGCGGCCTTCGGCAAGGCGATCCGCACTCCCGCTTTTATTTGACATTGCCATTGACCCGCTCCAAGGCATCATCCAAGTGGCCACGGACCTTGGCTATTTCCGCCAACTCCCCGGGAAGGGTGCGCACTTTCGTACCTCCCTTTATGCGGATGATGCGGCAATCTTCATGGCGCCTTACCAAGCGGATATCTCGAATCTTGCTCGCATCCTTGCCAATTTTGGTTCGGCTACGGGTTTGATTACCAACCTCCAAAAGAGTATTGTGGCTCCGATTTGGTGTGATGGTGTGGATGTGGCCAACATCCTCCTTGCCCTCCCGGCTACCTTGACAACCTTCCCTATGAGATACCTCGGTCTTCCCCTTAGCGTGAAGAGACTTGGCAAGGTTCACTTCCAATATATTGAAGATAAGGCAAAAAAGAGACTTGTGCCATGGAGTGGCATCAACATCGCGGGGAGGAAGGCTCTTGTTACTTCGGTCCTCACTTCTCAAACTATGTACCCCCTCACTGCCGTGGATGTTCCGGTTGAGCCTCTACAAGCCGTCCAAAAAGTTATCCGCGGTTTCCTTTGGGCCGGAAACGAGAAGGCGACGGGTGCGAAGTGCAAAGTAAATTGGAAAGCGGTTTGTCGGCCTAAGATTTTCGGTGGCCTTGGCATTCTTGACTTGTCAAAATTCGGTAGAGCTCTTCGTCTTCGGTGGCCTTGGCTTGAGTGGACGGCGCCGGAGAGACCTTTGGTTGGCTTGGGGAACCCGTGCAACAAAGGAGACATGGATTTCTTCTATGCTATGACTAAGGTGACGCTTGGCGACGGTAAGAAAGCGAGCTTTTGGGAGGCCCCTTGGGCCGATGGGACAAGTCCTAGAGTGATTGCGCCCTCCATCTTTGCCCTCTCAAAGCGGAAGAATTGGTGTGTTCGGGATGCGCTCTCCGATAACGCTTGGGTACTCCAAATTGACACCTCTAATGGCCTCACGTTGCTCCACCTTCAAGAGTTCACAAGCCTTTGGCACTTCACGTCTCAAGTTGCTCTTTCCGACGAAAGCGGTTGTGGCACCATTACTTGGAAGCTTACCTCCTCCGGCTCCTACTCTTGCCATTCGGCCTACTTGGCTCAATTTGAGGGATCTACCTACTCTTCGTTGGGCTCTCTTGTGTGGCGGAATTGGGCACCCCCGAAGTGCAAATTTTCCGCGTGGTTAATCATCCAAAACCAAGTGTGGACAAATGACCGTCTTGAGAGGCGGGGATGGCCCAACGACAAGCTTTTCCCTCTTTGTCGATGCGTCGACGAGATGGCGTGCCACCTTCTTCTTCATTGTCGCTTTGGCAGCTCCGCCAATAGCTCGTGACCAGTGAACGACACTCAAGTAAAAAAAAAGTGAACGCTACTCTCATCTCATCAATTTATTTACCTACCGTGGGAGGGAGGGAGATACGCACAGACCCTTCACTTGGTGGGATGTAATTTCATAACAAGTAGTACTTGGAGTATTTTTTTTTAACAAAAGTAGTACTTGGAGTAAGTTGCAAGGTGAGAAGAATTATAGATTTTTTAAAATATGCCTGCATGGAATACATCTCGCGTCCCTCTCGCGCCGCCCTGCGAGGCGAACGGGGGGAAACCCTATATTGCCGTCGCCGGTTCCCTCCCCTCCTCCTTTGCTGTCGGCAGAGGGCACGGCCGGGCAAAACCTGGTAGGCGCCAGCACCGCGGTTGTCCACCCGTCTACCTGCGTCAGGCAGCCGCCGACGTCCACCAATGCCACCATCGTACAACAGTCGTCGTCCACCAGCGGCAAAAGCATGGACGAGAGGGAAGGAAGATTGCGGCGGGCGCGTCCCCAATGTTCATTGAAGCCTTGGTATCTGCTTCGGCCAATTCATACTTCAGATCCACGGGACAGTTGACTTGAGTTGGTTTTGTACCAGTCATACCAATTTGAGTAGAAAGCTTGCTTCGAAATCAGATCATTTGACTGAAGCTATCAAGCCGGGTAGGCTTTGAGGAACATTGGGGGTTCCTTATGTTGTGACTGAGTAGATATGTCTATTGTGCCCAACAAAAACACATTTGCAAGGAGTTTGCCAAAGGCGCTTTCTCGTTCGGCACAATTTCAAGTATATTTCCCTTCTCCATTCTCTGCTCGGATGATTGCCACTTGTGTGAATTTCAATGATTTGGGTCCCGTGTGTGCGTGAATAAGATTGTTTTAGGATTTTATTTAGTTGAATTTCTTGGTGATCGAGTTTATAGCGTCGCCGGCCTTCCAAAAAGTCAAAGATGGTGTCCGCATTTTCTTATTGTGCTCTCCTATAATAGTGGTTCCCTTGGTATTCAGGTTGTCAACTGTTATATCTTGTTTTATAATGACCTATCTTCTTTATAAAAAACTCATTCTCGCGGACGGTGAAAGCTCACTGATACTGTATTGCTAGAAACTAGCACTGCAACTTCTGGGTTCTACCTTAAGATTGTAATTGGGCTTGCTTCCCTTTTCACTGCAATTCGCTCAAGGGGATATTTCTAGATAGACTAGGGGATCTTTTCTATTGTAACTATCAACCTTTATCAAGTTTTATAACGGGTTTGTTTTACATCGTGGCTATATACATAAAGGTGTGTCTTTCTCTAGCCAGCAACAATGCTAGAGGTGGCTTACCACGACACGGGTATTGACATCATTCGACATAATCCCGAAACAAAAAGATACAGAAAAAACTATGATTCTCAATTTTATTTTACCAGTACAATATTCTACTTAAGGATGGTAATTTTACTAGGACACGGGTACCCGTGGGTACCGTACCTGCATGGGTAAGATATGGGCATGATTTTATACCCATACCCGTACCCTACCCGTTAAGTCGCGGGTAGGGCATGGGTATACCCATAGCCTACCTGTTTATACTAACATGTGGACCTTACGTGTGAAGATCCAACAATTATTCTCGTGATCTTTTAAACCTATGTTAAATTGTCATCAATTGTTAATTTGAGTTACTCATTGAGTTGAGATAATTCCTTTTCTTTTATGAAATGTGATATTAATGAATGTAAAATTATGAATAACCCGTGTACTATTTTGTCTACCCGTCATAACCGATGGGTATGGGTACGGGTATAATTTGTTACCCACTGACTACACGGGTATGAATATGTTATTTCTCTACCCGCCCCATACCTTACCCATTGCCATCCTTAATTCTACTTATTTTATATAGCGATTAAAGCTATTTGGAAGCAAAGCAATGGTTGAATTTTCATAAACCACAAGCCTACATTTATTAGAGTTTGGAAGGCCTATTTTGTACTCCCTCTATCAATATTTACCCTGCATTATGAGTTTACTCAAGGTTAAACCTTTAAATTTTGACCAAACATAGAAAAAATATCAACATATATAATATGAAATGGATATAATATGATTATATATTTTATTATGATTCGAATAATATTTATGTTGTTTAATAAATATTGATATTTTTCTTATATACCCAGTCAAATTTACAAAGTTTATCTTTGACTAAACCCATATCACAGGGTAATTTGGGACAGAGCTGAGTATACTAAATCACCAAGCTTATGCAAGGGTGAAAGAATCTGTAAAACTAGGATTCTCATCATGACCACAACATTGTTGGATGATCAGGTAGTAGGTCTAGCCTTATAAATTTGTAAATATTTTGTAATTTGTATATAAAATGCGGCTGCGGCCTAAGGCGGACTTCTCTGCTGTAATGGTTTCAAACAAAAAATGGTACAATAGTAATTTTTTAGATTACTACTCCCTCCGTTCCAAATTAGATGACTTCTATTTGTCCACGTTCGGATGTATCTAGACATATTACAAGTATAAATAAATCCGCATGTGGATAAATGAAATTCATCTAATTTGAAACGAAGGGAGTACTATTAAAGTGCATTAACTATACTTCTTAGAATTCAGTGGAATCTATGAGTTGGTGTACGATGCACTCTAGCTAGCTGATGGCCGCCGGTCAATTGGCCTCTCCTCTCGTCTAGTCTTTTCGTCTACCCAGTTTGGTGCTTCGTCTTCAACCTGTCAGAGTCCTTTTGCGAAGCGCCACGAAACGTATCTCCACCAGCAACTCACTCGCCGACAGATGGGCACCATATTCCGTGAGCCCACTCCTCAGTGACATACGATTTCCCGCAGCAACGTATCCTCAATCTTCGCCACTCGTTCAAATCAATGGCCAAACCAACCTCCTCTGCGCCTCCCACGCCACCCCTGCCCTTTCAGCAAAAACCCCAAACCCGAGCAGACTCAACCCAACCACGGCTCGTCGCCTCACCCAACCCCAGTCAAAACCCTAGCCGGCGCAGCGGCCTCATGCCGTCGGGCACGCGCAAGCGCGGCCATGCCGACGGCGGCGGCCCGGCTCTGCTCGGCGACCACGGCCTCGGGAGCTACGCGCGGTCCGACCCGCCCGGCCATTCCGGGGGCGGCGGCGGCCACGCCGACGATTCCTTTCGGGCGGCGCTGCTCGACGCCCTCGGCCTATGGAGCTTCGCGCGGCTCGACCTCCCCGCCCCGCCCGATGGGCTCGACCTCACCGCCAAGCTGGACCGCTCATCGCGCTGCATTATCGTCTCCATCGGGGGGGATAGCATCAGGGCCTCGCCCGCCCAACTCGCGGAATCCCTCTCGCTGCCGCTAGGCACGGTTCCCCTCGCCCCGGAGGAAGCGGCCTTGTTCGGTTCCATGGAGGCGATCACCGCCGTGAGGGTGTTCGTCCGCGACCGGCTGCTGCTGGGAGGAACAGGGGATGGCCTGGTGTTGCCGGATGAGGCCGTCTCGGCCTTGCGGCTGGTGGAGGAGGGGAAGGCGTATATGGTGGATTGGGGCCGGTTGGTTTGGGCGTTTCTAAGGTCGGATGTGTTGATCGGCAAGCCACGGCGTTGCGGTCAGTACCTGCTCCGTTTGATGAAGTGCCGAAGGCCTGATCTTTTCTCCGAGGTTGATGGAAGGTTCATTGGAAAGAGGAGGAGAGGTCTGATTCCGCAGCAACGCCGGATGATGGATGGGCAGTTTGTGCATTGCAATGAAGTTGAGGTGGGGGAGGAGAACTTGCTTTTTGGAAACAGCGGCTATGATCAACCCATGGCAGCAGAAGCACAGGTTCAAGAGGGATTGGTTTTTGGACCGAGCAAAAACATTGGAGAGATGGGGAAGATGGCAGCGTTTGTATATGTCAGGGATCAACAACATACAATTGGAACTGCAGATCAAGAAGATGGCAACGATGACAATGTTAATGTTGGTTTTAGCCTTCCTTCTGTCTGTGCCAGTCGACAGCAAATTCTAGATCAGCTCTCTTATATGGAGAACGCAGCTTTGGATGGGGAGAGAACTTTGACACACAATCTAGCTGAAATACAGCAAATGAGGGAGAAAGAGAAGGAGAAAAACTATCAAATCAACTCTCTCGTTGAAGAAGCAAAGAATGAACTTCAAGCAAGGCGCACTAAACTTAAGCAACTTGAGCATGACAGAATGGTAATGTTCGACATCCTTCATGGATGCAAAAAAATGCTTCAAAAGTCCTCTGCTGCATCTCTGGAGTATAGGAAGATGATGTGCCAAGGAAGTGGCGTTTCATCTTTGGATGCTGTGGCTGATGAGAAGAATCAAGTACGTTTGATGCAGCAGAAACGGTGTGCCTATGAAATTATTAATGGGTTTCAAAAACCTTTGCTTTTGAAGTTTTCGGCATGTGCTGAGATGATTACAGTGCTGTCAAAAAAGCTTGCAGACCTCAACAATGAAGTGCAAAGGTTGAAGGATTCCAGACCAATGATAGATCTCAACGTGGGTCCTCATCTGTGACTTGTGCACTTAGGTAATTGTTAACCTCTAAAAACAGGTTTTGCTTATTCCTAATAAGTCTTGGTCTGTTGTATATATGTCAGAGATGAGTTCTGGTCTTAGATATACTTATTTTGCTCTCTGACAGGAGTCAATGCTGATGCTGGTGGCTGTTGTCAGTTGAAGTCTTTGGCAGGCAGAAGGATGTGCACTGACGGTGTGAAGGATTGTACGGTTTGATATTTTGGTGTTGCTGATCATTGCCGAGATGGTTCTCGTATGGATGTCTATTGGTGACTAGTTGTTCTGTTATGCTTTCGGTTTCATTTATGTCTATAGCTTATGATGAACAGTTTGGAGGTGATATGTCATGTGCATTATCTCTTTACTGGATACTTGGTTAGAGCCTGAAGGATATGCAGTACGCTACCTTTCCCTTCCGTATTTACTTTTCATGTCGGACTGATCTCTGTAGATATGGTGATTGTCTTCTATGAAATCGGACAATCTACTGGTGCAAAAAAGTAGTTGGTTTATTTTCACCGTTGCTTGATGTCATATTGGCCGAGTAAATTCGGCAACAAGAAGTGCAAAAAGGTAATTGGTTTATTTCCATACCCTATTTCATCATCTCTTTGACCGCTTCACTTAATACTCTTATGAGCAACAGAAAATGTCATGGGATAAATGCTGTTTCTTAACATCTTTCCATTGCATTTAAGCTATTTGCGACTTCTTTTCGACTGAGTAAAGTGGTTCCTTTGAATGGAATCTATTAATTATTTGGATAGTGTGCTGACTTCCATATCCTGTTAATGTAACGTGAGGAACTGTTAATTAGTTCTCCTGTTAATTGCCTACAACTTCTACTAGCGGTAGTTGTCGAATGTACTTCAGATCTTATTCTTATTTTGAAACAGTGATCTTCATTTCAGTTTGCTCGCCTTATTTTTATAGAGATATCTCAAATCCTCATGGTGCCTTAAAAATTCACAGTTCAGTAGTCTGTAGCGATAGCCTGCTGTGATACTAACCTTCTACTGACTTAAATTGCAAGACCATATTTGATGGTAGGCCTATTGTCAGAAACTCAAAATGGAGTTCTTCCATACTTATCCCCAGGACTGCTAATTATTCCATCTGTAAAAAGTCTGTTTTCACTGTCATATCCAAAGTTTCTTGTAGTTTTGCTTTTAACATTATTACCAGTTCAATATCTTGGACAGCTCGGCATCTAACCGTATCCATTTACTGATATGTAGTATGAGACTGAGATTCAATATTGTTTCCACTTTTATTCTGGACTTCTAGTTAACCGTATGCTCATCTGGCTTATTAGATGATGATGTAATCAATCCATAACTCTTTTTTTTTCAAAAAATTCATGGTATGCTCGTGATTGCATGTGCTCGTATTATTTTGGTTGTTCAGTGGGCCTATGTCCAAAGAGCAGCAAGAAGTTTAGCTTCATCAGGCTGTTAGTATTTTGCTTGATGCAATCAATTGGTCATTGTCTGATATGTACTGTTCATTATGGCGCTGACTGCTTGTTTTATTTACCGGTGATGATTTTGGTCTTTATGGAGCCCTTGACAACATTTAAAAGTCCCGCCTAGTCTGAACTTGCCAAAACTATAGTAATAAATCATCCTGTTCTTTCCAAAACCATTCTAATGTTTCAGAAGTCCCGCCGGTCTGAACTTTACTTATAATATAGTAATGCAAGACACGGTCTAATGTTATTTTGTAAGCAGAACTCTGAGCTGATACAAAACCATTCTTAAGTTTTAGTACTATGGATCTTGGTCTTATAAGTTGTAACAAACTTCTATTAAAACTTGGGTTTATTGGATATATCAGTGCCCGTATATTTGTAAACTGTAACTACCTGATTTTTTTTTAATGTATCTCTCATAACCTTTGTGGCAGGGGTTTAATTTATGCGTTGAATAGAGTGCATGCTCATCAGGTGTCTAGTCTTATAGTTTCCACTATGACAGAATGCTCTTTGTTGCAGTAATATATCATTCTGAGTTTTCCAGACCATTGCTTGCTAATAATCTTTGTATGTTATTATATAGTACTCCCTCCATTCCACAATATAAGATGTTTTAGTCTTTTTCCACATGCACATGCACACACATGTATCTAGACATGTTTAAGTGCATGTGTCCATTCTTTTTATTATGAATCTAGACATGCATGTGTAACACCTAAAACATCTTACATTGTGTAACGGAGGGAGTAGTTTTCAAAATCTAATTTTAAGACCTAAGAAGTGTACTCCAGTTGCAACTCGTAATTTTATTTCTGATTTACTATCGCAGAACCCTACACCAGTTTAAAATTTGGCTTACTCTTTGTTGATCATGCCTGTAGCTTAAAATAGAACTTTTGTCAGTTCCTTTCTGAAGGTATCCACTTGCCTTGTTATTAAGTGCTCTTTGGTTCAACGGAATTTATGAGTCCCGTCTTATGGAAATTTCCTTTGGTTCTATGCCAAGTATGGCATGTGCACTTAATCCTTCAATGAAATTCATATGTTTTTACAGTGGTGCAACCAAATGATTTCCAGTACATATTCCTGTAGGATTCAGTGTGGCTTGACATCCAATTCCTTTTTTTTTTCCTATTCCCTTGTTTTCCAAATCCTGTGAATCAAAGAGGCCCTGAGATATTCTACAAATTTTGGTATAAGAAGATCTCTTATCTTTGCTTATAAATATCCATATACATCTTTTTCAGCCTTGAGCCTCTTAGCAGGCAACTCATCCATACTAGCAGCAGACAACTGGACATAGCATTCTTCCAAATCTGGGACTCTTATCACACAGCAACACTTGTGATATAATGCAAGTCGCTACTTCCAAAGGTGATAAAAGATCAACGATTTTTCAACTGATTAGATCTGCAAGTCAGTACTTCCTCCATTCCACAATATAAGATGTTTTAGTCTTTTTCCACATGCACATGCACACACATGTATCTAGACATGTTTAAGTGCATGTGTCCATTCTTTTTATTATGAATCTAGACATGCATGTGTAACACCTAAAACATCTTACATTGTGTAACGGAGGGAGTAGTTTTCAAAATCTAATTTTAAGACCTAAGAAGTGTACTCCAGTTGCAACTCGTAATTTTATTTCTGATTTACTATCGCAGAACCCTACACCAGTTTAAAATTTGGCTTACTCTTTGTTGATCATGCCTGTAGCTTAAAATAGAACTTTTGTCAGTTCCTTTCTGAAGGTATCCACTTGCCTTGTTATTAAGTGCTCTTTGGTTCAACGGAATTTATGAGTCCCGTCTTATGGAAAATTTCCTTTGGTTCTATGCCAAGTATGGCATGTGCACTTAATCCTTCAATGAAATTCATATGTTTTTACAGTGGTGCAACCAAATGATTTCCAGTACATATTCCTGTAGGATTCAGTGTGGCTTGACATCCAATTCCTTTTTTTTTTTCCTATTCCCTTGTTTTCCAAATCCTGTGAATCAAAGAGGCCCTGAGATATTCTACAAATTTTGGTATAAGAAGATCTCTTATCTTTGCTTATAAATATCCATATACATCTTTTTCAGCCTTGAGCCTCTTAGCAGGCAACTCATCCATACTAGCAGCAGACAACTGGACATAGCATTCTTCCAAATCTTGGACTCTTATCACACAGCAACACTTGTGATATAATGCAAGTCGCTACTTCCAAAGGTGATAAAAGATCAACGATTTTTCAACTGATTAGATCTGCAAGTCAGTACTTCCAAAGATAATAAAAGATCAACGATATTTCAACTGATAGGATCAAGTTATAAATTTATACAGTAATATATTCGTTCCAGCATCTCTTGTTTGTTTTGTTCTAGAAATATGAAGTGGAAGGAGACTGAAATTCCCTTCCGGAATGTAGCATTGCCAAAGTATGCACCAAATGTTCAACGCCTGGCATGCTTCTGGAGAAAAATTCAGTAGATTCTGTAATAGAAATCCCAGTAGTAAACATCCAAGATCACAAAGTCTTTTCATGAAGGGAAACCTGCAAAAGATGCCCGAGGTTAGATTTTCTTTATGTGCAGTATTATATTTTCTAAGCCATTTTTTTGATGCTAAGCTTGTCCCCTTGGTTTATACCGATTGCCTTCATCTGAGGGTTGTGATCAAATATCATTGCGAAGTGTTGCATTCTCTAAATGCTAACTTCAATTGTTTATTACTGTTTGGTTCCATATTGTGTTCGGTGTTTGTACTCTATGAGTATGTAATGCGAGAGAAGGTTACATCCATATAAAGTTTCACCCTGGTGTTACAACTGTTAAACAATAGTCATATATGGAGTAGTATATATGCTAATGCTGTTGTATCCATTCAATTGATAAACTGGAATTTATAATTTTTAGATCTCGCGCCATAGCTGAAGAAATCTCTTGCAAGTAAAGAGAATTCCTAGTGACCCGATGTGACCAAATTAGCACGCTAAGTTCAAGAGCAACCGATTCTGAAAGCATGAGGCATTTTAAATTTGCGATTATATCTCAAGTGCTGAAATGCTAGTTTTTACAAGCTTATACTGCAGTTTATTGGGATATCAAATAGTTAACATTATAAGTATGATGTTGCTGCATTAATCAAGTGGACTTGGACAAATAAATGTATTAATCCTGTAGTGAATTGCCTAAACTTCTAGGAAAAGAGCATAGTTATAGTAATAATTTGTTATCCGCTTCAATTCTGTGCACTTTTGTGCACAATGTTAAACTTCCTTTGCCATGCTTGGATTCCATATCCAAAAGCTTCTGTGCTGAAAAGCGTCATGAGATTTCCAGCTTTGAGGTTGTTGGTTGGATAACATTCCGTTGATAGATTCAGTCCGTGAGCCACTTTGCTGCAATGTCTCTTGATCGAAAAATACATCCCCGGAAGAAAATTTATGACAGTTTTAGGCTCTGAAATGACTAATCTTGATCTTGCTTTTGTCACAAATTCTAGTTGCCAAATAGGAGGAAACCGTGGCACAGTGCGTGTTCAACATCAAAGGCTTTTGAAATTTCCCATTGCACAGTTCTTCTGGGTACTACCATACTTTTTCAGTATATTCTCTTGCCCGTCACTCGCTTCCCGTTTCTGGAAACGAAACGGTTTATCTGGAGGCTGCAGGGAGGGAGGGGAAGTTTATCCACAACTCGATCACCTTCTGGATAACAAAGAACTTTTGACGGTGGAAAAGTACGAGTGAACCTAGTCCTTAGGTGATAGTATCCATTATTTTCTACCAGCCTGTAATCTTAGATAGCGTCCACAGCAGCACGACTAATCAAGCGAATCTGGTGGACCTTATCTTGCTTTTCATCCTCACTTTTTTTTTTGTTTCTTGGATAAAGTTTTTCATCCTCAGTTGACGAATATATTCCTGCTAGAAACTAGTGCCATCGATCGGTCCAGATTGATCAGAGCTTCAGCTGTACATGCTGGATAAGGTTCTCTGCATGCTGCCCTGAGATGCCTAGAACTTGTTTAGTCCCTAAGAGCACCGGTCACTGAATATCAGTGTAGGGTGACCCTTCCTTCACATGTTTAATCTTGCTCGGAGAACAGATCTGCCCACCTTACTACTATATTGCTGTAAGAAAACAAATATCTGAACATCTTATTCAAAGCCCACAGTGGCTATATGGAGGTCGACCCCATGAGGCCATCAACCCACTGCTTAACGATTCACGTCTATATTTTTCAGGCCGGCCAGCCGGATCTTCCCGGTACGGCGAACGTAAGCGGCGACTTTCCGAGTCACCGCTGCCGCCTTTCGCGTCGGAGAAGAAGCCTTTAATCGACTTTTGAGTCGGAACACCACTACACCACTTCCACTGCCTGCTTTTCTTCCCGCAGACGTAAAGAAGCCTGGAACATAGGCGTTGGTGGAATGGAAGACTTTATGTATGATCGAGACATATCTACTCCCTCCGTTCGGATTTAATTGACACACATTTTGTTACACATGGATATATCTAGACACCATACAAATATAGATACATCCATATTTGGACAAAATCAAGTCAATTAATTTAGAACGGAGGGAGTAGTATTTGTATTTTATTTTTTTGAGGGGATGAGTAGTATATATATGGGGACGCACATATTATAATTTTTCTGATTTCTCACTTTGAACCCGGATGTATGGTGCATTTTCTAGTCTAGTGTTTGACTCCATCGTGGGCTTATTTAGGTACTAAGATGCATGCGTGTAATTGCACTTGCTTCCACTTACCAGATCGAAGCACTTAAGATCGCACTGAGCGCTTTTTAAGATAGAATAATAGCATAAAATCCGGACTTACAAAATGGTTTTACCCGAATCGCCACGGTGGTCAGTTTGCAGATGCGTATCATCCATGAGTACATTATTTGCTCTGCCTAGATAACTTCGCGGGAATACGTCGTCCTCTGTCTTTATCCACCTAAAATGACCGGACATCTTTTCTGGTGTCCCTGGATGGCCGAATTGCTTTCATTTTCGGGTGGAGTGTTAATCACTACGTAGGAGCTGTATAAGTGCAATCGTGATCATGTAATTTTACTGTATTTGCTTTCTGATGTCAACTTAACAGGGTAGGTACGAGCGCGATAGTGGTACTGCAAAATAAGAAGAGTTTACGAGATATATAGCCAAAAGGCTAAAAAGAAAAGGATAAAAGGTTCTACTCTGGCAGCATAATAAATTTAAATGTTTGGGGCCGGCCACCCAATTGGTGGCCTCGGATTTTATCTTGCTAGTTATGTGGGACGGCATGGATCATTCTAAAAACACGTGCCTTTCTCTGCATACCATAGGCATTCACTGCAGTGCTCCACCGATCTTTGACGGTAGCAAACTTAGCGCACGATGATGTGAGAGAGGTGTCAAGTCCACAACGTCATTCCAAACTCACAGTGAATGTCGACATTTGAACATAATGTGGACCAGAGACTCCGGGGCCCTCTTGCAAAGTTGGCATCGGCCGTCCAAACCCTATTTTGCAAAACGAGACATGCAAAGAACTATGGAAACCAACTCTTTGAATTGTGCGAGGTAAGCCGTGTGGAATATTCACTAGAAGGCGGCAATTTCAAAGTGATGTCACCGAGAATGTTGCTAGTTACCAGCACCTCCTGAAGCATGAATCTCAGTAGGCTTACTTGATTTGTTGGACGTCCATCTGAGGAGGGAGATCCAGAAATGTTGGTGTAGCCCTAAGTTGACCATGAAGTTCTTTAATCTGGATAGCGTGAAAATAGATGTGTATTATTCTCCGGGTCTCCGCGCCAAGTTGCCAACAAATGCATAGAACCAACAATAAAAGCATAACAAGTTCGAATAATAGAAGCCGACCGGCTAACATCCATAGTGTTCGGACATATCCGGACACTATGCAACGTAGATTTCAGACCAGACTAGCCCAATTGATGGTCTCTGGCCCTTTTTTGTCCGGACATCAAAGCGGGTGTTGTCATTGCCCGTTGGGGCACCGATCCCATTTATCCGTACATGGTGTTCAGACACCCACAAACGGGTATAATTTCAGGCACGCCGTTGGAGATGATGTTAACTCAAGAGTAGTATTGGAGCCCTCGAAATACACTATCTGAAGCATTGTGGGCTCATAGAATTTTTAGGCATGGAGCTACTAAAGTTACTCTTTTTGAGTTGATCAATGGGCAAGAGGCTGTCTTGCCAGTTGAGGTACGCCTTGAGATTCTGTTATTTTGTGGTGATCCAAATTCGTATATACTGATAAATGCCGACTTGTGACGAGGAGAGCGGGTCGGATTGCAGTTGACCTAGGGTTTTACCACTATATATACATCTTGTAAGCCGCCGGCTGGGATAAGTCGCATTGTGTAAATCTCCGGCGTTTGTAACCTCACCCCGATATAGTGAAGTATTGCTGGCTGGCGCCCGTGGTTTTTTCCTCTCCTTTGTTTGGAGAGGTTTTCCACGTTAAAATCTCGTATCCCCTTTGGTTTGATCGTTCCGCTCTTCGTCGTTTATTTGCTATCGTTTATAACAGATTCGCTAAGCAGAACGGTTTGAGGTGACCTAAATTGCGAGGCCGAAGTGTAAAAGTGACTGCTTATTCCGGATCCGAACTGTAAGAAATCTAAAGAAACGAACCGAATCATGGGCATTTTGGCCGTCGCCGTCGAGGGGGACGAATGGCCACGTCGGAGTTTCAAATACATGCACCGCTTTCCGCAAACGTGCCGCGCCTTTGCCCCACACCGACGTGACGGACATCCGAATCGGGCCCGCGCACTCCACTAGCTCCGTCGAGCTCGAGCTCGAGCTCGAGCTCGCTAAAGCTAAACTTAGGTGCACCGCTAAGGCACGCACGCTCCGCCATGAAACCTATAAAACCCAACAACCCGGCGCCATCATTTATCATCAGCTCCATCGCAACGCAAAACACTCCTACTCTAGACTCTAGCTTACACCAACCAACCAGCCAACAAGCACACGAACAGGAGGACGCCGAGGAGGACGAGGAGAAGTGACGAGCGCGCTGCGATCAAAGAAAGAAAGCACGGCCATGTCGATGTCGTCGGTGTCCATGTCGGGGAAGGCGAGCGACCCAGGCTCCGCGTGGTTCGGCGGAGGGAGAAGGAGCCCGTCCCCGGGGCCGACACGCGACGTGCGGCTCATCGCCACGGCCGTCGCCGCGTCCGTCTCCGTCCTCGGCCTCGCCCTGCTCCTGCACCTCTACATCTGCCACGTGCGCCGCCGCAACCGCAGGCGCGCCGACGCGGCGGCGACGGTCCTGCAGGCGGCCGAGCCCAAGGCGCCCAAGACCGGACTGGACCCGTCGGCCATCGCGGTGCTGCCGACCGCGGCGTACGAGGAGGCCCCGGGCGGCGAGCCGGGCGAGTGCGCCATCTGCCTCGGCGCCGCGCGGCAGGGCGACGCGGTGCGCGTGCTGCCTTCGTGCGCCCATGTCTTCCACGTCCCCTGCGTCGATACGTGGCTCGCCTCCAGCTCCTCCTGCCCCGTCTGCCGCGCCCTGGTGGAGCCGCCGCCGCCGTCAGGCGCGGCAGGGCCGGTGCATGAGAAGCAGAGCTTGGCGAAGGAGGACGCCGGGACCTCGGGGCCGCCATGTGGTCTCGGCGCGTCGCTGATGAAGATGCTGAGCAGAGAGAGGCCGTCGCCGCGGAGGCCGCTGCAGGGTGACCACGTTGAAATGCGTCTGGAGGACCTGGAGAGCCAGCAGCCCCAGCAACAACACGCTGCTGTGAATACTACGAGTAGTAATTAGTGTGTACTTTTTTACTACGTTTTCTTGTTTGTTGTTCGTACGTCTTGCACCCGGGTGATTGATTATTCAGCAGTGGGAAAACACACTCCTGAAATTTAATCGATTCCTGGTGCTTCACACTGTGCAATGGAGCTCACCCAAATCCCTCGTATTTTGTGCAAAGAGGGGATAATACGAAGAGCTCTGTGAGACTCAATGTTAGACTAGCCAATAGTGCTTTTGTCCCGCTGAGGATAATGTTGTTATGAACGGGACATGTTTGAACGAAGACAGATTTGCCCACTTTTATGGGGTTATTTCAACCATTATCTGGTCACCTAATGACTGGTCCCTCATGGTGGGCGAGTAGGTTTTTCCTTTTGCATGTCTTGCATCAGGGTGATTGATTATTCAGCAGTGGGAAAACACACTCCTGAAGTTTAATCGGGTCCTGGTGCTTGACACTGTGCAATGGAGGCTATGGAGCTCACCCAAATCCCTCGTATTTTGTGCAACGAGGGGATCGATATCGGATAATACGAAGAGCTCTGTTAGACCCGATCGAATATTAGACTAGCCAATAGTGCTTTAACGTCCCGCTGAGGATATTGTTGTTATGAACGGGACATGTTTGAACGAAGACAGATTTGCCAACTTTATGGGGATATTTCAACCATTTTCTGGTCACCTAATGACTGGTCCCTCATGGTGGGCGAGTAGGTTTTTCCTTTTTTGCAAGTTGTGTCTTGAGGATCCGTTTCTTTCATTTATCTTTTCTTGTATTGTGACTCTTCTTCTTTTTCAGTAAAATTTGGCAAATCTTCTGCCGCGTTTCAAAAGATGAAGTTCCTAATCCCATAAGTGGGCGACTCTATGGCACTGGTACTTTTTAAATCAACATTTATGTTGTCCATGGATGTTAGCCGGTCGGCTTCTAATTTATGTTCGTACGTCGACGACCGGTATACCACCTGTGCAACAACAACCTTGCTGCATGGCCTTTGCGATAACAAGTAACGTCGCGCCTCACTCTCTTCGCCACTGTTGAGAGAGAGGAGGCGATTTTTGGAAGCGACTCCGCCAGATCCACCCGTGCGGCCGCTGAGCCGCGGGATTCGCCTCCACCGCCGGCCGCTTCGGCGGCGGGTGGGTGGTGGATCCCCGGCTCCGGTCTGTATATAGGTAGGGTAGGGGGGAGAGTTCGCCGGCGGCGCTCAGGAGGAGGGGCGGCTGGTGTGGGGTTTGGTGCCGGCGTGGGCTTCTCCGGCGAGGCTGCTCCTTCGGACGCGGCGTCCCCGCGCGCGGCTTGCGGGAGCTCGGGGCCCGGCGCGGCGCTCGAGTTCTTCGTTTTGCCGCCGGATCCGTGCTGGCGGCGGATCTGGCGGGCGGATCCAGGAGTTCGTCGAGTTCTTCTTCCTCTTCCGCGACGGCGTCGATGGCGGCCGAGGCTTGGAGGTTTGGCTGGGACAGGGGGGCGCTCGCCCCGGTCGTTCACCGACAGAAGCTCCGCCGCGGCGCGGCGGACGGCACGGCGGCGTCTCTCATAGGGCAAAGATTTCCCTGACAGCGGCAAGACGGCGGCTGGTCATCCTCGTCTCCGGCGACGGCGGCGGTGAAGTTCTCGAAGCTTCTGGATCCTTTTCCCCTACGTATTTGGTTCTGTATTTCTGCTGTGTACTTTGTACGTGGTTTTCGGTTTGAATATACGTGGTGAAAAATGCAAAAAAAAAAGATAACAAGTAACGTCTGCCTCATCATTGACACCATCCTCGCTACTCGTAGCCCTAGCTGCTAAAATTTCTCGAACGCTCGTCCCTGACACTGTCCTGACACACGAGCTTCTATTGTCTCACCGTCTCAGCGAGGTAGGGCACATGCTTCGAAAAGGTTCGGCCGGCATGAAACATCTACGCAGGTCGACTATGGCGGCATTTTTTCCAAAGGGCCCAAAACCTAACGCAGTCGTGACAAAGAAATTGATAAAATATTCTTGCTGTGTATGGAAGCAACTTCCAATATCAATGGGAGCACATGTTACTTATTCGGAAGCAAACTATATTTAGAAGCAACGTTGACAAACTAAATCTTTGTTTCAATGTCACCTAAACAATATTATTTTCATTCGAAGCACACTTTATGTGGTCAGAAAAAATAAATTACATGACACAAAAATTGTACCAGTGAAAATATAACGTCTAAAGTTTGAATGATATATATGTTGTAATATATACGTTGTGTCACATTGGTCAAATTGATAATCTAGAGACGCACACAAGACTTATAAACCGAAACGGAGGGAGTAGCAAAAATCATGAAATAGATTAGGCAACAAAAACACCATTATTATAACCGTATGATGGAAACTAACAGAATTCTTTTTACTATCCCCCGGGTTCGGTTTAAAGATCCTGCGCATATATATTACAAAATATATCATTAAAAATTAGATAAAATTCATATTACGTTGATAAAATTAGCAATTGTGATATACACGTAGGACCAAAAAACCTAACCGGACGGAGTAATCCACTCCATGATAAAACAATCGTGTGGTGTAGAAGTAGTCCCTTAACTTATTCACGGGATTTCCTTTGGGGTTAAGAGATCGATTAGTCGAGTCAGACTCCCAAGTACTGCTCCGTGCTCTACAGACGAAAGACCTTGATTTAACTCCAGAAGGTGTGATTTACCGTGATGTGCGCTTAATGCTGCAGCTGAACTTTAATCATGTGTCATACTCGTTTGCCCCTAGGGGTTGTAATAAGCTTGCACACTGTTTAGCAGCATATGGTGCTAGTCGACAGGATTCCAGACTACATTGGTCGGAATCTCTGCCTGATGATGTAAGTGTCAGGGTGGCCAGCGTTTCTGCTGTGCCAGGTATTTAATGGAATCGTGTGTTCTAGTTCAAAAAAAGAGATCGATTAGTGGTTGATGAGGCGTACTTGCGAGCCGATGGTTATTGGGCAATTAACAGCATGATTAGTCAGACTCTAGGTGGGTACAGATCGATGATGGCCGCACAGCCATGGGCTCAGGAGGCAGGAGCATACCTAAAAAGGCGGCTGGGATTCGCTGACGTTGTGGATTCGGTGACGTTGTGGCTGACATGTGGACCCCACATACAGTGGGCCCACTTGCCAGTGACTCAAAGTCAGGTGACGTTGAGCCTGGCAAAGTCAGCGAATACGCGCCCCTAAAAAGAGACTTAGGAGCAACTGTAGCGGATATTGTAAACAAACATCATGCTGCAAAGTTTGGGGTTTTTCAGCGGGAGCAAAAGGCAGGGTTTAACAGAAAAAAGTAATGTCTCCGTCTGATTTTTTGTTACAATATACTCAAAAGGCAGCCACGCGTTCTGTAAATTTGTAGGTGGGGTCTGGGAGGGGGGATTTCTCATCGTACTTACAAAACCAGCTAAACATGGCGGGAAAGAATTTTCAGCCCCCCCTCCCCTCCCCCTCCCCCTACAAACACACACACTCTCTCGCTTGTTTCCCTCTATATCCCCCGCCGACTTGCCGTCACCCATGTGAGCTCATATGGCGGTCAACGAGCCTCGTTTTCAGCGGCTCTAGGTTCTCACCACCGCACGAGCTCTCGAGTCTAGCTCCTGCTTCTACCATCGCCGTCTTCGGCCTCTTACACATGTCCTCGTGCCTCACGCGCCACCGACCCCAGGTCTTCGGGCGCGTCGCCACTGTTGTTCCCATCACTGCGCCACCGCACGAGGTCCTCGACAATTCCCCGTCCCCAATCTAACACCGTCATATCCCTGAAGCCGCTGCAAAGCCGAGCTTGAGTGGGGCCATGTCGGGAAGGCGCCGCGGGTGGCTTGTTGTGCGAGAACCTGAGGCTTTGATCTCGCGCCAAGCTCTTTCTGCAGCCGCCAAAAAATTGAGCTGGTCATCGTCGTCACGCAACACCCCACTAACGCCGGTCATTGTGGCATGGTATCTGTCAGGCAGCAACTTCCCTCAGAAGATTGTATCTCATGCTCCTCCCACAAGCTGAAATCGCGGTAGCGAGTCGAGCTCCTTGCAGAGTAGAAGGACTAGGCGAGGAAGGAAACACGTTGGACCAGAGCGTCTGAGCTCGCTGGAAAGAGAATCATGAGGTGAAACAGGAGGCGGAGGAGCTCAAAACTGCCGGGTGCCTCTTGATAGAGATTGCTGCCATTGAGGAGTACGAACGAGCCAAAACCAACCAGTATGAAATGGAGTGGATCACCGCCAAAAATGAGATCTCCGAGGAGGAACGAGAGGCTTCTGGCACCTGCATATGAGTCGGTCCTCCGTCGCACGGCATGTGCCGATACCAGGCACGATCTCTCATCGTCGAATATTGATGTGCCCTAAGAATGTGGATTATCTCACCTGTTAGAATACGTATAGACTAGAGATAGACTAGGATTCTACATATCATCTTGTACTCCAAGCAACTTGCCTCCCAAGTGCCGCGATGGTCAGATCAATACACAACAAAATTTAGGGTTTCACAACTTTTCACATGGTATCAAAGTGGTTAGTTTCACGACGTCGATCTTAGGGTTCTAAACACTTACACATCGCGCGCAGCGCCCGAGGAGATCAATCTCCTCTCCTCAGGGGCACGACACCCGTCTATATCAAAGATCTGATCGGTTCTTTAGTTTTCTTTAGATCCAGTTTCGAAAAATAAATCCCTAAACTTCATGATTCTCTCCCGGCGGAAGCTTCAACGGTGGCGGCGCATGTGGATTCGCTTCGATCTCATAGGCTCTGGCTCCATGGATACCACGGTGCCACACATGACCAATCTACGCTGGCGAGGACGCGCGGCATGCATACACATGCTGCCGACTTGCCGAGCTAGGATTAGGGCTGGACATAAAGCTCAAAGCTCGACGAGCTTAATGAGCGCTCGGTAGCTCGACTCGTTTGAGCTCGGCTCGTTTTCTTAATGAACCGAGCTGAGCAGCAATTTTAGCTCGTTAACACTAACAAGTTAAACAATCAATCTAACGAGTTTCACGAGCTACTCGTTAAGCTCGTTAACATCGTCGCAGCAGGATGCAAATCTGCATGGCTGGCCTTATAGTGTAGCCCATCTAACGTTAATATGCAAATAACCCATTAGGAGATCCGAAAAAATCTTCACTATATGGACGAAAAAATATGTTGCTCCTGATACTTGCTTGATAGCTTGCTTAATTAGCTGAATACCCTGATACATCTTCTTAACGAGTTGCTCACGAGCGCTCGCAAACATATAACGAACCGAGCCAATCTTTAAATTTAGCTCGTTATCCTCAACGAGCTTAACGATCACGAGTCATAACGAGCCGAGCGATCCGAGCAGCTCGTTAGTCCAGCCCTAGCTAGGAAGCAGTGCGAAGGCATGGAGGCCAAGGAACGAAGAAAAGGCATGCACATGCCTGCTTGCTGCCCTGATGGCACACGCATGGTCACGTGCAGATCTTCATCGACTCCAGGTCACGCATCCATCATCTTCGCCGATCTTCCGCGCGCCAGCACGCCAACAACGTCAAGCCGAACATTACGCATCTACATCACCGAACAAAGCCGGAACAACACCAAGCCGAACATCTACATACATCGAGCTGTACGACTACATCACGATCTTCGTCAAGTTCTACATCACCAACACAATCATCGTCAAGGTCTATGATACGTCTCAAACGTATCTATAATTTCTGATGTTCCATGTTGATATTATACCAATTGTTACATGGTTATATACACTTCATAGTATTTTTATGCATTTTCTGGGACTAACCTATTAACAAGATGCCACAGTGTCAGTTCCTGTTTTCTGCTGTTTTTGTATTCCAGAAAAGCTAGTCTGGAAATATTCTCGGAATTGGACGAAAATTGGACAGAACCTCCTATTTTTCCAACACGTACACGGAGTCCAAAGAGAGACGGAGGGGAGCCACGAGGCAGCCACACCATGGGGCCGCGCGGGCCCCCCTGCCGCGCCGTGGGGTGGTGTGGGGCCCACGTGCGTCTCCAGCCGCCGCCCTTTCGCCTATTTATTCCTCCCGACGCGAAAACCCTAAATACCCGAGTCATTATCCACGAAAAGTTTCAGAGACGCCGCCGCCGTCAACCCTAGCTTGGGAGGGTTCAGAAGCTCTTCCCGGCACCCGCCGGAGAGGGAATCATCACCGGAGGGCTCTACATCACCATGCCTGCCTCCAGAGTGATGCGTGAGGAGTTCATCCTTGGACTACGGGTCCGTGACAGTAGCTAGATGGTTGTCTCTCCACTTTATGCTATCATGTTTAGATCTTGTGAGCTGCCTATCATGATCAAGATCATCTTATTGTAATGCTACATGTTGTGTTTGCTGGATCCGATGAATATTGAATACTATGTCAAGTTGATTATCAATCTATCTTATATGTTATTTATGATCTTGCATGCTTTCCGTTACTAGTAGATGCTTTGGCCAAGTAGATGCTTGTAACTCCAAGAGTGAGTATTTATGCTAGATAGTGGGCTCATGCCTCCGGTAATCTGGGAGAGTGACAATAACTTCTAAGATTGTGGATGTGTTGTTGCCACTAGGGATAAAATAACTGATGCTTAGCTTAAGGGTGCGCCGTTAGGTCTAATGCATTTGTTTACATTACGCACATTACTTAATGCAATTATCCGTTGCTTGCAACTTAATACCAACGGGGAACTCGGATGACAACCTGTCGGTGGATTATTAGTCATAGACGCTGTTGGATAACGGTCTATGTATTTTGTCGTAATGCCCACATGAATATCATAGTAATCATCATGTCATATATATGCATTGTCATGCGCTCAATATTTTGTCAATTGCCCAGCTGTAATTTGTTCACCCAGCATGTTAGTTATCTTTTATGGAGAGACACCACTAGTGAACTGTGGACCCTGTCCATTCTTTTACACTGATAATACAACCAACTGCAAACATTGTTCCTTTTCATTCTCTGTAATTTACTACTGTTTTCCACACCATACGTTTAATCCTTTGTTTTCAGCAAGCCGGTGAGATTGACAACCTCACTGTTTCGTTGGGGCAAAGTAGTTTGATTGTGTTGTGTGCAGGTTCCACGTCAGCGCGCCACTGACAACCTTCAGAAGTGATTTCTTGCTCCTACTGGTTCGATTAAACCTTGGTTTCATACTGAGGGAAACTGCTGCTACACTGCAACATACCTTCCTCTTGGGGTCTCCCAACGAACGTGTGATCCACGCAATCAAGCTCTTTTTCTGGCGCCATTGCCGGGGAGCAAGAGGATTTCTGCAAGGGGAGTTTCACGCTTCCAATCTCTTTACTTTGTTATTGTCTTGCTTAGTTTATTTTTTATCTAGTCTTGTTTGCTTTATTTATCAAAAACACAAAAAAATTAGTTATTTTTATTTTCAAGTTGTTATCTTTCTGTTTTGTTTTAATTTTGCTAAAATGAGTACACCTGAGAACACTAAGTTGTGTGATTTCACTAGCACTAACAACAATGATTTCATTAGTACACCTATTGCTCCACCTGCTTCTAATGCAGAATTCTATGAAATTAAACCTGCACTTTTAAATCTTGTTATGAAAGAGCAATTCTCTGGTGTTAGTACTGATGATGCTGCTGCTCACCTTAATAATTTTGTTGAACTTTGTGAGATGCAAAAGTATAAGGATGTAGATGGTGATATTATTAAACTGAAACTTTTTCCTTTCTCTTTGAGAGGACGTGCTAAAGAATGGTTGCTATCTTTGACTAGAAATAGTATTGATTCATGGACTAAATGCAAAGATGCTTTCATAGGAAAATATTATCATCCTGCTAAGATTATATCTTTGAGAAGTAGCATTATGAATTTCAAACAATTTGATAAAGAGCATGTTGCTCAAGCTTGGGAGAGAATGAAATCATTGGTAAAGAATTGTCCCACCCATGGACCGACTGCTTGGATGATCATCCAAACCTTTTATGCAGGACTAAATTTTTCTTCAAGAAACCTATTGGATTCGGCCTCTGGAGGTACCTTTATGTCCATCACTTTGAGTGCTGCAACAAAGCTTCTTGATGATATGATGATAAATTATTCTGAATGGCACACCGAAAGAGTTCCACAAGGTAAGAAGGTAAATTATGTTGAAGAAATCTCTTCCTTGAGTGATAAGATTGATACTATTATGTCTATGCTTACAAATGGAAAAATGCATGTCTATCCAAATAATGTTCCTTTAGCTTCTTTGGTTGCTCAAGAAGAGCATGTTGATGTGAACTTCATTAAAAATAATAACTTCAACAACAATGCTTATAGGAATAATTTTGGTAATAACAATTATAAGCCCTATCCTTCTAATAGTGGCAATGGTTATGTTAATTCTTATGGCAATTCCTACAATAATAATAAGAGTGTACCCTCTGATCTTGAAGTCATGCTTAAGGATTTTATTAGTACACAAACTGCTTTCAATAAATCTGTTGAGGAAAAGTTTGGGAAAATTGATGTTCTTGCCTCTAAAGTTGATAGTCTTGCTCTTGATGTTGATTTGTTAAAAATTAAAACTATGCCTCATGATGTTAAAGAGAGCAAATTATTCTGTTGATGCTTCATCACTTGGAAACACTTGATTCTTACTTTCTGCGCCTAGCTGAAAGGCGTTAAAGAAAAGCGCTTATGGGAGACAACCCATTATTTTATTTCTGCAATTTTCTTTTCTTTTTGAGTCAAGGAGTTGTTTACTTCTGTAACAATTCCTTTGTATCTTTATTTTATCGCATTGTTGTGCCAAGTATTGCCTCTAATAGGAAGATGATGCTAGATTTGGATTTCTGCGCAGGAACAGATTTCTGCTGTTCACCGTTTTAATTCTGTAAAATCACAGAAAAATTATTTAAATCTGCAAATTTTTGTGCGTGATCCTCAGATATGTACGCATCTTTCGTTAGTTTAAAGTTTTTCGATCTGAGCAACGTAAGTGCCTCGAAAAAATTCGTCTTTACGGACTGTTCTGTTTAGACAGATTCTGTCTTTTATTTTTCGCATTCTCTCTTTTACTAGTGTTGAGTGGAATTCTTTTTTAGGGTGAAGAGCTTCACATAACATCAGTGGCAGTAGTTAATGTTAAAAGTAACGGTCATGTTTGTGTCCTTATAGAACATGTGAGTTTTTGATTGTGCACTAACCCTCTAATGAGAATTACTTTGAGTTTGGTGTGGCGGAAGTTTTCAAGGGTCAAGAGAGAAGGATGATATAATGTGATCAAGAAGAGTGAAGAGCTTAAGCTTGGGGATGCTCCCATGGATCACCCCAGCATATTTCAAGAAGACTCAAGCGTCTAAGCTTGGGGATGCCCAAGGCATCCCCTTCTTCATCAGCAACTTATCAGGTCATCTCTAGTGAAACTATATTTTAATTCTTTCACATCATATGTGCTTTACTTGGAGCGTCTGTGTGCTTTTATTTTCAGTATTTTATTTTTCTTATGGTCAACTTGATTGGACCCCAGCATTCTTGATTGGGAGAGAGACACGCTCCGCTTTTTCATATGAATACTCCTATTCTTCACTTATACTTGTTGAGTATTCTTATCTAGCTATTGCTATGCTTTTAGCTCCTGTTTTGCATGCATCTCTTATTCAGAGCTGTTAGTTCTTTTAAAGAAAGTACTCTCTTGCTTCACTTATAATTGTTTGGAGAGTTTATGTTGAAATAAATTGATTGGTGTTTGGTTGGAACAGAAAATGTTGCATGTGGTAGATGGTATAATGGAAAAAGCTTACATATTCTTGTAGATCACTGTATTGGATAATTTGATACTTGTCAATTGTTTTGAGTTATCAAGTAGTTCATGTTTAAGCTTTTGTATCATGTAGTTAAAACCTATTAATGAAGAACTACCGTAAAGCTCGTTGAAATTTGGTTTGCATGATTGGTATCTCTAAGGTCTAGATATTTTCTAGTAAAAGGGTTTGGTTAACAAGGAAGACAGTGTAGAGTCTTATAATGCTTGCAATATGTTTTCATATAAGTCTTGCTGTGTCGGTTGATATCCTGTGTTTGCTTCAAATAACCTTGCTAGCCTAAACTCTGTACTGAGAGGGAATGCTTCTCGTGCATCCAAAACCTTGAGCCAAAATCCATGCCATCTGTGTCCACCATAACTACCTATATGTGGTATTTCCTTGCCATTCCAAGTAAATTTTTCATGTGCTACCTTTAAACTATTCAAAATTTATTACTCCTATTTTGTGTCAATGTTTACCAAGCTCATGAGGACGGGGTGGATGTCTTTATGTCAACTGTCAAACAGACTTTACCACCGGACTAGCGGCATATACATCCGCTTATCCATTAATTTTGCAAAAAGAGCTGGCAAATGGGGTGCCCAGTCCCAATTAATTACAACTTTAACCGCTTAATTCTCTTCACATTTTTGCCCTGATTTATCAGTCAAGCAATGACAAACAGTGAAATATCTGCATGTGTAAACAAAAGAGAAAGAGGGATGATCTGCCTTGCTGGTAGAAATAACGTCCTTCATGGGAGCCGCTCTTAAAAGTCTGGTTGGCAGGGGTCATATTGTACTTTCCATTTTCTGATTCGTTGACAATTAACAAACACCTCTCAAAACTTATTTTTACTCTCTATATGATTTCAAAAACTTAAAAAGCTCTAGCACATGATTTAATCCCTGCTTCCCTCTGCGAAGGGCCTTTCTTTTACTTTTATGTTGAGTCAGTTTTCCTACTTCTTTCTATCTTAGAAGCAAACACTAGTGTCAACTTTGGTGCAACAATTTTTATATGCTTGTATATTGCACTTATTATATTGCTTTGTGTTGACAAATATCCATGAGATATATATGTTGAAAGTTGAAAGCAATTGCTGAAGCTTAAATCTTCCTTTGTGTTGGTTAAATACCTTTTACTTAGAATCTATTGCTTTATGAGTTAACTCTTATGCAAAACTCTTTGATGCTTGTCTCGAAAGTACTATTCATGAAAAGTTTTTGCTTATATGATTCAGTTGTTTGCTCATTATCTACTTGCTAGCAAACTATAGACCATTGACCTGGATCACTTCATTCATAACATGTGCTTTACAATACTATTTGATCAAGATTATGATTGTAGCATGTCACCTCAGAAATTATTTTGTTTTTATCGTTTTACCTACTCGAGGACGAGTAGAACTAAGCTTGGGGATGCTTGATACGTCTCAAACGTATCTATAATTTCTGATGTTCCATGTTGATATTATACCAATTGTTACATGTTTTATATACACTTCATAGCATTTTTATGCATTTTCTGGGACTAACCTATTAACAAGATGCCACAGTGCCAGTTCCTGTTTTCTGCTGTTTTTGTATTCCAGAAAAGCTAGTCTGGAAATATTCTCGGAATTGGACGAAACTTGGACAGAACCTCCTATTTTTCCAACACGACACGGAGTCCAAAGGAGAGACGGAGGGAGCCACGAGGCAGCCACACCATGGGGCCGCGCGGCCCCCCTGCCGCGCCGTGGGTGGTGTGGGGCCCACGTGGTCTCCAGCCGCCGCCCTTTCGCCTATTTATTCCTCCCGACGCGAAAACCCTAAATACCCGAGCCATTATCCACGAAAAGTTCCAGAGACGCCGCCGCCGTCAACCCTAGCTCGGGAGGGTTCAGAAGCTCTTCCCGGCACCCTGCCGGAGAGGGGAATCATCACCGGAGGGCTCTACATCACCATGCCTGCCTCCGGAGTGATGCGTGAGTAGTTCATCCTTGGACTACGGGTCCATGGCAGTAGCTAGATGGTTGTCTCTCCACTTTATGCTATCATGTTTAGATCTTGTGAGCTGCCTATCATGATCAAGATCATCTTATTGTAATGCTACATGTTGTGTTTGCTGGGATCCGATGAATATTGAATACTATGTCAAGTTGATTATCAATCTATCTTATATGTTATTTATGATCTTGCATGCTTTCCGTTACTAGTAGATGCTTTGGCCAAGTAGATGCTTGTAACTCCAAGAGTGAGTATTTATGCTAGATAGTGGGTTCATGCCTCCGGTAATCTGGGAGAGTGACAATAACTTCTAAGATTGTGGATGTGTGTTGCCACTAGGGATAAAATAACCGATGCTTAGCTTAAGGGTGCGCCGTTAGGTCTAATGCATTTGTTTACATTACGCACATTACTTAATGCAATTATCCGTTGCTTGCAACTTAATACCAACGGGGAACTCGGATGACAACCTGGCGGTGGATTATTAGTCATAGACGCTGTTGGATAACGGTCTATGTATTTTGTCGTAATGCCCACATGAATATCATAGTAATCATCATGTCATATATATGCATTGTCATGCGCTCAATATTTTGTCAATTGCCCAGCTGTAATTTGTTCACCCAGCATGTTAGTTATCTTTTATGGAGAGACACCACTAGTGAACTGTGGACCCCGGTCCATTCTTTTACACTGATAATACAACCAACTGCAAACATTGTTCCTTTTCATTCTCTGCAATTTACTACTGTTTTCCACACCATACGTTTAATCCTTTGTTTTCAGCAAGCCGGTGAGATTGACAACCTCACTGTTTCGTTGGGGCAAAGTAGTTTGATTGTGTTGTGTGCAGGTTCCACGTCAGCGCGCCACTGACAACCTTCAGAAGTGATTTCTTGCTCCTACTGGTTCGATTAAACCTTGGTTTCATACTGAGGGAAACTGCTGCTACACTGCATCATACCTTCCTCTTGGGGTCTCCCAACGAACGTGTGATCCACGCAATCAGTCTACATCTACGTGGTCTTTTGTCGCGCCGCCCAAAACCCGCCGCCGTCGTAGATATCTGCCGCCGCTGCACAAAAACCCGCAGCCGCCGCCGCAGATCCCTGCCGCCGCAGATCCCTGCCGTTGCCGCACAATGACCCAAAAACCTGCCGCCGCCGCAGACTCCTGCCGCCGCCACACAAAAAAAAAACCACGCCGCACTATGACCAAGACTCCTGTCGCCGCCGCACAAAACCTAAGACACTACGTCCAACATTGCGGAATTTTTGCGCCTCTGGCGCTATAGGCTACAACAACCATGACTACGACAACATCGACCACGGCTACATCACGACCGGCTATCTCGACATCGACATCAAGGGCAACGTCTACAGAACCACATCGGCAACAACTCCAGTCAACGGCGTCTGCGTTGTCACTTACGTCCTCGCCACTCCCGCTATGACTGCGGGAGGGAAGAGAGGAAGACCATCAGAGGCGTAATTGATGATGACGGAGAGGAGGAACGACGGATGCGCAAGACTTCAAATCTAGTCGCAATCGTCCGCTTCACTCCCGCTACGACTGAGGGGGAATGTTAGAATACATATAGGACTAGAGATAGACTAGGATTCTACATATCATCTTGTGCTCCAAGTCATAGGCAACTTGCCTCCCAAGTCTTGTACTCCTTACATACCCCGCGATGGTCAGATCAATACACAACAAAATTTAGGGTTTCACAACTTTCCACATCACCATGTTGTTTGCAATTGTGGTCGAGCTATGTCGTTTAAGTTATGTGTTGGTACTATGTCGTTTCAAGTATGTGTTTTAACTATCCCATCGAATTATGTGTTTGCAATGTTATTATATTATGTGATGTTGAGTAATGATGAGAAGTTTGAATTTTTTTTATATCAAGTTGTTAGAATTTGAGTATAGCTTATATGCATACTAGTTGAAATCGGCGCGGCGACACGCCGCGCCTTTGATGTTGTTCTTAATGATTTTTCTTTTTTTTTGGAAATCCTTAATGATAAATTTCGTTGATTGCGTTTTCCTCTGTTTTAACTGAATAATATAGGTTAGAAGAAGACGTGGCATTTTTAATTCATACAATGGATTTAGTTGAATTGTCAATATGGCTTGCCGGGAAAACTAAACATGATGCATATGAGGTTACACATATATAAAATTATATGGGTATACATTAGACAACACGATTGTCGTATGTACAAAGATTGACATAGGTGATTCATCTACGGAACACTAAGATTTTCAAAAGCAAAATCTTCATAATGGCCTGATCAACACGGCGGCCGAAGTGGCGCTACAAACGTTTAGACTGCATTCATTCTGGGTTGGCAGAGTCTCAGCAAGACATCGATATGATCAAAGATCAGACGGTATCCTGCTTACCTGAGATAGCTGCTTAGGTGTTAGAAGTTGTACACGTAAACATCTATAAGGGCATCCCTGCATATATTGCCTGAAAAATGTAAGTGATACGGGTAAGCACTCCTGACTCTTATACATATCCTAGCATAAACACGCACATCAGCACATGATGGTAAGATAAAGAACACATAGAAGCTATCCGCAGAATGTGCCATAATGTAACATTTTGGTATACTCATAGCAACCACAGAAAGAGTCAGGGCATTATGAGAAATGTTGTGTAGGAAAGCAAGACTATATGATACTAAATATTTAGGTGCAGTAAACTGTATCTGGTCTGAAGAAATCTATTAGGATAGGACTGAATGAAGTATGCAGCTATGTATTGGAAAACTGGAGACAGTAAGACAATAGCATAAAGCACCTCCCATAATGCGTAATGTTAACGAATCAGTTGGTAGCATCACAATGTTTTCCAGATCGTCGCCTCAAAGAAAATATGTCAAAATCAATGTTAAATTTGTTCGTAAACTCTTGGTATTTCTGAATCTGTTATGACACAGAAATTCAAAAAATATTTCGAGCGACTGAAAAGTAATGCAGGGGCAAAATTCTAAGATTGTTGTATCATGGCATTTAAGGAAAAAGAGCTCAAGTGATTCACTTAAATCATGCTTACCTTGTATATATTATACACAACAATCTTTAATATCCTCGTCTTTCCTCTTGTGACATGAGTCGCCGATGTTCCTCGCAGCTCCAAAAATAATTGTTACTGAAAGTTTGAAAGCTAAACCATACAAATAAATTCCACCAGAACCTTATCCTATCTCCATTCGATAATATATGTATAAATATGCATGAATGTGCACTCCTGAATCCAAGATAAAGGTACTGGAAAATATAAATATTAGTGGGGAAACATATTGGAGGTTCCCACTATCTGCAAGCTGAATGTTTGAGGCATTGCCGGCTCTAATGCATATTATTTTAATGGTTAGAGTTTAATTCATTTTGAAGTGCAACATTTGAACTACGTAAGACCAACACTGACCAGAAATGGTCATATGAGACATATCCAAAAGACAACAGTACACGTCTAGTTTTATCTTCTTTCAGATCCGTTGTTTCTTGAACACGACAGTCGCACTCGTGTCTGATAACTTATCTACATGAAAGTTTACGGATAGCAACAACACAAGCTCATGCTAGCTACTCTGCACTCGGTTTCATTCTTTCACAGACGCAATGCAACTTCAGTATGACAAAGGCATAATAAGCTAGAGAAATCTTTGTCAAACAAACCTCACAAAGCTTAATATGTATTCTAGCTTACAGTCATAGAATCTAGGTAGTGTAGGAAATAAGAAATTGGTATACTGAAGCAGTAATAACTAAGATGACATGCAATACCCCATCACACAGGGAATGGAAAATGTTTATGCAACAAAGAAAGAGGTGTATGAGATAAGGAATAACCAGATGTCAGTGGTAAATACATTCAATCACCATGTTGTCATGCTTTCTTCTTATTCCTCCTTTGTTGTCTGCAATTAAGAAAGTAATACATTTTGCTTGTTAAGAACTGAAAAGAACGAACATTCAAAGATGAGATTTTCTTTAGGTTGTTCAAGAACACAAATATTCGATATTATAGGGAAGGTATCTAAAAAAACTGGAATTAAATTGTCAAACAGAGTATAATGTATATGCACCAGTTTGATCTTTCTCATACTACTATAAAATTCATAGTCTAATATCAATTACACATTGCTTCTACAAATATTCGGAGAAATGATAAAAGAAAATGCGGTCTGGTTTCTACCATATTATATCAAAGCATGTGACTTGGGTAATGGTTCAAACCATAAAGCTGTACCGAAGACTTGGTGTTTATGTCGACATTGGATGATACGCCATACAATTGAAGACTACTTTTTTAGTAGGATCGCAACATTCACAAAAGCTCTCTTGTGCGACATGAACCACGGCATTGAACCTAAAATCTTATTTATCGGCAAATGAATCCTTAAATGGTAATGAAAGAGAATAAATACCGTGCAATAGGGAACTTTAGACAAAAAATGTATAACATAAAGATTAGTGCCAATGAAATTGGACTTGCTGAGTAAAAATAATTGCCCATAATATGTACAATGTCATGCAATGAAAATCAACCCAGAATGGTATAGGTCGTCCACAAAAAAAATAACCATCCATTTATTGACCTATAAGTGGAGAGGGGGTACTGGAGAGGACATAGAACTTTCATGCAATGGTAGCTTCAAATGAGCATACTTGTGATGACCACCGAGTTTAAAAATTATAGCCTACATCAAGTTGAATAAAAAACAACTACATACAAACTGTTCAACCAGAGGCCATATAGTTGACAAAAAATTAAGCACATTATTCAGTGCATGTAGTGTATGTATCACTATCTATACATTACAATAGTAAATTCATTTAATCATTAATGATGCTTAGTGGCAGCCATGCTACAATCCTATGCCACAGTGGGGATACTAATTTTATCTCTTCAATCCTAAGCTGAAGCTCCATAACACAGATTTTCTATATCGCTATATGGTAGCTGGAGTAACTAAAACAAATTCCATGAATCATCTGTCAAGCTGATACCAAAGAAATTTCTTTAACCATGTCAATCTCAACTTTTTAATTTAGCAAACAACATCAGTAACATTATTTGAACAGTAGATAATAGCACTACCGAGAACGCAATATTGTTGAAATGATCTCATGTTAAATAAGAAGCTGAGACTTCCTCTCTGTTCCGCTGGCTATAAACTAAGTCATACGCTATTACCATCTTGTTGAAAAATTTGTGTATGCACTGCTCACTAAACCATAGCACATCTGAGTAATCCTATTTAACCTTGGAAAATAGCAACCATGGCCAACAATTTATGGAATTCTTGTTTGTCAGTTGATTAAAAATGAAGCAACCATGAATTGCCGGCAGCGACCTAAGATCAAGTAGAGTTGTAGAGGCAACTGAGGCGGAGGTCCCCAATTCCTTGATGCTGACCAAGATTCTCTAGCGGGTCAGGTCCCTCAATTCATGCTAAAAGATCTCCTAATCATCTGCTGGGCGGAGCTCCTGCGCGTGAGAAGCACAACAAATTGTGACGAACTTATGAGGGACCAAACCTCGCATATACGCGTATACGGGTGGTTGTCGGCAGCGACCTGAGATCAACATGATACCACAAAGAGGATCAAGAAGGGGCGGTAGCTACCTGGGAGACGACCGTGCTGCAGCTGCCTGGTCGCATGGGCTGGCCTTCTCCCGCGCGCCGGCCGCGTCGCCTCGTCCCTCCGCATCCGACCGACGCAGGCAGCCTCAGCGCCTCCGCGCATGCCGCCTTAACGGACGCCCGCCCGGCTGCCTCGCTCCGGCCGCCTTGCTCCGCCCAGCGCTGCCCCCTCCCGCGTTCTGCTCCTCCCGCCGCTCATCCGGTCCACGCCTCCCGCACCGTCTGCCCCCTGGGAAAGAGGACAGGCGAGCACGGCGGGTCGTGCAGGAAAGGCGCGGCTAGGAGCGGAGCTTGCCGGCGTCGAAGATGGAGGGAGAAGAGGAGAGAGGGCCGTGGGAGGCGGCGGCGGTGACGAAGCGGAGGAGCCGGGGTGGGGAAAGTGAGAGTGGTGAGGATCTAGGGTTAGGTCTTATATTTATACGAAAGGACCGATTTGTAATTTCCGTATAAAGCAGGGGCTTTCTTGCAAAACAACCGCGGGGACCGTCGGGCCAAGAGTCGACGGCGCGGATGGGAAAACTGTAGAGTACTGTTCCTATACAGTAACCCGAGCGCGGAGAGGGCGTGAAAATCTCCACGCTTAATATATACTAGGTAAATTTGGTGCGGCGACACGCCGCACCCGTGTGGTAAAATTTAAATAATTTGAGAATGTCGACATTTAAAAATTGTGTAGGTTTGTGAGTTGTTGGAATGCAAAGAGAGCTTATGTTTGGAAATTAATTAGATTTCGAAAATTAGTCAAATTGGAAAGTTATTTAGATTTGATTTTTTTTGCACGTTAGTAAAATGGTTAGATTTGAAAGGCAGCCGAAATTTTAAAATATTGAAAATTGTTTGTTGTGTTACAGCGGTAAAATTGAAATTTGAAAAATGTCCACAATTTAGAAGTGTGTAGTTTTGGAAATTTTTGAAATGCAAAGAAAGCTTGTGGTTAAAAATTGTTTAGATTTTGAAATTCATTCAAATGGGAAGTGTTTCATATTCGTTTTTTTATCCGTTTGTAAAATGATCAGATTTGGAAGACATTTAAAAGTTTAAAATATCCAAAATTGAAATTTGATCATATGCAGTAAGTAGTTAGCATTTATTTTTGTGGTCATGTTGATATATTTTTCATATTTTGTCGGTGGATATAGTCGAAGTTACTGATTTTGTAGCATTTAGTAGTTTTTGGAAATTGTTTAAATACCCTAAAACAATATCTATAAAGTGTCTTAATTTTTTGGAAGCATGTTCTATTTCAAATTTTTTTCTTTTGATTCAATTATATTTGGTTGGAAAATAAGGTTGGAACATATATGTCTCAATATTTACATTTGTGGTATGCTTATTTTGATTTTTCAAAGCCTATGTTATAAATTTGTAGTTGTATTAAAACGATTTACCAAACTGTATTTAAATGAGATGGTTTGTACGGGAAAATTAGTTTGTTGTGTTTATCATAGTGAATGATATTACCGATATGATTTTTAGAATGGCTAGGTTTGAAAGGCATTTAAATTTTTAAAATGTTAAAATGTGTATGTCGCGGATGTGTGGTAAAATTCAAATTTGAGATTGTATACATTCAAAAATCGTTTAGGTTTGAAAATTAGTGGAATGGCAAAAAAGTTTACGTTTTAAAATTGTTCATATTTGGAAGTTATTAAGATTCCAATAAGAGTTATATTGTACTTTTCGGAAGCTTCTTTTCGCCGTTGTTTTTTTTTATGGGTAGGAAAGGATAAGCTATTTTTGGAGAAGTTCAATCCGAGAAGGTTTAGTTTTAGCCGGCTAATATTAATTGGTCAAAGAAGATTTAATTACAATCCGGCCTTAATTAGAAAACAAAATACCAATTTATAACAGATCACAACTATTTCATATAAATAAATGTGTCATGTTTTGTTTGTCCATATATAATCGTTGTTAATATAATTATTGAAATATTCAAATTTATACGTTGTGGGTGTGCGGTAAAATTCAAATTTGAGAATGTAGGCATTACAAAATCGTTTAGGTTTGAAATATATTGAAATGCAAAAAAAGGATACGGTTTAGAATTGTTTAGATTTTTAAAATAGTTCAGTTTGGGAAGTTATTTAGTTTTGAATTGTTTTACTTAATAAAATGGTGAGATTTGAAAGTCGTTTAGAATTTGGAAATTTTTTAACTTAAATTTGAAATTCGTTCATATGCCATAAGCAGTGAGCAATTTTGTGTGTGTTATTTTTTTTTCATTTTTTTCCCTGGTGGATAGATTTAAATTTGTTGAGTTTGCAATATTTTTAACTTTCTGAATTTTGTATTAATTTCTAGGGCCCACATGTAAGCAATTTTTCATTTTCTGATTTTTTGAGGAAAAAGAAAAACAAACTGACAGTGGGGCCCACGCTGACGTCGCGATGACGTCAGCAATGCTCTGGGCTGCCACTGCCGCGCCGGTGTGCAGCACGCCGGCGTCGCGCCACCGCGTTCTGGGGCGCGAGCGTGTGTGCCGCGGACGCGCGCGAAGCTGGGCTGCCCACGGACGGCGGCGCCGCCTCTTCTGCGTCGCCGGAACGGCCGCGGCGGAGTGTAGACGCGGCGGAGGGACAGCAACACGGCGGGGACGATTCCGTCGCCGGCGCGGCGTTTCGGCACGCGAAAGACGGCGAGGAGGGAGAGGCGGCGACGCCGGAGCTCGCAGTGGCCGTTGATCTGACCGGGGAGGCCTGGAGCGGCGGGGGAGCGTGGCGGCGTCGCCGGCGATGTCGCGGCCGCGCGCGAGAGAGGAGAGAGGGAGGGGGGTTGTGCGCGTTTTTTGCAGCGGGGCCCCTGAGTTGTTGACCATTTGCAAACGGGTCCATCTACTCGCAAAGCCGTGGACCACGGAGTGGGCGCTGGATTTGTGAGGGGCTTTTGTGGAAATGTGCCGCGGGCATGTACTGCAGACCGTGCGATCGTCGTTTGACGGTCCGGATGGGAGCACTGTAGACTGCTACAGTGTACGACATTACCACTGTAGTTAACACTGTAGAAGCTACAGTGCCGGAGGGCTGAGAGGCCGCTAAAGTGCATTGCCTTAATATATTGAGTAATAGGGGTAGGGGTATACATGTGAGAAATAAAGGGGAAACTGTTTTTAGTACACCCTTTTGAATATATCAGCTAGTCGCTCTGGCCGGCCGTGCCAATGGAGAAGGGACAGACTGGAGGCGCTCTCGGTTGTTCGGTGATGGGGAGTGACGCTCAATGACTGTGGAGGTGTGGTCGGCTCGCGGTGAGTGCGTGCGTTCAGGTTGGCTGGTGGTCACTCCGTCCGACGTCGAAGAAGACACTCACGAGAGTAATGCCAGTGGAAAATCCAGTTTGTATGGCTGGCACCAGTTTGACAATCAGTTCTGATCCGATCTTTGCATAACAAACAATGGGCTCGTGGTGGATTTTTTATGCCGACTTAGTATCTGTTTACCTGGTTAGGGATGGTATGGTTTGTTTTACAGAGGATTTCACTTAGGTTTAGCAGGAGTCGCCGTTAACTTTTTCAGAGGATTTCCTTCGGTTAAGTTTTGCCGCGGATGAATCTGATATGCATGTGTGTCGAGCGAGGACTAGACGTCACAGCCTGAAACGCCATTGAAGGTCTCCCTAGTACTAGAGAGTAGGGATGAAAATGGAGAGGAAGGATACATATGGTACTGAGAGGTGCTACATTTGTTTTCATATTTTTTTCGCGGAAACAAAACGAATACATAAACTATGGAAACAAATAAATAAACAAATATTATCGAAAACAGATATGGGTCGAATACGGTGCGTACAACCGGACACGGAACGGAAGAAGAGGTTTGCCAGAACCAAAAAAACCTTGTAGAAAAACTCAACGAAACCAGCAAACTTGTCAAGTTTCTAAGTTGAAATTATTATTATTATTATTTTATTTTTGAAGGGAAGTACTGCGTACAATCACAGGAAATACAGAGAGAGCATTCTAAGTTGAAATTAAATATAAGAAGATATCATGATTATATAATATAGTGTGTATAGGTTCTGTATTACCGCCGCATAAGTGCAGTATAATATAGGAAAGCACCGCATATCAAAAACGGAAAGTTCCGTATTACCGGAAACGGTTTCCGTGGTCGTTCCGCCGGAATACGCCGTTCCGTTTCCGTTTCCGCATAAAAGTTTCCGTTACCGTTTCTATTCAGGTTCTGTATTACCGCCGCATAAGTGCAGTATAATATAGGAAAGCACCGCATACCAAAAACGGAAAGTTCCGTATTACCGGAAACGGTTTCCGTGGTCGTTCCGCCGGAATACGCCGTTCCGTTTCCGTTTCCGCATAAAAGTTTCCGTTACCGTTTCTATTCCGCAAAATTTCGTTTTCGCTTTGGTATTTCACTCTGTTTCCCTTTTTCTGCCGAAAAGTCGAAAAGTTTCCATTACATTTTCATTCTACTAGAGAGTAACTACGAAATTTACTACTGTAGTAGTAGAAAAGTAGAGTTTCCATCAAGATATGTCTCAGGCTCGGTCGGTACTGTAGTAGGAAATATATTTGTCGTTTTTGAAAAAATCACGGTTAAAAAAATGTTCATTTTCTATTTAAAACAAATTAAAATTATGATTAAATAAATTTATATCTTAATAATAATCGTTTTAATCAACTTGCAAACGTATGAGAAAAAAAACGTGAGAAAAGGAACCACCTACTGAAAACGTGCGCCATGAAAAAAAACAGCCCGAAAAGAATCAATGTCAATGGCCTCCCGTCCTAAATGGGCCGAGGGTCTGATTCTGCGTTTCCATAAGCATGGCTAAACGCGGCAATTAGCACCTCCTGGGTACTAATGGGCTGGCATGACTTACCCTCAGCTCTGATGAGACTGGAACGTAAACCCGGGCTGGGCTATTCGGCTCTATCCTTTTGAAGTGAAAGTACCTACTGCTGTATTACTACTTTGCGACGAAGACCTGGCTGACTAGGGGTAAACCCGGGAGGGGAAATCACTAGAAAAAGGGTTCACTCTACGAAGGGAACCCAGCGGACCGTGGCGTGATGACAAGTGTCAGCCTTTCCCTTCACGCGGTCCCTCGTGGGTGCTTCCATATGCGACAAGTGTCAGCACGAGAGAGTTTTGGTGAGATTTATGTTTCTCCGTGCGGAGAGTTGCATGTGCATTTATTTTGAGATTCATTTTAAAAAAATGAAATATCTTGAGAACCATTTATCCAAATTACGAACCGTTTTCACTTTTGAGCTCCTCGCGTCGAGATATTCAAAACTAGATCCCATGTTGATAGGTTTCGACGAACTTTTTTTTTGTACAACCGTTTATGTATAGTTGTACAATCCGTGTCTATGTAGTTGTACAACCTGTGTTTGAACAAACTGTGTTTGACTAATTGTACAACATGTGTCTGTATAGTAGTACAACCTGTGTCTGTACAACCTGTGTCTGTCTAATTGTACAACCTGTGTCTGTACAAGCTGTGTCTGTCTAGTTGTACAATATGTGTCTTTTTATTTGTACAACCTGTTAGTTGTACAAACTGTGTTTGCGTAGTTGTACGACATGTGTCTGTATAGCTGTACAACCTGTATCTATCTATTTGTACAACCTGTGTTATGTAGTTGTACAACCTGTGTCTGTATAGTTGTATATCTCAGATTTTTAGATTCACGTGTAGAAGATTCTGTACATTTGTGTAGCAAATTCTGTACATTCAGATCCAAACGCCTAAGTGTACAGGGTGATGGCGTCGTACGCACGTGCATATACTGCGCGGTCTTCGACGGATGTGTCGTGGGTTTGTCACGGCACATATCATCTCAGGATGACTTCGTAGGTGTGGGATTTAGGCGACGTAGGATCTTCCGGGAGCGAGATTGCATACAGGAGAGCGATTTATACAGCTTCAGGCCCCGGGAAACATCGTCCGGTAAAAGCCCTACATGCTGTTTGTGGCTAGATCTTATTCTGTATGCCGATGAGCGAGTCGCCAATGTGGCGGCTCGCTCTGTTTTGTTGTCTATAGTCTATTGAGATCTGAGAGCCTTTGATGCGCCTTGCCCCTCCTTATATAGGTGGAAGGGGCAGGCTTACATGTGGTGTCCTAGTAGGATACAAACTAGGGTTTCTATTACAAGTCAGTTCGTGGAGTCCTTGTGCGACTCAAAACGTTAAGTCGCCTTGTTAGGCCTTCTCCATGTTGGGCCGCATTTATCATATGTCAGGATATCCGTATCCTATATCCTCGACAGTAGCCCCCGAGCTTTTGGTCGACTTGAAGAGTCGGGTGGAAGGTCTTGATTTAACGATGACATTGTCTTCCTGGAACAAGAGGCTCATGCCGAGTTGTCGAAGTAGTGGAGTTGACTTGCGAACATTAAGCTTGACAAATCATTGATGTCGATGCCACTAAGTCGCAAGCATAGAAGTTGTTGAGTCGCCACTGATGTTTGTTGATGCCGTATCATGAAGGTCTTGACTGGCGACTCACGGGGTGGCCGGCGAGTTGATGTCGGTGTAGACCGCCGGGGACATCGCCGAATGGACACATCCTCGACTCAAGCCTCGGCAGGTCAGTGGCGATGTCGTTGACGCTGCCAAGCTTGTTAAGCTGTTGATGTAGTGTCCACCGCACTACAGACGGAAAACTGAGATAAGCTGCCGACTGATGGTCATCGCTTTGTGATACCAAGCTGAATGCACGTGCATGGCCGATCGATACGTGCTGTCATCCAGGAGTACGCTGCGATGTCAAATGAGTCAATGTTTTGTTGAAGCTGCACTTACTGCCTTGCATGTAGTATACGCCAGAATTTGCATGTACTAGTGGCCATGAATAGCTGGTCTTGATTGATATTTTTTTTTGTATTTCTTGAACCTTGAACCATGAATCATGAACCATGAGCTCCACACAGAAGTTTCATGTACGTAGCTGGCCCAAAAAAGTATTTGTATGGACTAGCCCTCTCATCACAAGATCCATACATGCATTGTCGTCCTTTTTCCTTGAATAATCGACTCCATGAGAACTTCATGTATGTGGCTAGCTTCACGTGCGGATCGGAGCAAGCGATTGATCAATTGGTTGGCGTACCATAAGTCGCAGATCATCCTCGGAGGCGCTGCGCGTCCACTGATCTAGTGAAACATACGTGTACGTTTAGGTCACTGAACTTTTCTTCTTCTTGAATACGTGAATCTATCAGAGCATCACGTAAGTAGCTAGCCGACCAATAGGTGCCTTGCTTGGTTAATTCTGCCGTGATAATGCATGCGAGCAGTGTTGATGATGATTAGACACTGCGGCCTGTCGCTACTGGAACTGGACTTCAAACCACGACAAGCCAAGAGCAGCGTAGTTGCCGAGCCCGGGGCTTAGCATTGGAATATTTCTGTACTCTCCACAGAAATTGTAGTAAATGCTGGCATAGCTGCTGATGAGAAGTCCACCAATCTTTACTGAATGTAGAGTATAATAGTCTGTTAAGTTCTCATGAAGATCCATCTGACACCATGGCGGCTCATGAATATGTGGTCACTGATTTGACTTGAAAACCCCCTGAATCATTGCTTTGACTCGGTAACTGAATATTTTGTATCTCGAACTGTGATGCTGATGGATGTGTAGCCCCCGAGGTCGGGTTGCATGCTTGATCATGCTACTCGGGACTCAAAAATATCTCAATTTAGACAAAAACTTAATTGTCCTAACCCCCGGGCATTTAAGCAGGCATACTTGCATTATCCTACTTGATGACATATCGTTGCAATTTGATCCTGCAGCAGATTGACAAATATTGTTGCCGCAAGATAATAATGATATAAATTCCACTTGATGTGGCTGTAGATAAAAGATAATGGTGGCTTCAACAGCCGATATCAGGGAATGATTATCCCAATCATTAAAAAATCTGGTCATGCCAGTTCAAACTCATTTGGCCGAGTTATATGTTCCTGAAATTCAAAGGGCAAAGCCCCTGAGGAAACAATGATAATAACTTGATAATAATATGTTAGCGTTGGCGGCTGGTAATAATTATGATAAAAAGTTAGTACTCCGCATAATAGCATATAGTACCCTGCATAATAGCATAGTATAATCTACATGATAGCAAATGGTATGTCGCATGATAGCATGTTTGTAATCTGCATGATAGCAAATGGTTGCATAATAGCAACTTAGTTGCATAATAGCAACTGGTAAGATGCATGATAGCATATTGTACGATGCATGATAGCATATGGTACTTGACTCAGTATTTCCCAGATCTAATGTGTGTTCAGGGTCGAGAACGGCCATGATAGGCAGCCATGATAGGCATTCAAACTCGATTGACGCCACACGCGGGTACTTTAGCCCTTCTGAATTATCTCTATTACCGTTAAGTAGGTCTTCGCGCGGCTCAGTATTTCCCAGATAAAAACGCGTGTTCAGGGTCGAGAGCGGCCATGATAGGCAATCAAGCTCGATTGACGCCGCGCCCCAGTACTTTGGCCGCATAGTGCAAAGATACTTCTGACTTAAGGCGAGTATAACCAGGATAATTGATTCCACGGGTCACTGATTTGACCCAAAATTGATATGACGATGAGTCACTGGGTGACTCATAAGATGATGATTCGTTAGTAACTCATAAACTGATATAATGATGAGCTATATGCGACTCATAAAATGATATGAGAGTAAACCACTAGGCGACTCATAAAATGGTATAATGATAGGTCGGTGATGATATAATGATATAATGACAAGTCATGAAATATTAATGCATGAGCATGTAATGGAAATCTTTATAAGTCAAGATGCCCGTTTGCATGTGCAAATAAAATTTAATGCAAGCTGTAAATAGCTAGACTTTGATAAATGCAATGCGAGTTATAAAGAATTCTAATTTGACAAATGTATTGCGGGTTGTAAAAATCCCGATTTTGAGATCGAAGTGGATATAACTAAATCTCAAAAATAGATATAAATTAAAGTCTGCGACATGATATAATATGAATCGCAAAGACATTAATAAGAGGCATAATAACCTAGATATGCAGCCCCGAGATAAACTCGAAGCTGCAAATTAATCATATGAATAAAAGCCAAAGCTGTAAAATTTGGGCATGATAGCGACTTAGCTGTTCTTTTTCTCCCAGCGTTGATGATGTAGTATAAGTCGCGAGCGACGGTGAGTCGCCGTCTCCTCCAAAATTAGACCAGTTGCGCGTGTGCGCGGGTAATGATGACGGGTTAGCCGCTACGGAGAGGTGACATCAACAACAAGTTAGCTGGTGCTGCAAATGTTGGTGCTGCAAATGTTATGATGAATATAAACATACGTGAATCTACTTGATTTTGATAATAACTAATAGCCCCTGAGATTAACTCAAAGGTACCGAATTTATTGTATTGGTTGAAGCAAAAGTATGAATTTAAAACATGAAAACGACTTAGCTGTTAATGTCGTAGCATAATCCTGCCGAGTGCTGAGAGCGACTCGTTGAAAACGGAGTAAGCCGCAACGTCAACGTTGTCCGCAACGGGTCAGAGCAGGCCGCGTCATTGTTGAAGCCGGATGCAGCTGACTCGATCCTGAAGTCGATCCTGAAGCCGGATCGTGGGTTTGTCACGGCACATATCATCTCAGGATGACTTCGTAGGTGTGGGATTTAAGCGACGTAGGATCTTCCGGGAGCGAGATTGCATACAGGAGAGCGATTTATACAGCTTCAGGCCCCGGGAAACATCGTCCGGTAAAAGCCCTACATGCTGTTTGTGGCTAGATCTTATTCCGTATGTCGATGAGCGAGTCGCCAATGTGGCGGCTCGCTCTGTTTTGTTGTCTATAGTCTATTGAGATCTGAGAGCCTTTGGTGCGCCTTGCCCCCTCCTTATATAGGTGGAAGGGGCAGGCTTACATGTGGTGTCCTAGTAGGATACAAACTAGGGTTTCTATTACAAGTCAGTTCGTGGAGTCCTTGTGCGACTCAAAACGTTAAGTCGCCTTGTTAGGCCTTCTCCATGTTGGGCCGCATTTATCATATGTCAGGATATCCGTATCCTATATCCTCGACAGGATGTACAACGCGCTGACGCGCGTGCAGCGCTACAAGTCCGGCCCGTACGCGCGCAGCGCTGGGGGCTTCGTATGAGACCGGCTCGCTCACGTGTATGATCGAAAAAGAGAAAAAAATGAGCGAAGATTACTACGTACGAGATTTGTTTTCTAATTGAGACGTACGAGAGGTGCTATCGCCTCGCGAGCTGGAGTCCTTCGTGAAACATGGACGTTAAATTAGCGCCACGTGTCGTACGTACGTAGCCCAACTTACCTTCGGAAGATCTCCCTTTTGTTAACAATACCCCCCGGCAGGTCCTGTAGATCGCCCTGAGGCGACGCAACACAGGTCCGTCGCCTGAAGCAGATTCCTCATGGGCCAGTTTGGAGCGGCCCAAAAGAAAATAACAGTTTTTCTCCTTTTTGTGTTTTAAAATTCTATTTCATCTGATAATTCTTAAATCCGAACAAATTTGAAATCTACAGGTTTTTCAAAATCTGAATCTTTTTTCAAATTTGAACAAGTTTCAAATCTGAACAATTTAAAATTCGAACAATTTTCAAATCTGGACAAATTTTGAATCCGAACGGATTTCAAATCTGAACGAATTTTGAATGTGAACAAATTTCGAATCTGAACGGATTTCGAATCTGAACAAATTTCGAATGTGAACAAATTTTGAAGCCGAACGGATTTCGAATCTGAAAGAATTTCGAATGTGAACAAATTTCGAATCTGAACGGATTTAGTATCTGAACAGATTTCGAATGCGAACAAATATCAAATTTGAACAAAATTTGAATACAAACAAACAAATCAGAACAAAATGAACAAATTTCGAATCCAATATTTTTGAATCTGAACAAATTTCGAATCTAAAATCTTTTCCGAAAATCTGAAACTTTTTCCGAAAAAACGAAACAAATAAAAAGAAAACAGCAGAAAAAGAAAGGAAAACGAAACAGAGAAAAAAATGCGGACAAAATCGCGCGAAATGGGCTGGCTCATTAATCGGAACCTTCAGGCGACGTACCCATATCGCGTCGCCGCGGGGCGACGCATAGGATTTGCCGGTAAACCCTAGTTGCCGCGTACCGCGGAAGGCAATGCGCTCCGCGCACCCCTAGTGGCTGATGGGCCAGGCCCAGTTACTACAAGCGGCAAAGACCAAGGGCCGTCGGAGACAAGAAAGACGAGGGGCCGGAGACGAAAGACAAGGGGAGCCACTGGCGGCTGGAGAAGGACGAGATGAAGAAGAACGCCGGAGAGGGAGACCAACCTCGCCACCGACATGGACGGCGCGGCTGGCCGCGACGTCGCCGGCCAGGCGAGGAATGGACATCACCGTAGCCGGCGACGACTCGGCTCGCCGCGGCGGCGCTGGTGGAGGTGAGGTAGCACCTTAACGAGGGGGATGTGGGTGGCGGTGCCGGAGAAGAAGATGGTTTGTGTGTGTGTGGAAGGGTGGGGGGGGGGGTTAGAGGGAAGCCGGGCGACGGCCGCGGTTCGAGCAGGGCGGGGCGCCGAGGCGGCGCGGGAGTGGCGCTGGGCGCGTGACAAGGATATACATCTCGGGTACCCTACCATAAGGGTACCTGGTGCACGTGTCGACTAAGGCCCAACTATCAAGAGCCTACATGAAGCCCATGACGAAATGGCCCAACAGGATGGAGTATCCCCAAGATTAGACATAGGCATAGTCGGTTTAGGCTTTCCTTATATGTAATCTGGGTCGGTTACGAACTCCCGAGACCCGGCCTATTATATAGAGGTTGGAGGGCCGCCGATCCAGGACAAGCAATACTCGAACCACCAAAAGCTCTAGCGAGATCGACATCTCGCCGGAGCCTCCCTGTAACCGCATAATCTCACACGATCAATGTATGGAATAAAAAGATTTGAGATTATCCTCCATTGCAAGCAATAAAGCACAATCTCGGGGGCTACTCCCATCGGGAGCGCTGTCGCGCACCCGATAAGAATAACGACAAAGTGTCAGTCGACAAAATGCTCGACTCAGTTCATATGCAAAATCATACTCGAAACATTCCCGAGTTGTGTCCGCCGTAAATACCTCGGATGCTGCATGCATAGTGCAAAGGTAAGACCCGCCGAACTTTAGAGCTGGGCTAAGGACCGTTCCAGCAATGTTAATCCTTATACTTTCCGTGTCAGCAGACATGATGAAAATCCCGACGGACGTGTTGGGTAAATTTCAAAGTTGTACTGCAGATCGACTCAGTAAGACCTCCGCGGCCTAGTCGAATCTGACTAGTTTGTTCCAGATTCGAGTCCGGGGACTCGAGTTTGATTGAAAGCTAGTAAGGTTTTACCCGAATGTGTAGTTAACCAGACCCGATCCGTCGCGTGTACTGGGCCTGCTAAGCTATTATCCCTTGATCATCATAAGCAAAACCACAGTCGATGAGATACTCGACATAGCCAACATGTGCTATTCATACAGGAATTCCAATTACAACATATAAGTACAAAGCATATGACGTGCACTTACGAATGAGTCCATGCCCGATTCTTCGAGTCAGACAAGTACTCGGGACTACTGACAAGGATATACATCTCGGGTACCCTACCATAAGGGTACCTGGTGCACGTGTCGACTAAGGCCCAATATCAAGAGCCTACATGAAGCCCATGACGAAAGGCCCAACAAGATGGAGTATCCTCCAAGATTAGACATAGGCATAGTCGGTTTAGGCTTTCCTTACATGTAATCTGGGTCGGTTACGAACTCCCGAGACCCAGCCTATTATATAAGGTTGGGAGGGCCGCCGATCCAGGACAAGCAATACTCGAACCACCAAAAGCTCTAGCGAGATCGACATCTCGCCGGAGCCTCCCTGTAACCGCATAATCTCACACGATCAATACCAGACAAGCAGGAAGTAGGGTGTTACTCTCCGGAGGCCTGAACCTGGGTAAATCTTTGCCTCTGCTTGTCAGCCGACGAAACTACCAGTACTACCACGTTCTCTCCCCATAATCTCAACCCTAGGTCCTTAACCATGGGATTTGATGAGTTAACCCCTCGTCAATTGGCGCCGTCTGTGGGAAAGAATAGTGCTGGACTCACGGTTTCTTCGGTTCCATCGGAAAACGGCGACTCGCCGATCGGATCTACAAACGGCAACTCGCCGGCTGCATCAACAAACCAGAACTCGCCGACTCGGGCGGCACACGGCAACTCGCCGACTCACTCGACAAACGGCAGCACGCCAACTTCACCTGCAAAAAGCACATCAGATCCTCTGATGGACTTCGAGCCACACTCGCCAGAATTCCAGGAGACGTTCGCTGATCTCGAGTCAGGTTTGGGTTTAACCGTTGGTTCGTTCAATTTTTTCGTAAACAAGCTTGGTGTGCAGGACTTGACAGATCCACGCCAACTCGCGACTTCCGCACCCGAGGCTCCATCGGTTGCGGCTCCTTCGACTGCGGATCCATCAACTGCGTCCATACCATCGTCGATCCTCCAAGCCTGCTCGTCTGCAACAACCATGTCGACTCGAGAGATCAACGAGCTCATTGCGAAAGAACTCCAAGGTGAGGAGGCCGAATCAGCATACCGCACAAACGATCCCGAGCTCAATCTTCCACTCGAGGATAGCTTCGACTGCGGGATCTCCCTCAGCGACTTCGACGAGCCCGAAACTCATATCGACAACCACGTCGACTCCGAGATCTGCACCAACAACAACCTCGACTTCGAGATCCATAACAACTTCGCCGACACCGAGATGAGCATAGGCGATGAACATCGACAGCGAGATCCGTCCAGACGGACCACTCGACGGGCATATCGACTCCGACATGAGCCTCGATGAAGACGTCGAGTCCATGACGGGACTCGAAAACACATACACATACCCTCGGGTGATACCCCAGCAGGTCTACGTTGCCTTCGCCGCAGAATCATCTGATGCGGCCAGTCGCAGGCCTACAGAATTCCCGTGCACAGTTACTATGCCGGATGGAGTCACAAATCTCACAATTACTGCTGAGATGGCAGCAAAAGCAGATAAAGTCATCAAGGAGTGCACAATGATGCCAGCAGACGCAACACGAGAGGAGATGTTGACCTTCCAGTACTTCAACTGGCAGGAATCACTTCGACTGCAGCAGATCAGAGCAACACTCGAAGAACGTAAAAAGCAAGCTAGCTTGTCGAGTGCGCGAAGAAGACAGCTCTCCTGAGCTCCACCGGGCGAGCAGACACAAGACCCAGATCAAGGCTGTCACACCTCGGAAGATGAGAGGGCAGCACTCACCCGCAACTTAGGCCACTCTTTCATGACATTCGACGAGGAGGGAGTGCCAGTACCCAAAACAGCTGCGGGTGCCTCTTTACTGCTGCAGCATACCTAGAGGCAATCAAGCCTCCAGCTGATGACCCCAATGCAAAACTACATCGCCAACAGATCAAATCACTCGCCTTAGCGGCGAAGGCCATACGCCAAATCCCAAAAACTCCAGGAGGGAGTCGAGACCGTGCCATGACACGCGTCGTGAAGAACATAATCGCAGTGGTCGCCGTCACCACTCGAAGGAAAGAAGCGGCTCACGTCGGCGCAGGTCCAGAGCAGATCACGCAGATCTTACAGTAGCGACTCGTACTCTGATCAGGAGCCTGAGCCACACGGAGCTCTGTGCTTCACTCGACGCGTCCGCGAGACACGGATGCCCAAAGGGTTCAAACTCACATCTGAACAGCCCAAATACACGGGTCGACAGGAACCTTCAGGTGGCTGGAAGACTACAGACTGGCTGTCGCGTGCCAGCGAGGCACAAATATCACAGCCATGCAATACATACGACTCATGCTCGAAGGCACAGCCCGCGACTGGCTCAAGGCTCTACCTCCATCAACATACGACTCGTGGGATCACTTCCGCGCAGACTTCATCAAAAACTTCGAGCCTCTATGTGAGCGACCAAAAACGTTCGAAGAACTGCGAGCCTGCGTTCAACGGTCAGACGAAACGTTGAGGTCATACATCCGACGATGGACTGAGATACGCAACTCAGTTGGAGTAATTTCAGAAGATATGGCCATGGATGCTTTCATCATGGGCCTCGCCAGGCGAGATTTCAAAGAAGCACTTGGTCGCCAAAAGCCAACCTCTGTGGCTAACCTCCTGAAGATCGCGACTGAGTGGGCAGACGGAGAAGACATGGCGCGCACCACACGCGGGTCCTCACCCCGTGACAATCATGATAGCGGCAGTCGAAGCCGCAGGACTCGTACAGAGACGACCGGAGGCGCAAACGTTCAAAACGTCACTACGACGACGACAGACCCGAATTCATGGCGGCTGGTTCTCCACACCCCGCAATGACCAAGACAGAAGCGACCGACGGTCAGAAGATCGACGGGACAGTCGAGATGATCGCCGGGACAGTCGAGATGATCGGGGACAGTCGAGACCGCAACCAACGCAGTGACAGCTACAAGAAGAAAGACTGGCGCAAGTCGCGCTCCGGCGCACAAAACGAGCGATCATTCGATGACAAGATGGATGCTGATTGCAGATTCCACCTGTACAAGGGGAAGACGGAAAATTGCGCTCCAATCACTCGATGAGAAACTGCAGAGAATTCGACCAACTAGCGTCTGAATACGTGCAACTCAGAAAGGCAACAGCCGCACACGCACCCGCACCTGCACCTGTGCCTCAGCCAAACAATGTGCCTGTTCTGATGGCACCACCTCCACCACCACAGCCTGCCGCAGGCGGAAATATCGCGGGTGCCATACAACCCGTACCTCGGGTGGACGAACCTCAGTACCCTCCGCCCCAAGGGCAGATGTACATGATACAGAAAGGTCGCCCTTCCAACAGGGAGCAAAAACTTCGCACTCGACAAGTAAACATGGCGGTCATGTCACCTCCTGCGTAACTGAATTCTTGAAGGGATCCGAAACTGCAATAAGCTTCAGCAGAGAGGACCACCCACCATCGGTCGTTCGTCCAGGGCACTCTGCTCTGGTACTCGACGCACAAATTGGAGGCTACGCCATGTCCAAGGTCTTCATGGATGGTGGCAGCGGCATAAACATCATCTTCGCAGATACGCTCCGCAAAATGAACAGGTCAGTCGAAAACCTGCCAAATCCTCAAATACCTTTCACGGTATCGTCCCAGGCAAAGCAATAAGCCCAGAAGGCACCATACAACTCGACGTAACGTTCGGGGACAAAACCACTTCAGGACAGAGTCGATTGAGTTCGAAGTTGTCGACTGGAAGTCACAATACCACGCCATACTTGGACGCCCGACGTTCGCTCGATTCATGGCGGTCCACACTACGCATACCTCCAGCTGAAGATGCCTGGACCAAAAGGAGTAATCACAGTCAAAGGAAACTTCCAAAAGTCCGACTCTTGCGACCGAGAGTTTAGCAAAATCTCTGAGATGTTCGGCATGGAAGCAACACTCGCCGATCTAGCGGTCTCCAACGATCGAACACTTATGCCGGAGCACAAGAAGGTGGCAGTCGACAGAGCATTCAATGCCACCAATGACACAAGGTCGCATCAGGTGCACCCGACTGACCCGACCAAGACAGTCAATGTCTCTTCGAGTCTGCCTATCGCATAGGAAAGCGCGCTCGTCGAATTCCTCCGTGAGAACTGGGATATATTTGCGTGGTGTCCAGCCGACATGCCAGGTATTCCCAGGGAATTCGCCGAGCACTCTCTCCAATTATTTCCAGATGCTAAACCAGTCAAGCAAACAATGCGCCGCATATCCGGCCCGAAAAGAACCGCAGTCGAAGCCGAAGTCGACAGACTACTCGCAGCAGGTTTCATCAGAGAAATCAAGAAATCACAATGGGTGGCCAACCCCGTACTTGTAGAGAAGAAGCACACAGATATCCTTCGGATGTGCGTAGATTTCACAGCACTCAATAAATGTTGTCCAAAGGATCACTTTCCACTACCTCGAATCGACCAGATCGTCGACTCCACCGCCGGGTGCGCTCGCTTGTCCTTCCTGGATGCTTACTCAGGTTACCACCAGATAAGGATGAAGGAAGAGGATGAAGAGAAAACGGCGTTCATAACCCCACTCGGGGTCTACTGCTACACAACATGCCTTTGGGCTCAAGAACGCAGGCGCAACCTACCAGCGCATGATGCAAGACTGCCTCAAGAAGCAAATTGGGCGAAACGTCCAGGTCTACGTAGACGACATCGTCATCACAACAAGGGAGGAAAACACACTACTCGATGACTTGCGAGAGACGTTCGCAAACCTCAAACGCTTCCACATCAAGCTCAACCCGAAGAAGTGCACGTTCGGCGTGCCAGCCGGGCAGCTCCTGGGGTATCTAGTCTCGGCTCGTGGAATCGAGGCGGACCCGGAGAAAATACAGGCCATCTTGACGATGCAAAGGCCTTCAAAGCTCCATGACGTGCAAAAATTAGCGGGTCGAGTGGCAGCACTCAGTCGATTCATCAGCAAACTGGGCGAAAAAGCACTCCCGTTCTATCGACTGATGAAGAAAGCAGACAAATTCGAGTGGACGCCAGAAGCCGAAGCAGCCTTCACGGACCTCAAGCGAGTCCTCACAAGCCCTCCAATCCTCGTCGCACCAAGGGAACGAGAGCCACTATACCTATATGTCTCCGCAACTAACAGGGTGGTAGTACCGTACTGGTAGTCGAACGCAGGGAGGAGGGACACGCCCAAAGCATACAACGCCCAGTCTATTACTTGAGTGAAGTGCTCTCCATATCAAAGCAGCGGTACCCGCATTATCAAAAGCTGGCCTACGCCGTGTTCATGTCCTCAAGGAAGCTGACGCACTACTTCGCAGAGCACCCGATCACTGTAATCAGCACCTCAGGGATCGAGACATCCTCACAAATCCCAACGCAACTGGGCGAGTCGCAAAATGGCTCATCGAGCTAGCACCACGAGATATCAAGTATGATTACCCGAAGGCCATCAAAGCACAAGTCTTACCTGACTTCCATACCGAGTGGATGAAGCTCAGTTGCCAGGAGCACCAGATGTGTCCAACTCATGGACTATGTACTTTGACGGCTCAAAGAAGAACGAAGGCGCAGGCGCAGGTGTCATCCTCATATCACCAAAAGGCGACAAGCTTCGCTATATCCTGCAGATGGGATTCGAGTTACCATCCAATAACGAAGCAGAGTACGAGGCCCTGATCCATGGCATGCGGATGGCCAAAGCCCTCGGGTGCACTCGACTGATGATCTATGGTGACTCGAATCTTGTGGTGCAGCAAACAATGAAGGCCTGCGATGCAATCGCAGATAACATGATCGCCTACCGTGACCTGTACAACTAATGGAGGGCAGCTTCGAAGGCTGCGAGTTGCGGCACATAGGGCGAGAGCAACGAAGAAGCAGATAAGCTAGCCAACATTGGCGCGACCAAAGCACCAGTTCCACCTGGTGTCTTCCTCGAGCGCATCGAGCACAGGTCCATCAAGAAAAAACGACATCTCCTACATCAGCCGCACCAGCCAAGAGCAAAGCACCTAGCACAGAGGACCCGCCAGTCGAGGTACTCCTCATTGAGCCAACTTGGACTCAACCTTTCCTCGCATACATACTCCGCGGCGAGGTACCTGAAGACATAACAGAGTCAAGACGCGTCACTCGACGATCTAAAGCATACACCGTCATCAACGGCGAACTATACAAGCGCAGCATATCAGGTATGTTCCAACGATGCATAGCATTCGAAGATGGCCAGGCCATCCTTCGTGATATTCATGCAGGTACCTGCGGGCATCACGCCAGCAGTCGATCACTCGTAGCCAAAGCCTTTCGCGCAGGCTTCTACTGGCCCACAGCACTCAAAGACGCGGAGGACATAGTCAAAAGGTGCATCGGCTGTCAAAAATTCGCCACAAAGCCGCACGCACCCGCATCGGCGTTGAAGACAATACCATTGGCCTGGCCCTTCGCCCAGTGGGGGCTCGATATGGTCGGGCCACTCAAAAAATCCTCCCATGGAGGGCATACTCACCTTCTGGTGGCGGTCGACAAGTTCACCAAGTGGATTGAAGCAGTCCCTATCACAAGTTCGACTGCCACTACAGCAGTCAATTTCATAAAATCCATCATATACCGCTTCGGTGTACCAAGCAGCATCATCACTGATAACGGTACAAACTTCACGGCTGAAGAGTTCCGATCCTTCTGCAAAGAGCAGACATCAGCTCAACTATGCATCCGTGGCACACCCGCAGTCCAATGGCCAAGTCGAAAAGGCCAATGGACTCGTGACGAGCGGAATCAAGAAACGCCTCCTGGTGACATCATGCTCAACTATGCATCCGTGGCACACCCGCAGTCCAATGGCCAAGTCGAAAAAGCCAATGGACTCGTGACGAGCGGAATCAAGAAACGGCTCCTGGTGCCACTCAAAAGAGCCGCGGGTGCTTGGGTCGAAGAACTCCCGTCTGTGCTATGGAGCCTACGCGCAACTCCTAACGCTTCAACACAGTTCACCCCATCTTTCATGGTCTACGACGCAGAGGCAATCCTGCCATCAGATATAAGATTCAATGCACCAAGAGTCAAAGCGTACAACGAAGAAGATGCAGATGAAGCACTCGAAGATGTAATCGACTTGCTCGAAGAAGCACGCAACACAGCGCTCGCACGGACAGCTGTCTATCAGCAAGACCTCCGCAACTGCCATAGCCGTCGACTGCGTACCAGGTCCTTCGAGGTTGGCGACCTGGTACTTCGACTGAAGCAAAAGAAGGTGCACAAACTCGCTTCTCCATGGGAAGGACCCTTCATCATCACCGAGGTCATTGGTGGTGGAGCATACAGACTGAAGCACGCGAAGACAGGCGAACTCTCGCACAATCCTTGGAACGTTGCGCAGCTGCGCCGTTTCTATGCTTAGATTGCTCAGTCGCACAATGTAATAGGCACATATGTCGGATGGCTGTAGGTTTCAGACGCGCTCTTTTCCTTACCAGGGTACCTACGAGGACTGGAAGGTTTTTAATGAGGCGGCCTGCAGTTTAACATTCAAAAATGGAATATAATCAATGATTCCTCATATTTCTTCCTGCTTACTACTCGCATAACTTATTCGCACAAAATTAGCCTCACCCGAGTACTCGGGGGCTGCGCTATCTCAAAGCATGAGCTTTCGCTCCTTCTTCTTCAAACATAATACCCCAGCCGCACTCGAGTACTCGGGGGCTGCGCTATCTCAAAGCATGAGCTTTCGCTCCTTCTTCTTCAAACATAATACCCCAGCCGCACTCGAATACTCGGGGGCTGAGCCTAAAAGCATGAGTTGAAGCTTCAAATATCGCAAAAATTCATAGCCTCACTCGAACACTCGGGGGCTGTGCAATTTATGTTCCATATTCTAAAGTGTTTTTCATAAACCCCATTCGATACACTCGGGGGCTGCATACATACAAATAAACAAATATACACTACGTACAAGTGGCAAATTTACACTCGGGGGCTGTCCCCTATACAGAAATACCCTAATCTTCTGGTTCGTCCTTGACTGGTAGAACAGGGCCCATAAGTTGAGCGTGATAACACTCGACCATCACCCTCACAGACTCGACTGTACCGTCAAGTTGCGACTGTGACAAAATCGATCCAGGCACGGGTGGATATAGCTGCATATTTGGACGCTGACTTCGGATATATGCCATCGTTGCGTTGCCCCATCCACAAGCTTCTGGGTGATACAGTCTCGAATGGGACCTGCACTCCGGAAAAGCCCGAGCAACGCATGGATTCCTTGAGGTTGCGGCCCCGTCGGAAAAAGAGTCTGGTTGATGCCATTGAAGGCCGACCTGCATAGCTCGAGCAGCAGAGTGCTCCGCCACACTCGATCCTGCAGAGTTGCGAGTATGCGCGCTCGGTGCTTATCCAAGCGAAAATGCTGATGGCCCGTCGTTGGTTCGTCAGTCGCATTGTTCAGTTGCTCATCGACACGAGCTTGTTCCGCCTGGAAGCCTGGAACAAAGCCTGCAACAACGCACGATGGATCAACAAAAAGGACAGGCTAGGAACTCTTGAGAGCAAGGCAGTCATGCTTACACTCGAGTTGTCTGTTCACGATCTCCATCTCGCCAAGCACATACTCCTCTCGCTGAGTGGGTAAAGCAGGCCTCGCCCTCATCCTATCCAGCTCACTCCGGGCACTCCCCAACTCTTGCTCCAGTTTCACGACTCGAGCTTTCATATAACGCATAACTTTGGCATCATTCGCCACTTGAGCTCGAGATCGGGTGGAAGCACGATGTCGCGATGAACCAGCTGAAGTAGCGGCTGCCCTTGGCTGTTCCAAACATCATAAAAATCTCATGTCAGACATGAGAGATTCATCACAAAGCTCTGGCGAGTAAACAGCACATAGCCTTGCAGACGAAAACATAACAAGGAACCAAATCCATACAAGTGTAGCAAAAGCACACACACTCGTGTGATTCAAAGTATAATTACAGTCCATAAAAAGGGTAGATTGCCCTAAAGTCTATGATGCAGACTCCGACCTAGCCCTACGCGCGCGATTGGCGACCTCTGCTGACCGGCGCTCCATGGTGGTCATAAAAATTTTGGCCTGTCGCGCGACTGGCTCGTTCACATGCTTCAGAGACACTAGCTTCCCATCCGGCTTCCGAGGGAAATCAGACAGAGCGGCCTCGAAGTCACCCTCTATACCATGACCTAAAAGGAGCTTGAGGGTGGTCTCTGAGCTGCGTACCGTCAGGGCGCGAGCAAAACTCGCCATAGTCGATGTTCCCGGGCCTAGGACGTCGGCGAAGCCATCCATAGTCGACGGAAGTTGGCCAGACGGGAACACGCCCTTGTATACAGCGCCGAGTGTGCTCGTAGACTTGGCGAGTGCATCCTTCGCTTGGGCGGAGATGGTGGCAAGGTCGCCAATAGCACGGTCGAGTGACAAATCGCCACTCGCGTCGCTTACAGGTGCCGGTGCGCCAACAACTCCTTCAAAAATCAGAGAGAACAAAAACTCTTACACAACACTCAGCTACAACAGAAGTAAACAAAAAGTGGCAAATTTTATTAACCGCCCACGTCTCGGGTGAGGCTAGCCAGCCGCTCAGCATACTCTTTCTCCCGCAAGGCAGCTGCGGCCTTGGTGGCATCCAAAATTTTCTTTGACTCGGCGCGCTGGGCGGCGAGTGCCTCCTCTAGCTCCTTTATCCGAGACTCAGCCGATGCCTTGTCGTCTGAATTTGATGGCAAGAAGTAACTAAAAAATTCGACTAAGCAAAGATGTAACACCCCAAAAATTGAAACCTAATTTTAGTGGTGTTTTATGACACCTGAAAAACTTTTTCTCTTTTCCTAAATATTTCTTCAAAACTTTGAGGATGGTTTGACTTGGAAATTGCTCCCTCGAGAATTTTCCAGTGATCCCCGAATCACTCCATCACCCGTGATAATTTTGGGGCTTAGGTTTTCCCTCGAAAACCCTAGCCTTAATTATCGAGCCTTTTAAACCCTTTTCTCCACCTACAAAAGGGAACCCTATTTCCATAGCTTGAAAAATTCCCCTAAAAATATCAGAGGACTCCCCTATCCATATAAAGACAATCCATGCAAAAATATTGCATACTTCAATGCAATATTTCCAAGTTAGGCACTATTTTCCAAACTGCCCTTTCTGATCCAGAAATGTTTGAGTCAAGCTATGCGTCTCCATAAATTCTGATAAATTCAGGGGATGAATATTTTTGCATTCCCTGCACTTCATCTTTTGGAGCCAAACCTGTTTGAGTAACTTTTGACCTACTTCCTTTGTAAGGCCATTTTCATGCCTTTTCAAAATCTTCGAGCAAACCTATACCTAGACAAATCCCATGACCATGGGACTTGGTCACATTGACCACTTGGCCCATAGACACACATATCCAGAAGACCACCCCAAGGTGGAGTGTGGGAATTCACATTTCCCTGACCATGCCATTGTGTCCATTTTTGGACATCTTGCCAAAACCCAATCTACCAATGCCCAATTGAGCTCCAACTCCATAGATACCCTCCTTAGGCCACAAGTACTCTGTGGTAATTTTTGGGGATTTTTCTGAGTCGTGCAAGACCCCTGTCATTCCATCGAGCACCTTCGGTGTTTTTGCTTTTCTGAAAATTCTATTTTACAAGTTTGGAATCCCTGTGGGATTTTTGTTTGGTTGTGTTCCTCTCATCGTTACGAACCCAGTGGTGGAAACGGTGGTCCTTTTGGTGCCCCGAGTCATCGGGAACGCGACGATGCCGCTCGTGGCGTTCGGAGCGCGCACTGCCGGCGTCCTGCGCAACCCTGTTCCTCCGGTCCCCTGCTGTTCCCCTGGCCCCTTGCTGTTCCCGCGACCCAGACCAAGCCAGCAGCGACTAAGCTCTCCCCTGCTCCCCTGGCTCAGACCGGAGCCGTCCCTATCCCCTCCATTAATTCTTGGAGCTAGGTTGGTACATCGGTGCACCGTCGGTGCCATCAAAATCCTCATCCCCTCCCTCCATATAAGGGCACCCCAGGGCAGCCCGAGCCAAGTTTAGCCACTCCTCACCCTCCTCTATCTCCTGGTACTCACTGAAGGGCAGAGGGAGGCCGAAGTCGCCGACACCATCGGCGGCCGCCATGGCCAGCTCGAGCTTGAAGCTGAGCTAGTCCCAGCCTCCCCTCCACCCGAGGCAACACCTGCGGCCGCGGAAGAAGGCTGCAGCACCGTCCCCGCCGTCCTCGTCTGGCTTCGCCGAGCCGCCCATCGCCGGCGGTGGTCGGCTCCAGCGCCACCCGTGCGTGCTCCCGTGGAGGGAGGCGTTGACCTCGTCGCAGCCGCCAGCTCCCCGCCGCCGGCCCCTCCTTCCCCGACTGCGGTGAACCGCCTCCGAGCCTTCCCCGCCGTCGGACGGCCCTCCCGGCGTCCCCACGGCCTTCCCCGGCCGGCTCCTCGCCGCTCCAGTACGCGCAGAAGCGGGGATGAAGAAGATCCTTCGATCGGATGTTTTTTTCCCCGTTGACTTGCTGCTCCGACCCGTTCCTTCGGCCCAGCCCAGCCCAGCTGGCCGGAAGGCAGCAGCGCAGCGGCCTCAGCGGCCCAAGTGGCCCACCTTCGGCCTGCCCCGCCCAGGCGCTGGCGCTGCGCAGCGCGCGGCGCGCAAGCGCGCACTCGGCCCAGCTACGGCCCAGGTCGCGCGGCGACGCGGCCCGTGCGGTTTTTTTCCGCGAAATCTGTTTTTCTCTTTTCGTGGTGAGCAGCAAATAGCTATCTGTCGCACGTCCGTATCTTTTGAACCGTAGCTCCGTTTTAGTCGATTCAAATTTGTAAATTCCTAGTTTGTAACGATCTGTCCAGTGGTACTGGTCTTACCTTTTTAAAATACTTGTATACTCAGCACTCTTGTATGCGTGTATAGGAGTATCCCGCGGTACCGGCAACCCGAGCCCCTGAATCGTGACGTTCGTGACCCTCCGAGCCAAACGGTGTCGATCTTCGCAGGCAAGCTAACCACTTGCTATGACCAGTCTTGCAATATTGTTTGTTCATGTTGTTTCATATTACCATGTCATATCTGTGCATCTGATTGCCTGTCATTTGTAAACTGTGCGTCATGAGATATCATGACTTTGACATCTACTTTCCGTAGAGTTGTGGTTTTGTGTCCGAAGTACCACTTCCCATTCCCGAGGCGATGGCTGGAGGAACCGCCACAGCCAACGGAGTGGGGAACTATATAACTGTGCACCTCGCACCTGCGTGGCTTTGTTTGCTTCTTCTTCATCGCCGAGGTGAGGAGCGGACGAATGTCGTCTTATGATCCTCGGAGTTGGGGGCATTTGCCAAAAGAGTTATTTGCTTCTTCTCCCTCCGTCAAACGTGGTTGGCGTAAGCTCACCTGGACTGCGACCCTTGGGACATTTGCTTTCCATCTGGTTCTTTTGCCAAGATTGCTGACACCACGTCGAGGTAATCCTCGAGTGGAATGGATGCTTTCTTTCTTATGAATGCTTTTCGGTTCATTTTGGAGACTACATGCCCTACAAACTTTGGTAGTTGATCTGTGATGGCGCTGGTCGGAGGTATCTCTGCCACAGTCACCCGTTCGACGCCAACAAACTGTGCTAGCTTTTGTAGATGATCTGTGAGGGCGCTGGCTGGAGGAACCGCCACAGTCGTCCGATTGACCCACTGTGTTATTCTTTTCTATGAACACTGATTCGTGGTGGCGCCGACTGGAGGAACCGTCATAGTCACCCGGTCAATACAAACAAACTATTGCTTGGAATATTATGTTGCTAATGACTTGTTGTTTGATGATATTATTATGATATTGTGATTATTGTGCTGAACTAATCCTCGGTTGTTTGGACTTGTTATAATGAAACTTGATTAAATGAAACACCCCTCCAAACAACGATAGGGTCAGTCCATGGTGCCACTAATCTGAACTTTGAAAGCAGGACCATCGTCGTCTCATGGAGGACCGTGACCTAGTAGGTTGTTGAGCCCCTTTTGTGCCATCCATTGGGCGCAGTCGTTCGGTTGTGCTGTCCGAGGGTAGAGGTCGACAGGCACGGGCTCGACTGTGATAGGGAGTCCGGAGCTAGGCATACCCGGTAGCGCCGGGGATGTGCCGGATTTACTTGCCCAGTGTTCCACGAGCATAGGGTGGTGCAGGAGAGTGTCAACCTAGCAAGCTAGCCTCGTTCCTGGGATATGGAACAACAGTTCAGTGTCGGTCACACTGTGTGTCTTTGTCGTGTCAGATGGTTAAACTTAAGATCTGTTTGAAATAATTAATGAACGACCTGATCTCACTAAATGAACAATAAGATGATGCAGGGAATGTTACATTGAGATGTTGATGGTTACCATGATATAGGATGGCGGTGTGATCGTTGGAAGCCTAGAGTTAGGCCTGAGCCAACATCAACCGTGCATGCCAGAGTGGAAAGATGAGGCCATTGGGCCTAGCAGGGATCACAGGTGCTGTTGTGTATTATTTGGTACCAACTGGTACACTCGTTTACTCGTCACAGGTAATCTCTTTGTTTGATTGCCGGTGCACGGTCCAACCCCACCTGGCTTGGACTCTGCACTGGTGATACCCCGTTGTTTGCTTATGCCATGTTTTGCTTGTGATGCCATGCTACTTTTATGTTATACTGTATATTTGTCTGTCTAGAGTACACACTTGCCATGTGTAGTATTTTATTTCCAAAGTATAACTTGTTGCATGATTGTCTGTCTGTTCATGTCTTGTGGATTACGTTACTTGCGAGTACGTCATTGTACTCAGACTGGCTTTTCATGTGGCCAGACTTAGCCAGAAGATGGAGCAAAAGCGTGCTAGGATCAGTAGCCCAGCCAGATGCCTGTGGAGTGGAGCCGCTCCGAGCCGTTGCCTTAGTCGTCTTCCGCTGCCAGTTAAACTCTGTCCTGAGGCAGGCTTGGCAAGATATTATGTAATGCCTCGATGGCCTTGTAAACCATTTGTAGCACTTCTTGTGCCTGATTGTGTAATGATTTCCATTATGTTGCACTGTCCTGACGTGCGGCCAGATATCTTGGGCTGGCGCACGGGACGACCGCCTCTCTGGTGTTATGTGTCAGGGAGGGGTGTCACAAAAGACAGCAAAAAGGGTTTCGGAGGCAGCAAATACACTTACGGGTGAGCTGTTCCAGGTCAGCGCGTAACGCGTTTCTCTCCTGTTCCATCTGGAAACGCTTTGCTTGATTCTACCAGGTTGAGGTAGTAAGGATACAAGCACATGAAACAGGCATAAGTTATACATAACAAATACCGTATGAGGATTCGACAAAAAGACACTTACGTGTTCATTCCAAGGCGCAGGCCTCGAAGCAGATGTTTCGACCTCCGGAGCGGCAGCACTTGTAGCCTTGGCCGTTTCAATAGCAGTAGCCGTGGCTGCTGATTGAACGACCTCCGGAGCCACATGAGAGGCTTCCGGGTGCTCAGGGGTCGTAATCTTCTCGGATGGAGGAGTCAGTGGACGCACAGTCTCAGCACTGCGAGTGACAGAAGAAATACAACATAAGCAAAAATATCAACAAACAAAAACTTTAGTACAAAAAAGCTCAGAAGCATACCTGTGCTCTTCTTCCTCCTCACTATCAAGGTTGTCAAAGTTTGGGCCCCCAAAAAGCAGCTCCTCACCCGATTGGGGAGGAGGAGCTGACCTCAACGGGCTCACATCCAAAGGAGCAGCCTTGGCAGAAGGAGAGGAGCCCGAGTCTCCGTCGTCCTTCACATCCGACTCCTTCGCGGGTGAGCTCGTGGAAGAAGACAAACCTTGGGCCACCCGACGACGCTTGCGAGTGGGAACCTCGCTCACATGGTCAATCGTGGCTGGCTCTTTAGTCTGTACTTCCTCTGCCTCCTCCTCTTCAACCTCATCCATACGAGATGTGGTAGCCGAAGGTAGAGACGATTCATCCCCTCCCTTCGTTTCTACCGCTTGCACCTCCGTTTCATCAGTTGGGCCATTCTCGGGAAGAGGAGGAAGGGTTGACACAGTCGAATGCCCCTGCACACAAAGGAGAACATCCAAAGAGTTAAAACATGCAAAAATAAAGGGTGACAAAAGCCCGATGACAAATAGTACATAACAGCTGGACTTACTTCAAGCAAAGGGTTGTCAACCCCATATGGAGTGACAGGGCAGTCAAGATTGCATCGATCGGTTGCCTTGATGCTGGTAATGGATCGCACATGCGTGTCCAGCTCATTCTTCGACAACTCGTCTGGGCTCATTCGACTGGCGTCATGCGCACCTTCATATTGCCACATGGGATGAACGCGGGCGCGAAGCGGCCACACCCGCAACTTGACAAAGGTGGCAATCAGTGACAGTGCCCAGCATCTTAGCAATCTTCTCCAAAAGGGGCTGCGCCTCCGCTTCTTCTTCAGTCGACAAAGGATGGGCCCATGCGTTGGTCTTCTCCAGAGCCTTGGCAGCCGAAAAGGCAGGGAGGCCTGCTTGCTCCGTGGAGATGTAGAACCATTTGGTCCTCCACCCTTGTGCAGAATCGACTGGCTTCAGGGCAAAATAGCGGGTGTCGCCGCGCACTTGGATCCCGAAGCCACCCACGGGGTAGGTGCGACCACCTCCCACATTTGGGCGGACGACGAAAATCGACTTCCACAGCGCCCAACTGGGAGAAACTCCCAGAAAACATTCACAGAGCGTGATAAAACACGCAATGTGCAGAATACCATTAGGGGTGAAATCGTGGATTTGCACCCCATAGGCATACATAAGACCACGAACAAAATCGTGGAGGGGGAGCGAAAACCCTCTAGGAAGAAATTCCGCAAAACAAACTCGCTCATTGGTGCGAGGCTCAGGGAATACCTCATTGGGCAATGGAGCGCGGACCGCTAACTGGTCCTCGGGTGGCAGCAGGCCCTTCTGGCGGAGCTTGACGAGGTGACGATCCTTGATCGAGGACTTCGCCCAATCCCCGGTGCTCTTCTTCAGACCAGCGGCAGCTGCAGATGCGCTAGCCGCAGCTTTCTTTCCCTTCACCGCCACCGCAGCAGTCGCGGCAGAACGCTTGTTGCCCGCTCCTTTCTTCATTCTCAAAGGGAAGGTGGCGGCGCACGCAAAGCTCTGGCACAAGAACAATGGAGGAGGAGCACGAGGAAGAAGATGAAACAGGGGCGGCGCAGGAGGCAAATGGCTAGTAAAAAATTATGCCAGCGCCGTTCTCCCTATGTACCACAAGGCGAAAGCAATCTTAACAGTTCAAATCAGAATCGTGTGCTCCGCGAGCAATCCTACCATACACGTGGCAAGCGCGGAGGGCAACCGTCGCCGGCCACTCCGCCCACTACGCACGCAAAATGAGGAGCCATCATGGCCTCTCCGTAAAAATTGGGCCAGAGCGGTCAAATCAAGTCCAAACGGCACTGTCGTTCGGTCAGCGCTGCACAATGGGCCCACATACGTGTCACATCCCATCCATCACAGCATAACGCACGCCACCGCGTGTCAGGCAGCACAGTCGCCAAAAACGTCATCCCTGACGTCATTACAAACGATCTGTTCAGGAAGCATTCGAGTCCGCCAAACGCATATCGGTCACTCGACTGTCTTGTTTGGTTAGAGTGTGAAAAAGCCACGTTAAGGCAAAAATTGGTCACTCGACCGTTCATTCGACTGAGACATATTACTCCCATCGGGAGCGTATCAAAAATTTCTTCGACTAAGAATGTATGGAATAAAAAGATTTGAGATTATCCTCCATTGCAAGCAATAAAGCACAATCTCGGGGGCTACTCCCATCGGGAGCGCTGTCGCGCACCCGATAAGAATAACGACAAAGTGTCAGTCGACAAAATGCTCGACTCAGTTCATATGCAAAATCATACTCGAAACATTCCCGAGTTGTGTCCGCCGTAAATACCTCGGATGCTGCATGCATAGTGCAAAGGTAAGACCCGCCGAACTTTAGAGCTGGGCTAAGGACCGTTCCAGCAATGTTAATCCTTATACTTTCCGTGTCAGCAGACATGATGAAAATCCCGACGGACGTGTTGGGTAAATTTCAAAGTTGTACTGCAGATCGACTCAGTAAGACCTCCGCGGCCTAGTCGAATCTGACTAGTTTGTTCCAGATTCGAGTCCGGGGACTCGAGTTTGATTGAAAGCTAGTAAGGTTTTACCCGAATGTGTAGTTAACCAGACCCGATCCGTCGCGTGTACTGGGCCTGCTAAGCTATTATCCCTTGATCATCATAAGCAAAAACCACAGTCGATGAGATACTCGACATAGCCAACATGTGCTATTCATACAGGAATTCCAATTACAACATATAAGTACAAAGCATATGACGTGCACTTACGAATGAGTCCATGCCCGATTCTTCGAGTCAGACAAGTACTCGGGGACTACTGACAAGGATATACATCTCGGGTACCCTACCATAAGGGTACCTGGTGCACGTGTCGATTAAGGCCCAATTATCAAGAGCCTACATGAAGCCCATGACGAAAGGCCCAACAGGATGGAGTATCCTCCAAGATTAGACATAGGCATAGTCGGTTTAGGCTTTCCTTACATGTAATCTGGGTCGGTTACGAACTCCCGAGACCTGGCCTATTATATAAAGGTTGGGAGGGCCGCCGATCCAGGACAAGCAATACTCGAACCACCAAAAGCTCTAGCGAGATCGACATCTCGCCGGAGCCTCCCTGTAACCGCATAATCTCACACGATCAATACCAGACAAGCAGGAAGTAGGGTGTTACTCTCCGGAGTCCTGAACATGGGTAAATCTTTGCCTCTGCTTGTCAGCCGACGAAACTACCAGTACTACCACGTTCTCTCCCCATAATCTCAACCCTAGGTCCTTAAACCATGGGATTTGATGAGTTAACCCCTCGTCAGCGCGGGTGGCGGCGGCAGGCGGTTATGGCCGGCGGTGGCGGCGGGGACTCGACGGAGAGCAGATGTCGGAGAGCAGAGCGGAGGCACATGGAAGAAGAGAATAGGGAAGAAGTGGATGGCGTGCTGATGGGCCCAGACCACAGTCGCCTCCCTACGAGCGGAGCGAATTGCGCTCCACGCAGGTCGGAAACTAGGGGCTCCCCTGACTAGGGTGCAGTTCCGCACTCACGGACTTGCGGTTTTCTCCTAGTGAATGGTTTGCACTTTTTAATGGATAGTTTTAGTCATAACCTCGGGCAATAACCATGACTACCCCTTCGGTCTGCCTCCACCAACTCGAGAAGAATCGAACTGTATGTGGCATCTCTTAGAAGAAGAATCCCATGTCACGCCATTATACTTGATACTGTAGAGTTAGGATCTGTTTCCATCTATTTCCTAACTTGTCGTGTACTCCAAGTCGGTCCATTGTACGCCTTTATATACTCGCCCATGAGGCTCAATAATACATCCACCATATTACGCCAATCTCATAATTCTACATGGTATCAGAGCGGCACGATCTGACCTAGCCGCCGCCGCCGCGCTTCCGCACCGCGCCGCCCCCGGGGAGGTCGATCTCCATGATCTCCGCCGGTGGCCGCGCTGCCCGTACCTAGGGTTCGTCCACCGATCGGTTGATCGGCTGCCCTAGCGTCTTTTTTTCCGATCTTTAGATCGGTTTTCTTTTCTCCGCCGGTCACTCGATCGGTGTTTTCTTTTTTGGTTTGCCGATCATCGATCGGATTGCGTCGCCCACCGCCCGTCGTCCTTGCGCCTCTACTCCGACAACGGCATCGACCTGCACCGGCCCGCTCCTCCACAGCCGGCTACCGCGGGCGACTCACCGGCGCCGACTCCGCACCGACCGGCTCCTTCTAGCCGGCTACCACGGCCGACTCGCCGGCGCCGACTCCGCACCGACCGGCTCGCCTTCACCAACCGCGCAGCAAGGCCGGACGCGCCGTCCAAGGGACGTCTCGACGCGTCGCCACCGGCTTCTCTCGCTTGCAAGGTCTCCATCGCCGGTTCGTATTCACCGTCATCGACCGGGACTTCACCGACAACTTCGCCATCGACTCCGATCTGCGCGTCGTCGTCGCCGCCATGGCGCGTACCGCGCTGCGTCGGTCTGATCAACCGAACGCGCGCATGTCTACGCCAAGCACGTCCCCGAGCACGCGCCTATCACCGATCGAGCTACAGGCTGCCGCCGCGTCACCCCTTCGGGCTGCCGCGCCGCCGCCATTGGTCCATGTTGTCGGCTGCCAACGCGCCTTCCTAGGCGTATACGCGGCTGGCGACACCCGCCGTTGCCCAGACCCGCGCACTGCTGCTGCGTCGCCTCTTCGGGCCCTAGCGCCGCGGCACGCGGTCCACTCCGCCGTCCCCGCGTGTCGACTTCAACGTGGTATGCCCCTCGTCGCCTCCCTAGGCGCGGGAACGCCACCGTCCACGCATGGTCTTCGTCAAGCCGCCGGTTTCTTCCTCGCCTACTTCGAGTAAACGCCGCCGCCATCTACAGGTAACCTGCTGGCCACCTCAGGCCGTCACAGGTCCCGCCGACCACCCCTTGTCCAGGCGTCCAGCATGGCCACCCCCGGCCGCCGCTGCCTTCGCCGCCTTCTACATCTTCGTCCACCACGACCACGTCGCCATCGTCATCATCCTCGTCCCCGACTACGTCTACTCCGACAACCGCAGACGACATCGGCACCTTCTACCCCCCGCTGATTGGCGCCGCAATCGTCGTCGAGTCCTCCTCTGCTGGCCCCTCCGACGCTGGCGTATGGTTCACGGTGGTCCCTGCCCCCCGCATGCACGGTACTGGCAACACCGGTGCGTGCCTTCGTCCCCGACGTGTCCCCAGGTCTGGCAATCCCGGGTCGGCGCCTCGTCTACATCGGCTTCGACAACATCTTCGGCATCGACTCCCTCCTCTACGACTGCCTCGACCGCGTCACCGACTTCTTCTATGCGTACTCGGTTCTGGCAAAACCGGAGTATGCCTTTGTCCCCGACGTGCGCCTTGTTCCGGCAAAACAATGGCCGCACCTCGTCCTCGACGGCTCGTACTGCGTCGTCTCCGGCATCGGCATCCTCGACGACTATGCGCTCAGTCTCCTCACGTACTATGCGCATGCGGCTTCTTCTGCGTCTACCTCGACACCGGCAACCCCGACCACGACATCGACCCCGACAACCCCTCACACGGCTACCCCAACCAAGGCTGCACCGCCTAACGCTCTCGGCTCCCTCGACATCGGCAACAAAGGGCTACCACCTCGCTTGAGCTCCTCATCAGATTCCTCTACAGTCCAAGCATCAGCGCTGCGACACCGTCCACGACGTTCCCGCTCCTACTGCGGGGGATGTCAGCCCACTGGATTCTACTTCGGCTTATCTCCAGTCTGACCGTCCGCGACGCTCCAGTTGTTCACGACGCTACCGCTACGACTGCGGGGGGATGTTAGAGTATACGTGTACGGTTCGGTATGGTAGTCTAGGATAGAGTTAGGATCTGTTTCCATCTATTTCCTAACTTGTCTTGTAATCCAAGTCGGTCCATTGTACGCCTTTATATACTCGCCCATGAGGCTCAATAATACATCCACCATATTACGCCAATCTCATAATTCTACAGATACACCGCAAAGAGAACGTTAATGGCCCAATATTTGTCTACCTTAACATAACCACCCCTAGATTATACCCGAGTAAATGGCATCAGGGGTCACACAACTAGTCCGCTATGTGCACTTAAGTCACACAACTGGAGAACGGGATTTTTTGGTCACACAACTGAATTTTTGGTGCACGTAGGTCACAAACCCCACATGTCAGTCCGTTTTCCGTTGCAGGAGTGCTGACGTGGACACGTAATTTTGCAGAAACCTCCCTGTATTTTTGGACATTTCGCAAAAAAACCAAATTCGGACGGGGACATGTTGCTGTGAAGGCTAGGCTGCCAGGAATAGGACGCCGAGTCCGCCGGCGAGGCAAGCCGCCGCCGCCGTCCCGGCGATTCCCCTTTCTTCACACGCTTTCCTTTCTCAGCGACACGCTGCCCCGCCCGCTGCCCCCGCCGTGGAAGGAGGAGGACGAAGATGAGTACTTGAGAAGCCTCCGCACGGTGCTCTTGGGCACGACGTAGTACTTGTGGCCGAGGTGGAGCTTGGCGTCCGGCGCCGCCACGGCGCCAATGGTCTCCCGGAACACGTCGGGCCGCGCCACGCAGAACCGCGGGTGTTGTGCCATCACCTCCGCCGCCAGCACCGGTCGGTCCAGCAGCTCCACGTGCCCGCCGGGGAACACCAGCTTCACGCACTGTCCCCGCCGCCGTGCCGCGCTCCCACGACAGAAGCAGCTCGCCATGGCCGGCCTTGGCTCGATCGATCTATCAATCGGATCACTCCAGCAAGAATCCGATGTTCTTATAGACGCATCGGCAGGCAGATGCAGAGTAGAATTGGCTATCCTAGGATGCCATGTTCGTGGGTCGTTCCGTTCGGTCGAGCTCGGCGCCGGCGCCGTCGAGCTCCTGCTCGTCGCGCTCCTGCTCGCCGGCCGGGGCTTACTCGCCGTCGCCCGCCTGCTCGCCGCGCGCGCTCGCCGGCCGCGTCGCGTCGCCGCGCGGGGCGCGCTCGCCGGATCTGGCCCGTCCGCTGGTCTTCTAGCTTTGCTAGCTTTGCTTGATTGCTTCGATGTGGCTGGCACCTAGCTCACCTTTTGGTCACCACGGCGCGTCGGCTGCCGGAGAAGCCCACTCTTGAGCACCTTGTTGGCCTCGTTCCTAAGATCTAGGCTGCACAGATGGCGTAGAGGCGGCGTATAACTTGACGGATTGCTCGACGCTGATCCATGGCTAGCAGAGAGGGCGGGGCAAGAGTAGGAAGATCTAGTCAGGGACTCGGGAGCAGCGGCGGAGGGTCCACGGAGGCGGCGACGGAGCTCCAGCAGCAGACGGCGGTGTCCACTCATTGACTCGTGTCGCTCATGAGTTTCAACAATCCCAGCCCAAAAAGTTTCGGACCAAACCAAACCAGTCCAGTCCGTAATTTCTTTTAGTCCAAACCAAACTGGATTTGGTTTTTTTGCGAAATGTCCAAAAATACAGGGGGTTCTGCAAAATTACGTGTCCACGTCAGCACTCCTGCAATAGAAAATGGACTGACATGTGGGGTTTGTGACCTGCGTGCACCAAAAATCCAGTTGTGTGACCAAAAAATCCCGTTCTCCAGTTGTGTGACTTAAGTGCACATAGCGGACGAGTTGTGTGACCCCTAGTGCCATTTACTCATTATACCCAATCCAAAATTCGTGTGGTCCAAGGAAGAGGCATTGCTGGGTCCTATTCAATTACCATGGCATTCTCAGGCCGATCGTACCGGCCATGTTAGCCCAGACATGCCCCAGGCCCAGCTGCATTCCCCTTCAAAAAGAACTTGGTTGAAGACCAAATTCACCAGATCTACAATTTCCCTTTGTCTCGTGTGAATCAATTGATCACAAATACTCTAGTTACAGTTTTCCCAACAAAACAAAAAGCTCTAGTTATATCTTGCACATGAACTTACATCATTCGAAAGTTGAAATGCATTTCGCGAATAGGATAGATTCTTGTGCTGTATGCATGTTTACTGAAATCGTGATAAGATGTCGGCATACCGAAAAACCTTGATCTTATGTTGTCCAACCAAATCTACAAGTCTTGATTACCACCACCTGAGCATGAGCAGGCCGATCTGGTTATATATGCTCGCACGCACCTCCAATGTTTCCCATTAATTGCCACAAGACAAACAAACCAGCATGGTTCGTCTTTATATAGACGATCTGTCACAGGCAGCTAGCAGGAGCAGCATGATCGCGGACAAGCCATCTTTTGGCGGCTTTGGCACGAGCACGAGCACGAGCATCGATGTGGCGACGGCGACGCCTGGCCGGGCTGTAGGAAGGAGAGCAGAATATGCCCCCGTCCACGATCGGCGTTGCTAGCTAGCTGCGCGCCGATGTGATGTCGATCGAATGGGATGCAGATTCCTTGGAGCTTGGCTGCGCTACCTGTGGCCCTGTGGGGAGAGGCCTAACGAAACTTGGGCAAGCAGGTTCATCGTCTGAGTGATGGATGGATCGATCGAAAGCTCCACCGTATCTTCTACTCGTGGAAAGCGAGGCGTCAGCGTCACGTCGTCGAGCAGGCATGGGCGTTGTGGACTGGCAAGAACACGACCAGATGCTCGCAGGCGGAGCTGAGGATGATGCCGTTGCTATCGAAGACACATTCCGTTTGATGTCGTAGCGTGCTGAGCCTGAGCGCACCCTTTCTTTTTCCGAATTAAGGTAACTAAATCGCTTGCCACAGTGTCTTTACATGTACTCGTCATACCAAGATGTCCCGCTTCCCGCACATGTACGCTTTAAAGCATCTCCCCTGCGCCCCCGATAATATGTATCCGGCATACTGAAATAGTGTACTATTGGCGCGTCCTCGGAAATAGGGGGCTGATGCATGGCGAGAAATTCGGCAAACTCGGTCGGTCTAATGTGGCTCGATAAGAGGGGGCTGGTAGCCTGGTAATCAAACTGTCGATCAAACATCATACTAGCATCGCGCTCACTCTACATGACCATGTGTGCATGATAAGATGACCGTGTTGTGCATAAAAAAAACAAACATTAATGACTTCCCACATTTGATCTAGAGATTAAACAGTGAGCACCCTATGGTTCTCATCAACATCGGTGACTGCATTGGCGTCGTCTTGCATTATTTGGTAGAACATGAAACTTATCGGTCTATGAATTGAATAATAAAACAATCAATTTACGAAACATTTTATCAAATTTATCTAGATAGACACTACAAGAAGATTAGTTATTCGAGCAAATGGACGAAAACCTTCGGTTCACAGCGGGAGCGAGCTCATCCCCACGAACAACTGACTATCTGTCGGGTGTGGCGAATCGCAATCGTCAATGCAAACGACGACGTCACCGGTGGTGGGCCGTCCTGTGTTGTCGCTTGGGACTTTCGGTGGATGGTCGGCGGCGAAAGAGGGTAGCGGCAGATGGCACGATTCAGTGGGGAGATGAGAAGGTTGGACACGTGATAGAGAAGACGACGGGGAAATGGCTGGGTTGTTGGCATGTGGTGCATGCCTATCTATACGTGGCGGGCGTGTCCGACACCCAGAGGATAACTTCTTTATGGATTTTGGGGCCACTTCGAGGCCATGGGAAGTTAAAGCCCAAAAGAAGTCTCCGACTTAAACCCAACTTATTTGGACCGAGAAGCACGGTCGCAGTGCATTTGGAGAAAGTGCCTCAGAGCACTTCCCCGAGCTTTTAAGAATAGAAATCGAATAGGTATACTGGATTGCCACTCTGGTTCGTTCTAATTACAACAGATTGCCACCCAACACTTTGGTATCTAAAAAGAAAAAACCAACACATCGCAACGCATCGATCTTGAACCCGACCCGTCGCTCCTATTCCATGTCGAGCTCATTCTCGAGCTAGGGTTCCCCTAGCACCGTCGTCGGTCCTGCCGCTCGGGCAGACCCCCCCTCTCCCCAGCCTCCCCCACCTCCCCACTCTCCCGCCACCCGCCTCTCCAACCGGCGTGGCAATCTTCGAGGCAACGTCCATCGACCTTCCAAAATCGCAGATCGATGTTGACCTCACAGTCACCGGTAATTTCTTATGTCGACCTCAAGCAGCTTGAATTTCTTCAATTGTTTTGGTGGATGTTATGGTGCTATGCTGGCAATATGTTTCTCAACTATTTTTCTAGTAATCTCCGGATGTGATGGTCAAATTTCTACTAATTGTGTACTGGATGTCATGTAATGGTGCTCTACTGGATGAGATGATGCTCTGCTATTATTTTTAGTGACGTGAATTGCTGTTAAATGCTATGTGTGAGGGTGTGGTATAAAAATTGGTGGTCAATATGTTCAAGATTAATTATGTTGTTGTGTATCTCTATGGGAAAGCTGGGAACATGTGAAAGCAAATTGGGATGCCTTTGCTCATCGTGTATTTCTTGATGCGTGCATCGAAGAAGTGAATGCAAATAATCGTCTGTTGCAAGTTTTGAATGGCAGTGGTTATGCAAATTTGGTTAGGAAGTTCAACGAGCATACAACTAGAAATTATGATCAAACAAATGAAAAATAGGTATGCAATTCTCAAAAAAGATTACACAGTTTGGAAGAGATTAATCCAACATGCATCCGATTTAGGGAGAGATCAAATGACTCATGGCATTGATGGTAGCGACGATTGGTGGGCACTTGAGATACATGTAAACATGACTTCATATGTTTGGCACTTGCGTGATAGTAATCTATACGATGGCCATTTCGACAGGTTTGAACGAGACCCATCTATCCATGAGGATAATGCATATTATACATGTTGACACTCTTCCTCTTCTGCTGATGGCGTCATGGGCAGTGGCGGTGCAGGGGCTTCTGTATGGTCAATTGACTACACAGGTTTCTTGCAAATCCTATATGTACATGGTAAAAATCACAAGAAAAAACTGTAAATCAATTGAAAATGCCCAAATAATATGGGTTTGACATCACAACATTATGGATCTGGCACCGCTGCTGGTCATGGGTGCACTATTACAGAACATTGCTGAAAGTTTAGTAGCTTGAGGAGTTATTGTTATTGTAATTTCGAGATCACTATGACATTTTTATTTTGGCATGAATTGAATTATACTACGACACCATGTTTTTATTATCATCTGCCTTTTCATATTTTTATTTCATTTCTAACTCATTTTCTACAAAAAAAAAGCATACGTAAGATCGATGTCCTCGCTTTATCTAGTGCACATCAAATTCAGAAGCATTATAAACATCTCAAATAAGCTTAAAAGATGTCTCCCAAGCAGTTTCCAGTAGTTCTGCACATAGCAGTTTCTCCCCACCGAAACCCATAAGCCGACTTATACATATGCATAAACCCTAAATAAGTCGTCCCGAGTCGGCTACAAAAGTCGGCCTGGTAGATATCCTTAAGCCGCTCGAACCGATGGGGTACGGTAGGGGGGGGGGGGGGGTCCTGGGAGTGTTTTGTTTTATGTTCGGATCTTATTGGATCGATGGATTCCTATCAGGAGCCCGGCCGGATATGCTCTTAGCAAGTGTATTACTAGTACTTTTTTTCAAGTAAAAAAGGTGTACTAGTACCCGAAAAGTCCTTTTGGTACATGAGCACCCGAGTGATCATGATTTTAGAAAAAAAACAAAATGTTTATTTTTAAGTCTCTAAAAATTCTGAGAAAAGCATACACATACATATACATGTGTAGTATGTACGAGAAAATCTGCATCAAAATATATTTTCATATGTGATATAGACAAAAAAAAAAGACAAATGTGCAATGACTTTTTTAATTTTTTTAATCCCGATTTTCTGATTTTGTGTAGCCTACAATGCAACGCATGTGTCTATTGTCTTTTTATAGATTGATCAAAAATGTAAAAATAATATTTTTGAGTTTTAGAAATAGCAAGACCACTGAAACTCAGGGAGGGCAAACACCTCTCTCTCACTAGTACTTCGCTATACATGTGTAAAACCCGATTACACCATAATAACCTTGAGCGCAACAAAATACAGATAGGCCAAGGATCAACGAACACCGCCACTGTACATATCTTTGAGTAATTAATCATCTTAACAGCCTTTTACAGTCTTACTGAAGCGTGCCTTCCGAGGAATGAAAAGAGACTATTATTATTATTTCGGCAGCTCGTCTACAAGCTAGAGCCAGAAGGTACACCGGTCTGTGAGCACTATATGGAAAAGAGGTTGGCCGTAGCTGGGCAACTGGGGATCTGCTCCTATGGCAGTAGAAAGTGACCTATCCTCAGCATCTTCAAATGGGAAAGAGAGCCTGCAATCATTGTGCGCCATACTTTACCTTTCATGTTCGGTGTCTGAGCAAGCTGCTGCTCGATGAGCAGCTACCAATGCACGAGAACAGGCGCGGAAGACGGTGCACAGATGCCTTGCCAGGGTTTAAACACTATCAAACGGCTTCTTTAAATTCCCGTTCCATTAGGTAGTATGACAGCGAAAAGTGCGCAAGAAAATAGTATCTGTTCTTGTTTGGGGAAGTGTCTATGCCTTAGCTAACATTTCTAAGTCTATACTGATAGTCGTAAAATCAAAATCTGTAGTACTTGCACGAATCATATGTTTAGATCGTATAGTTTTTAGTGTCGACTTGGAAGTACTTATTTCTGGTCCCTGTGAGAAATGATGACCTTATTTCCCTTTACTCGGAGTGCGGCATATAGTTTCATGATTTCCATTGGCTACAACATGCATCTAAAGTATCTTTACGTATTTCCCCTTTGCTGGAGTTGTTAGAATAGGCCAAAGATGTTTTCAGATACGCCGCCAAATAATTATATGTAGGTTCTGTCTACTTCTATGTTTTTTATGTCTAAGCGTCCCTTGAAAAGGGCAAGCTTCATAAGATTAAGAAAAGTGGAAAAAGTATTATACTGCTCCTTTTTATGCCAAGATTCGTAGAATTCAAATAGGCATGACACTGCAATGTTTTTTTTTCCAGTATAGAGTGTGGTACTAGAACATCATGCATATATAGTCATCCACTATTCCGTCGCAGATTTGCATGGTTTACTTATACTTGACACAGACCATCTTGGCATGAGTTTCAGAACTAGACGGAAACCACAAGACTCGGTTTTTTTCACATATGTATGAAAAATAGTACACAAACGTTATGTAACAAGAATATTGGGAGAGATCGGCGGAAGGCAATTACACGGGCTAGAATCAACCGAATTGTGTAGGTGAGATTGTAGGCCTGTTTGATTCAAAAAAATCATAGGATCTATGGAGGAAATTCATATGATTGAAGTTTCCCTAAAGGTTGTTTTCTACTACATTTTGTAGAAAATTTAGCATCAACTCACACCTCTTGGAAATAATATTTTGTTTTTCTTGTGATGTAATCAAACAACCAAAATCCAAAATCCCGTAGGATACTAATAGAGATGACACTGCAATGTTTTTCCCCTATTCCTGCCTTTTCTAGAATCCTCCTCGTAGATGATGTAATTCAAGCACCATTTTAAGAATTTAAAAATCTCAAGGTGTCCTTCATGAAATAGACTATCTATCTACCTATACGTCTATCTATCTATGTTTCAATATCTATCACAACATTTGCATTCAGAGTATATTATTTGGGCTTCTGGAAATTAATTGACTCGTATTTTACTATGATATGAAAGCTCGCATACAAATTAGTGGGATACTTTTTGCTACTATCTCATCCTCTTTCATGCACATGTCAGACGTACGGTGCGACATACAGCATGCAATTTCAGAAGATTCCGAGTCTGGTGAGAAAAAAGATACATCCCAAACAGTGAAAGGAAAAGAAGAGAAAGCGAAGTGGTAAAGATGCCACTCACTTGGAATAATAGAGAGGCATAGAGAGGAGATCTCCCCCTCCCTATCATTATCAGCATGGACAGAGGAGAAGCAACAAACAGCATAACACTTGCCCTCATAACAGCTACAGTAGTGGATCAAATTATTTCTTAATCCAGCCACAATTTTTTTTTATCATTCAACTCTCTTTTGCTGCCGCTTTGCTTTCCTCCTGCCTCGATCTCAATTCTCAACTGCCTAGATATATATGCTATAAATAATTGGAGGCTGTAGTAAGTTTGGAGCCTAGCTTTATGGAATCAGGATCTAGGGACGACAACCTTCAAATTTGCTAAAAAGGTCTATGGATCTTCCTTTGTATAGTCAGATAGGAAACATTAAACTATCCAAAGGGGGCCAAACCATCAAGATCATTTCATCTCATCATCACCATGTCTTGTCCATGCTGAGCACAAATTGATTAAAGGGGAGAACATAAAATAGCAACATCAACTGATGCAACGGTAAAGCTGTCTAGTTCCAAGGGAACGTACGTTCTCTTAATTAACCCTAATTATACATGCATGAATGAATATAGTAATAGTAGAGCAGCAGCTAATGAGAAATCTGATCACATAAACCCCTACATGAAATGACATAGAACTGATCACCGATCGACCCAGTGAGGCGTGTGTGTTAACAGAAAGAAATCTCACACCTCATGCGAATGCACCAGCCTGTTCATTAGCCTCTTTGCATCTCTTCATCTCCTTCCTCCTCCTCGCCCTGGAGTTGGAGCCGCTGAGCCGCCGGCGCAAGGAACCCCATAAACCCGCCGCCGCCCACCAGCTGGCCGAATCCGATCTGCCCAGACATTTGCGACGGCTGGTGGATTCCGGCGAGAGGGTCTAGCCATGCGCGAGCCGACGCCGCCCAGCCGCCACCACTGGACTGAAGGGGTTCCCCATGGGACGAGAAGAGCTGGCTCTGGTCCAGCCCTGGCCGCTGCGGTATACCTGAAAACATGTAGCCGTCGCCGTTGCCGCCGCCACGGCCCTCTTCTCCGTTGTTCTCCGAGGCATGCCATGACGACGGCATTCTCTGGCCGTGGTCGGGCCAGCCTGGAACGCCTGCACTAGAGATCACACCGTGATGGTTGGGAGGTGCATGGGCAAAGATGTTATGCTGGTTGGACTGGAGGGTGAGGCATAGCTCCTGCGGCTGGCTGCTGGTCGTGCGTGACAGGAGATCCGGCGGAGAGCCCCGGTACTCGTCGTGGCCGCCGGCAGTGGCCGTGGACGAGGAGGGAAACAAGGACTTGACGTTGTCGGAGACTTGGTCTGCGCCGAGAGAATGTTGGAGGAAGGAGTTGGTCATGGGAGTGCCGCCAGGGTTGCCGAACCCGTAGGAGGACGTCGAGGTCACCTGGTCGGACGTCGGCTCGGGCTCCGCGGCGGGCGGCGCCTCCTCGGGCCTGTCGGGGAGCTCCTCGATGGCGGCCTTGGCGTTGCGGATGAGCCAGTCGACGGCCTTGCTGGGGCGGTCGTAGCCGAGGCGGTCCTGCACGTCGTAGAAGCGGATGGCGGTGTGCGCGGCGAGGCGGACGCGGCGGTCACGAAGCCCGCGCGCCGTGCACACCTTGCTGTGGCGGTCCTTGCGGCCCGCGGCGGAGCGCACGATGCGCCCGCTCCCGAATGCCGTGACCAGGGCTTCCACGGGGGTGGATTCGCCGCTGCTGCCGCCATCCCTGCCAGCTGCCTGCAGCTGCTGCTGCCTCCGGTGGTGTTGGTGGAGGTAGCCGCTGAACGCTGCTTGCTGGTGGTAGATCTGGAGCTGCTCCTGTGCCTGCGCTCTCTCCTTCTCCTGGAGCAGGTAGTGCAGGGTGCTGGTGGTGGTGGCGGCGGTAGGGTTGCTCCAAGGGTCCAAGCCCTTGGACAACTGGTTCTTGTCCTCCTCCAGCTTGAGCTACCTCTCGCTCTCTTACACTCTCCGTAGAACACCACAACCACCAACAGGCCGGCCGGGAAGAAGGAAGTAGCCAGCCCAGCCAGCAGGAATTACTCACACAATATACGCAAATGAGTAGACTATATACTGATCCTACATGCGATTGCCATATCTTGTAGAGCTCAGCTCGCCGTCGAGGGAAAAGATTTAAATGGCGCCGGCAGAACCACACAAAGCTTAGGAGCGCCGGTGTACCTAGCTAGGCTCTCTTTAGTGAAAGTGACAAGCAAAAGGGGTGCAGTGAGTGCAGTGTACATCTTATCTTGGCAATCTAGCTCTTTGTGTGCTAGCTAAGTTTACGCTGCCGCTGCGTCATGAGAGGGAGGGAGAGAGGGATGAAAGAAGATCTAGAGGAGGTGGATTACCTACACCTTGAGAAGAGAAGGACATGTGGTGTGTTGAGTTTGGATATCTATTCAATTTTGGAAAAAGTCCAAAATAAACCCTGAACTTGTAGATGAAAGCTAAATCAAACCCCAAACTTTGAATCCCTAAAATTGGTACCCTGAACTAATGAATCCCGGTCTATTTTCAACCCTACGTCTGTTTGGTACATCGGGAAAATAGCGAACAGACCGGGATTGGATGCTACTCTCGCTGACAATAAGGGCCCGCTTGTCAGATCCATCTCTAATCTCTCTCACTTTCACCACCATGACCCGCTGCCGCCGCTCGTGCCTTGGACTGCTGGTCTGCACCGGGCGCGCACCACAGAGCTTCAAATCAGTAGGGAAATTAATTAAAGTCAAAGGGCGTCGATGCCGTTCGTCCCGGTAGCCAGTGTGGCGGCCGAGCAGCCGGAGGAGGAGGCTGCTGTTGCTCTCGTCGGGGGCATCCGGCGCCGATGGTGCTCGGGATGGAAGCGCCGCCGCAGCTGCGCAGCACGGCGGTGTGCCGTCATCTGCCGGACCAAGCCGCTGCTCGTACCAGAGGAGTACCAAGAGACCAAGGTATGCAGCAAGATCGATCCATGGACCTCCCTGCCCAGATCGATCCATGGACCTCCCCTACGTACGTGGATCAATCCATGGACCTACCGTACCTGCCCAGATCGATCGCAGCGTACTACTACTAATCAAACAAACAAATCTGGAAAGATGCATCATAATCATCCAAATTAACATGGATCTACGGGTTGATAAAATCCAAGGATTCTTGACTACTCGTGGAAGGAAATAGTTGTTGATCGGTTACCTGGTGCTGGATGGATGCTAGTCCTCGCGGCCGGCCGGAAATGGGAAGCTCGTACCGACGATGGCGATTGATTCACAAGAAAGATCAGAAGTGGAAGATGGGTATGACATGTGGGCCCTCTTTGTCAGTGAGAGCACTGAATTATTCAGTTTAGTAAATTATTTATTTTCAACTCCAAAATATCTCTAGGGTCCGGGATAGACCGGGATTCATTAGTTCAGGGTACCAATTTCAGGGATTCAAAGTTTGGGGTTTGATTTAGCTTTCATCTATAAGTTCAGGGTTTGTTTTGGACTTTTTCCTTCAATTTTACTGTGGCCGCCGGTGTAGAGAGAGTCTATGGAGTTGTAGATTGGTAGGATGATGCAGGGGAGTCGGAGAGAGGGGGGTGGCGCGGACAGAGGGCAGGCCGCAGGGCAGGCCAAGTCAGAGAAACTTTGGTGGGCTATTTTACTGATTTTAATTGCTCGCGAGCGACGAGAAGCTCGCAACATTAAATTCTCCCCTCACTCTTCGGCGACTGCTGGCTGATTGTGTACTATCCTGTCATGTCCATTCTATTGCAAAGGTTGTGACTGTGTCATGTCCATTCTATTGCAAAGGTTGTGAGAGCATCTCCAGACTCCAGTGGCACCGCCCAAACGGCCGCCCAAAGCACTTTTGGAGCCGTTTGGGGCTTTTGGACCAAAAAATGTTCCCACTCGGACCGCCCAAATCGAAACTGGTCCGTAAATTTTGTCCGGCACACCCCAACCACGCCCTATGCCAAGGGTTTCCTTGGGCGGCGCCGGACACAAAATTTCCATCCAGACAGAGGGCAAAATCACACGCGTCAGTTACCCAGGCCCCTCTCTCCTCATCCCTTATCTTTCCACCTACCACATCCTCTCTCTCCTCGTACTCTCTCCCCACCGCTCCTTCGTTCTGGCCTCCCGGCCATCTTCGGCGTCCTCCCGCCGGAGACCGGGGAGGGAGCGGGTGCCGGCGGCGGTCGGGGATGGAGCGGGTGCCGGCGTGGACGACGATGCGGCCAGGTACCAGCGGGTGAAGTCCTTGTCGCCCAGGAGCGCGGCGAGGAGGTACTGCGTCTGGGAGGAGATGAGCTCGAAGCTGGACATCTTGGTCGCCGCGGAGACGACGGCCTGGTTGGAGGAGTAAATGGCGACCACGCGGAACCCCGGGAGGCCGCCTTGTCCGCCGGCAGCACCGCGGTGGCGCTGCCCACCACATCGCTCAGCCGCACCTTCTCCTCGTCTCCACCAAGCCCCATGTTCGTCTGCGCCGCCTTCTGCGCTTCCGCTGCCACGCCGCCGGGGACTACACGGCCGAGCCCCGAACCGCTGTTGGAACAACTCCGGGGTGAGGTCGGAGAACTTGGTGACGCCGTGGACCGCGGAGGGGTCGAGCCGCTGGTGGCGACGCGCGCGGCGGAGGTTGGCGCTGAAGACGGAGAGGCGGTGCGCGTGCTCGTCGGCGTCCCTGTACGACTTGCCGAACCGGCGGACGAAGCTCGCGAAGTGCGCCTCCACGTTCAGCCCCAGCCCCAGCTCGGCATCACCCTGGTTGGAGGAGTAAATGCCGCCCACGCGGAACCCCGGGAGGCCGAGGTCCTTGGACAGGCTGTACACGACGTGCACGCGGTCCTCCAGCGGCGCGTAGTCGGCAGCGCGTGGGGTGCGTGCGGCGAGGACCTCGAGGACGCTGACGAAGCCCGGCTCGGAGAAGGCCGTGCCGGAGTATATCTCTGCGTCTCCCAGCTCGCCGACGCCGCGCGCGAGGCCGCCGCGCTCCGATGCTGCCCATGGAGGGAGCGGCGGCCGGAAAGGGAGCTGGAGGGAGCGGCGGCCTGGCGTGGACGGGCTCGAGGTCCTCGAGGTCGGCGCCGAGGACGAGCGCTGGTCGATGGTGGACCCGTGGAGATGCTCGTTTGGGGTCTCCGAGTGGGAGACGCCTCCGCCCAATTTCATTTTCAATCAATTTTTTGTCCGGACACACCCCAAATGACCCATCCGGACACGTTTTGGGCGGTCATTTGGGCGGTGCGACTGGAGATGCTCTGACTGTGTACTATCCTGGCTGATTGTGTATCTATTCAATTTTACTGTGACTGTGTCATGCTCATGCATGCACCCATATCTTTTTGTTGGCACTTGTTGGGTTTCCTCTTCGCTCTGTACGTACGGAGTAGTATGTATATAGACTGTTCCCTGTACACCTAATAGTGTACCGCAATTTCATATTGGGACAGCTCTTCTCCGATCGATTCTATAGAAACGGCTTAAACTTCTCCATCCACATATAACTGCAATCCAGGCCTTTGTGCGCTCATTTAACTTGCTTATCAAATTGGCATTGCTCAATGGATTCAAGCATCCGGTGGAGCATAGGATCTCAATTTTCAAGTTGTTTTTGACGGCCGACTTTTCCTTTTTTTTCATCTTTGATATTCACAACATAAAATTGCTCACTTCCTCGCATGTAAATAGTTGCTTCACAACGTAAAATGAACTGCTCCACAAAATTGCTCTCAGACATTTAGGATGCTTCTCAGTACCTCACATATCAACGATTAGCATATACACATCTCACAATTCAACATTCATGCACATATACTATCATAAATTTAAAAAAAATCCCATCTCACCAATGTACATACTCGCGGATGAAAAATCACAAATTTACATGCTCACGTATAAAAAAAATACTCATTGAATATTGTTAGTATCACAAAGAAAATAAATGCCAACAAATAATAAAAAATGTTCCTTGCCTGTGGCAAGAAGAATGGCGGGCTGGGGCGAAGCTAATAGAGCAGAGTTGTGTCAGGTCAGGTGCGGCTTAGGTCAAGGCGGAGCACGAAACGGAGGTGGTTGAAGCGGATCCGAGCCGGCGGCGTAGATGATATGGGCATCGGTATAGATGAAAGAGACGAAGTGGTGCGGGTTAATGACTTAGCTTCGTGGCTAGACGAGAGGAGTGCGGAGGAGGCGGTAGCAATAGCAAGGTCGTGTAGGCGTCAAGATTTTTTTATTCTTCGTAATTTTTGTACTATACAATGAGCCAATTGTGGAAAGTTTTGCATGCATGCACTCCGAGTCGTAATTTTCTTATGTCGGTTAGATTCTTTCCTATTTTGAATATTCAAAATATTTTATCATTCAAACGACAAATCCAATTTAATATCCCTTTTCACCAATAAATCTTATGGATACTAGGATATTTATTAGATAGAAAGCTCTAATAGGATATTTTTTAGACTTGGTACATTTACAACCTATATAAAATATACTTATGGATGCTACACTGGAAAAAATACTAAGGTATACATAATTGGTACAAACTATGTCATAGTTGAGTGCTATTTTGTTGTAAAATCATTTTAGGCTTTGCTTAGATTTTGGTGGAACTCATATGAATGCTATATCTCAAACAAAAAACTAAAGAATACAATTGCACCAGGATATGAAGATCGATATTAAGAGTGAAATATTTGCAGGATTGATTGTTTGAATTCTTTAACATTGAGCTTTGAGTTATAGTATTATTATCACTAACACAATGATGTTGTTAGTGTTCTTGAATATAACAGGTAAATTAATAATTAACACAAGTATACTTTATATTGTATCAACGAAAAAGAGAACTTGACAAATTTAGTGATGCTGAAGCTAGAAATAAGTAAAAAATATTACTATAAAAAGGTGATAAATAACATATACTATCATTATCATGACAATGAGAACAACCTTGAACATTATTTTTGAAGTCTAGATGTATAAACAGAAATATTTAGAAAACACCAACTCTAGACTTCTCTATAGTCTTTATCTTGAGATTTAGAAGTGTTTGCTAACCTTATACCTATACGTAGATCATCTACTCTATAGCACAAAAAAATATCCCTAAATTTTGATCTTCTATTGCACCTTCTCGAGTGATGTAATGATATGCTCGACGCGGTCTTGGTGACGCTTCACGCCTTTCTCTTGAAGATTTCACGGTTGCCCGTAACCAAATTGCACACCTATATGTAGTTATAACAAATAGATGGATCACCTCATTAGCTTTGTATTCGTCCTTCCAAGCGTCATCGGGCGTCTTGACTTTGCTAATGAACACCTGAGTATATGACCTAGAAGAGAAGTAGAATTTAGAATTCCTTTATCAAAAAAGGACATTCATGTTATAATTCATATATTTATATCAGTAGGTTCTTAGAATTATGAACTTTCGATTCAACTATGATACACAATGATACAGTCAAAGTCACAAACGGGACAATGAAACCTAAAGAGGATGTTACAAGTGATGATAAAAACGTGTAACACCCACATCCAGAAAAAAGTCTAACAAACGAAACCTAAAGAATATCACTAGCATAGAATTTTCCGATCAAAGAACTACATCTCAAACCATCACCTCTAATCTACTCCCTTCGTTCCAAATTATAAGACGGTCTGGCCTTTTCTGAATCGCTCGCTTCACACTATACTTTGTTCCTCCTCAAAATATCCTTGCTACCACTCTGTCATCCTCCCAAATTGTCATTGCCTTGCTCCCCCACACCTCCGACTGCCTCAATTCTTGGTGACTTTCCTTCTCTTTGCCACTTCGAGTGCTGCAGAGTCATCTGGACCACTCATGCCGCTACAAGTGCAATGATTCGTTGTTTCAGGTTTCTTTAGTTCAAGGTTAGATTTGACTTTTCTGCCCCTATAACATCAGTGGTGCTATCCGTGATGCGAAGATAGTACTGAATATATGAGCGACAGTGGTGGATCCTTCGATGCTGGCGGGGATGCGTCGCTCCGCAACACTCGCGATAAACCCGCACTAACACTCGGGCTGTGGTGCGCAAAGAGCTGCCAACTAAAGTTGACAAAATACCTGCAACTCGACACCAAGAGAGGCATGCTCGGTCTCCGACATCGTGGAAAATTGAAACTTAAAACAATATTACCTAAGAGTCCAAACTACAAACCAGTCACCATTTTGGTGTTAGCCCGATATTAATCTATATCTCATATTGATGTGTTTGGGGAAATTTATATCTATTTTATGCGGCACTGACGGGGTCTGTCTGTCGGCATAACCTTTATCTTTCAACCTGAAAAATACTATATTTGACTAATGGAGTTTCAACCTATGCCCCCCATCCGTTACCTATAGGTGTGTCGAAGGCGTCGGGACCCGTGTAGTTCGTAGCATTGGCAACACTGAATGGTGCATTGGCGCAATGTACACTCAATGAGATTCAAAACATATTTTGTTTGGGAATTTCCATAATGTAAATCACATTTTACTCCCAAATAAGTGAAAACGGATCAACAAAAACCAGAAGAGAAATAAATGGTAGCAGTAGAAATCAAACACCCTGGGAGACCAAGAACAACTTGACAAAATTCACAAGTCACTCGTAAACAGCAGCCGCATTTTATCCAATGTATAAAAGCCACTGTTACGGCGGACACATAGTTTTGGAATGTGCAGCGGGTGCTGTGAGACTCTTTGGTCCAGCTTATCTATCCCGATTCAACCAAACATTCACCTGTAAAGAAGGAGAGAAAACAAACATGGTAAAATTAACTTATGTTCAGTGCCACGATCGAAAAAATGGAAAGCATATAACTTTTTTTTTGATTTTTCATACTTGTATTCATACGGAAAAGAAGACAGTACACCACCATATACAAGCAAAGAAAAAAGGAGAATGCAGAAGACACTGCTGTGTCACGCCGTCTTCAACCTCGAGATCCACCATCGCGCGCGACCTCCGCCGCCGGAGACGACAGAAGAAGCGACCGCCCGGAGACCTTGCCCATGGAACAGAAGAGCTCCATGCCCGAAGGCATTGAAGAGCCGCAGCAGCCACCAGCTCCGACGAGCTGGATCTGAAGACGGAGGTCGTCCATCGGCCGGGGACCTGCCCCGAGCATCTTACGCCCCAGATCTGGGGCCAGCGCCACAGATCAACCGCCTGCACACCACCCTCCCCCACAGCAGCCTCCCCGCACCTCCACTTCCGACACCACCACTCGCAGTACCCGGGGACGAACGAGGCCAGCGGATCCGCAGATCCCCGGCCTCCAGAAGTCGCGCGCGCCACGTCGAAGACCCGAAGAGCTCCGCCGCCGGTGAAGGAGCACGCCGACACCAAACTCCTCGCCGACACCGTCGCCAACACCACAACGCCGCCGGGAGGATCCCTACCAAACCCTACACTATGTACAAGCCGAGATCCGGGGTTCCCCCATCCTCCCGCCGCCGGAGCGGCCGGCGGAGGAAGAGGGAACCCGCGGTTCACCGGCGAGCGAGGTGGGTTGACGGGGAGGAGCCCAAAAATCGCCTTTTACACTGTAGCAGTGAGGGGAACGGCGTAGCGAATCGCAATATTATCTCTCTAGCACGGAAAGCATATAACTAGGTACATACTAAGTGCAGATTCAGTCAAAATAAGTCTACTACCGATGGAATTCAAGCAACCCTTCCAACAAGCAGTTCCGTTATTTCCTATTCAACCTTATTGCAACTGGAAGAAGAAAATCGTTTATGCTCCAGAGCTCCAGTGATCTCGCCCATTTAAAAATATTAAAAAATATATTTAAAAGTTTCAAAACAATCTGAAAAAATCATGCATGTTCTCAATGATATGTCCTACCAGCGTGCAAAATATCAATGCAAAATAAAATGCATTTTGACCTACACGAAAATGACAAAAGTTGGAAATTTGAAACTATATATTGTGCACTATACTCAGATCTGCACATTTCTCATTTTTGTATAGCTCTAATCGTAAGGTATTTTGCACTAAGATTTTACACGTTTGTAGGATATATCATTGAGAATATGCATGATTTTTTGCAGATTTTTTTAAAACTTGTAAATATGTATTTTAATTTTTTGAAATGGGCGAGATCACCGGAACTCGGGAGCACCAAATCCCCACTCGACTGGAAGCCGTTAAATAAGCTGAAAAGAACTAGCTAATTATAAGCTTATTTACTTAGAGGGCTTTGGCAGCTCAGCTCTTTTAACTGAATCATGCTTTTCTTAAAAGGCCTGCTTGGAATGAGCGTAAAAGTGGGCACAATATCTAGCTCAACTTTGAACTATATACCGATGACCACACAATTTGTGCATCTATTCAAACAACACATGAAGAATAAAAACGGAAGCATACATTTTTACATGTCCAAATGTATGTGCGTGTTTTTTAGCCGTCTGCGTATGTACTATGTTTCTCAAAACAAAAATAAAAACAAAAACAATCGACCAGCTCTAGGTGTGCAACGTTATGTCAAGCTTGTGGCTTGCGTTCTATCAGCTTGGAACCAACAAGTATTTCGACAGGTGACCAGCTGTAGATGTGTGAGGTAAAGGATACCGGAAATGCCACTCAGAGCATCTCTAGCAGATACCGGAAAAACGGAACCTGAAAACGCGTTCTCCAGTTGAACCGCAAATGATTTTGCGGCATCACGTTGTGCAGTACAGATTTCTTAAAAACATATCTAAAATGTTTTTTTCTTTCTTCATCTTGCATAATGAGTCTCTCTGTTACATACAAGCTGAGCGCCGTCGGAGGAAGCATGTAGCGCCCCGACCCGACTAGTATACACTGATGCTACGTGTCACCGGTTAAGCGATACAAGCGGAGGTTACGGGTTTACCAATCCCCGGCCAAAACCTTTGGCAGGCGTTGCTGGGCACACCGCTCCCAACAACACAACACCCCGATTGATGCCTTAACACGGGCGCAACCCTCAAGGCATAATAGTAAGATCGAGACTTGTGGAACAACTGGCACTTCACAGACTCTACGACACAAATCATATAGTTCAATCTCTTATAATAGAGAAAAATAGCAAATTACACATCAGAGGTCACAGACCCAACATTACAACATGCGGAAGCAATTTAGGTTGTTCTAAACAACAAGATCCAAATTATGGCCTAAGAGGCCTACAAATAAACATCACAGCGCCAGCTATTCCGAGATGTCCCAAGCTGCCACCTGGGAACCCCAGACTACTCGTCGACGTCCACAAAGAACCCACCTTCGAAGTCGGTGAAGTCCTCCTCTGAAACAAAAGCAAAGACGTTGAGTTCGACGAACTCGCAAGATTAAATATAGAGCTTTAGCTCGATGAGGCTTTCAAAGTTGTAGGCTGTTTGCATAAAGCTGATTTTATTTATAAAAACACAACTCCATGGCATCGACTATTAGAACATTTTCAAAGAGGGGTAAGAAGTACTCTTTTCTCTTGAGGTCACCTTCCTCAACATCAACCAACATCACCATTGTACCTGTTCATCAAAGGCACCTCCCCGAATCACCCTCGAGGAAGTCAACCTTGCATTCGTGAAATTGGTACCTCTAGTACCCAAGTTTTAGTCATTCCGTTAAAGTTATTCTATGATCATCGTCCATTCCCAAGTCGTCCGTAACCGTGGACACGGCTTTTCGAAAAGATTTAACCCTGCAGGGGTGTACAAATGTTTGCCACGCGTACCGTCCGGCCCATTACCTGCGCATTAGCTCTCTTCCTTGGAAAGCCGGCTGGGTGGGAGCGGTGTCGACTTCTCCCTCGTTAAAGACTTTCCAGGATCATCAGTGGCAGTAGGGCTGCCAGGATCACAACACCCCGCCCCACGGCCACTTATTTTCCTAACACCACCATCCTCATCTCAGTTCCAACCACCATCACGCACGCGCAAATGGAAAGCCAAACTAGAGGACCCTGGCTAGCCCCGCTCGAGTTATTTAGTCTATGAGGGTTCCTGCAATTGCATAGGCCTCACGCATGGTTGCACGCTCAGTCTTGGTTCAGGAGGTACAGAACTCGCACCTAGGCGGCAAGAACGAGACAACCCACCACATTCCATGTGGCCTCTCATTCCCACCTTCTTAGCATTTTATTATCCATCTCCACAATTCTCCACCATGAACATCACTGTCACAAGTTAACACCTGTTTCCAGCATTCACCATCCCTAGTACAACTAGACATTTCACTAAGCATGGCTAAGCACTTGCATAGCATAGTAAGTATTTCATGGCCAACAATACAAACCTATAGTAATAGGGCGGTAAAACAGGTATTGGCAACAGGATTCTAATGCAACTAGTAGGATACTCTAATCCAGACAAAAGACATTTAGAACCGCATGCAATATTATAGTGGAGAAAATAACTGCGGAAAATAGGATAAGATATGCTCAGAGGGGGGATTACGCTTGCCTTGTTCAGAGTGCTGGTAGTACTGCTCGGCGGGGTATTGAGGTGGAACCCCGTCTGCTTGATCTAACGAAGCACACACGGAAAAACAAATCAATCACCACACATGCTCACAATGCGATGCACACACACATGATGACATGTCATGTTTATGCAATGATAGCATCATTTAGTTCATCTAGCAAGATTAAATGGAGAGCCAAATAATTAGGGCAATTATTCGGAAGCAACCCCATATTTCACTTTATGACCACATTGCTCCTACATTTAATACATTACTAAGAAGTGACTCAAAATGCATGAACATGGCATGAAAGGATAGGGTTTGTTCCTCTGATCATTTTGGTACCTCATTTGTAATTTTCCGAGTACCGACGAATAGTTAGTGAATTAAATAATTATTCGAATTTAATTCTTTTAATCAATTTAGGAATAACCTCAAATAAATATTTGTGATCATGATGTGAGATTAGCATGGTTTGATAACATTTGAACTGCTGATCATTTTGATACCTTATTTGTAAATTTTGGATCAATATTTAATTAGTTATCAAATATTTAAAAATTGTTTTATTTTCCAAAAAGGAAAAATAAAACTGTAGACAGGCCGGTCCACAGCCCGGCTGGGCCGGCTAACAGACCGGGCAGGCTCCAGAGGGCTCCGGCCTCTCGGCCGGTTTGGGCCGGCCCAGCAGCCGGTCACGGGCCCGAGCCAGACGGCACACAGGCCGGCTATGCCGTCTCCACGGCCGGGCAAATGCGACGAGACGATGCTGTGCACGGCTACGGCGGCTCCGGCGAGCAGCACGGCACGGGGAGGAGCTAGGAGGAGAGGGGAGGGTGCCGCGGCACGGAGTGCTCACCCTCGGGTCGCTGGAGAGGTCTCGGACGGCGGAGGGAGGTCGTCGGCGACTAAATCGAGCGCGGCGGAGCTCGTACGGCCGCGCGAGGACACGGAGTTGGCGGTGGCGATGCTGGGCCTCCCGCCTCGATTCCTTTGGCGGAGGGGTTCCAGGCGACACGGCGGAGCCGGCGGTGCCCTTCAAGTTGGACGGCGAAGCTCCAATCGACGACGATGCGCCGGCGGCAACCTAGCTAGGTCACGGGCTCAGGGGGGAGCATAGAGAGAGGGGAAACGGGGAACTCGGGGGAGTGAGCAGGCGCGGCCTCGTGCGCCCTTCTTCTGCAGGTGGTGGCAGCGAGGGGAGGGCCCGGCGCGGCGTGCGGCAGTGGTGCTGGTCCGGCGGGAGCGACGGCTTCGGTCGCTACAGCATCGAGCTACAGGAAGGAGATGAAGACCTTTCGCGAATAACCCCCTGGCATCACTTTCTTGAATTACAAAAAGGTCCAGCAACTACTTTGGCGATTTAAAAGAGGCACTTACACATTTTTATAAATTCTGAAAATATTCGTGGAGACTCTCACAATAATATTGAAGCTCCCCATGATTTTAGTTTGAATTTTGGGAAAGTTTAACTTGGGTTCAAGAATAGGATTTGATTTGAACCACTTTTGGATTCTCAAATTCCTTTCTTCATTGGCACCATGTGGAAATTGATATTTGGTTAGAGAAAGTAAACTTGGAACTTCCTAAACAATTTGGAAGTTCAAGTTTTTTAAAAAGTTTGCCAAGTTTAACAATTGCATTTTGGGTTTAAGTTGGAGAAGGTTTTGCTTCCCCAATTTAAATGCTTGCATATGTTGGTTTGTTTATTAGAAGTAACAATTTTATATGCATGCCATGATGCAAACAAGAATGCAAAAGTGGAAAAATTCTTCGTATTTTCCATTACAGAGCTGGGGCTGTTACAATTCTACCCCCCTTACAGGAATCTCGTCCCGAGATTCTAAGATTGCGAAAAGAAGTCGGGATACTCCTCGCGAAGACTAGACTCTCGTTCCCAAGTTGCTTCATCCTCGGAATGATGAGACCACTGAATTTTGAGGAACTTGGTGGTCTTGTTGCGGGTCTTCCTTTCGGCTTCATCCAAGACGCGGATAGGATGCTCACGATAAGTGAGGTCTTCTTGTAGATCTAGCTCCTCATGATTGACCCCATGGATAGGATCCTTGAAACAACGGCGGAGTTGGGAGACATGGAACACATCATGCACATTCGGAAATTTGACCGGCAACTCCAACTTATAAGAAAGATCTCCTCGCTTTTCCAGGACGGTGAACGGACCGACATAGCGAGGGGCCAATTTTCCTTTTATTCCGAAGCGGCGAACGCCTCGAAGGGGAGAGACACGGAGATAAGCTTTATCACCAATTTCATAGTGAATCTCCTGATGGTGCTTGTCATAGTAGCTCTTCTGCCTTGACTGGGCAATTTTCAGATTCTCTCGTATGATTCTGACCTTCTCCTCAGCTTCATTGATCACATCCGGACCAAAGAGTGCTCTCTCTCCGGTCTCAGACCAATTCAGCGGAGTGCGGCATTTTCTTCCATATAGAGCCTCGAAGGGAGCCATGCCCAGACTAGCTTGATAGCTGTTGTTGTAGGAGAACTCCGCGAAAGGGAGATACTTTTCCCAACCTTGGCCAAAAGAGATGACACATGCCCGAAGCATGTCTTCCAAACTTGATTCACTCTTTCAGTCTGACCATCAGTCTGGGGGTGGTAAGCGGTACTGAAGTTGAGACGGGACCCCATAGCAGTTTGGAAACTGTGCCAGAACTTGGAGACGAAGATACTTCCACGGTCCGATATGATCCTCAAAGGGACCCCATGCAATGGAACAATACGAGCCAATATAAGTCAGCAAGTTGACTTGCCGTATCTCATCACGGACTGGTAGGAAGTGGGCAACCTTGGAAAGACGATCAATGATTACCCAAATTGCATTGTTGCCCTTGGAGACCTGGGAAAACCGGTGATGAAGTCCATCCCAATTTCATCCCATTTCCACTCGGGACAGCAATAGGGCGGAGAGTGCCAGGAGGTCTTTGATGTTCAGCTTTTACCCGACGACAGGTGTCGCATTCAGCAACAAACTTGGCGATTTCCCGTTTCATACGAGTCCACCAGAATTGTGGTCGAAGGTCTTGGTACATCTTGGTACTACCGGGATGGATAGAGAGAGGTGTATCATGAGCCTCCTGAAGGATCAGCTCTCTCAATTTCCGCTTCTTGGGTACCACTAGACGGTCACCGAAATAAACAACTCCGGATTCATCGACAGAGAAGCATTTGTACTTCCCGCTAGCAATATTGTCCTTGATTTTCAGAATACCCTTGTCACGCTTCTGAGCATCCTTGATCTGGTCTACAAGAGTAGATTTGATCTCCAGATTTGCTAGATAGCCGGAGGGAACCATTTCCAAGTTCAAACGGGAGAATTCTTCATGAAGGGAAGGTTGGGCTTGTTCAATCATCAGATTGTTGCAATAGGACTTCCGACTTAGCGCGTCAGCCACGACGTTTGCTTTGCCGGGTTGATAGTTCAGACTCACATTAGTCCGTGATTAACTCCAACCAACGCCTTTGCCTGAGATTTAAATCCGGCTGGGTGAAGAGGTATTTCAGACTCTTGTGATCCGAGAAGATCTCGCAACGGTTACCAAACAGGTATGGTCTCCATTGCTTCAAAGCATAGACCACAGCGGCAAGCTCTAGATCATGAGTTGGGTAGTTGAGCTCATGCGGCTTAATTGGCGAGAAGCATAGCCACCACATGGCCATCTTGCATTAGCACACAGCCCAAACCTTGTAGAGAGGCGTCACAGAAGACGACGAAATCCTTGCTGTGTCCGGCAGGACAAGCACAGGAGCGGACGTGAGTTTGGCTTTCAGGGCTTGGAAGCTCTCTTCAGCTTCGGCAGTCCATACGAACTTTCTATCCTTCTTGAGAAGGTCAGTCAATGCCTTGGCTATTTTGGAGAAAGCTTCGATGAATCGGCGGTAGTAACCCGCCAATCCGAGAAAGCTACGAATGTCCTTGACTGACATTGGAGTTTTCCAGTCTAGAATAGCTTGAATTTTGTCGGGGATGACTTCCACACCATTGGCAGATATTACATGTCCAAGGAAGACAAGTTTATCCAACCAAAACTCACACTTGGAGAACTTGGCATAAGACGGTGTTCACGAAGCCGTGTCAGAACCAACCGAAGGTGTTCATCATGCTCTTCGTCGGTTTTAGAATAGATGAGGATGTCATCGATGTAAATGACGACAAACTTATCAAGATAATCCATGAAAATGGAATTCATGAGCCTCATGAAAGTAGCTGGAGCATTTGTGAGACCAAAGGACATGACGGTATACTCATATGAGCCATAGCGAGTAACAAATGCCGTCTTTGGGATATCCTCCTTTCTGATCTTTATTGATGGTACCCTGACCTCAGATCCATCTTGGAGAATACTCTTGCACCAGCTAACTGATCCAACAGATCATTGATCCGGGGAATAGGATACTTGTTCTTGATTGTCACCGCATTCAACGGCCTATAATCAGAGACCAAGCGAGGAACGTTGAATCCCTCTTCTTGACAAAGAGTACCGGACAACCCCAAGGTGAACTGCTAGGCTGAATAAACTCCTTGCTAACAGCTCATCAATTTGCTCTTTCAACAGAGCCAACTCTTCCGCAGGCATACGGTAGGGCTTCTTGGAAATTGGAGCAGTACCGGGAAGCAAGTCTATGACAAACTCCACACTTCGATCAGGTGGCATGCCAGGCAATTCTTCTGGGAACACATCCGGGAAGTCACACACCACGTGTATGTCCTGGATTTCAGGAGGGGACAAGCCTTCCATGAAACATAGGGTGATCTCCGGGGAGAGGGGATTGTCTGATGATGGAGGTCCTGAATATGTAGCCCAAAACTGCACATCGTAACCGGAAGGGTGGGTCACGGTGATGGACTTAGCAGCACAGTCGAGATTAGCATGGTATCTTGCTAACCAGTCCATGCCCAGTATGGCATCAAGGCCCTTCGACCTCAAGGCTATCAACGGGAAAGGGAAGGACAGGGATGCTATGATAATCTGGACCTCAGGAGTAACGCCATCGGTTTGCCATTTGGAGCCAGGAGTAGAGATCATCAAGGGACTGCTCATCTTCTCAAACGGTATTTGGTGATCTTTTGCAAACGCAATAGAGATGAATGAATGCGATGCTCCAGAATCAAACAAAACGGTAGCAAGATGGTTGTTGATTCGAAGCTCACCCATAAGAACGCCGGATCCTCTTCAGCTTCTTCAGCAGAGACATGGTTCAGGCGACCACGCACAATAGGTCCAGCCTTGCCAGCTGGAGTGGCAGGGGCTCGTGCAGGTGTCCCTGAGATAGGAACCTTCTGTGGGCACTCCCTGGAGTAGTGGCCAGCCTGGCCACAAGTGAAGCACGTGAGCCCAGGTGGAGCGGTGAGTAGAAGACGGTTCCCACTTCCGCTTGCCCCAAGTGTCGGAGTAGAGGAGCGTGGCGGTGGGGGCCTGTATCCCGCGGCTCTCGGCATGAACGGAGCACGTGGCACGGCGCTGTAAGGAACAAACACCCTGCGCTTCTTGCTCTCAGAACCCGAGGAACTCTGGTGGTCCCCGTGTGCGGGCCTCTTGGAAGCTTCCAATTCCTTTCTTCCTTGCTCGAGAGTGAAAGCCTGGTTGAACAGCTCCTGATAGGTTTGGAACCTGAAGGGCAAAAGCTCATAGCGGAGCTGCGGAGTCAGACCCTTGCGGAACAGCTCTTGCTTGTCAGCATCATTTGTCACGTCCCTTGGGGCGTAACGAGAGAGATGGTTGAACTCTCGACCATAAGTACGGATGTCCATACGTCCCTGTTGCAAGTCCAGGAACTCCCTCCTCTTCAAATCCATGATCGGCTGAGGAATGTACTCCGCACGGAAGGCAGTGCGAAAATCAGCCCATGTGAAGACATGGTTGGCTGGGAACAAAGCCACATGGCTTTCCCACCAACAGCCAGCTGCACCAACCAGGAGGTAGGTGGCAAAGTTGACTTGTTCAGCCACTGGGACATGCAGCGCGGAGAACTTGCGCTCCAGAGCTCGAAGCCAATCATCAGCTTCTAGTGGTTCCTTAGCCTCAGCAAAAGTGGGTGGCTGGGAACGCAGGAACTCAGTGAGGGTGTTGCACTCATTCCTCCGTGCATTCTGCTGCACCAACTGCTCAAGCAGTCGCTCATTGCGCCCACGGTTCTCCTCAATGGCCATCAAGACTTGAGCCATCGAGGGTGGTGGCGGCAGATCATCCTCATTATTGTCGTGGTTACCACGGCCTGTGCGGCCTCCTCCTCGAGCCATTCTGAAGATTTGACAATGACACAATTAGTATCTATCTCCAAATGGTTGGGACAAAAGCATTAGTGACAACTCAAGTACACAGACTAGAGACAATAATACTTTGGGTAACAATGAACAAAGGATCGAATGAGATGGGACTTGGGTTAAAGATCAGCATCATGTACTACTAGTAAGAACTAGTTGGCACAATCCGGGACCTTTTGTTCAAGCCCTTGGGATAACACCCGAAGAAAGGAACAAAGACTCGGCTCGACACGGATAACAAGATTCGCAAACATGTAACCCGAAATCGGATGGTAGCGCGGCGGAGCAACTGGGCACATAACACTAAAGGTAGAACCAACCCCGAGATTCCTAATCATTTTGAATTAAGAGGCGAGAAGTAAAAACTTTAACTCAAATCGAGGTAAGATTGCTCCGAGATTAGAGGGTAACCAGATAAGGAGTAAAAAGAATCCTAAGATGGTTTTCGCAACTCATTTTTAGGTTCAAAATATTTTCACAAACACTAGACTCAACATCGACCAGTAGAAAGGGTTTCCTACAGGCAGTACTGCTCTGATACCAACTTGTAGCGCCCCGACCCGACTAGTATACACTGATGCTACGTGTCACCGGTTAAGCGATACAAGCGGAGGTTACGGGTTTACCAATCCCCGGCCAAAACCTTTGGCAGGCGTTGCTGGGCACACCGCTCCCAACAACACAACACCCCGATTGATGCCTTAACACGGGCGCAACCCTCAAGGCATAATAGTAAGATCGAGACTTGTGGAACAACTGGCACTTCACAGACTCTACGACACAAATCATATAGTTCAATCTCTTATAATAGAGAAAGATAGCAAATTACACATCAGAGGTCACAGACCCAACATTACAACATGCGGAAGCAATTTAGGTTGTTCTAAACAACAAGATCCAAATTATGGCCTAAGAGGCCTACAAATAAACATCACAGCGCCAGCTATTCCGAGATGTCCCAAGCTGCCACCTGGGAACCCCAGACTACTCGTCGACGTCCACAAAGAACCCACCTTCGAAGTCGGTGAAGTCCTCCTCTGAAACAAAAGCAAAGACGTTGAGTTCGACGAACTCGCAAGATTAAATATAGAGCTTTAGCTCGATGAGGCTTTCAAAGTTGTAGGCTGTTTGCATAAAGCTGATTTTATTTATAAAAACACAACTCCATGGCATCGACTATTAGAACATTTTCAAAGAGGGGTAAGAAGTACTCTTTTCTCTTGAGGTCACCTTCCTCAACATCAACCAACATCACCATTGTACCTGTTCATCAAAGGCACCTCCCCGAATCACCCTCGAGGAAGTCAACCTTGCATTCGTGAAATTGGTACCTCTAGTACCCAAGTTTTAGTCATTCCGTTAAAGTTATTCTATGATCATCGTCCATTCCCAAGTCGTCCGTAACCGTGGACACGGCTTTTCGAAAAGATTTAACCCTGCAGGGGTGTACAAATGTTTGCCACGCGTACCGTCCGGCCCATTACCTGCGCATTAGCTCTCTTCCTTGGAAAGCCGGCTGGGTGGGAGCGGTGTCGACTTCTCCCTCGTTAAAGACTTTCCAGGATCATCAGTGGCAGTAGGGCTGCCAGGATCACAACACCCCGCCCCACGGCCACTTATTTTCCTAACACCACCATCCTCATCTCAGTTCCAACCACCATCACGCACGCGCAAATGGAAAGCCAAACTAGAGGACCCTGGCTAGCCCCGCTCGAGTTATTTAGTCTATGAGGGTTCCTGCAATTGCATAGGCCTCACGCATGGTTGCACGCTCAGTCTTGGTTCAGGAGGTACAGAACTCGCACCTAGGCGGCAAGAACGAGACAACCCACCACATTCCATGTGGCCTCTCATTCCCACCTTCTTAGCATTTTATTATCCATCTCCACAATTCTCCACCATGAACATCACTGTCACAAGTTAACACCTGTTTCCAGCATTCACCATCCCTAGTACAACTAGGCATTTCACTAAGCATGGCTAAGCACTTGCATAGCATAGTAAGTATTTCATGGCCAACAATACAAACCTATAGTAATAGGGCGGTAAAACAGGTATTGGCAACAGGATTCTAATGCAACTAGTAGGATACTCTAATCCAGACAAAAGACATTTAGAACCGCATGCAATATTATAGTGGAGAAAATAACTGCGGAAAATAGGATAAGATATGCTCAGAGGGGGGATTACGCTTGCCTTGTTCAGAGTGCTGGTAGTACTGCTCGGCGGGGTATTGAGGTGGAACCCCGTCTGCTTGATCTAACGAAGCACACACGGAAAAACAAATCAATCACCACACATGCTCACAATGCGATGCACACACACATGATGACATGTCATGTTTATGCAATGATAGCATCATTTAGTTCATCTAGCAAGATTAAATGGAGAGCCAAATAATTAGGGCAATTATTCGGAAGCAACCCCATATTTCACTTTATGACCACATTGCTCCTACATTTAATACATTACTAAGAAGTGACTCAAAATGCATGAACATGGCATGAAAGGATAGGGTTTGTTCCTCTGATCATTTTGGTACCTCATTTGTAATTTTCCGAGTACCGACGAATAGTTAGTGAATTAAATAATTATTCGAATTTAATTCTTTTAATCAATTTAGGAATAACCTCAAATAAATATTTGTGATCATGATGTGAGATTAGCATGGTTTGATAACATTTGAACTGCTGATCATTTTGATACCTTATTTGTAAATTTTGGATCAATATTTAATTAGTTATCAAATATTTAAAAATTGTTTTATTTTCCAAAAAGGAAAAATAAAACTGTAGACAGGCCGTCCACAGCCCGGCTGGGCCGGCTAACAGACCGGGCAGGCTCCAGAGGGCTCCGGCCTCTCGGCCGGTTTGGGCCGGCCCAGCAGCCGGTCACGGGCCCGAGCCAGACGGCACACAGGCCGGCTATGCCGTCTCCACGGCCGGGCAAATGCGACGAGACGATGCTGTGCACGGCTACGGCGGCTCCGGCGAGTAGCACGGCACGGGGAGGAGCTAGGAGGATAGGGGAGGGTGCCGCGGCACGGAGTGCTCACCCTCGGGTCGCTGGAGAGGTCTCGGACGGCGGAGGGAGGTCGTCGGCGACTAAATCGAGCGCGGCGGAGCTCGTACGGCCGCGCGAGGACACGGAGTTGGCGGCGGCGATGCTGGGCCTCCCGCCTCGATTCCTTTGGCGGAGGGGTTCCAGGCGACACGGCGGAGCCGGCGGTGCCCTTCAAGTTGGACGGCGAAGCTCCAATCGACGACGATGCGCCGGCGGCAACCTAGCTAGGTCACGGGCTCAGGGGGGGAGCATAGAGAGAGGGGAAACGGGGAACTCGGGGAGTGAGCAGGCGCGGCCTCGTGCGCCCTTCTTCTGCAGGTGGTGGCAGCGAGGGGAGGGCCCGGCGCGGCGTGCGGCAGTGGTGCTGGTCCGGCGGGAGCGACGGCTTCGGTCGCTACAGCATCGAGCTACAGGGAAGGAGATGAAGACCTTTCGCGAATAACCCCCTGGCATCACTTTCTTGAATTACAAAAAGGTCCAGCAACTACTTTGGCGATTTAAAAGAGGCACTTACACATTTTTATAAATTCTGAAAATATTCGTGTAGACTCTCACAATAATATTGAAGCTCCCCATGATTTTAGTTTGAATTTTGGGAAAGTTTAACTTGGGTTCAAGAATAGGATTTGATTTGAACCACTTTTGGATTCTCAAATTCCTTTCTTCATTGGCACCATGTGGAAATTGATATTTGGTTAGAGAAAGTAAACTTGGAACTTCCTAAACAATTTGGAAGTTCAAGTTTTTTAAAAAGTTTGCCAAGTTTAACAATTGCATTTTGGGTTTAAGTTGGAGAAGGTTTTGCTTCCCCAATTTAAATGCTTGCATATGTTGGTTTGTTTATTAGAAGTAACAATTTTATATGCATGCCATGATGCAAACAAGAATGCAAAAGTGGAAAAATTCTTCGTATTTTCCATTACAGAGCTGGGGCTGTTACAAAGCACTCTAGCTCCCATCGCCGCCCCCGCGCGGGTTGGGTCCTCGCCTGGCCCTCGTAGCGCTGGCCTCCTCCGCCTCGACCCGCCTCCTCCCGTGGAGGTACTCCCATGGAGAGCTTGGCTATGGAGCTAGGTGCTTCATAGAGGTGCTTCCATGGGGCTGCGAGCACGGCCACCCATGCTCGGCTCGGGCCCTCACCTAGCTCTTTTAGTGCAGGCCTCCCCCATCTCGACATGCCTCCTCCCGTGGAGGTTGTCCCATGGAGAGCTTGGCCATCGAGGTGCTTCCATGGTGCTGCGAGCACATGCCACGATTTCACACAAAATTGGTCAGAATCAAACCTCCTCGTCGGGAATCAAAGATTGACGCCGGAATCGAGTCTTCTCGTCGTGGAAGAGATCGGGAGTTACCGGTGTCGATGCCGATGGGAGCGTTGACTCGTTTCGGTATGTCCGGTTTGGGACCGGTAAATCGACTCCAAAACAGGTTCTATGGTGGTACTAAGTGATAATATCCGGGGAGATGGAAAATATTTTTCGGTTAACCCCATTTTAAGGGATCTGTTCGGTGCGTATTTTTCAACCGTAGCTACAAATATTCAAGTTTAACCACTTTTATCGGATGCTAGAGATAGCTCTCAAATGCCTTTTCACTCTTGTACCAAACCTATATACCCGACCGACCGCGCCATCAGGGAGGCACAGTGCATTTCCTCTCCCAATAACTACGCACTGCGCGCAACAAGGAGCTAGGCTGCAATACGCACAGGCTGCAGCTTGCTAGGCGCTAGATCCATCTATTGTTTGTTTGTTTGGAATAGCTTATCACGTGTACCACGCGACTCTTGCTCGCTTGCACTCAATGCATAAGGACCAAATTATTTGGACCGGCCAGACAATTGGTTTTACTGGGCCGTCCTCTCGTGCCGGGTCATGTACGTCCTGCCTTCACTCTGTATAAGTGGGCGCGCTCACGGCTGTCGACCATCGCCCCACCCGTGTCCATATAATTTAATCGGTATGTCGCTACTTTCCATGCATCTAAACCTGCTCATGCTAACCGGCATCCACTTCGCCAATTAAGCCCACTAACTTCCTCACGTCACACTAGTACACAAAGAAAAGGAGCAGCCAGCTTCGTTAGGCAAGTACACAAACAAACGAGCAGCTAGCTTCGTCACGTCACATTAGTGCACAATAAAAGGCATTCGGCCACATACAAACTGTACAATAATCAGTACAAGCATCTCATTATTATACAGGAAAAGCCCATCGGTACAAACTTGAAAACACATGCCGTGCTATAAGCAGCAACAAGTACCAAATTCTCTCTTGAACGTCCGAGAAGATCCGACGATTCTTAATCCTACCAAACTACATATTCTACCAAAACCATGGAATCCCCTCTCACATCCAAGTTTACTTTATATATGGCGATTGAGCACCACCATGTCTGATATTGCAAGAAAACCTTGTTCGGAAGATGCTCAAGATCCAAAATAGTGCCAGCAAGCACGAAGAAGGCATAAGAAATGATCAGCATGTAACTAAAGTACAGAATGCCTGAAACAAGCTTTGTGATCTCCAGCTTGTTGATTTGTGCTTGCAACCTGCGGACAAGGACAAATAATTATTGGCTAACAAAGTTGTGAGCTGGAATCATATTGCATCTATAGTATTAAAACAACAAGATACAAGTAATTAATCTGATCAAATGCATGGCACTTGTTCACCTCACATACACACAAATGTACAGAACGATGAAAATAGGCTAAATTGGTGACAGGCAAGAGATGTACCGAATGATGAAACTAGGCTAGATTGGTGGCAGTCAAGAGATGTCAGTACTCAGTACAGAATGTGTAATACTAGTAAATTTGATCTGTTTGGAAACCACCATATATCTAGTTACCGCAATCATGCATGCAGTTCTAATTAACTCAGTTATATTGATTACAATAACTAGTTAATTAACTCCGCTTGTGTCCTTGCCGCCGCCGGAGCTGAGCCTGATGAAGTACTTGAAGCTAGATGCAATATTACAGTGAATCAATCTTGAGAAGAGTCAACTACTGAAGTGTTAATTAGTCTCTGCTAGTAGCATGTGGTATCTAAAATAACTACCATTTGTTTGTTTCATTTGCGCTGCAACATTCATTCATTCATTCATTCGAGACAGACAAACAAGCAGGCAGTCAAGCAAAGATACTACTGTACTAGTAGTACATACACAAGCGGCCGACTTGCCACAGCCTCACATATACATGCAGAGAAACAATCGAGTGAGTCCATCAGCTAAACAAAACTAGTGTCACTCAACTGTAGGAACTAAGTACTCCACTGAACAAAAATACTCTCTAGTCTCTCATGTACTGACAAAAATATATACTTCAGTAATGTACTACTCCCTCCGTTGCAGGAACTAAGTACTCCACTCAAAACATCTGTCACTATGTTTTGTGACTTTTATCTAAGGATTTAAGCACTAAATTCAGATGAGTAATCTGCACTGAATTTATATCCCTGTTCTGACCAAGATGGACATTAGATGATGAATAGTAGCACTTTTGACTGCCATTTGAAACACATGAATTGTGAACTGAAACTATTGCAGTACATTTTCCAAAGAACTAGCTAGTGATGCCTAAATTATATAAAGCACTAACGCACATCCCGTGAATCCTACACACTAACACATGGTATGAACTGAAGGTGATGTTGTGTTCATCATATTTGAAAGAAACGATGTCTGCCATTGTTTTCATGATTGCCTGACTGAAGAGCTTCCTCTCTGCACTATAGCTTTGCAGCAAAAGGTGGACATAAACAGCTACGACTACAAGAGAATTCCCAAAATAAAGGAAATTAAGTGAAGCAAAGCATCTATATATAGCGAATTAGGCTGAGGATCCTTGAGATGTACTAGTAGGAATCAGTGTTTGTAGCGAAATGAGAGAGCCATGGCATAGCTGTGAGACTTTTGTGGTAATGGTGAGTGCCGCAATCCTCAACTTCATGTACAACTCGATTCAATTTTGTAAGAAACACTTTCTCAGATCTACAGGGAGAGAGTGAGAAGGAGGAGTGAAAAGACAAGGATGTCACCTAGGGGGGGGGGGGGGGGGGGGGTGAATAGGCGATTTAAAACTTTTCCGGTTTAGACTTGATAATTGCGTAATAAAACTAGATGTTTAAATTAACAAGCGAACAACCTAAATAAACTAGGCTCACCTATGTGCACCAACAACTTATGCTAAGCAAGACAAACAATAAGGTGATAGCAAGATAGAATACTTCAAGCACGAAGGCTATCACAATGTAAAGTGCATAAGTAAAGAGCTCGGGTATAGAAATAACCGAGGCACGCGGAGACGAGAATGTATTCCCGAGTTCCTCCTTTTTAGGAGAGTACGTCTCGTTGGAGAGGTGTGAACCAACACAATGGTTCAACAACCACAAAGGTTTCACCTTCTTCTCCGATGAACCGCACCACAAAGGTTTGGTTCACCTTCCACTATCGGAATCCTTTGAGGCGGAAATCCGGAGCCTTTCAACAACGATCCGGGGCACAACCCACAATGGGATTGGGGGCTGATACGTCTCCAACGTATCCATAATTTCTGCTGTTCCATGCTTATATTATACCATTTGCTACATGTTTTATATACACCTCGTATCACTTTTATGCATTTTCTGGGACTAACCTATTAACAAGATGCCACAGTGCCAGTTCCCTGTTTTCTGCTGTTTTTGGTTTCAGAAAGTTACTTCTGGAAATATTCTCGGAATTGCACGAAACAAAAGGCCAGGTCCCTATTTTTCCAGCACGTACACGGAGTCCGAAGGAGAGACGAAGGAGAGCCACGAGGTGGCCAAACCACCTGGCGGCGCGGCAGTGGGCCCAGCCGCGCCTGCCTGTGGTTTGGGCCCCTCGGGGGTCCGCCGACATCGCCCCTTCGCCTATTTATTCCCCGAGACGCGAAAACCCTAAAACACCGAGCCTTTCATCCAGAACATATTCGCTGCCGCCGCCGTCGTCAACCCTAACTCGGGGGGTTTCTGAAGCTCTTCCCGGCACCCTGCCGGAGAGGGGAATCATCACCGGAGGGCTCTACATCGCCATGCCCGCCTCCGGAGTGATGCGTGAGTAGTTCATCCTTGGACTATGGGTCCATAGCAGTAGCTAGATGGTTGTCTTCTCCACTTGTGCCATCATGTTTAGATCTTGTGAGCTGCCTATCATGGTCAAGATCATCTTATTGTAATGCTACATGTTGTGTTTGCTGGGATCTGACTTATATTGATACCTATGTGGAGCTGAATATTATATTATCATGTCTATGTCATTTGTGATCTTGCATGCTCTCCGTTACTTGTTGAAGCCTTGACCAAGTGAATACTTGTGACTCCAAGAGGGGTATTTATGCATGATAGTTGGGTTCAACCTCTATTTAACCTGGGATAGTGACAGCAAGTTCTAAGGTTGTAGATGTGTTGTTGCCACTAGGGGTAAAACAGCAATGCTTTATTCAAGGATGAATGTATTGTTTACATTACGCACATTACTTAATGCAATTGTCTGTTGCTTGCAACTTAATACTGGAAGGGGTACGGATGTTAACCGGAAAGTGGACTATTTAGGCATAGATGCATGCTGGATAGCGGTCTATGTACTTTGTCGTAATGCCCAAATGAATCTCATAGTAGACACCACAGCTCACACATGCATGTTTTATGCACTTATCAATTGTCAATTGCCCAGCTGTAATTTGTTTACCCAGCATGTTAGTTATCTTATTGGAGAGACACCACTAGTGAACTGTGGACCCCGGTCCATTCTTTTACATCTGAAATACAATCTACTGCAATCATTGTTCTCTACTGTTTTATGCAAACAAACATCATCTTCCATTCGATACGTTTAACCCTTTGTTTTCAGCAAGCCGGTGAGATTGACAACCTCACTGTTAAGTTGGGACAAAGTAATTTGGTTGTGTTGTGCAGGTTCCACGTTGGCACCGGAATCCCTGGTGTTGCGCCGCATTACACTCCTCCACCAACACCTTCGAAGCAAACCTCGTTTTCCTACTGGTTCGATTAAACCTTGGTTTCATACTGAGGGAAAACTTACTGCTGCACTCATCATACCTTCCTCTTGGGGTTCCCAACTGACGTGTGACGTACAAGCATTGTTTCTGTCACTATTGTCGGGGAGATATTCCCTCGTCAACCTAGAGCCACCAGGGGCTCCCGAACAGCTACAAGTGACCACACAAGGGTCTCAACCACCACACGGGCGTCTAGGGTCCAAAGACCCAAGAGTAACAAGTTCACAGGCTTTCAACTTCCACGAATCCTCGTGGAGAGCACACCGATGCACCAAATGCAAAAGGCAAGAGCACAAGTGCTCAAATCCTTCACTCTCAAATTCCAACAAAGCAACAAATGCTTATGGGGGAATAAGAGAGGAAGAACAAAGAGGAGATGCACCAAGAACTCCAAGATCAAGATCAACTAGGTTCCCCTCACTTAGAGGAGAAAAGGATTGGTGGAAATATAGATCTAGATCTCCTCTCACTTTCCCTCAAAGATATGCAAGAATCATGGTAGGGATTGAGAGGAAGGCAAGCTTTCAAAAGGTCAACAATGGAGGAGAGAGAGGGGAAAAACTTGCTCAAAACGTGTTGTAACCGTTGGGGAAGAAGCCCCTTTAAATAGGTTACCCGAAACCAACCGTTATGCCCAGAAACTGCGAGCCCGGCCTGGGAGCCGGTTTGGCCGGCCTAGAAACCGGCCAACCACCCGATCCGGCCGGTCTGGGAGCCGGTCTGGCCGGCCTGGGGGCTGGCCAGACAGACAAGACCGATAAAAGTGCAATATCTTTTTCATCCGGACTCCGATTTCGATGATCTTGGGCTCGTTGGAATCGTAACGAAGAGCTTTACAAGATCATGCAGAGAAACATCATAGTCCAACAATGGAGGATAAAACCAAATGGGGAAAGGTTGGACCTCTCGATAAAAGAACAACCGATAAAACCTCCAAACCAAAACCGCAATATGTTTCTCATCCGGACTCCGTTTTCTATAATCTTGGGCTTGTTAGAATACTCACAAGCTCTACAAGATCATGCATATACACATCATAGTCCATCATGTGAGGAGGAAACCAAAGTAGAGAGTTTGACCTCTCTTAGAAAAGACAAACCGGTAAAACCTCGAACATCAAAAACGCAATAAGATATCAAATGAAATCCGTTTTTGATGAACTAGAGCTTGGTATGGAGATGAACACAAGCTCTAAATTCTCACATGGATAAAAGCCAAATAAAACCAAGAAAGATGATATGCCAAAATGCAAAGGTTTGAGCTCTCCACAAAGATGCGATCAAGTTACTCACTTGAGAGCCCCTCTTGATAGTACGCCGTCTATCCTATAACCCGGTCTCCCACTAACACCGTGAGACCGGTAAAATAGAAAACCTATCAAGATCATACCTTTGCCTTGCGCATTCCACTTGAGCTCGATGATGACGATCTTGACTCTCTCAAGTTGGAACACCTTTCTTGATTGTGCTTGCTAGCACATGCTTGATGAAGACTTCTCCAAATACTCCCCCATACACCATTATGGGAGAGCCTTGCTAACTCCGTCTTCATGAATCCACTTGCACTTCATCTTCTTATCTTGATATAGATGATGGCTTGGAGATAAACATGAAGTTCACTCAATCTTCTTTTCCAAGCCATGCTTGCAATAAGCTCAACTCTTCACATGACCATTCTTCATATAAACCCTTGGATGGAACCTTGGTCATCATGTAATCTTCTAGAGTCCAACACATGAACTCCAATCTTTTCCTATGGACAAGATCTACAAGATATCTCAATGCAAACATTAGTCCATAAGGATTGTCATTAATTACCAAAACCACGCATGGGGCAACACATGCACTTTCAATCTCCCCCATTTTGGTAATTGATGACAATCCCTTTTACGAGGGTTTATATAATGAATTAAGCAACCATGCAACACAAAGAGCAAGGATGCAAGAGCATGAAAGGCAAATGCAAAGAAGAAACTAAAGCATAACACCAAATTCCCTTAAACCCTCTAAACTTCTCCCCCATTGGCATCGATTGCCGAAATGGGAGGAAAAATTTAGAAGGCCAATATAGTAAGAGCTCCCCCATAATGTGTGCATTTCTCATAATATGAGTGAAATCAAATGCACATATCCAATGACGAATAGAAGAAGGGAGATCAAACTATATTGAGGATCCAAAGATTGCAAAAGAGAAACAAATTGAAAGATACTTCGACAAAAGAAGTAACCAATCAAAGGATCCGAAAAACCAATTGAACATAAGAAGATATTATGATAAGACCAACCAAGTGTTCTAAAAACAAGAGGGAACTCCCCAAGGTACGTGCACAAGTAGGATTTGCATTTCAATATGTGTGCACAACATGGAATCCTCACTCCCTCCTAGATAATTTTGAACACAAACACAAGATGCAAATAGGTCCACAAGCTTATTAAGATGCAAACATATACCAAATGAAAAACAAAGCTTGTGCCTTTTAGAAACCACCAAAGAAACAAAAGTAATAAAAGGTGGTCACTAGATTGGAATACCAATTAAAGATGTAACTACTCTCATGTGTATAAGTTTCTAAGTAGACATCAATCATGAAGATATAAGTCCACAAAGAAACATGCACACACAAAATAGATACAACGGTGAAGAACATGATATCCAAGGAAGTCATATATATACCAATAAGATCTTGCTTAAAAGCATAGCACAAAGCTCAATTTTATCTTAAAGGATATAGATGAACTTCCAACACATCTCATCATAGCATCAAAAATATCCACAAGGGATAAGGTGAAAATGGGATGCTCCGAGAAAGATAACAAGTATCGCAAAAGGCAAATGATTTTGAAAAGCATCAATATTGCATATGTGAGACATAGAGTAGAAAGTGCTAGATTAACATATGGGATTGATGAATCATGAAAATGATTATATATATTCCCCTTGATATGTAATCATCCCGGCTTGCCCACATTTGCAAAAAGTTGTTTTGCAAGAACCAAATGAATTGCAACAAAAGAGATTCATGCCATGAAACAACCTACACAAGGTTGAAAGCTAGAAAAGTATGCATGAGGTAGATACTTGTTACCGAGATAGCATTGGTGATGTAGAAGATAAGAGTTCACGATCATCCGAGCTTGGCTCCAATAAGCACATGGTGATAACACCTTCCTTGTAAATGAGACAAGCTTCCAATGCATCTCCAATGTACCTAAAACAAATTCAAGTACAAATGGTACCCAAACTCATTGGGTCCAAAGTAGTTAGAGCAACTACAATACATAGGACAAACTCCACATAAATATGTGCATATTGATATGAAATTGAATTTCATGCACATCTTAGCCATTTAGGATTTGATGGAGTTTATCCTATATATTGGATCAACGAAAGTAAGCATGCCATAAGATATACATATAGTAAATATGCATGCACAAGACTTTCAAGAACCAAAGAGATACAATTTGGACAAAACACCAATTAAACCAAGAAAGCACACACAAGTGTGACAAGAAAAAAATTGTCCAAATTATATCAAAACCCAAATCAACACATGATTGAAGATACCACTTTGAAAAGATGCCAAATGAAAGTAAGATACCAATTGATGAAAATATCATCAAGGAATAAACCAAACCCTCTACACTTTCATGATGGCACAAAGTACCAAGACGAAAATGTTTGTCTTCCAAAGAGACACGTCATCGGGATCAAAACCAATTGAAGACAACTAATGTTCAAAAGCATATAGGATTGCTCCCCCAAGATTTGTGCATTATTTATGATCTTGCATTTGAATACAAAATGCACACAAATGGGATCATCACTCTCCATACATATTATTCAAACACTAGTCATGTTCAAGGAAAGCAATAAGATGCAAAACCAATTTAAAGAATGATGTTCTACTCAAAGTAGGATAGCTTCCCAAGAATAGTGCATTATCAAGAAGTATGACTTTTGAATGTCAATGCACAAGAATTGGATCATTGCTTTTCCTAAAGAAAAGCATAAAACAAATTTTGAGTAGAGCAACAAGGATCCAAAAGATACAAGGAAGACAAGAGAGTTAGATCAAACAAATCCTTGGCAATAAAAGGCAATTCAAAGCAAGAGACAAAGTGAAGATGGTCTACAAATTTCACCACAATTGAGTATCACTTGTCAAGGACAAGGAGTATATAGAGATATTTCTCGGTGGTATATAGAAATGATAAAGACCAATTTCACAACAAATAAGCATATGGCAAAAGATAAGATTTAAAGGCCAAAGCTTAAAAGATAGATATTCTTGATAGCTTCAAGTATTCACGCGATCATGCAAAGCCACTACAAAGAGTAGCTTGAAGCAATCGATTTCCCAAAAGGATATGCGAACATATTTGGGGAAAACCGTACCAAGAATGTCCATCACAAACAAGATCCAAAAGAGAAAACAAAATCATTTTACAAAAGGAACTTGTTTGAGCAACATGCCACATAGGAATAAGATAATGAAGAATATCAATTCTAGGTGGCAATACCTCACATGTTCACATTTTCTAGGTTTGTAATATGCACATAGCTTATTACTCCCCCATAATGTGATAATCCATTTATTTTAAAACAAGAGGCAAACAAAACCAACTCGAGAAATTAATGGACATTATAGAATTTGAATTTCTCATGAGCATGACATACCACATAGAGAATAGATAATATTAATATCAACACTAAGTGGTATTCCTCATGTATACACAATTTTAGGATTGTGAAGTGCACGAAGCATATCACTCCCCCAAAATAGGATAGTCCATTAATCTCTCAAAAAGAGAGCCAACAAGATAAGATATCAAATAAAAGCAATAAGGCTCAACACAAGTAATGGTGTGCAAACCAACATACACATACTTGATTACTCAAGATAAGTAAGTAGAGAGCACAACACATACAACACTAGCAAGGTACAAAACCTAACACATGCAAGGGTGCAAGCAACTTTCAATGTATATATGATTTAAATAAAAGTTACCGCAAGGAGGAACATTGGATATGAGATAGAACAATATAATCCAAATGACTTGGCTTGAGATAATATAATTGATGAAGATCCCTTAATTCTTCATGATGTAGCCAAGTCTCCAATGCCCTCCAACAACACCTATTGATCAAGTTTTAGCTTGTTGGTCCCCAACCAAGTTGGGTCCTAAGAGGTTAGTCACAATAGGTTGGCAACCCAAATGGTTCTTTTCTTGACACCACTTTGAGTACCAACATATTTGGCAAACACATTGCCAACCTTATCCTTCCGAAGAGAATAATCATCATTAATAATAATGGGGTTGGATAAGGTACCATTTGTGCATGAAGAAGCAACGTGACCCTTCTCACGGCATAGGTAGCAACATCTACTTCCTCCTCTCTTCTTAGTTGGAGTCTTGACTTGAGGAGGGGTAGCTTGATTCTTCTTGGGAAGAGGCCGTTCTTCAACTTGAGGAACTTGAGTTTGAACTTGAGGCTTCTTCCCTTGTTGCTTCTCACTAAGAGCCTTCTTCTTCAAAGGGCAAGATCTAACATGGTGCCCTTCAACTTTGCACTTGAAGCAAACAATCTTGGCCGAATCTTTGACTTGTTCTTGGCCCTTGTTCTTCTTGATACTTGGACTTGTTCTTGATATTGGAGTTGAATCCAAGTCCACTCTTGTCATTGGGGCGTCTTTGAACACTCAACATATTGTCAAGTGTAGAATCCCCAACATGACGCTTTTCCAAGTCTTTCTTCAAAGAAGTGACTTGGGCCTTGAGCTCATTTAATTCCTCTACATGGTTAGTATCAACACAAACACTAGAGGAAGTAGAAGCTTCATTGTTAGAGCAACAAGGCATGAAAGTAATTCATCACAAGATGTAGCAATGTGAGTGGATGAATTACTAGGACTAGCACATGGCAATATAGCATTTTAGTAGAAGTTGTGCCATTGTCCACATGAGGCTCACAAGATGTTACCTTTGTAGTGATAGCCTCATGAGCTAACTTTAGCCTAGCATGGATGCTAGAAGATCATCATTAGAGCTAGATAGCTTTTCATGACTTTCTTCCAATTTCCTATACTTGCTAGTTAGCAACTCAAGTTGAGCCCTTAGCTCAACATTCTCCTTCAAAATAGATGCTTCACAAGAAGTGGAGTTAGTAGCACAAGCATCATCAATATTAGAAATGGAAGAAGACAACTTGGCAAGCTCATCATTTTTAGATAGTTGAGTTTGGAGTTGATCATGAGACTTGATAAGGAGAGAGTGTTCACTTTCTAAAGCCTTGGGCTTTGTCAAGTCTCTCTATATCCTCAATTAGTCTAGCATTGCCAACACCAAATTCAACTTTTTCCTTTTTAAGCACTTTATATTTAGCAATAGCATGATCTCTTTCCTTAATGATTTTAGCAATAATAAGATCATTTGATTCATCAAGAGATTCAAGTTTCCTCAAGAGACACTCGAAGCTCTTGCTCTTCCTCAAGGGCATTCATTAAGGATGCCTTTTCATCGGCATCCTCTCTCTCAATTTGACATTTCTCGAGAAATTGAGTTTCCAAGTCCTCAATGATTTCCCTACTCTTAATAGCATAAACAATGATTTCACTTAGAGGAGGGATAGCTTTGCTACCTTTGGGGAGAGCACCAAATACCATCTCACCCTTCTTTGTTATGGATTCAACATCCATAAGCGCTCCATGAGAATCCTCATCCACATCATCACAAGATGTAGGGTTCCAAAGGTGAAACCTTTGAATCCTTAGCCATAAGGCAAAATGAGTAATGGGCAAAGATGGTGAAGAATACTTGAAGCACCATTGAGATCCACGTCTTGTTCCAACAAATGTTGGGATTCCTCTACATTGTTAGCCACACAAGAAATAGAGGATATGGAAGTATTGTTTTCATGGCAACAAGACAATGAAGCATATCATCATGAGATTTAGTTAAACAACTATTACATGATATGCAAGGACTCAACACTAGCATGTAAACATTTGGAGTGCTAGAAGTGTTTAAGTCCAAAGATAGATCATTGCAATGAGATAGAGATGAAGTATAGTCAATAGAATATTCACCATCAACAAAGCAATTTCTATCACCACTCACCATATCATTACCTTGTGACAAATCACATGTTGGTGAAGTGGAAGAAGTTGTGAACTCATCACGGCCGGAGGTGGAGGAGAACAATCATCCTCAATAATATTGGACACTTCATATTTATCTTGAAGCTTGGTCCATAGCTCATGAGCGTTCCGAAAAGGCATGATTGATGCAAGAACTACATCGCTCAAAACACACATAAGACATTAGATACAAGAGTATCGAGATAAGAGTTTTCCTCATCCTCCTTTGGAGAAGAAAAACCCATATCTACAATTCTCTTAACATGTGGGTCTATGTCCCGAAGAAGGTTAAGCGCGAATTTTCCAAACATCATAATTTGTGCCATCGAATTTAAAATGGGATTGTGCACTAATTCTCTAAACGACATCTTTACTCTCTAGGCGGTAAAGCCCAAAAAGAGAGCCCAGGCTCTGATACCAATTGAAAGGACAAGGATGTCGCCTAGAGGGGGGTGAATAGGCGATTAAAACTTTTCCGGTTTAGGCTTGATAATTGCGGAATAAAACTAGTGTTTAAATTAACAAGCCAACAACCTAAATAAACTAGGCTCACCTATGTGCACCAACAACTTATGCTAAGCAAGACAAGCAACAAGGTGATAGCAAATAGAATACTTCAAGCACGAAGGCTATCACAATGTAAAGTGCATAAGTAAAAGCTCGGGTATAGAAATAACCGAGGCACGCGGAGACGAGGATGTATTCCCGAGTTCCTCCTTTTAAGGGAGTACGTCTCGTTGGAGAGGTGTGAACCAACACAATGGTTCAACAACCACAAAGGTTTCACCTTCTTCTCCGATGAACCGCACCACAAAGGTTTGGTTCACCTTCCACTATCGGAATCCTTCGAGGCGGAAATCCGGAGCCTTTCAACAACGATCCGGGGCACAACCCACAACGGGATTGGGGGCTCCCGAACAGCTACAAGTGACCACACAAGGGTCTCAACCACCACACGGGCGTCTAGGGTCCAAAGACCCAAGAGTAACAAGTTCACAAGCTTTCAACTTCCACGAATCCTCGTGGAGAGCACAAACCGATGCACATGCAAAATGGCAAGAGCACAAGTGCTCAAATCCTTCACTCTCAAATCCCAAAAGCAACTAATGCTTATGGGGGAGAAGAGAGGAAGAACAAAGAGGAGAACACCAAGAACTCCAAGATCAAGATCTACTAGGTTCCCCTCACTTAGAGGAGAATGGATTGGTGGAAATATAGATCTAGATCTCCTCTCACTTTCCCTCAAAGATATGCAAGAATCATGGGAGGGATTGAGAGGAAGGCAAGCTTTCAAAAGGTCAACAATGGAGGAGAGAGAGGGGAAAAACTTGCTCAAAACGTGTTGTAACCGTTGGGGAAGAAGCCCCTTTAAATAGGTTACCCGAAACCAACCGTTATGCCCAGAAACTGCGAGCCCGGCCTGGGAGCCGGTTTGGCCGGCCTAGAAACCGGCCAACCACCCGACCCGGCCGGCCTGGGGGCTGGCCAGACAGACAAGACCGATAAAAGTGCAATATCTTTTTCATCCGGACTCCGATTTCGATGATCTTGGGCTCGTTGGAATCGTAACGAAGAGCTTTACAAGATCATGCAGAGAAACATCATAGTCCAACAATGGAGGATAAAACCAAATGGGGAAAGGTTGGACCTCTCGATAAAAGAACAACCGATAAAACCTCCAAACCAAAACCGCAATATGTTTCTCATCCGGACTCCGTTTTCTATAATCTTGGGCTTGTTAGAATACTCACAAGCTCTACAAGATCATGCATATACACATCATAGTCCATCATGTGAGGAGGAAACCAAAGTAGAGAGTTTGACCTCTCTTAGAAAAGACAAACCGGTAAAACCTCGAACATCAAAAACGCAATAAGATATACAAATGAAATTCATTTTTGATGAACTAGAGCTTGGTATGGAGATGAACACAAGCTCTAAATTCTCACATGGATAAAAGCCAAATAAAAACCAAGAAAGATGATATGCCAAAAATGCAAAGGTTTGAGCTCTCCACAAAGATGCGATCAAGTTACTCACTTGAGAGCCCCTCTTGATAGTACGCCGTCTATCCTATAACCCGGTCTCCCACTAACACCGTGAGACCGGTAAAATAGAAAACCTATCAAGATCATACCTTTGCCTTGCGCATTCCACTTGAGCTCGATGATGACGATCTTGACTCTCTCAAGTTGGAACACCTTTCTTGATTGTGCTTGCTAGCACATGCTTGATGAAGACTTCTCCAAATACTCCCCCATACACCATTATGGGAGAGCCTTGCTAAACTCCGTCTTCATGAATCCACTTGCACTTCATCTTCTTATCTTGATATAGATGATGGCTTGGAGATAAACATGAAGTTCACTCAATCTTCTTTTCCAAGCCATGCTTGCAATAAGCTCAACTCTTCACATGACCATTCTTCATATAAACCCTTGGATGGAACCTTGGTCATCATGTAATCTTCTAGAGTCCAACACATGAACTCCAATCTTTTCCTATGGACAAGATCTACAAGAATATCTCAATGCAAACATTAGTCCATAAGGATTGTCATTAATTACCAAAACCACGCATGGGGCAACACATTCCCTTTCAAGGAGGGGGATTACCTTGAGCCGCTCCTTCTTGGACGAAGCCGGCGACCTGGGCACCTCGCCGCCCACCAGTTCTTGCCCCACATCGCCGGACGCCTGGACACCTTGCTCCATCGTGGCTTTCATCCTGATGCCGCCGCCGACGGTCGGAGAAAGGGAGCGGACAGGGAGGACGGGGGAACGGCGCGGCGGCGCTGTAATTTCGCCGGGCATGTAGGCAGGGCTCGCCACCATCGCCATGGAGGCAGGGCGTGGCGACGACATTGGAGCCCCGCGGCGGCGTGGCGGCGGTAGCGGAAACCCATGGCGTGTCCGTCTTCTTTTTTCGCCTGCCCGTGGGTGTCCAATAACCGAAAATAAGTGGGTTCGGCCCACGGCGCCGTGGGCCTCCCGTTCCGGTTACAGGCGGATCCTGCCTCCTCTACTTGACTTAGCTTCGGCGACAGGATGGCTAAACTAGGTTAATCTCCCCTTACCTGAAAAAAACTTGTCCCATGAAGCTTCGGAATAGAACCATTCCCTCCCATCACTTCCTCATCACCACTAATATAAAAAGGGAGAGAGGTGGCAGATCCAACAAATCGTGGACGTTTAACCCTCTAATCCAACGATTTACAACGAAGCCGTGATTTGCGGAGCGGAGCGGAGCAGAGCACTGAGCGCTGTCCCACGCCATCGATTGAAAAAAAGATCCTCATAACCGCCGCTAATCGAATCGTCCACGCCCGTGAATCCCTTTCCACGCCCGCCGCCTGCCATCCCCGCCGGCCCGACGACCACGCCCGACGCGCCGCCGGCCCTCACGCTCGACGCGCTCGCCAAACCGCCAGCCCGCCGACCTCCTGCCAGCCTGCCATCCCCGCCCGACGCGCTCTCCATCCCCGCCCTGTCGCCATCTCAGAGAACATCAAACTGACCCCGACGCGGCCTCCATCCCGCCGTAGCTTCCATCCCGGCGACTGCCGACGCCCCTGCCGGCCGAAGCACAGCCACAACGCGCGCGCCGTCTCCTGCACGACGACCCTGACCGACGACCGGGTACGACGACACCGGCGAGACCGCTCGCCGCGATACCGCCGCATTCCCAACCGCCATGAACGTCCCCTGCGACGGCCTGCGCGGGAGGGCCGCGCCGCCATGAACGTCCCCTGCGACGGCCGCACTCTCAACAAGTCCTGGGGCCGGCCGCACGCACGACCACAGGTAGCCGCACTTTCTTCAGGTTACTGCTTTCCATTAACAAGCCACTTTTAAACTACAGATCAATTGCTTCATTTGTAACTTATGGCTCTGTTGTCTTCCATAAAGAGTAGTCCGAGAAATCATGATTTAGTTTTGTTGCAGGTGCTCATCCGAAATTACCACTCCAAGCCTGAAGACCAGTGTGTTTTATTAACCTGAACGCACTGTCTAGATGTAAATATAGCCCCAGTTTTCTCTGACTACACACTTCATAAATTGCCTGATACTTGAGCTATTTCCTTCTTTCTTTTTTGTTTGGGAACATGTGAAACGTATCAGATAGTTTGGTTTTCAGTGGCTCTCATTATTAGATCATGTGATTTATCTTTGTTGTTCACCAATACATCAATCGAATTGTGGTTTTTCAAATCAGTTAGAACAGAGACCTGTCGTCAAACAAATGAAGTCAGTAGACCAATGTTTTTAGTTTGAACAGACCATCTGTAAGGATTGAAACCACAATTCATTTGTACTGGCTGCGTTTGCCATGCTACTGGGGTTCACAAACAATTCACCAATATATTCAATGATGCTTCTACAAACTGCAGGGCGGTATTGCTTATTACCTGTTAATATTCCAGGATAGAGAAAGCAAAAATCCATGTCATCTTCCAAGCGCACTCCATTTCAGGATATAACCCACGGGCAAAACCAAGGTAGTTAACAACAATCGCATGCGTTGAGTACAATAATTAACATGTGAAATAATTAAGTGAGCTGTGTATGCAGAGACTAAAGAGGTCAAAAGGCAGAGGTATAGGCTCAGCCAGATTCGAGAAATGTTTCTTCTACCCATATTTGGCACCTATTTGAATGCCATGAGGTCCAACTCCAACGTCACAGTGTGTATAAGATTCAGGCCACTCAGCCACCATGAGACTATGAGAGAATTCAGATGATGAAAGGGTATGCTTCAAGTAATTTGACCCGGGCTCTTTTGTCTTCATGGTTTGGACACTCTTCTTCCTTTAGCTATGTGATAAATGTACGAATAATTTAGGTATGATAAAGCACTATGTAATACAAAAGTTACTAGCGTAGGAAAGAATAGAAAAAATATATAGTGCTGGAGTTTTGCATAGTCGGAAGTATTTCTAACAACTTGAAAATAACTCTGAACACAATCAAATCTTCCGGATGTTTGATACAGAAACATTTTGCTTTTCTCAGGAAACCACGGGGTTGAAGGAAATCCTGCCGGCAGGGAAAGTATTAAAGCGCAGATGGAAAAAATAGATGGCCAGAAACACATTTAGGGTACTCTCTATTGATATGAAATCCGTGAAACATATTTCCGCGGTGTTTGCATTATTCGCCCGTGATCGTCGAAGTAAAGAATTTCGGAAGGCCGAGGCGACAAAGGATGCCAAATAATATTATACGTGCGTGGCACATGCACGTTTACTAGTTTAATTAGCTTGTCAGTGATCGTACGGGTAAACACTTCACCTTAGCACTGGCCCGTTGCATGCAGAAGATCATATTGATATGTAGTACTCCCTCCGATCTCAGTTCTTGGTTGTTTTGGACATCCATGCACTTATCAAGGTGAAACTTCGACCATCAAGTTTCTATGAAAATATTTTACATAAAATAAAAATAATTGTAAATTGGAAAAGTTATTTTTACGAAGTTAGTGCAATGCAAATTTCAAGCTATCGATTTTCGTACGAAGTTATTATAGGGACAGCTAAATTTAAAAATTCTTGACTAGCTCTTGTGAATTGTAATTGATATGAACATTTGAGTTTGTTAAAGTGCTCTTTATCGGAAAATAAAGTACTGGTCACACGATCATGCAAAGCAGTCTCACTCAATCGAGCAATTACTGCAGCTAGCCAAAACTAGAAAATGAATGGCAACATTTAAGAAACTAATACCATCATTCACAAAAAAGAAGAAAGAAATAAACACCATGGAGGAGGTTGTCTTTTGGTGCGTTTCTCTTACTCTCGGTCATTCTCAGTCGTCGTGTATTTCGGATCCCTTTAGAGCATCTCCAACAAGGACATCAAACACTCCCCCAACCATCTCCCTCAAACCCAGCCCAAACGTTCGGTCTGTCCGGCAAACTCCAAACCAAGCCCATATGTGGGGCAGATTTGGGGCCGCGCGGAGGCGTCTGCCACGTCTGTTGACTGCCCGGAGCCATGCGAGAGGTTGACCAGCACCGTTGTTCATACACCTGCATTTATGGCGAGACACCTGGCGCTCTGCCCGAGAGCCTCCCTACGGCTATTTTGCTCGGCTAGAGCCAAACCCTAGCACCAAATCCACTCTCCATCTCACGCCACATCTCCTCCCCTATTCCTCGTCACCTTCCACATCCACCACTCTAGCAACATGCCTCGCTGTTTGCCCATCACCTACGCAATGATGACCCTGGTGCACAGAGGGGAGCTCAAGGCGGAGGCCAAGATGCCCGTCGTAGATGTTGAGGTGGACGTGGGCGTGGGCGGAGAAGAGGGGAGGCCGTGCCCCCCTACGAGTACGTCCCAATGCTCGACCAGGTGTAGGACGAGCTCCACCTCGCTGTTGAGGCGGAGCCTATCATACCTCAAGTATATATATGAGTCTCATGCGGCGGAGCGGCAACTCGCCGACGAAACCCTCGTTTCCAATATCAAGGCCAACTCCGCCCTTTTCACCGAGAACCTTGCCATCTTCGACTCCTTCTAGGATAGGCGCGGTGAGTACGACGACTAGGACTTCACCGACTCCGACGAGGAAATCCCCCCACCCACCCGCCCTCCCGCCGCCAACGACAACGAGGCTAGCGGCTCCGGGGTCATTGTTATCTCTGGCGTGTACAAGGAGGAGTAGAGTATAGAGTAGTAGAAGGAATCGATCTACATAGTTTGTCTATTTTGATATCGATCTATTTGCATGTGGTTGTCGTAAATTGGGGGGCTGTGTTTGCGGAAGTGGGAAAATGGAGATCTTTCGGGGCCATGTAAGAAATTTTGCCCACTTTTATTGAAGATTGCCCTTACTGCTAGCACATGCCCCCCTATGCCTATGAGTAGCGACTTGGAACTATATACAGGGCAGGGCAACCAACACAACTGTACGTACGGACATGACAGCATGCCGAATAGCGGATCCAGCCATGTTATATGTTTGTTCGCACAACGTCAACGAGTCGATCGGAGGCAAGCAGCGATCGATAAACGACGGAGAGGTGTTTATGAAGTCGCCAGCGGTAGCTTAGCTGGCCGCCGGCCGCGCCTCCGCCGCTTCCATTTCAGGCTCTTCCAGCTCGATCTCTCTCGCTAATCTGTCCCGCCGGCTGCGCGCTAGTCGCCGCAGGCAAAATCAGGCGCGAGCTCTCCGTGGCTGCTCCTGCCGTGCACATAGACAAAGCTAGCTACGGGACGGCTCACATCAGGCGTCACGCGCCTTGCTGCAGTGGCTCATACGGCGGCGTCGCTCGATCGCTAGCTTGGCATGCAGCATCCTCGGCCGAGAGCGACGCCGCTGATAACAACAGGTCACATCCAAATAATCCAATGCAACAGTCCAATTACGTTATTGACAGTTTGACATAGGAAATGAGCTCGACGCCGGAGACAGACAAACGCAGAGGGCACGAGGTAGGCCGCGACAGACAACTCGGCAGGAGGAGGTGGCGAGCCACGACGGCGACGTGCAATGGGTCCTGGCCACGCCGGGATACTGGCGCCGCTCGCCAGCCGGGCAGCACGACACCGACGGCGACGCGTCAGGGGCACTCGGCCTGGTGGGAGTTTTTGGATCCAGCATGCGCTGGGCCCGCCGCGAGCAGTTTTGAGACTTTACTGTGGCGACGAATGATCCCATCGTCGTCGTTGTTAGGCAGTGGTGGCAGCTGGCAGGCGCAGGGAGGAGCAGCGGAGGACAGCGCAAACGGAAAATAATGGGCGAATAGTCCAGCCGCAGTGCTGCCGCCGCTGCATGTTCTGCCTAGGGTAAAGTTGTTGCTAGCCGGTGCGGTGGCCGGTCTTGCTCGGCCTCCCAGCTAGCCCCCCTCTGTTGATCAAGCTTCTCAAGCCAAAACTTTGTATTCCTCATACTATTCCTTTCTATTTCTCATCAAACGAATGGCATCTTCTTCTGAAAATCCTAACTATTCTTAGCATTATTTTGGGAATCTCCTTACTATTACTCAAACAAGCATGAAACTTATGCTTGCATATTCGTCCATAGGGCAAATCGGATATGTAATTATTGAAATAAAATTGTTGAAAACTCAAATGATGGATATGCAAGCATGAAGCATGATAACTTACATGTTGTCCTATATATAGCCATGAATCTAGAAACTTTTGCTTGCGTTGTATTATTTGGTCTATGGACCGGAATTGAGAGCATTTGAGATTATGCAGGATTATACATGAAATATCATTTTTTTACTCTCTCTTTACCCCTATGTCTCTTATCCCTAGGAGGCCTTCCTCCACTAGCAGGTTTCTTCGGAAAACTCTATCTATTCTGGTGTGGATGACAAGCATGCCTATATATTTTTTGTTTCAATAGGACTCCTTACGAGCGTTCTTTCTATCTACTATTATCTACAAATAATCAAGTTATTAATGACTGGATGAAACCAAGAAACCTCTTATGTGCGAAATTATAGAAAATCCCCTTTAAGATCAAACAATTCCATCGAATTACTGTATGTGTGATATCATCTATTATATCAGGAATATCAATGAACCCTATTCTTGCAATTGCTCAGGATTCCCTCTTTTAGCTGATAGGTCTATTACTTTCTTAGTTCAAGATCCCTCTTACTAACTGGAACAAAAGAATAGGTAGATCTGTTCTGCCCAAAATGGAAATGGCGGGCTAGGCTTATGAACTTATAATCATGAAATCGACTTGATCATAGGATTATAAGTTCATTGCATATCGGACCAAACCGTGCACATTCTTATTATAAGAAGGGGTCATTCGAACCTATGGGAATAGGATACTCTGTTTACATAGCAATCCCTATGTCGTTACATTCTAGTTAGGATTAGGAATAGGTGTAGTCAGACCTGCTTTTGACATATCTATCCTATTCTTAATTGGGTACCATATGCACCTCTTTGGGCTTCTATTGAATCGATAAATTGGATTGTACATGTTTCATCTTTTTGATTTTGATATCGATTTTGATACATATAAGGTGTCCTAGGGATAAACAAATATCGAGCATCATGTAAACCAAGGGCAGATTTTTTTCTCCAACCGTCTCCACCCCATCCCACTCATATGCACAGAAAGAACACGATTGTCTTACATGATTTTTGAAGAAAGGGGATAGGAGAATTACAGGTAGCGAGTTGGCGCAGTAACAGGAAACCCACCCTACATATTCGCCATGGAATAACCACTATGGGAGCAAAACTTGTTACCACCACACATCGAATTCCATAACATATTACAAACCAAGCATAAACAAGTTAAGGAGTCTAAAACGATCTACCGAAAATGAACCAAAATGAGGAAGATCTCTACCCTTTGTATATATTAGTAAGCGCATCTGCGCTCCTCCCCTGCGGACGACGCAAGGGCGATAGCCCAACCTCGAGTTTCTCCATCCCCCTTTATCGTTCCTCCCATCCGCACGCATATGAAAGTTATTAGTAGAAGTTGTCTCCTCTGCGTCATGGAAGTGTGCATGTAAAAGCATGGGGCAAACGGTCAAATCCACGTGCAAATGGGGGATGCCCGTGGCGCTGGCATATCGCAGGTTGCCACACGCTAGTATGGGGGAAGCCCCGCCCAAGCTCCCGCCCGCCACTGCGACATTGTGGTCGATGTTGCTTGCGCCATTCGACCTCTCCCGCCTTTGCTCCAAGCTGTCCGGAGCGGTACGTTAGGTAATACTATTTAATGTTTAATTGCACAAGGAAAGTTCATCTGCAAATTGTGTGGTCGTTTTGGTCAAAAAAAATTGAAAACAAGAAACAGCCACACGAAGCCCAGCAAAAAAAAATCCAACAAGAAACAACAAACAAAACGCAGCCCAACAAGCAAATCTAGACAACAAATATATCAGTCGGTGAAAACTATCGACCGAAAGTATAAAAATCTCGAGAGTCAACAAAAGCGAAAAAAAAAACAATCCAAGAGACTAAAGTGGGCTAAATGAAAGTGCACACGTAACATGGTGCAAACTGGAAACGATCAAATCCACGTGCAAATGGTGGATGCCCGCTGGCGTAACGCAGGTTGCCACGCGCAGGTATGGGGGAAGCCCCGCCCAAGCTCCGGCCCGCCGCGGCGACATCGTGGCCGGAGCTGCTCGCCCCGTTCGACCTCTCCCGCCTTCGCTCCACGCTGTCCGGCTGCCCGCTCACCCCGCGCCGCCTCGCCCGCCTCCTCGCGCTCCCGCTGTCCCCGTCCACTTCCCTCCTTCTGCTCCAGTGGTACGCCGCCTCCCATCCCACCCTCTCCTCTGTCCCGCTCCGCCCCATCCTCACCGCCGCCGACGCAGACCCCGAGCGCGCGCTCTCCCTCCTCGAATCCATCCCACCGTCCCGCTTCCCCCCAATCCGCGAGTCCCTCTGGATCCCCCTCTTGCGCTCCTTGCCCCCCGGTCGCGCCCTCCAACTGCTCGACCAGTTGCCCCGCCGCTTCGCCGTCTCACCCTCTTTCCGCTCCTACAACGCCGTCCTCGCGTCACTCGCCAGGGCTGACTGCCATACCGACGTGCTTGGGCTCTTCCGCCGGATGCTCCACAGGGACCGCATCCCGCCCACCACCTTCACCTTCGGCATCGCTGCACGTGCGCTCTGCCGTCTCGGACGCGCCGATGAGGCGCTCGTGATTCTCCGCAGTATGGCGCGCTACGGTTGCATACCTGATGCAGTGCTGTATCAGACGGCCATCCACGCTCTGTGTGCTCAGGGTGGGGTCAATGAAGCTGCCACGCTCCTCGACGATATGTTCCTCATGGGGTGGTCTGCGGATGTCGAAACCTTCAATGACATCGTGCACGGGCTATGCACTCTTGGACGTCTGCGTGAGGCGGCTAGGCTGGTGGACAGGATGATGATAAGAGGCTGTGTGCCAAGCGCCATGACTTATGGATTCCTTCTCCAGGGCCTGTGTCGAGCAAGGCAGGTGGATGAGGCACGCACAATGCTTGGGAGGGTGCCAGAGCTGAATGTTGTGTTATTTAACACGGTGATTGGGGGTTGTCTTTCCGAACGGAAGCTAACAGAGGCAACAGAGCTGTATGAAATAATGGGATCAAAAGGCTGCCCACCAGATGCACACACTTATAATATATTGATACATGGTATTTGCAAGCTTGGGGAGATTGGTTCGGCCATGCGGTTGCTTAGAGAGATGGAGGATAAGGGTTGTGCTCCAAACATAGTGACCTACACGACTGTGCTGCATTCTCTTTGTAGGAAAGGAATGTGGGGTGACATAAGAGCAATTTTGGAGGTAATGTCGGCAAAGGGCTTGAGTATGAATTCACAAGGATACAATGGAATGATATATGCTGTATGTAAGGAAGGCAAGATGGATGACGCAATGACACTTATGCAAGAGATGAAGTGTCAAGGTTACAAGCCTGATATTTGCACATATAATACAATAATTTACCATCTCTGCAACAATGACCGGATGGAAGAGGCTGAGTATCTATTTGAAAATTTGCTTGACGAGGGTGTTGTCGCCAATGGAATTACTTATAATACACTCATTCATGCACTGTTTCGCAAAGGAAGCTTGCAGGATGCCATAAACCTTGCGAATGAAATGGACACATCATGGGTGCTCACTTGATGTTGTTAGTTACAATGGTCTCATAAAAGCCCTGTGTAGAGATGGGAATGTTGATCGGAGCATGGCGCTGCTCACGGAAATGACAGAAAAAGGAATTAAGCCAAATAATGTTTCATACAACCTCTTGGTTAGTGAGCTATGCAAGACAAGAAGGGTGCGTGATGCCCTAGAGCTCTCAAAGAAGATGTTAAACCAAGGGCTTACTCCTGACATTGTCACGTACAACACACTCATAAATGGATTGTGCAAAATGGGATGGATGCATGCTGCCCTGAATCTCCTGGAGAAGTTACATAGTGAAGATGTGTGTGCCGATATTATTACATACAATATCCTCATTAGTTGGCACTGCAAGGCGAGATTGCTTGATGATGCTAATATGCTTCTAAACAGAGCAGTGGCTGGTGGGATAACACCTAATGAGCGTACTTGGGGAATTGTGGTGCCAAATTTTGTTAGAAAGTCACTTAGTTTTCTGTTGATGAAGTTGAAGGTCATTAATTTTGTTTGCTATGTATGTTATGGTTAGCTGTCATGGGCTCATGGATTTTAATTGCCACAACCTCAGAGGTTGTAAAGATCAAAATGAGCAGATCATGGTGCCCATCATAATCTTCACCATGTTGTCCTGGTATGTATGTCTCCTCTTGTTAGAAGTTTGTACTTTGTACCATGCCTTTATAGTATTATTTGATTATTTTATTGTACCATGACAGCTGTATGTTAAGTGGTTGATAGATACAGTTACTCAGATCCGTCTTGACATATTCTAGCTGTATTTACATGGAAAATGCAAAAGGTACTAAATCTCAGTTGCATAATTCTTTTTGATCAATACGTTGAAACCTCACTATAAAGTCATGAAATCTCAATCAAACCAAAGATGTTAATAACTAGGGTAAATTTTGACAGAAATCAGAGTTACAGTTTATTGAATGGAGCATGGCTGGCTCACTGCAATGCCATTATGGAGCTCTGTTTAATAGTTCCAGTCCTTGTCAACCTCTGATATTGATTAAGAACCACTCCAAAATACAAAAGCATACTCCTTTATTGAAATTTCTATTTTGATCCATAATGCTGACTGAACAGTGGTGAATAGCGAGCATAATATTTCAGGTTATAGGGAAAACTAAGTACATGAAACATCCGATGCTTTCCATCCGACCAGTCTTTATGTTTCAACATGCAGTATTGCAGTGTTATACAGTTTTGCAAATAGTAATACTATGTCTCATCGATGCATTTTCCTTGGCCTTTGAGCTTACCAACATTCTAGTTACTGTAAATCGGTCAAATAAAGGAAACTGATTCATCTTGATAGTTTAATACTATACATTTGAGAGAAAAAACACCCTTTTGAGGTGATGGCTGCTCTTCAACCATAAGCTCCATGTATGGTGACTGCTTTAGTTCTAAAGCACCAATTATTGTGAGTTATGACTGGTTGTGATTTCATTGTGATGATGTTCTTAATTATGATGAAGATGCTGCAGTTCTCATTGAACTATAAATTATTCTTATCTCTGATTCAGTTGAAGTGAATGTTACCAGAAAAGCTAAATCTGTGAAGTCTCCTCCACCATGTTCTAGAGCTCCAGTATTTTATTGTTTGCAGTGTTTTGCAATGTTGTGGCCCATAAATACTAAAAACTTGCATATCTCAGATTGGCTGGCCACTTGGCATGGGTTTTTGATGCTGTTATCTGCAGTAGGGAGGCCCATGCTTGGGCTCGTGTATGCATTTTGATTATTCAACTGAACACTCCCTCGTCTCCTTTGCATCTCATGTACATTTGCACCATTGTGATTCAAAACAAAGGCGGGAAATCTGTCATCAGACGTGTACATTTAAACATCATTATGAGATAAATTTTACTTGGTTGTGACTGGTTTGGAAGTTCGCATATATCATGTTGTTAGATTTGTACTGGGCATCATATACTATACTTTTGCATCGGACTTCGGAGACATTGTTAATGTTCTTTTGCTAGCATCTATGGGTAAACCCTACACGCGTGTTTCGCTTGATTTGGTTGGTTTACTTTGCGAACTTGGCAAACCCATAGATTTCATGGTTGGTGATATGCTGTGTATGTGGTTATGGTCCCTAATAAGAACAAACGCATGTCATCTTCTATCTTGCCTTCTGTAGCTTATCCAACTGGCATATATTATCACTCTCGGAGGCAATATGATTTGGGTAGAGAAGAAAGAAGTACTTCTATCTGGTAATACTTTGCGCAGAGATTCTTCAAATATCAATTGGATGTCTTAAGCATGTTATATGATGTCTTCTGCAACTACTTTAAGAGTCCATTTTGCAATGCATCTTAGTAATCTTCCACTTGCCTTTTTGATACAGAAGTTCTGGTTAAACTCAGTCTTTGGAGGGAAGAGGTTGGTCAGATGTTGTCGGAAAGTTCTTCACTCATACACAGTGGCCCCATCACTAAGGTTAGTTATTGGGTACACACAATTCCATTCATTGTGCCTACACTAATGTTAATGTGTTATGCAGACTGATAAATACAACGACTGGATCTAGGCCTTCTGGCCTTGTCTGCCGATATCAATTATAGAAGAGGGTTACAGTTCTCCTTCAGTTGGAGAGTGTTCGGCTGGAACTCCATGTGGAATCCCCCCTGGAATACATGGGCCTTCAGTAACATGGTCAAGCCCAATTTAAAAGGTGATCCAGCACCAACTAGTGTAGCCACATTACCAAGTCTCTTAATATGTTGGCCGAATTAACTTGAGGATCATGTAATTTCTTCCAGGCTCGATCTCCTCTTCATGGCAGTTTGGCTTGGTTGTACGAGGCAGCCAACAATTGATCATCCTCATGCATTCTTCTTATGACGATTCTTCCTTCATCTTCAAATGACTTCATCTTCCTATTGTTGATCCAAGCATCAACATCATCTCATTTTGTCTTCTCCTGTGCTTGAATCTTGGCTACAGCAAGTGTATTTGTGGGATGTATGTAAGGGGGTCATAACCTCGTCAGCGGTGCTGCTTAGCCATCCTTTCAGTGATACCGTGACAGCTAAGTATTAGAGCAGTCCTGATCCTATTGAAATATAGTGTATAATCCCGACGTGGCTTCCAATGCCCGAGTTTTCTTAGGTCTTTGTGGAGGCCAACACTGAAAAGTTGAAGCCCAACACAACCGGTAGGTTGCTGTGGCGGTTAGCTCCAGCCTTGTACGAGCATGAGGTGAAGGGTTCGAACCCTTGTGTGAGGTTCTGCGGCCACCTTCGTACCCTAGCAGTTTGTCCTCGTCGAAGGTGTCTGTGTTTGTCACCACGGGCCCAAGGAACATCGTCTCCTTTGTCGACTTGGGAGAAGAAAGAAGGGGGCAAATTCTGGTGGAGCTGCTCGACCAAGTGTTTGTAGTTTTGGTCAACTAGTAAGATTTCTAAACCATTTAGGTGAATCGGCCATCACTTTTACAAAAGGGTTTACAGTATTGGAAGAAAATTCACCAATTTTATCATGAGCAAAAGCACTATGTGCAGCCAGCCGCGCCAGCCTAATCCAGCCATTACCACGTATGTAAATTCATGAGTTTTGTGTTTTTATGCACAAGTGCAAAATAGAAATCAAAATGGTGTTGGTGTTGATAGCCATGTATGTCTTGCTTGTTATCAAATTTATTGTTTGCTTGCTTTTCATTGTATTGTGTTTTGAGTATTTATTACTTGCTAAATTGGATTGGCAGCCACTTTGTACCATCAAGTGGACAAAATCATTCATTACACCTCACTGTTGGCTTGAATTAAATGAGAAACTGAAGTGGAGCATGCTTCGAAGATCTCACAAATCCCGCCAAGAAGATGAAGAACAACGATGACTCTTAACTCAGATTTTGGATGACAATGATGGAGTGGTGGATGAATAGGAAAAGTCATGTGATGGGATGATGTGGTACAAGGAAAGGGTCGTGCGTGAGGCCATGACAAGAAAAATCAGTCACATGGACGGACATCTTCTAGGGGGGGGGGGGGGGGGGGGGGGGGTGGCCTTAAAAAATAGAGGAGAAAAAGGGAGGAGAAGAAGCACGCGATGCACAAGATCTTCTTGGAAGTGCACATGGAGATGATGAAGTTTGACCGAGCGAGGGTTAGTGCCAGGATGGTGTTGGACAGGGAGAGGGTGGATTTAAAGAAGAGTGAGAAACAGATGAAAATTGATGAGAATCAACGTGATTCAAAAAAGTTTTAAGCCAATTTTTCACGGCGAACCAAGCAACAACAACAGATAACTTCGAATCGGCAAGCATGGAGGTTTTTGGACAACTTTCTCAAAACTCACTACGGGCAGTGGCGGAGCCAGAAATTGACATGAGGGGGGGGCGAACACATAGGGCAATTTTTTTCCACAAAAACATGTCTATTATAAATAGTCGAGTTTCAAAACTCATGGTACAACTAGAACAATATAAGATAACATAAAGACAAGCTAGAAACTACTTCCCCCCGTTTCAAATTACTTGCCACACATGACAAGGAACAGATGTATCTAGACACTAAACAAGTATAGATATATTCGTATTTGGACAAATTCAACTCAACTAATTTGGAATGGAGGGAGTACTAACATGGATACTTCACTTATGGACCTGAACGGCTGAGCCCATGTACAAAAGCAAGAACTGGTTGGGTAAAACTTAATTTTGACGCTAGTTTTCTTGAAAGAGATGGAGCGTGATGTGCTGTGTTACGCGAATGATGGGATCCGTTCCCCCAAATTTAGACAAACTAACCGAGATGATTGTAATTCTTTTTATGTTTCAGGAGTAATATATGCCCAAGCCTTTTTTTAATGCACTCCTAGACTTGGGCTGCACAACCCGTAGCCACCATATGATTTAAATATTCCGAGAAATACCTACGTTCCTGCAACATCTAAAATTCAAATTCAAGTTGACATTGAGGGCTCTTGTAGAATACACCGGAGATCAAAATTGAAATCATGGGTAGGGTACTGCCGTACTGGACGGGGAACGGGTCCTAGACTCGACGAGCAGGTCGGGGCATTCTTGTGCATCGGACCTGGATGGGCTTTGCCTTTGACTCGAAATTGTGGCCCAACTAAGGCCCAACCAAGCGTCCAGATACCTGTTCGTCAAAAGGAGCTCGGTCACGAACAGCTTCATGAGGCTAAGAGCATCTCCAACAGACGCCCAACGCGCCGGCGCCCTAAATTTTTTTTGCAGCGCCAAAACACCGTTTTAGTGCGCTGGCCGACACTTTTGCTTTAGCAGCCGCGCTAAAATGCCGCGCGAAAACGGGATGGTTTAGCAGACGCGCTAAAATGCCGCGCCGCAAACCTAGTGCTGCACTCTTTTGCAAAGAAAACATGACGAACTCGGACGAACAGACGAATACGAACATGATTCGATTCGATTTACTACATCCTAAAATAACTACATCCTAAACACTCGATTCGATAACTAACTACTATTCGATGAACTAGAAATCGGAGTCGGAGGAGAAATCGGAATCAGAGTTGGTGGTCTCCGAAATCTCCTCCTCCAGCGCGAGCCACCTGGGGTCGCCGGCGGGCCAGTTGGCGAGGCCTGCCGCCAGTTCCGCCTCCGCCTGCTCCTTCGCGCGCGGGCGGTTGAGCCTCCACGCCGACGCGTCGTACGCGCGGGCGGCCTCCGTCGCGGTCCCGAACGCCCCGAGGGGGACGCGGCTGTCGCCGGATGATGGCGTGAATCACACGCTCGTTGGGAGACCCCAAGAGGAAGGTATGATGTAGTCAGCAGCAAGTTTTCCCTCGGTATGAAACCAAGGTTATCGAACCAGTAGGAGCAGTAGCACTTCCGAAGGTTGTCAACGGCGCCAGAAAAAGAGCTGTCGTAGGGAGTCTGGACTGTTGACGTGGAATCTGCACACAACACAATCAAACTACTTTGCCCCAACGAAACAGTGAGGTTCTCAATCTCACTGGCTTGCTGAAAACAAAGGATTAAACGTATGGTGTGGAAAATGAGTATTAAATTGCAGAGAATGAAAAAGGAACAGTTTGCAGTTTGTGGTTGTTTAATCAGTGTAAAAGAATGGACCGGGGTCCACAGTTCACTAGTGGTGTCTCTCCATAAAAGATAACTAACATATTGGGTGAACAAATTACAGCTGGGCAATTGACAAATAGTGAGCGCATGACAATGCATATACATGACATGTTGACTACTATGATATTTAATTGGGCATTACGACATAATACATAGACCGTTATCCAACAGCATCTATGACTAATAATCCACCGCCGGGTTGTCATCCGAGTCCCCCGTTGGTATTAAGTTGTAAGCAACGGATAATTGCATTAAGTAAAGTGCGTAATGTAAACAAACACATATGCCCGTGGACATAGCATCGTTAGGTTATCCCTAGTGGCAACAGCACATCCACAACCTTAGAACTTTCTGTCACTGTCCCAGATTAAACGGAGGCATGAACCCACTATCTAGCATAAATACTCTCTCTTGGAGTTACAAGCATCTACTTGGCCAAAGAATCTACGAGTAACGAAAAGCATGCAAGATCTTAAACAACATATGAGATAGATTGATAATCAACTTGACATAATATTCAATATTCATCGGATCCCAGCAAACACAACATGTAGCATTACAATAATATGATCTTGATCATGTAGGGCAGCTCACAAGATCTAAACATGATGGCACAAAGTGGAGAGACAACCATCTAGCTACTGCTATGGACCCGTAGTCCAAGGATGAACTACTCACGCATCACTCCGGAGGCAGGCATGGCGATGTAGAAGCCTCCGGTGACGATTCCCCTCTCGGCAGGGTGCCGGGAAGAGGTTCTGAACCCTTCCGAGCTAGGGTTGACGGCGGCGGCGTCTCTGGATCTTTTCGTGGATTTCTGCTCAGGTACTTAGGGTTTTCGCGTCGGGGGGAATAAGTAGGCGAAGGGGCGGCGGCTGACGACCCCCGAGGGGCCCACACCACCCTAGGGCGCGCCAGGGGGGTGGCCCGCGCCCTAGTGGCGTGTGGGGCCCCTGTGGCTCCTCTCCGTTGCTCCTTTGCTCCGTCAGGTGAGTTCTGGAAAAATAGGGACCCCCGTGTAGTTTCGTCCAATTCCGAGAATATTTCCAGACTAGCTTTTCTGGAATACAAAAACAGCAGAAAACAGGAACTGGCACTTCGGCATCTTGTTAATAGGTTAGTCCCAAAAAATGTATAAAACTGATATAAAGTAGATGCAAAACATGTAGCAATTGGTATAAAACAAGCATGGAACATCAAAAATTATAGATACGTTTGAGACGTATCACCGGACCGGATCTCGGCGGTGAACGTCCCGTTCGGGCGCTCGCGGACGCCGAGGTAGCCGGATTGGGAGCGGCGGCGCGGAGGCATCGTGGCGGGCGGTGGGGATTCCAAGCGGGCGCGGGAGAGAGAGAGCGGTTGGGAGAGGAGAGAGAGACGCGTGGAGTGAGCGCGCGCTGGCCGCGGGGCGGGGTATTTAACGCGAAACGTAGCGCGTTGGCCAGCGCGCGCTTCCGTTTTCTGAGCGCGCGCTTTTTTCCCACGTCTGCTGGAGCGCGCGAAATGGCCCCGCGCGCGGGAAAAATCGGTTATATGGCGCGCGCGCTCCGTTTCCGGCGTCTGCTGGAGATGCTCTAATGGCGCTGCCGCTGCATTTGGCTGGAAAGGGGGTGCCTGCTCCGCCCCAGGGGAGCCGGGGCGGCCGCCCCTCCTCGCCCCGGTAGTGGCGCCGCCCTGACTACGGGTATCTATCCTCGAAAACACATCGTGTTCATAAAATTAAAATATAACCTAACTTTACATGGCCGCACCTCTTGACTTTATATAGTAGCCGACCGAACTTGGCTTACAAGCAAAAAACGACTAGGAAGATAAAAACAATGTGACTCTTTACTAAACAGAAAATAAAACAAACTGAACAAATATGAACTATAAATTGGTGCGCCATCTTCAAGTGTATCTTGGCTGCAGGTGGCTGATGACCCACAGTATAGGGGGTGTATCGTAGTACTTTCGATAAATAAGAGTGTCGAACCCAACGAGGAGCAGAAGGTGCTGACAAGGAGTTTCGGTAAAGGTTTCACTGTAAATGCTAGCAGACAAGTTTTTAGGGGTTTTTGATATAGCAGGTAAATAAAATGCGAGTAAGTAAAAGACAGTAATAATAATTGCAGCGAGTGGCCCAATCCTTTTTAGAGCAAAGGACAAGCCGGTTGGTTTACTTATGATGACAAAATGTTCTTGAGGACACACGGGATTCTAGTCAAGTGCTTTCGCTTCACATAGTTGATTAATCTTCATTGTTTTGATAAGTGTTGTGTGGGTGAACCTATGCTAATGCACCGCCCTTACTTGGACTAATACATACTTGTGATTATACCTCTTGCAAGCATCCGCAGTTACAAGAAAGTAATTAAGATAAATCTAACCACAGCCTTAAACTCTGAGATCCTACGCTCCCTTGTGCACCGGTATACTAACGGGGGTTTAGGTTTCTGTCACTCCGGCAACCCCACAATTAGCAACCAAATACACAATGCACTCCTCTAGGCCCATAAAGGTGAAGTGTCATGTAGTCGACGTTCACACGACACCACTAGAAGAATAGCACCACAACTTAAATATCAAACCATTAAATATTACTCAACATAATTCCACTACTAACAGCGTGACTTCTCCCATGTCCTCAAGAACTAATCGAACTACTCACGAGACATCATATGGATCATGATCAGAGGTGATATAATGATGGATACGATCTGAACATATACTTTAATTCACCGATAAAACTCAATAGCATCAACCACAAGGAGTAATTAACACCGGGAGAGTTTCCCCTATGAACTAAACAAAGTATAGCCCTAGATGTTACAGCGGAACGAGATGGTGCAGCGGTGATGGTGGTGATGGCGGTGGAGATGATGATGATGATGATCCCGATGAAGTCCAGCGCGATGACGATGAGGATGGCGATGATCTCCCCCTCCGGGAAGGAATTTCCCCGGCAGATTTCTCCCTGCCGGAGAGCTTTTTCTCTCTCTGTGTTTCCGCCTCGTGGAGGCGGCGGAATATTTTCTCGGACTCCCCGTGTCTTAGGGTTTCTGGGGGATGAAGTACGCGAAGGGGGAGCGCCTGAGGTGGGCCAGGGGCACCACACCTGGCTAGGGCGCGGCCAAGGTGGGCCCCGCGCCCAGGGGTGGTGTGGGCCCCTCCTGGCCCATCTCAGCCTCCCCTTTTGGCTTAGTCCATCTTCTGATAAAATAGGAACATCTGTCTTCTCGGAAATATTTTTAGTGCTCCAGAAATATAGTGCCTTGACGTGCTTTTTCCAGCTGAAATCTGACTCCGGCAGTTAATTATCCAATGATCATCAAACATGCAAAATAAGACAAAATAACATAAGTAACTCCTCTTAATATGAAATATATCATTGAATAACAGTAAATTATGCTATAAAATAGTGATGCAAAATGGACGTATCAACCCCCCCAAGCTTAGACCTCGCTTGTCCCCAAGCGAAAGCTGAGCTCAGTAAACTAGAACAAAAGTTTATGGAGTGAAGCGTCGATAATAAAGAATACGGACAAGAAGCATCAGTAATTACTAAACAACACAACTCATTTTAAACAGCAACTACTCTTCATATAACCTAACTTGAACATGAGTAGTGAAACAACCACAATAAAAATACACGAAGGAAATTATAGATTAGTAATGGCACACTTCATTCTTGGTCATAGAACAATAAGCAATCAATACTTATCTTTCGAAAGGAGTCTTTATATTAGAGCTTATATTGCAGAACTTCCACACTCAATTATCACACCTTCTTTACAGTCATTGATAACTTGCAAAGCTATATTCTTAGAGGCAAAAGTCTTTGTGCTAAGACAAGAAGGATAAAGACATGATTGACAATATTAATGATATATATGGTTGAATCACAACAACTCAAATGCTTGCTCAAGGAAGAAGGAAATAGGTGTACTGACTCAACATGAAAAGTAAAAGAAAGGCCCTTCGCAGAGGGAAGCAGGGATTAAGTCATGTGCTAGAGCTTTTAAGTTTTTGAAATCATATAGAGAGCAAAAATTAAGTTTTGAGGGTGTTTGTTAATTGTCAACGAATGGTAGCGGGTGAAAACAGTATTCTCCCTGTCAAACAGACTTTTAAGAGCGGCTCCCATGAAGGACGTTATTTCTACCAGCAAGGCAGATCATCCCTCTTTCTCTTTGGTTTACACACGCAGATATTTCACTGTTTGTCAATGCTTACTGATAATTCAGGGCAAAAGTGTGAAGAGAATTAAGCGGTTAAAGTTGTAATTAATTGGGACTGGGCATCCCGTTGCCAGCTCTTTTTGCAAGTTATTGGATAAGCGGATGTATATGCCACTAGTCCAGGTGTAAAGTCTGTTTGACAAGTAGAATAAAGGATAACCACACTACTTCCTCATGAGCTAGTAAACATTGACACAAAAGGGAATAATAACATTTTGAATAATTTAAAGGTAGCACATGAAAAATTTACTTGGAGTGGCAAAGAAATACCACATATAGGTAGTTATGGTGGACACAAATGGCATGGGTTTGGCTCAAGGATTTGGATGCACGAGAAGCATTCCCTCTCAGTACGGTGGTTAAGGCTAGCAAGGTCATGTGCAAGCATAAAAGTTGGGGGATACACACAAATATATATGTAATAGAAGCAACCATGCTATCTTCCCTGTAAGCACAAATGTTTTAACTCAAAGAATACTAATCTTATTGGCTAGCAAGAAAGAAAGATAAAGGGATAATATTTTTGCATGTAATTCCCTCCTTCTACTTAAGTTTTCATGGTATTGTTGCTAATGACCAATACTAAGTTTGCCACAACTAATATAATTTACTTAATGTACCCAAAAGTGGCGTCAATACTAATGGCAAGATCAGCACATAAAGAAGATTGCAGGCTAAAATAAAATGTACCGAAAGTAAAGGTGGAACTTCTCATTAATATTCTGAACAAAGACACACTCAAACCAACGGATACATGGATAACTAAAGGATTGACACTCCACATCGCAAACCATCTTATAAGATAACTTCTCTACTCATGATATGACCACGAAATTATAAAAACGAAAGGATAAAGATGATACTGGGCACTCCCCCAAGCTTGGAACAAGCCAAGGGAGTGCCATTACCCCTTGACGATTTAGGCTTGATCTCTTGGTGGCGACTCCCTAATGAGCTTCTCGACCAAATCCTTCAATTCATCTATCTTGTATGTGAGGATGCGGATCATCTCCGAATTGTGTTCGATGCGGTTCATGAACTGGTCAGAAGGTGAATCCCAGCTCTTGGAATTGTTTCCCCACTTCTCACTGGACTTAGGGCTTTCTTTTCCTGCATTGTTAGATCGATCTATATCCCAACAAGTAGGCAACTCCATCTCCGGAACTCTCTCAAATTGATACTTATGGATGAGGGTATGGAAAGGGTTACTGGAGTTTGAGGCGAGTGTCTTGGGTGCAAAGGCATGACGCGATGCCTCACCACCCATGTTCAGGTTCTTCACAGGATTGAAAGGGTTGGCAGTCACCCCGATGCTTGCAATAGTAGCGCGAGGACGTGGAGTTGAGTCTTCCTCTACTTCATCATCGGTTTCGCTCTTGACCTCCTCCTCGATCCTCTGGTCCATGATGTCCTCCACGCCTCCTTGCTCTCGTTGTCGTTGGAGAAGACCATGGCGCTCTAAATCCGAAATAGTTCCTGGCAGAAAACAGCTCGAAACAAAACTCGACGAAAACACGATATACGGACCTCGGGAGATCCGGGTGATTATATAGCAAAAAGTTTTACGACAAAAGGAAGGTACAGGACGAAACGGGGTCGGAGACGGGCTCCGAGGTGCCCACACGCACCCACGGCGCGGCCAGGGTGGGGCCCGCGCCCAGGGGTGGTGTGGTGCCCTCGGGCACCGTTTCCTACCCTTTTCCGACTCATAATTTTCCATATTATGTAAAAACAACAAATATTTAGTTGAAAAGTAAATCGCGAACTTTTTCTTACCGAAACTGTTACCTATTCCAAATCAGCTTTTGCAGTTGTCTGAATTTGACTTTTTATAAAATCCTCTGGAGTTACCACTTTGATAAATCAACATCTTCATTATAAGAATCTCCAGAAATGTAATGCTTGAGTCTTTGACCATTAACCACTTGTGGTCTGTCCCCATCTAGTGAATTGATTTTAATCGCACCTGAGCGATAGACCTCCTCATGATATAAGGTCCTTCCCATTTTGAAAGTAATTTTCCTGCAAAAAATCTGAGACGAGACCTATACAATAAAACTTTTTCACCTACGTTAAATTCTCTCTTAAGAATTCTTCTATCATGCCATTGCTTAACTTTCTCTTTAAAGAGCCTAGCATTTTCATAAGCTGCATTTCTCCATTCATCTAAAGAATTCAAATTAAGCAATCTCTTTTTACCGGCAAGTTTAAAGTCTCTATTAAGTTCTTTCACCGCCCAATAGGCTTTATGTTCTAATTCTAAAGGCAAATGACAAGCTTTTCCATAAACCATTTTGTAAGGAGACATTCCCATAGGATTTTTATAAGCAGTTCTATAAGCCCACAAAGCATCGTTAAGCTTTTTAGACCAATTTTTTCTAGATTTATTAACAGTCTTTTGCAAAATAGACTTAATCTCTCTATTTGACAATTCTACTTGACCACTTGTTTGGGGATGATATGGTGAAGCAATTCTATGATTAACATCATACTTAGCTAAGTTTTTCTAAAAGCACCATGAATAAAATGAGAACCCCATCAGTCATGAGATATCTAGGCACACCAAACCTAGGGAAGATAATATCTTTAAGCATTTTTAATGATGTCTCACCATCAGCACTAGAAGTTGGTATAGCTTCTACCCATTTAGTAACATAATCAACAGCAACAAGTATATGAGTATAACCATTTGAGGAGGAAAAGGACCCATAAAGTCAAATCCCCAACAGTCGAAAGGTTCAATAACAAGAGAATAATTCATAGGCATTTCATTACGTCTACTAATGTTACCTACTCTTTGACATTCATCACATGATAAAACAAATTTTCTAGCATCTCTAAAAAGGGTAGGCCAATAAAAACCTGATTGTAGAACCTTTTGCGCAGTTCTATCTCCAGCGTGATGTCCTCCATAAGCACTTCCATGGCATTTGCTCAATATTCTTTCTGTTCATACTCAGGAACACATCTTCGCATAATGCCATCTACTCCTTCTTTATACAAATGTGGGTCATCCCAAAAATAATGCCTCAAATCATAAAAGAACTTTCTTCTTTGCTGAGCTGTAAAGGTCGGAGGCAAATACTTGGCAACAATAAAATTAGCATAATCAGCATACCAAGGACTTTCGCGTGAGCTTACCTTTATCGCAGCCAATTGTTCATTTGGAAAACTATCATTAACAGGTATAGGATCATCTGAAATGTTTTCTAATCTAGACAAATTATCAGCAACAGGATTTTCAGCACCTTTCCTATCTACAATATGTAAATCAAATTCTTGCAGTAGAAGTACCCATCTTATGAGCCTAGGCTTAGCATCTTTCTTTTCCATAAGGTATCTAATAGCAGCATGATCAGTGTGAATAGTAACTTTTGAATCAACAATATAAGGTCTAAATTTATCACAAGCAAAAACAACTGCTAAAAATTCCTTTTCAGTAGTAGCATAATTCTTTTGAGCGGCATCAAGTGTTTTACTAGCATAATGAATAACATTTAACTTCTTGTCTACCCGCTGTCCAAGAACAGCTCCTACAGCAAAATCACTAGCATCACACATTATTTCAAAAGGTAAAGTCCAATCAGGAGGTTGAACAACAGGAGCTGTGATTAAAGCTTTTTTAGAGTTTCAAAAGCTTCCTTGCAATCATCATCAAAAACAAAAGGTACATCTTTTTGAAGAAGATTAGTGAGGGGTTTTGAAATTTTAGAGAAATCTTTAATAAACCTCCTATAAAAACCGGCATGACCGAGAATACTACGGATACCTTTCACATCCCTTGGACAGGGCATTTTCTCGATTGCTTCAACTTTAGCTCTGTCCACTTCAATACCTCTTTCAGAAATTTTGTGCCCTAGGACAATTCCTTCATTAACCATGAAATGACATTTCTCCCAATTAAGAACAAGATTGTCTCCTCACATCTCTGCAAAACTTTATCAAGATTGTGCAAGCAATTATCAAAGGAAGTTCCGTAGACGGAAAAATCGTCCATGAATACTTCCACAATTTCTTCACAAAAACCATGAAAAATAGCAGACATGCATCTTTGGAACGTAGCAGGAGCATTACACAAACCAAAAGGCATACGTCTATAAGCATAAGTTCCATAAGGACAAGTAAAAGTAGTTTTCTCTTGATCTTGTGCTTTAACAGCAATTTGTGAGAATCCAGAATAACCATCAAGGAAACAAAAATGGGTTTTCTTAGACAACCTTTCTAACATTTGATCAATAAAAGGCAAAGGATAATGATCTTTCTTAGTTACTTTATTGACCTTTCTAAAATCAATGCACATCCTATATCCCAACTACTACTCTTTGAGGAATAAGTTCATCATTTTCATTTGGTACAACAGTAACTCCTCCTTTCTTAGGGACACAATGCACAGGACTTACCCATCTACTATCAGCAATAGGATAAATTATACCAGCATCAAGAAGTTTTAATACCTCATTTCTTACCACTTCTTTCATCTTAGGGATCAAGCGACGCTGATGCTCAACAACAGGTTTTGCATCGGGTTCAATGTTGATGGCATGTTGACATATAGTAGGAGAAATCCCCTTTAAATCATCCAAAGTGTATCCCATAGCTCCTCGATGTTTCTTTAGTACTTCTAATAGCCTTGCTTCTTCATTACCTGAAAGTTTAGAACTAATAATAACAGGATATACTTTCCTTTCATCAAGATAAACATACTTAAGATTATCAGGTAAAGGTTTTAAATCGAAGACAGGATCTTCCTTAGGAGGCGCTGAGGTACCCAAATCTTCCACAGGCAAATTATGCTTAAGTATTGGTGGTTGACGAAGAAAGGCATTGTCAATCTCATTCCTCTCCTCCATAAATACTTCACTTTCGTGTTCCTCCATGAATTGCTGCAAGGCATTGTTAGGAGCAAGCAATAGAAGCAAGTTGTTCGATTTTCGAGTCTCATTAGGCAATCAGTTTCATAAAGTTGTTTACCAAACTTAGAGAAATTAAACTCATAAGATTCTCCATTAAATTTAGTGTAAATTTTCTCTTTCTTACAATCTATAATAGCACCACATGTATTCAAGAAAGGCCTACCAAAAATAATGGGACAAGCTTTACTAGCAACAGAACCAAGTACTAGAAAATCAGCAGGGTATTTAGTCTTACCACATAAAACTTCAACATCTCTCACAATACCAATTGGAGAGATAGTTTCTCTATTAGCAAGCTGAATAACCACATCAATCTCCTCAAGTTCGCAAGGACCAATTTCATGCATAATTTCTTTATAAAGATCAAAAGGAATAGCACTAGAACTTGCACCAATATCACATAAACCATAATAGCAATGTTCTCCTATTTTGACTGAAAGCACAGGAACACTTGTTTTCCTAGCTCTACTGGGATGTGAAACAATATTAGAGGCATCTTCACAAAAGATAATATGTCCTCCTTCTACATTTTCAGTTACCAAATCCTTTACTATTGCTATTGTGGGTTCAACCGCTATTTGTTCAGCAGGTTCTAAAGCTTTCTTTGCACTTTTATTAACCACACTAGCTATGATAGAATGTTCCCTAATTTTAACAGGAAAAGGTGGTTTCTCAATATAAGGTTCTGGCAAGATACGATCAACTGTATGAACTTCAATGTTTTTAATATTGGCAGAATTAGTATTATCTTTGTAAGGCAAATGATACTTATTGCAACTTTCTTTAGGAACATCAAGATAAGAGGCAAAAGCCTTGTAACAGTTTGCAATAACTTGAGAATCAAGACCATACATATCATAGAGATTACGAAAATTATCAGTATTCATAAAAGTTTTAATGCATTCGTAATCATACTTTATACCTGATTCTCTACCTTTGTCGTTCTCCCATCCTTCAGTATTTTCCTCAATCCGATCAAGAAGGTCCCATTTAACTTCCTCTTTATTACGCGTAAATGATCCAGCACAAGAGGTATCCAATAGAGTTTTATCTTGAAGAGAAAGCCTTGCATAGAAGTTATCAATAACAACATTACCAGGAAGCTCATGAATGGGGCATTTGAGCATTAATGATTTCAATCTCCCCCACGCTTGGGCAATACTTTCTCCATCATGAGGCCAAAAATTATATATATGATTCCGATCTTGATGAATTTCACTAGGAGGATAAAATTTAGAATAAAAGAGAGGCACAATCTCCTCCCAGCCAATAGAACGCCCATTCTTCAGCATCCTATACCATTTTGCAGCTTTACCAGTCAACGATATAGAAAACAATTTCTTCTTGACCTCTTCCATTGAAATACCTGCACACTTGAACAACTCGCATAATTCATGAATAAATAGCAAATGATCCCCAGGAGGGACAGTTCCATCTCCTGCATAGCGGTTATTCGTAACTCGTTCAACAATTTTCATAGGTATTTTAAATGGAATTACTTGATCAGGTGGTTCCTCTTCTACTACCGTAGCAGTGGTAGTAGTATTTCCAAACAGGGATTCAAATGGAGATCTCTCCACGATGAGGATGGCGATGATCTCCCCCCTCCGGGAAGGAATTTCCCCGGCAGATTTCTCCCTGCCGGAGAGCTTTTTCTCTCTCTGGTGTTTCCGCCTCGTGGAGGCGGCGGAATATTTTCTCTGGGACTCCCCGTGTCTTAGGGTTTCTGGGGGATGAAGTACGCGAAGGGGGAGCGCCTGAGGTGGGCCAGGGGCACCACACCTGGCTAGGGCGCGGTCAAGGAGGGCCCCGCGCCCAGGGGTGGTGTGGGCCCCTCCTGGCCCATCTCAGCCTCCCCTTTTGGCTTAGTCCATCTTCTGATAAAATAGGAACATCTGTCTTCTCGGAAATATTTTTAGTGCTCCAGAAATATAGTGCCTTGACGGTGCTTTTTCCAGCTGAAATCTGACTCCGACAGTTAATTATCCAATGATCATCAAACATGCAAAATAAGACAAAATAACATAAGTAACTCCTCTTAATATGAAATATATCATTGAATAACAGTAAATTATGCTATAAAATAGTGATGCAAAATGGACGTATCAGTGGCCCCCATCCGGACTCCTTCAAACTCATGACACACCATGTACTAAACAACATGCCTGTCACGTCCTTGACCTTCTCCTTACATGGCAAGAATAGGAACATCAGTCGTCTCTTGACAACATCAGCAACAGGAAAATAATATATATGCAACACTTGTAGGAGGTGCCATATCATTCTCCCACTTCAGGCGAGTCATGTTCTGCAGCAACATCATCATGAACAGGCTGAACGTCGACCAAAGGGAAGTCAACATGATGATCTTAAAAAACAATAGGAATTGCGGCAGTATCGGCCACGTCTCTAGACTGAACATGCGCAAAAACAAGTGTAGCAGCGACTTCACTCTATTTTGCCCAAAGAATGAAGGCAGAATACATTAGTGTCAATCTTCAAAAACAGGGGGATGTTCAAAATTGCACTAATTACCATGGAACAAGCTGATGAGACATACAATAAAGCTATGGAGAGAGTCATTGAGCACCGTTTAAGAAGATTGACAAGCGTGGCCAAAAATCCATTTGGTTTCGTGCCTGGGAGATCTGAAAGGACAAGGATGTCGCCTAGAGGGGGTGAATAGGCGATTAAAACTTTTCCGGTTTAGGCTTGCTAATTGCGGAATAAAACTAGGTGTTTAAATTAACAAGCGAACAACCTAAATAAACTAGGCTCACCTATGTGCACCAACAACTTATGCTAAGCAAGACAAGCAACAAGGTGATAGCAAGATAGAATACTTCAAGCACGAAGGTGTAACATCCCAAGTTTTTTTCAAAAAGTTGAAAAATCAGAAAAATTTAAAACTTTTGAAAACTATTATGTATTTTGCCTTGAAAGGAAAAATCATGCATGCATTCATCATCATATAGCTTTGTTTGCATTTTGATATTTCAAAAGTGGGAATAATAATTCCACTTGAAAACATATTTAAGAAAATATATTAAAAGGACCATCTATGTCCAATATATTATTTTGAAGTATTGTGGTAAACTCCCTTGAGTTAAATGTTGGTTGTAAATTGTTTGTATGTTTTGGAAGTTATTCTATTACCTACCTATTCTCTGTTTTCAAAGTTCTATAGTTTTACTTTTGAAAGAAAATATTTATTTGGCTTTTAAATTGAATTTTGATTTTCATTTTAAATTATCAAACTCTTTATAGTCAAAATGATTTGGTGCAAAATTATCTTATTGAGTGATATGGGATCTTATTACCCTTATTTTGTTATGGATTTTAAATCTAAGTTCAAAAGAATTTTTATAAATCCTATTTATAAAATTTAACATAAAGATCTAATTAAACCTTTATGCAATATTTGAATTTCAAATTTTTAAAAGTTTGGAAAATAATTTTTGACAGTTTTAATGGAAAGGTTTTGATTTTACAAAACTATAGAAATTGGTTTGACTCGATTCCGATTCCGAAATCAAAAGTTATAAAGAAAACTGGAAAAAGAATAAAGAAAAAGAAGAAGAAAAAAAAACGAAACGGGCCAACCGGCCGGCCCAACAGACACCGAGCCAGCCCAGCCGGACCGAACCAACTCGGGTTCCAGTTTTCCAAGTCTTTTCATTCAAACACGTTTATCTCAACAAATATAATTCCAAATCCGGATCCGCTTGATCCTACGCGTTCATAACTTCGAGCCCAATCTTTTCCACCGATCCTTGGCCTATATAAACACCTGTAGCCGCCGTCATCTCTCTTCCCCTTTTCGTTCCACCGAAACCCTAACCAGCAAAATCGTATTTCGTTTATTTACCCACCAAAACGATCTCGAATCGCACCGGAGCCTGAAGCAATATTGTCGATCTGTTCAATATCTTTCCATCCCGAGAGGACTCAACTCTTTTCATCAACCGTGGAGGAAGAATTTCGAATCGCCATCCTTCAGATCTGAAGTCGTATTTCTTAGATCTCTTCGCGCTCGGTTCTTCAAATCGAAATTCCTTTGGTGAGAAGTCAGATCTAACCCTTACCTACAACTTTGCTATTGCACTCTTTTCGTTTTGACGTACGGATTTTTCTGTACACTACAGTTTGCGTTTGACGATTTTTGGAGAAGAAAACAATCTCAAATCTTCGGGCCGTAGTTACAAAAGTTGTTCCCCTGATCAAGACCTTTCTTGTGCCCCAAGCCTCACCTCTTTTGGTCAAGCGAGCTAGGAGATTTTCGAGTTTGAAGTTTCGGATCAGAAAGGTAATTTGCGATTTGTGCCCAATCTATTCATCCACTTATGGTATATTTGTGATAGTTAGAAAGAGCACGCAATTCTCTACAACTTTCATTAAGCATGTTTTTCCATCCGAGCAACTTTATTTTTGATCAAAATTCGTAGTCAAAGCCCAGTCAGTCTGCCACGTCAGCGAGTCAACCTCCACGTCAGCGGTCAGAGTCAACAGTCAACCGAAGACCGGCAGTTTTGCAGAAAAACCCTAAATCTTAGATCTATCACTACTTTTTATTGGTTTGGCCAAATTTTACAAATAAAATATTTTTGGAAAGTTTATGACACATAGAAACTTTTGGCATATTTATTTTTATGTTTTGACCAACTTATTTTGGTTCAATTTAAAAAATGGTTGTTTAAGTAAAATTGACTTAACTTAAATTTAAAAATTGATTTTTGGGCAAATCCAATTGTTTTAACTTTGTTTATTTAATACTTGGCCGTAGGAATACTCTACTATTTTTGTAAAAGTATTTCCTATGATTTTTGTAATTAATATTGATTAAATGCGTTTTAAGTGTTATTTTAATAATTAAAATGATTAAAATTATTTTTCTTCATCTATTCGTCTAATAAAATGACTTAATCGTATTTTGATGACTTTAGTTGATAACAAGTACTTAGAAATATTTTGTCTCTCAAACAAAACTATTTCTTCCTTAGAAAATATTTGACAAGTATTTTGACAATACTTTTTCCTTAGAAAATTCTAGCACCTCTTAGTTTTGTTTACTTTTCCTTAGAAATTATTTGGACTTATTGTTTGACCTTTGGTCCTTAGTCATATTTGGACCATCTTACTTGTCTTGCATTACTTAGAGCATTTTCATAAGCATGGCATGCATATTAAGTCCTTAGTATTATTTTGTACTTCTTACATGACTTCCTCCTTAGAAATTTTGAGGTTGCATGTTAGCTCTTTGATACCTCTAGTCAAAACCACTAAGTTAGAAGTTAGTGGAAACAATGAAGGACCAAAGAAGAACTTAGTATAAAGACAAGACTCCAGAAGCATCTCCAAGAAGAAAGTACTTAGAAGAAATCAAGAGGAAATTCATGAAGACCAATCACCTACATTTTCTAAGTCATTCTTTCCTTTATCTCCTTTCTTCCTTCTTCTCTTAGACTTCATGGTGACTAAGTTATATTCAAGACCAACCTAGATGCTGCCAACACCATCAAGTTTGCAGAACCATCAAGTCTACAAATTTTAATGAAGTCCACACACCAAGGAGCAAGCGACAAGGAAGCCTGAAGATGATTCTTGGAAGACCAACTACTACATCTTTCTTTCTATCTTTTTCCTCCTTCATAATTTGTCTTTCACTTTGGACATAGACCAAGTCCTTTGTGTTTAAGACTAAGTTCCTAGAGTGCTAATTGAAGACCATTAAAGATCAATGAAGCTACAAAGGAGTTGAAGATTATTTGAAGACCAAAGTTGTGAAAACTTAGAATAACCTTACAACTTTTCAAGTTGTTTTATCAAGTTTACTTTAGGCTCAACCTGGACCTTGCCATAGCTAAATGGGATATTGTTATTTATGTCTTTCCCTTATTTTGTTTGCATGTCTTTCATACCATAATTATTGTGTCATCCTGCATCTCATGCATGTCATATTTTTCTAAGTGTTGCATTTATGATTGTGTGTTTATTTGTGATTTATTTGACTTGTTAGAAATTCCGGAGAGAGACGAAAGTGGTTGCAACTGCTACTACTACACTCCTGTTTGCCAAGGCAAGTGGCACATTCATAAATCTCCTAAGTATTTCGAATATGCATGAGTAGAGTATTTTTCTATAAGCATGTGTTGGATAGTATTGCTATGCAAAAACTGTTTAGAGTAGCACCTCTATACTAGTGGTCTAGAATCCTATTATAACTTAGTAGAAATATTGATATGCTATGCAAAAGATTGTTTTGATAAAAAGCTATATTCTACTAAGTAAAATGAAACTCCTGGGTGGATTGGTTTGATAGAGGAGGTCGGAGTTGAGTGGCTACTCAGGGCCATTTCTATGGTTTTACCTGAGTATGTGCGCTTGTGGATTGCCACCAAGGAACAAAGTGAGTTGAAGATCTCCAAGGAAAGTTCAAGCGACTGGAGTTGAAGAAGTTGAAGATCTCCTTATCCCAAGTTGATGGGTGAACAAATGTAGAAGCTCGGTGGGGATAGACCACTGTTGACATTGATAACTGGGGATAGACCAGCATTGAAATGGATCACTGGGGATAGACCAGTGTTGCCACATTGATAACTGGGGATAGACCAGCATTGAAATGGATCATTGGGGATAGACCACTGATGCCACATGGATCACTGGGGATAGACCAGTGTTCCCACATGGTGCACAGGGGATAGACTTGTGTTACCACATTTTAGTTCGATGAGGCATGGTTCACTAAGGATAGACTAGTGAAGCCACAAGGTGCACTGGGGATAGACCGGTGTTACTTCACTTTGATTTTGAGCAGCTGTTCAAGGACGTCAACGGAGGATCCCAACATGTCAACTTCTCAAGTAAAACTTTGAAGGATGATCAAGTGTTGATTAGAAGAAAAGTTTTCCAAAGAATTAGGAAAAAATTGGCTTTATGCAAAATAGCCTTGAACTCCACCAGCCAAATATGCATATAGGTTATTAGAGTTATTCCATTAAGTGTCCACATAGTGTCACTTGCCGGATCCATTTTTAATGGTTCTGACCCACTCTGTTGCAAAATGTTATTTGTTGCAGATTGTTCAGTTGACGAGTGAGTTTACGTTAAGGGTTTTCGAGTCTGCAACCAACATGTTTTCGCCTGTGGCACATGAAGATGATGGAGACTCCATGAAGAATAAATTTTCCGCTGCTTTACTCTTTCAGGCTAGCTATATGCTATGCAAGTTGTAATGAATATTTTACCAAGTCTGGATCATTCGATGTAATAATGATACTTTGTTGTGATACTACATCTTAAACTGTGTGTGCAAATGAAACGATCCAGGGGTTTGCACTATACACAGGTACCTTGCCAATTTCTAAGTGCAGGTACGCTACAGATGGTATCAGAGCACTGTGTTGCCTGTAGGTTCGAAAATCTTAAGTTTGGATAGAAATAGGTTTTGACCATAGGATTGAGAATATATTTTATTCAGTTGCTATAAACAAAAAATTTCATTTTATCTTCCTCGTACTCTCATCTACTGTCAAACCTTCTGAAAATATCTTCTATTGTTCTAGATGACCTATTCCCTTTGGTATCCATGAAGACATGTTTGGTGATGACCAAGAGTAAGTATAAATACTTCATGGAGAAATGCTACGACTCAACATGAAGCACTACCTACATGGAAGATCAGTGAAGAACCTGATTCAGAGCTCAAACACTTAGAAGATTTTCAAAAAAGTTGAAGAAGAAAATGAAGCCCTTAAGGAGATAGACTAGACCACCTATTTAATTGAATAACGAGTTTCCGATGATGTATTGACTTACCAAATTGTGGTATGACAGTACAATCGAATGTGTTTTCCATAATCTTGGTGTGCTTCGTTCCAAAAACGATTAATTTAGTTTTCTCAAAAGAGGTGTGGATTTTAACGTTAGTGGTTGATTGTGTTAATTGCTTGTAAGGGTAGGAGTATTTCCCCTAGATCTATCTATCTTTTGCTCATCTATTCTTAAACCACAGATGCCTCCCCGCCGTGATCCTGAGAACAACAACAACACTGATGCCATGCTTCAACAGATGATTGCAGCGCAGACTCAGCTGATGACTATGATGGCTCAATTCATGGCAAATCAAAATGGTCCGCCACCACCACCTCCACCACCGCCACCACCTCCTCCCCAAGTGGACATACTTGCCAGATTTCTGAGGCTCAGGCCTAACAAGTTCTCCAATGCAGCTGAGCCCATTGTGGCAGATGATTGGTTACGCTCTATGCAAAAAGATCTGGTAACTTGTGAGTGTACTGACCCTGAAAAGGTGAGGTTTACCGCTCATCTGTTGGAGGGACCAGCAGCCCAATGGTGGGAAACATATCAAATCACCCACCCTCTGGACAACATGACCTGGGAAACCTTCAAGGAAGGCTTTCGTAATGCTCATATATCCTCGGGCATTATGAACTTGAAGCAAGAAGAGTTCAGAAACCTGAGGCAGGGGAATAGGACACTTAAGGAGTATATGGAAGACTTCCATGCATTGTCTCGTTATGCTCCCGAAGACATTGACACTGATGGTAAGAGGAAGGCAAAATTCCTCAAAGGGCTGAGTGACGAGCTGAAGATTCCTCTGACAGTTGCTTACGCCCCCAACTATCAGGCCCTCTTAGACCAAGCAATCACATTGGAGGATAGTATCAAGAAGGCTGAAAGCAGGAAGAGGAAGCTGGGTATCAACAAATATCACTCTGACCCTTCATTCAAGAAGCACTTTCCTCATGAAGTAAGCCATGGTCATAAACATGGGGACTACCATAGTGGAGGAAGTAGCCACAGACACCATGGTCATAACCATAATGGTGGATTCAGGGGAAACAATGGAGGCCACAAGGGAAATGGACATGCTGGCCATATCCATAGCAATGGACAGCACCGCCCAAATCCCGAACACAAGAAGGATATTAGCCAAGTGGTGTGCTTCAATTGTAGGAAGACAGGCCATTATGCAAATGACTGTCCGGATAAGAAGAATGACCATAACCAATCTGCCAAGAAGGATATTAGTCAAGTGGAGTGTTTCACGTGTAAGAAACCAGGCCACTATGCTAGAGATTGCCCAAAAGACACAACGGAATAACGAGTTGATGACTCACCGAGTAGAGGAGTACCTAACATGAATTATACCTTGTGCAAGTCTCATAGTAAATGTACTTGAGCATGTAAGCCATATAAGAACAACAACCATGATTTAGGATTTGAATAATCACCTTGTGAATGGCAAGAGTTATGAGAAGGAATGCATTTTTTTTTGTTGGTCTATTATTCATGTCTGACATTCATGAAGAGTTCCAAATCACCAAAGAATAATGAAGAGTTGGTACATGCTATATCTGTGGATTCAGGATGATAAAGCATTACACAAAGTATGTAAATATGTATGAACCATCAGTTTCCTTCACGAATGAAAGAAACAAAGGATAGCCACAAAAGTTCTTTTAAGGGTGGTAGCCCACCCAGATATCCTAGTCACAACCTTTTTGCTAGCCTTCCCGAATCTCGGGGACGAGATTCCTTTTAAGGGTGGTAGTCTGTAACATCCCAAGTTTTTTTCAAAAAGTTGAAAAATCAGAAAAATTTAAAACTTTTGAAAACTATTATGTATTTTGCCTTGAAAGGAAAAATCATGCATGCATTCATCATCATATAGCTTTGTTTGCATTTTGATATTTCAAAAGTGGGAATAATAATTCCACTTGAAAACATATTTAAGAAAATATATTAAAAGGACCATCTATGTCCAATATATTATTTTGAAGTATTGTGGTAAACTCCCTTGAGTTAAATGTTGGTTGTAAATTGTTTGTATGTTTTGGAAGTTATTCTATTACCTACCTATTCTCTGTTTTCAAAGTTCTATAGTTTTACTTTTGAAAGAAAATATTTATTTGGCTTTTAAATTGAATTTTGATTTTCATTTTAAATTATCAAACTCTTTATAGTCAAAATGATTTGGTGCAAAATTATCTTATTGAGTGATATGGGATCTTATTACCCTTATTTTGTTATGGATTTTAAATCTAAGTTCAAAAGAATTTTTATAAATCCTATTTATAAAATTTAACATAAAGATCTAATTAAACCTTTATGCAATATTTGAATTTCAAATTTTTAAAAGTTTGGAAAATAATTTTTGAAAGTTTTAATGGAAAGGTTTTGATTTTACAAAACTATAGAAATTGGTTTGACTCGATTCCGATTCCGAAATCAAAAGTTATAAAGAAAACTGGAAAAAGAATAAAGAAAAAGAAGAAGAAAAAAAAAATGAAACGGGCCAACCGGCCGGCCCAACAGGACACCGAGCCAGCCCAGCCGGACCGAACCAACTCGGGTTCGAACACGATGGCAGGAAATTTCGGTTTTCCAAGTCTTTTCATTCAAACACGTTTATCTCAACAAATATAACTCCAAATCCGGATCCGCTTGATCCTACGCGTTCATAACTTCGAGCCCAATCTTTTCCACCAATCCTTGGCCTATATAAACACCTGTAGCCGCCGTCATCTCTCTTCCCCTTTTCGTTCCACCGAAACCCTAACCAGCAAAATCGTATTTCGTTTATTTACCCACCAAAACGATCTCGAATCGCACCGGAGCCTGAAGCAATATTGTCGATCTGTTCAATATCTTTCCATCCCGAGAGGACTCAACTCTTTTCATCAACCGTGGAGGAAGAATTTCGAATCGCCATCCTTCAGATCTGAAGTCGTATTTCTTAGATCTCTTCACGCTCGGTTCTTCAAATCGAAATTCCTTTGGTGAGAAGTCAGATCTAGCCCTTACCTACAACTTTGCTATTGCACTCTTTTCGTTTTGACGTACGGATTTTTCTGTACACTACAGTTTGCGTTTGACGATTTTTGGAGAAGAAAACAATCTCAAATCTTCGGGCCGTAGTTACAAAAGTTGTTCCCCTGATCAAGACCTTTCTTGTGCCCCAAGCCTCACCTCTTTTGGTCAAGCGAGCTAGGAGATTTTCGAGTTTGAAGTTTCGGATCAGAAAGGTAATTTGCGATTTGTGCCCAATCTATTCATCCACTTATGGTATATTTGTGATAGTTAGAAAGAGCACGCAATTCTCTACAACTTTCATTAAGCATGTTTTTCCATCCGAGCAACTTTATTTTTGGTCAAAATTCGTAGTCAAAGCCCAGTCAGTCTGCCACGTCAGCGAGTCAACCTCCACGTCAGCGGTCAGAGTCAACAGTCAACCGAAGACCGGCAGTTTTGCAGAAAAACCCTAAATCTTAGATCTATCACTACTTTTTATTGGTTTGGCCAAATTTTACAAATAAAATATTTTTGGAAAGTTTATGACACGTAGAAACTTTTGGCATATTTATTTTTATGTTTTGACCAACTTATTTTGGTTCAATTTAAAAAATGGTTGTTTAAGTAAAATTGACTTAACTTAAATTTAAAAATTGATTTTTGGGCAAATCCAATTGTTTTAACTTTGTTTATTTAATACTTGGCCGTAGGAATACTCTACTATTTTTGTAAAAGTATTTCCTATGATTTTTGTAATTAATATTGATTAAATGCGTTTTAAGTGTTATTTTAATAATTAAAATTGATTAAAATTATTTTTCTTCATCTATTCGTCTAATAAAATGACTTAATCGTATTTTGATGACTTTAGTTGATAACAAGTACTTAGAAATATTTTGTCTCTCAAACAAAACTATTTCTTCCTTAGAAAATATTTGACAAGTATTTTGACAATACTTTTTCCTTAGAAAATTCTAGCACCTCTTAGTTTTGTTTACTTTTCCTTAGAAATTATTTGGACTTATTGTTTGACCTTTGGTCCTTAGTCATATTTGGACCATCTTACTTGTCTTGCATTACTTAGAGCATTTTCATAAGCATGGCATGCATATTAAGTCCTTAGTATTATTTTGTACTTCTTACATGACTTCCTCCTTAGAAATTTTGAGGATGCATGTTAGCTCTTTGATACCTCTAGTCAAAACCACTAAGTTAGAAGTTAGTGGAAACAATGAAGGACCAAAGAAGAACTTAGTATAAAGACAAGACTCCAGAAGCATCTCCAAGAAGAAAGTACTTAGAAGAAATCAAGAGGAAATTCATGAAGACCAATCACCTACATTTTCTAAGTCATTCTTTCCTTTATCTCCTTTCTTCCTTCTTCTCTTAGACTTCATGGTGACTAAGTTATATTCAAGACCAACCTAGATGCTGCCAACACCATCAAGTTTGCAGAACCATCAAGTCTACAAATTTTAATGAAGTCCACACACCAAGGAGCAAGCGACAAGGAAGCCTGAAGATGATTCTTGGAAGACCAACTACTACATCTTTCTTTCTATCTTTTTCCTCCTTCATAATTTGTCTTTCACTTTGGACATAGACCAAGTCCTTTGTGTTTAAGACTAAGTTCCTAGAGTGCTAATTGAAGACCATTGAAGATCAATGAAGCTACAAAGGAGTTGAAGATTATTTGAAGACCAAAGTTGTGAAAACTTAGAATAACCTTACAACTTTTCAAGTTGTTTTATCAAGTTTACTTTAGGCTCAACCTGGACCTTGCCATAGCTAAATGGGATATTGTTATTTATGTCTTTCCCTTATTTTGTTTGCATGTCTTTCATACCATAATTATTGTGTCATCCTGCATCTCATGCATGTCATATTTTTCTAAGTGTTGCATTTATGATTGTGTGTTTATTTGTGATTTATTTGACTTGTTAGAAATTCCGGAGAGAGACGAAAGTGGTTGCAACTGCTACTACTACACTCCTGTTTGCCAAGGCAAGTGGCACATTCATAAATCTCCTAAGTATTTCGAATATGCATGAGTAGAGTATTTTTCTATAAGCATGTGTTGGATAGTATTGCTATGCAAAAACTGTTTAGAGTAGCACCTCTATACTAGTGGTCTAGAATCCTATTATAACTTAGTAGAAATATTGATATGCTATGCAAAAGATTGTTTTGATAAAAAGCTATATTCTACTAAGTAAAATGAAACTCCTGGGTGGATTGGTTTGATAGAGGAGGTCGGAGTTGAGTGGCTACTCAGGGCCATTTCTATGGTTTTACCTGAGTATGTGCGCTTGTGGATTGCCACCAAGGAACAAAGTGAGTTGAAGATCTCCAAGGAAAGTTCAAGCGACTGGAGTTGAAGAAGTTGAAGATCTCCTTATCCCAAGTTGATGGGTGAACAAATGTAGAAGCTCGGTGGGGATAGACCACTGTTGACATTGATAACTGGGGATAGACCAGCATTGAAATGGATCACTGGGGATAGACCAGTGTTGCCACATTGATAACTGGGGATAGACCAGCATTGAAATGGATCATTGGGGATAGACCACTGATGCCACATGGATCACTGGGGATAGACCAGTGTTCCCACATGGTGCACAGGGGATAGACTTGTGTTACCACATTTTAGTTCGATGAGGCATGGTTCACTAGGGATAGACTAGTGAAGCCACAAGGTGCACTGGGGATAGACCGGTGTTACTTCACTTTGATTTTGAGCAGCTGTTCAAGGACGTCAACGGAGGATCCCAACATGTCAACTTCTCAAGTAAAACTTTGAAGGATGATCAAGTGTTGATTAGAAGAAAAGTTTTCCAAAGAATTAAGAAAAAATTGGCTTTATGCAAAATAGCCTTGAACTCCACCAGCCAAATATGCATATAGGTTATTAGAGTTATTCCATTAAGTGTCCACATAGTGTCACTTGCCGGATCCATTTTTAATGGTTCTGACCCACTCTGTTGCAAAATTTTATTTGTTGCAGATTGTTCAGTTGACGAGTGAGTTTACGTTAAGGGTTTTCGAGTCTGCAACCAACATGTTTTCGCCTGTGGCACATGAAGATGATTGAGACTCCATGAAGAATAAATTTTCCGCTGCTTTACTCTTTCAGGCTAGCTATATGCTATGCAAGTTGTAATGAATATTTTACCAAGTCTGGATCATTCGATGTAATAATGATACTTTGTTGTGATACTACATCTTAAACTGTGTGTGCAAATGAAACGATCCAGGGGTTTGCACTATACACAGGTACCTTGCCAATTTCTAAGTGCAGGTACGCTACAGAAGGCTATCACAATGTAAAGTGCATAAGTAAAGAGCTCGGGTATAGAAATAACCGAGGCACGCGGAGACGAGGATGTATTCCCGAGTTCCTCCTTTTTAGGGGAGTACGTCTCGTTGGAGAGGTGTGAACCAACACAATGGTTCAACAACCACAAAGGTTTCACCTTCTTCTCCGATGAACCGCACCACAAAGGTTTGGTTCACCTTCCACTATCGGAATCCTTCGAGGCGGAAATCCGGAGCCTTTCAACAACGATCCGGGGCACAACCCACAACGGGATTGGGGGCTTCCGAACAGCTACAAGTGACCACACAAGGGTCTCAACCCCCACACGGGCGTCTAGGGTCCAAAAACCCAAGAGTAACAAGTTCAGAAGCTTTCAACTTCCACGAATCCTCGTGGAGAGAGCAAACCGATGCAACACAATGCAATGGCAAGAACACAAGAAGTGCTCAAGTCCTTCACTCTCAAATTCCAACAAAGCAACAAATGCTTATGGGGGAATAAGAGAGGAAGAACAATGGAGGAGAAACACCAAGAACTCCAAGATCTAGATCCACTAGGTTCCCCTCACTTAGAGGAGAGATGGATTGGTGGAAATGTAGATCTAGATCTCCTCTCTCAAATCCCTCAAATATATGCAAGAATCATGGGAGGAATTGGGAGAGGGGCAAGCTTTCCAAGGTCAACAATGGTGGGAGAGAGAGAGAGAGAGAAAAACGTGCTTGAAAAGAGCTAGTTGGCTGGAGGTAGGTGGAGGGGCATTTATACCCCTCCCATAAAAAGAGCCGTTGCAGCTAACTTACTCCGGAGACTCCGGACCACGGAGGCCGGAGACTCCGGCCCGGGCGGAGACTCCGGACGCAGAAAGGGCAGAAAAATAGCCGACGCGGGAAACTTGCCCCAGAGACTCCGGACCACGAAGGCCGGAGAATCCGGCCAGGGCGGAGACTCCGGCCAGGGCGGAGACTCCGGGGTTACTCCGGACCAACTCCGGACCCCTATACCGCACGCGCCGACGCCTGGAGCAGAGAAACTTCGAAAGCAAGGGACCGGAGACTCCGGACAGGAAACCACGGAGACTCCGGACCCAGAGGTGCGGAGACTCCGGTCCTGGCACCGGAGACTCCGGTCAGGAAAACCAGCAAAACAGCAAAGCCTGAAATGCAATAACTTTTGCAAGGAAGCTCCAAACGAGATGAAACCAACGAGGTTGGAAATATTAAGGGTCACAAATATGGAGGAGATATCACACATGGGAGGTGTGGACCTTATCTCCAGGAGGACCGGTAATATTTCCAACACCGAGAACGCAACAAGTTTTCCATCCGGACTCCGTTTTCAATGATCTTGGGCTTGATCCGAAGATAATCACAAGCACTACAAGATCATGCATATACACATCATAGTCCATCATGTGAGGAGGATAACACAAGAGGAGAGTTTGGCATCTCTACAAGAGACGAACCGGTAAAACCTCCAACATCAAAAACACCACTAGATATCCAAATGAAATCCGTTTTTGATGAACTAGAGCTTGGTATGGAGATGAACACAAGCTCTAAATTCTCACATGGATAAAAGCCAAATAAGAACCAAGAAAGATGATATGCCAAATATGCAAAGGTTTGAGCTCTCCACAAATATGCGATTAAGTTACTCACTTGAGAGCCCCTCTTGATAGTACGCCGTCTATCCTATAACCCGGTCTCCAAACTAACAACATGAGACCGGTAAAATAGAAACCCTATCAAGATCATACCTTTGCCTTGCGCATTCCACTTGAGCTAGATGATGACGATCTTGACCCCCTCAAGTTGGAACAACTTTCTTGATTGTGCTTGCTAGCACATGCTTGATGAAGACTTCTCCAAATGCTCCCCCATACTCCATTATGGGAGAGCCTCGCTTAGCTCCGTCTTCATATATCCACTTGCGCTTCATATTATTCTCTTGATATAGATGATGGCTTGGAGATAAACATGAAGTTCACTCAATCTTCTTTTCCAAGCCATGCTTGCAATAAGCTCAACTCTTCACATGACCATTCTTCATATAAACCCTTGGATGGAACCTTGGTCATCATGTAATCTTCTAGAGTCCAACACATGAACTCCAATCTTTTCCTATGGACAAGATCTACAAGTATATCTCAATGCAAACATTAGTCCATAAGGATTGTCATTAATTACCAAAACCTCGCATGGGCAACACATGCACTTTCAAGATCTACCATGGAAGCCATCTTCTTGGTATGACAACTTATAGAGAGATACAAGGAGCAAAAGAGTGACCTTCATATGGTGGTGTTCGTTAACTTGGAGAAGGCCAGAGTTCCCCGCCGCTCCCCTTCCTCTCCACTCGCCGTTTTGGCAGCACGAGAGGGAGGGGAGCTCCGGCTCTCGTTCATGTGGTGTTTTCGTCCTAAGTTTTTCAGCGTTCGTGTTTCCTCCGTCGGCGTCATGGTGGGGCTGATGCCGATGGTGCTCGTAAGAATAATGGTCTTCCAGCCCTTGCTGCTTGACGAGGGGTGAACTCATCAAATCCCATGGTTAAGGACCTAGGGTTGAGATTATGGGGAGAGAACGTGGTAGTACTGGTAGTTTCGTCGGCTGACAAGCAGAGGCAAAGATTTACCTAGGTTCAAGCCCCTCGGGTGGAGGTAAAGACACTACTTCCTGCCTGTCTGTTATTGATCGTGTGAGATTGTGCGATTACAAGGGAGCTCTGGCGAGATGTCGATCTCGCTAGGGCTTTTGGTGGTTCGAGTATGGCTTGTCCTAGATCGGCACCCCTCCCAGCCTTTAAATAGGCTGGGTCTCGGAGTTCATAACCGACCTAGTTTACACGTAAGGAAAGTCTAAACCGACTATGCCTATGTCTAATCTTGGAGGGTGCTCCATCTTCTTGGGCCTCTTGTCTTGGGCTTCGAGTAAGCTCTTCGCTATTGGGATTTAGTCGTCACGTGCACCAGGTACCCTCACGGTAGGGTACCCGAGGTGTATACCCTTGTCACAGCTGCTCGTTGGAGGTGTTGTTGGCCGCGACGAGAGGCTTGTGGAGTCCAAGCTGTTGGAGCAGTTTCAGTCTGACGTTGCGTCTAGACGTGACGACGGGAAGGGGCTGCTCTTGGAGTACAGCGATGCTGACTGCTATGGATTTGCGGAATATGGTGTGGTATCCGACCGCCTGTTGAAGGGTGGGGTGGCGTTGGCCACGGATCCGACGTTGAAGAGGCTCGGAGGCTCCTCCGGCTGATTTTTTTTATCGACATAGATCCAGCCTTACAGGATTGGTGTCTTTTGCAGCTCATTAACACCTTATGGTAAGGGTCTTTTCAGCGTCAAGATGTGGACCAACTGCTGGTGTTATTCTTCTCCAGCGATGACGAAAGACGTGGATACTTGGCAGTTGCGACGATGGCGGTTTGCAACAGTTTAATCGCTTGTTTTTCGAAAATCAGCTTTGGCACTCGAGCGCCACTGCACTCGATATCAAGTCCATCCGTTGTGTCAATCAGGCCATCATTCAGTCGTACTTGTACGTGTATTTATTCTTTTGTCAGCCGTATTGCAACCTGAACAGTGCAGTTGTTGCCGTATAGAAGTGCTGGTCTTCATTTATTGTTGTGCCAGTCTGCCAGAGCTCCGTTGTGTAGCACGCCAAGCGCATAGTGCGACCAGAGCATATAGGCTTGCTTCAGCTAGTTGCGGTGGGGTCGCTAGGTGTGCCGTTGGAGACGAACTGAAGCCAACTGTATTTCATCCTCCATGTCAATCCGCATCAGGAGGGCAGGAGATCACTCAACAATGAAATACACCGGGCATTTTTTCGGAATTTTGACATTTTAAAGTAGACATTTTTTAGTCTTTGTAAAGAAGAAAAATTTCATATGGCCGAATGACATTTCACGAGATTTTTTATTTGTATTTTTACACTAGACATAAAATGATCTTTTTTAATTGCGTGCGAACATAAAACGTCCGAATATACATGAACACATTTTCGGAAATTTGAAATTTAAAAATAGACATATTCTCTTTTTTTGTGAGAAAAGACAATATCGGTATATCGAAATGACTTTTCACGAGAGATTTATTTGTTTTTTTGCATGGGCCATACAAGTATCTTTTTTCGCGAATTGTGTGGGAACATCAATATCCGGATAAGCACCGGATTTTGTTTTCGGAAATTTTTACATTTCAAAAATTGAACCTTTTGGTCTTTGTATAGAAGACAATTGTCGGTGTTCCGAAATGACTTTTCACTAGATTTTTTGTATCTGTACACAGCCAAAAAAAATTCTTTTTAAATTGTGTATGAACATATTTTCACAATTTTGACATTTAAAAATAGAGGTTTTTCATTTTCGTAAAAAAATACAATTTTTGGTGTTTGGAAATGACTTTTCACGAGATATTTTTTCCTTTTACATGGGCTATAAAAATAACATTTTTGTGAATTCTGTGCGAACATAAAAATGTCTAGATATAGCGGGCTTGTTTTTGCAATTTTGAGATTTCAAAAATAGAATTTTGTTAGTCATTGCAAAAGAGATAAATTTTGGTGTTCCGAAATGAATTTTCAATAGGTATTTTTTTATATTCTTTACACGAGCTATATAAAATGCCTTTTTGCGAATTGTGTGCGAACATAAAATGTCTGGATATACACCAGACATTTTTTTGAATTTTATATTTTTCAGTTGTCTTTTTTCACGATAGTAGCATCTAGTCTGGAGAGCCAAAGTGAATTTCCGATGTATATCCCACTATGAAGTTATATTCCACTAATACACTTTAGATAACTAAGAAATTAAAGCCCAGGTACAAAAATAACTTAATAAGTATAAAATTATATTCCACGTAGAGAACCCTGATAACAGAGACATGTCACGATGCTCATTATTTTCTAGGCTGTAGTAACTTTTATTTTTACCGTCACAAGTTTTTTTATTTCCTCTAGATCAAGAAAAACACTTTATATGTAGCATGCAACCACTGTCCACGCTGACACGTTCGTTGAATGTAGTGGCACACCAGCCAACCAGAATGCTTAAGTGCTCCTACCACCTGCCCCGTACTGGTAAACAGTCCCGCCCCGTATTACTTGTTTATACCTCCTTTTCCACACACGAATAGTAATTCAGCACATATCCTGACGCACCTACCAAGGGGCGTGATTTCGAGTGCAGTGGTGCTCGGGAGCCAAACGTCCGCGTTGCTTGTTTTTTTAGTTTTATGTTGCTTTTATTTATGTCATCTTTGTATCCGTATTTTTATCAATACAAGTAATGTAGGGCGTACAATGTAAAAAAAAGCCGAATCTCCAAAAAAAAAACAGAGCGTTGAAAAAAGAAAATAAAAAACACAGGAAAAAATCTGCTCTCCGTCTCCGTCTGCGTGCAGACCCAGACTTTCATGACTCGAAAATTCAAAATCCTCAAATATCTTCTCTACTCACGGTTTCCTCGCCACCGTACCGGTAGTCTACCTTCATTTCCCCCCTCCTCCTGTCCCTGGTCGAGTCCTCCTGGCCTACGGCCTACCCGACCCGACCCAATGCGCCGCATCTCCGCGCCCTAGAGGTACCGCCGCGCCGTAGCTCAGCGTCACCGCCGACGCATCACCGCCCAATCCCTCCGCCTCTCACGCGTGTCACCGCCATCGCCGTTCCCCTCCTACCTCGTCCGCGTCCCTGCTGCAGCAACCCCGTCCGCAAATTTGGCCGTTGGTTTCTGAGGTATGTGAGCATTTTGTCACCCAGTGATTAGCTAAAACCCCACCGACCTCCAGGAATTTGGGGTTTGCTGTGGTGCTCACCCGGTACACCTTCTAGATCCGCCCCTCATCGGTGCTTCCGCTGGCAATCTAGGGCAATTTCTGGTCGTTAGCCGAGTGCCCAGTACTTTTGTGTGTCGAATTTTGGAAGTTTAGTGCAGGATTCGGAAAGGCCTCCACGCTACCCATTCTGTATGTGCCCGCGCGCGCGCGTGTGCGCCGCTGCATGATCAAATGTTTTCGTTGTTTTAAATACGGTGTACCGCACCTAGCAAAGCTGTGACGGAATTGTGCCTATTTTCTCGATTTCATTAGCTGCTTGCTTTAGCGTTCCAATAGATTTGACTATCTTATTTGATTGTTTTAGGGATGCTCTTATGAGCTGTTGAATATGTCACTGGAGTAATGCTGTTTTCCTATATCCCTTTCCGTTGTTATTATGAGCAAGCTGTTTGCTGTTTTGATTTCAGCGAGCAAACTGGTTTCCTATGAATGTAATATAAATTGTCGACATAATGTTGCGACTTCCATGTTCATTAACGTGAGAATCTGGCCACCTAGTTCATTCTACTGGCTCATTCCATTGCGTGCAAAATATATTGCTGTAGTTGTCAGGCCAGTAACTTCTGAAGGGCATTTGAGTACTCCAGTTCTTCAAATCCTCTTCCAAAGGAGGGATCGTCAATGCTGCTCTCCGTAGTTTTGTAGAGACAACTCATGGTTAAAATGGTGCATAGGTATTCTCGACTCTAGTGTGTAACCATGTAGCCTGCTGTCAAACTATGATCGTGCACAGACTTGCTTTGCCAGACTTCATTTGATTGCATGTCTTTTGTCAAAATCTCAAATACAGCTTCACTTGTTCCAAACTTTGTTTCCAGGAATGTTAATTACCCTGCCGATAAACAAACTGTGTTTTCACTGTCAAAATCATCTTCTCACTTTGCTGTTTAACATTATTGTCAGTTGATCTTTCAAACAGTTCGGTTTCCACAAGCATTTACTCATATCTAGTATGAGACTGCAAGTGAAGACTGTTTTCAGTTTAGTTATTGTTAGTTTAAGCGTATGCTCCTATGGCCCAGTAGATTTATTTATCAATCATTCAATCCATAATAACTTTATACTTCCAAGAAATAAGTGCTCAATACTTCTTTGCTTCGAATTTTGGAAGTTTAGTGCAGGATCCAGGAACCACGCTACCCGTTCTGTGCACGTGCATGTGTGTGCCGCTGCATGTTCAAATGTTTTTTTTTTTTTGTTATGGTGTACGGAACCTAGCAAGCTGTGACAGAATTGTGTCAATTTTTCGGTTTCATTAGCTGTTGGCTTTAGCATTCCAATAGCTTTCATGATCTTATTTGATTGTTGTATGGGATACTCTTATGAGCAGTTGAATATGTCTGGAATAATGCTGTTTTTCCGTATCCCTTTCCATTGCTATTGTGGGGAGCAAACTGGTTTCCTATGGACGGAATATAAAATTCTTAGCATAATGTTTCAGTTTCCATGTTCAGTCAATGTAGCGTGAGTATCTGGGCTCATTCCATTGCGTACAAAATATATTCCTGTAGTTGTCAGGCCAGTAACTTCTGCAATGCATTTGAGTGCTCCAGGTCTCCAAATCCTCTTACAAAGGAGGGAGCATCAATACTGCTCTCCTTTGTTTTGTAGAGAGATCTCATGGTTAAAATGATGCTGTAGGTAGTCTCATTTCTGCTGTCAAACTACGATCCTCTACAGACTTGCTTTGGCAAACTTCGTTTGATTGCACGTCTATTGTCAAAATCTCAAATAGAGATTTGCTTCTTTCAAACTTTATCTCCAGGAATGTTATTTACCGTATCTTTGAAAAAACTGTGTTTGCACTGTCAAAGTTATCTTCCCACTTTGCTGTACTGCCACTTGCCAGTTGAACTTTCAAATAGTTCGGTATTCTCTGCAACCATTTACTCATATCTAGCATGAGACTGCAAGTCAAGATTGTTTTCTGTTTAGTTATAGTTAGTCTAAGCGTATGCTCTTATGGCCCATTAGATTTACTTATCAATCATTCAATCCATGATAACTTTCTACAGTGCTGTGCTCAGAATGGCATGAACTTTTATTTGTTGATGTCGAGTGTGTGTGCCTATATCTGCTGGTCATGTTTCCCATCCTCGCTGCTCTCTAGATCTTTGATCAGCTCCTACCCATTAATATCTGTGTTCGAGTGCTTGGTGAGGTTGCCTGTTGTGTCTGGAAACATGAGTATTTAGGTTTTATTGCTTAAATCTAGGTAATGTTGCCTGAATGGAAGTATTACCCAGAGAGAGCTAGGGTTTATTGAACATTTGATCTTCAGTCAATAGACCCTTTCATGTTTTCTTTAATTATATTTTCTGGGGATTTACATGCTGCATATTTCACATGTGTTTTGTTTCCTGTTAAGCATAGTGGTGGAAATATATATGAATTGACCTATTCCTAATATGACACTAGTATAATTATTAATATCACTACACATATATTTGGACATTTCGTTTTTTTCCGGGGAATATTTGGATATTTGGACACATATATTTCTAGTGATTCAGAATATTAAGAATATTGGCATGCATGGTTTCTCTTCCACTCGGTGTCTTTGGTGTTTCCTAATATATTTCTGTTTTCCTTCTGCATGCAGTCCACATTTGTAGGCATTATGGACGAATCACGAAAAAGAGCTGCCTCTAATGCGAATGCTAAAAATATAAGTTCATCCCTTGGTATGTATTTGTTATTGATACGATAGTAGGTCATCAGTGCACCTTCCTCCTTTGTTTATGCTGCACTGTTGTCAAACTTATCTGATACTAGTAAAAGGAGTATTTCTGATTCTGATGATACTGACAAGTCATGTCCATTGTAATTGCCTCCTGCTTACCTGCAAGAAATTAAATCTATGGTACATGAGCTGTGTTTTTTAAATCTGTGCGGTAGATTTAGAAAATGTCTTTTTAGAATTGTACCAGTTTAACCTGGTGTATTCATGATTTTTGTTGGCAGATGAAGACTTTGGCAATGATTTTCTTTCGTCCTGGAAGGTACCAAAATCAGGAAAAGACACAATTGACTTTGATGTGGAGTCAGTTCCGAAGAATAGCAAGAAGTTTAGCTTTGACAACCTGTGAGTATTAGGCTTGGAATATTTAATGCAACCAAATGGGAATTATTTACTATGTACTGTTCATTTTGATGGTGACAGTCTCTTTCTTTGTCCAGCGATGATTTTGGACTTGATGGAGCCTTTGACAAAATATCATCATTTAAAATGGGCATGTCTGATCTTGATTTCTCTAGTCCTCTCAAGAAAAAATCGAAGCACAGCAGTTCAAATGGCAATGATCTTTCTGAAGGGAAAAAAGAAACTGAAAAAGACAACTTCTCCTTTTCCTTTGATTTTAATGAGTAAGTTACACTGGCTGGTGAAGACTGGTAAATGTTCTTGTCATAAACTTCATGCAGTTAATTTTATTTCATTTCGTTTCCTTGAAGTCTGGGCCAGTTCAATCTTGACACGAAGTTGGGCTTTGAGGAGAATGGTAAGAGTAAAATTACAGAAAAAACCGACCCCATCTCTTCAGAGGGTAATAAGGATCCACAGAGAGGTATTCCAGACAAGGGCACTGATGTTCCTGAAGATAATAAGAGTAAGGAACAAACACAAACACATGATGCTTGCACTTTCAAGCCTACTCATTTGACAAGGTAGGAAAATGTAACGAATGCCAGTCGGCTGACTTCAAATATTAATGCTGCTGAGTCATCTAACCAAATGCATCCTTATTTTCAGCACCAATCCTGCAAGAGTGGAACAGCTTAAAGTAGACATGGTGTCGGATGATATGCTTGGAGAGCACTCTAATGAGGCACACCCAACAAAACCAACTGGTAACAATTCTTCACATAGTTTTACTTGCAGTGCTGTATCTGCTGAAGATCCAACACATTCAAAAGCCAAAGCAGTTTCCGAGAACAGTAAGGAAGCTCCTGCGGTGGACCTGAGTAAACTTAATATATCAAGGGAGAATAGCAACAATGAGCAAGAAGTTAGTTCACAATCCAGAAACACCAGCACTGAGAATCCCTACATCTCTAGAAGATCAGTGGCTCAATCAGATCCCCAAAATAACCAGAATGAGGCGGTGGAGGAAAGTACATCCCTTAATGAAGGAAGCCATGGTACCCAATTTTTGGGGGGCACTTTGAAGCCTCTAAGGAAGACAGCATCCGGGACAAAAAATGTTGAAGGGACTTCAGGTCCAAAGAATCTCTCTTCATCAATGCAGAGGTTTGTTTTGGACATAAATTTCTTTCTCAGGAAAACGAAACTTCCATCTAGTGCTGCTGTTTATTTCACAAGAAACAGTCTATCTTGAATCAGAACATCGGTAATATAGGATTAAGAGCACACATGTATTATTTACACAAGGCAAATGCCCATGGTTCTGTTGGGTATCTTATGTGGATTTACAATTTTTTAACAGGGGTATTTTCATTCTTTAGTGGGAGGGAATACGATATAGAATATGGAGGGAATACGATATAGAATATTTGTGACAATGGAGCTTTTACTTGTTTGAAAGCTTAGTTGTATTGCAGTCTTGTGTGGATTTCTTATAGGTGAAAGTATTCTAATACGTTTCATGCAGGGAAATCAGAATTGTCAAACCTGCATTGGTGAATGAATCAGGAACCTTTTCTCTTCTGTCGAAATCTGCAAATACGAAAGCAAGCAGGCCTCCCCAAGTAACTTCAGAAACTACCTTAAATCAACTAAGTGGTGCCAATAACGTGATAAAAAAGACAAATACACATTCTACGGACTTGAAAAGGTACTAGATAGATTGGCAGGCTAGTATGTACTTATAAAATGCCATCACTTTATTATTAGTAATGAGTGTGCTCTTAAATGCAGGGAACACAAGCATGCACAACCTGAAAAACTTAAAATCACGTCGGCAAAACCATACTGCAAGCCTGTATTACAGGGGTTGTCGACCGCCTCCTTGAATGCTAAACATGGGTAAGAAATTATCACCCTTCAAATTGTAGAACAGTCTGCCAGGTTGAAATATTATTCTGCAGATGTTTACTTGTGTATGCGCAATTCTGCTTTATTTCTTCATATTATGATGCTGACCTGGGTGACATAGTTCCATAAGATTTATTTGCGGCTCCACCTTGTATAAACTCACCTAACATTGAACTGACCGAAAACCATTCTGAAGTCCCAGTGCTATTGATCTTGGTTCTTTTAACAAACTTTGATCGAGATAATGTGGACCTACGGCTTATTGGATACTTGAGTGTCTTTATACATATAGTGTAACAGCCTGAAATAGGTTTAATATATCTTTCGCAAGTGTGGTGGCTTTGGTGGAATTGATGCATTGTTTGAATGCTGCGCATCACATGCATTTTTTGTGGAGTTACCACTGTGGCTTAATGCTCTTTGTGCAACAATGTATCATTCTCAACTTTCCACATCATTGCTAGCAAATAAATTCCATATGTTACTGTACGGCATTTTTTAGAATCATAGTATAGTTTATGAGGTAACAATGTAGTAAGAAGTCACTTACTGTATAGAGCATGATACTTGATCCTCGCGGACCCGGAATCGAATTGTACTCCAGTTTTAACTAACAAGTGTACTTCGAATTGTACTCCAGTTTTAACTAACAAGTGTACTTTGGATGTACTTCCTTGCAACCCTACATGGCATAACTCTTGAAATTTGGCCTACTCATGGTTGTCAGTTTTCAATTGGTATTTCAAGTTCTCTATAGCACCCCCATCATAAGTTTGTAGTTATATCGACTTATCCACTTCTCTTATATTGCTTATAAGATTCTACAAATATTGTTGTAAGACCTTCTGCATGTTAATAAATACACATGCATCTTTTTCAGGCTTGAGCCACTTAGCGCTGGCAACTCGTCCATATTGAATGCTCCAAGCAGTGCAGTACATAGCACTGAGCATAACAATGTAACAAGTCAGGTACTCCTACAAAGTAGCAAACCCTCTGATATAATACAAGACACACCTTCCAAAGATGGTAAAAGACCAACAACTTCTCAACTGGCAGGATCAAGGTATAATATCTCTTCCTTTTGTTCTAGAAACATTACATGGAAGGGGGCTGAAACTGTTTTTCTGAATGTAGAGTTTTAAAAGCAAGCACTAGATCTAGAAGTCCAGTGTCTGGCTTGCTTCAGGAGAAAGATTCGGTACAAGTGAGTGGGAGCAAGGGCTCCCCTGTACTAACATCCAAGATCCCAAACTCATTTGTTGAAGGAAAACCTGCATCACGTAGCCCGTCCATGAGGCAAAAGATGTCTGAGGTTCTATTTTTTGTTCTACACAGTTTTATATCTTTAAACAAATTTTATTTTATGCTAAAGCTTGTTTCCTTCCTTGATTTATCCCAATGCCTTCTACTGAGGGATGTGGTTCATACCATTGCAACATGTTACATTTCTTATCAAATGGAGATTTGCATTGTTTATTCCTGCAATGTGTTAAAGTATATAATTGTGTTGTATTAGGACTCTCTCCATCTTGGCAAGTCACGAACCCTTGCACAACTGACATTGACATCAATATATAAACCAACACAGCTTCTGTTGAGGATATACACAAACCAACTCCATATTATTTTCTACACTGGTTAATTGCATATTGTGTTTGTACTCGCTGATTACATGATGCGAGGAAACCATATAAAATTTCACTTTCATGTAAAAAGTGTACAGTATTATGTTGGCACGGAAATTGTTGTACCCTCATTTGATACACCAAACTCAGTTTCTACTAGTTAGATCCTGTGTCATGGCTAAGCGATCTACCATGCAACTACAGAGGATACCTCCTGGCAGATCATATTAGCACCCTAAGTTTAACAGTGTGCAATTCTTTATCTAGATGCGCATAATTGAAATTGCACTGTATAATGAATATGTGATTATATTTCAAGCGCCAGAGTGCTAGTTTATGGTTGATCTTCAAGCTTAAACTTCATTTTTTTATGTGGGATTTCAACTTATTGACATGTTAATATTCTGTAGGATGTATCAATCATTTGGACTTGGACAAAAAATATGTTTTCTCTGTAATAAATTATCTAAACAACAATGAAAAGAAAATATATATTTTTGTTATCTCTTATCTGTGTTCTATAGTAAAAAAATTATCTGCTTTTAATTGTGTGTACTTGTATTCATGCTGTAAACCTCCCTTCTCAGGAATCAATTCCAGATACAAAAGCCCCTGCTGCTCTTAAACGCATCATGAGATCTCCAGCTGTGAGGTTGTTGGTTGGACTGCATTTAATAGATACAATGTATCTTTAGACTACACTTCTTATTGGAAGTAACAAATTTTGCTATTTATTGTGTAGAAAATCACCACAAACTGTTCCAGAGCCGGGGAATAAAATAGTAAGTGTCTTGAATATTTCTGAGATTCACATGTATATTTGTTCTATCTATTAGTATCAGTTCCAAAGGTTGTTGTGCTACATGGTCAAACATTCTTAAAGTTGATTATTAGTGAATATCAAGTTTCTTGATCTGAAGGAAAAACAATATAAGCAGATTTGTCATGAAATTCTTCTGTCACATTAGATTTTTATGCCTATATGCCAATAAGGTAGTATAAGAATCAAGTCTCTTTTTCCATTGAGCAGGAGGCCGCTTGGGGCTTCCAGTTTCCATAACTAGAAACCATAGAGTGGCAATTCTACAAGACGAAAATTGCAGATATAAGCAAATGAGCGACTTATGTTTGGAACTGGAAGTAATATGCAGCTGTTACTTATCCAGTTATCCTTTTCTTGATTCCTCTGCTTAGGTTCTAAGTGGAACTCCGAAAACTCGCATGGATAATGTGGTTTCTTCAACAACGCCATGTGAGATGGGGGACATTTCAGACCTAGAGTTGCCTGCACTGTTAGAAGATGATGGAAATGTAGATAAAGCTGAGGCTTGTAGAAAGGAGCTTGAAGATGTGAGTAAATCTGCCAATGCTTTATTACCCTTGTCTAAAATCTCTTACTAGTGCAAACTAGCTGTGAAGGTTCTCAATTTGAGTTTGTTATGAGGCTTATCCACTCCATCTTGTAAACTGATACAGCTTTGGAGCTTTACGGCTTCACTTTGACAGATTCCAGGAGTTTCTTTCTCAAATTTATCACATCTTGTTGTACTTTATTAGCATGCTAAATTTACTACCAACCAACTTTCCCTAAAGACTGATCTGATAGGAAGTGGAAATATAATATTCTTAACAGTTACAACTTACAAAAGGTGCAGATGCATCTTTTAATCCAACATCAGTAATGTTGCAGTTTCACGAAGATAAATGAATTGTATAAGACCTCACTAAGTGACTAGAATGGTTACTTGCTTCCCTCTTGATGGTAAACAACCACTAATTTTACCTTTGAGGCAGCTGGCCTACTTGGGTATATGTGTTGCATATAAGCGATCTGAATTAACTATTCACATTTTCATGTCTTATTGTGCAGATGTGCATTATACTGAAAAGGAAACACACAGAAGCTAAAGAACTAGCAGTTCGGGCTATTGTTAACAACAATATGCTGCTGATGCTAAACCACCCAATGTTTGAGGAGAAAATATCCTATTTCTACTGCTAACCAGTTCACATGTTACTACTGTATATTCACATGCATGCATGTTAAATCTGTGATTCCTTCACCAGAAAAACATGTCCGCTCTTCAGAAATTCGCCAACAACCTGAGATCCAAGAAGCACTTATTTGAAGAAATTAGCGCCATCGATACTGTAGGTTACCACTCTATTTCGTTTGTCAGTTTCTATTTTAGCATAGTTTTTCTTTCTTGATGGAGATGAGGGGGAAATCTTTTATTAGTTTCTGTTTTTCAGCAAAAGCGTGAATCTTTGTGCTCTTGGCTTAGCTCCTGGTCTGAGCTCCAGATTAGCTTTCTATTATTTTCTTTTAGTTGTTCTTTGTTTTTAAACTCTTTGGATTTCTGATCCTATTATCTTGTTCTATGTTTTACTTTTTTAACATATATTCACAGTAGGATTGCCCCCGTAAAAAAGATAAATGGGGAAGCAATATCCTTAAGTGAGCTGTATTCCACTTAGTGGAACCCATGATTGTTATGACTTGAATTATTTACTTACCAGCAAGCCATTACGGGGAAGTAGATGCCAGAAAGTTTATGATTGTACATAGATGATGAACAGAGTGCACTGGGTTAATGACACTTACTGCCAAAAGAAAAAAATGATATGATGGAAAGTAACACACATGTCGATCTTGGAGTACCTAGGCATTGCATTTAAGTTGGTCTGTGGCATTCTTGAACTTATGTCCAGAACTCCAGATGATCATTAGCAGCATGGAGAATAATAGAATATCTTCGAACTTAATTGATAATTGGCTTTGCAGCTGCACAAAATGGTACTTGGAGATGTTCATTTTCACACACTGCTGTATTAGTTCTATTAGCTGACACTATTCTTACATGGCGTTTTTTTCCGGAAAACTATTAACTTGTACAAGTTGTGGGCGCTCAACATACCGCAACTCCATGCACAGTGCCAGAGGCGATCCTAGTTTCAGTCTCTCTCTCTGAAGTACCTTTTAAAGCGCTAAACACTGTAGTTACTTTGAAGTGTGAACTAGTCACGCGACCGCAACACAGCTTGTTTTATATTCATTTAATATTCTTTATTCATGATTTAATATGTGAAATTATCTTGCTTTAAATCCAATTTAGAATTGAAAAATAAGGTAGTTGGAGCATTAAACACATTATATTGCCTAATAAAGTGTTATTTCATGTTTCATTTGTGGATCTGTTTAGGCCATACAAGTACACAACACCCTAAAAGTTCATAGTTTGCTCATTTTTCTTCCGTAATGGCTTAATAAACAAGTCTTAACAACCACACACATTTTGGAATGAGCACCAACTGACTTGGCACCCTATGTTTTAGTTTCGTTTTCCCATCTGCATGGCCCATTCTGATCTCTTATAGGGATGTTTGGTGTATTAGTTTATAGTTAATGTCGACATTGCATTTGTTCCGCATTATCTTCCACTGGTGCCACCAAGTGTCAAGTTCAGGTTGTCCCTATTGCAGTCACATTTTTCATTGAAACGACCAGGGGACAGGTGCAAGAATACGATAAAAAATAGTATCTGTCATCCTGAAAATCTGTCATGTAATTAGCAGCATTTTTTTTTCCTAAAAAAGGAGAGTAGTATCTTTCTCCTTACAGAAGACAGCTGCAAAATGTTGTTCTACTTGTAAGATTTGGGTCTAGGTTACTTACAGATCCTAGAAGTCAATATTATTTTACCATGAGCAAACAAAGGTTAGATATGTGGACCTTTTTCAGCCACATAGAAGATTCAAGGCTAGCTAATGTATCAGCATATATTATGCAACACTTTTGTGCCTAATTTCTTTTTTATAGTTTGACATTTTAGCAGTAGTACATTATATCATGATGATATTCAGTAGATTTTTGGGTTTCAAATTGCCTACTTGCCCATGTTGGACATCATCTAAATGTGGCTTGCATTGCGTGCACCCTTAGATTGCTTCATATTCTTGTTTAGGCTGGAAAATAATGTAGTTCCTGTCAACTATATCAACCAATATTTTATCATCGTTTCAATTGTTAGTGCTATCTTTACTGCTAAAAAGCGAAGTTACCACCACAAGTATTCCTTAGCTGGCGTATTCCTAAGGAATGCTTAAAAAACAGGTTATTTGTTCTTCTGTACATCATGTGCATCTATTCCACGCTTTTGACAGTAGCTCAAAAGGTTACATGGCTCGTGGTAAATTTTATGCATGCACTACCTTGAGAAGTTACCTTTTCTGTACAGGCAGTTCATCTTTTATTAGCAGTTTAAGTAAAGCATTTCCATATTCTGCAAACATGAAGCCTTCTCTATCATCATGTTCCATAAGTTTTCGTAACCCAGTGCTTTGTATTCTGGCAGCATTGATGCGGGAACAATATGGGGAAGAAGATGCATCATCCAGGAGGAACACGGGTAATGTAGATGCAACGAAAGGACGTGTATATAGTATATACTCCAGCATATAAATGCTGAGGTGAAGTTCAAGCACTACACTGAATAACAACCCTAGTCACATGATTTTACTCCTCTAGAGGGTATTTGCTTACGTAGTCTGGCAGTCGTGAAGTGTACATACCTTGTTTTTTTTTTGACGTGGAACACTGGTATTCCAATTAATACACGGCGAGATCGCCGGTTACTATACGGGTTACAATCGACGGGTAGCTCTCAGTCCATAGAACACGTTCTTCGTGAGCTACACGACAACCCAACGCTGCTACTTCATGAGTAGCTTTGTTACAGCTTCTTGGTGTAAGCACAAGACTAGCATCGATGAACTGCATACGGAGTCTGTACCTCAAGTCAGCAAAGAGCACTCCCAGCAGGCTGAGGTCATAGTTAGAGGTATTTATGGCCATCTCCAGATTACTACAATCGGTCTCAAAAATCACCCGCCCCACACCAGATTGATCTGCAACATCAATGGCATTAGACAACACCATAGCTTCAGCGTGCAAAGCATCAGTAACATTGTGTAAAGCACCCGCAGCAGCAAAACATATCAACGAGGAATCATCCCGGCATATTGCACCCCATCCACCTCTCTTTTATTTTCATAGAAGGAGGCATCAAAATTGATCTTCAGATAGTTTACTTCAGGTGGCTTCCAACGATCCTCTTGCTGCATAATTGGTGCTTGTTTCTTCTTTTTTAAATACTGGTTCCATTCATCCACACATCTTCTTGCATGGAACTGAAACTGATCAACAGCCAAATGATTTCCCCCATGATTACCCTTGTTTCGTTCAGTCCAGCAGTTCCAAAGCAGCGACACAGTCAACAGCTGCTCAGCTTCAGGTAGGGCGAAAACTTCCTGTAGCACTTCCAGGGCAGATCGACATGGCAAAAGCTTTAGCCTGACGTCCTCAAGCAGGAGAGCACGCCACCTTTGTTTTGCAAAATTGCAATTCAGAAAAAAGTGTCCGCCTTCTTTGAAAAGTTTGTGACAGATTGAACATCTGGTATCGAGCTCCACTCCCTTCCTGGCAATATTCATGTACAAGGGATGGCTATTGTGTGCAAAACGCCACAGAAAATGGTGAACCTTAGGCAAGCAGTTCACCTTCCATAGTTTTGCGAACACTTTATGTTTGACCGCACCAGCTTCCGATCCTTGCCCCTCTTGCCTTGCTGCTTTTTGTATCTCCATTTGAACGTGCACCCTGTAAGCCGATTTGGCAGAGAACAAACCTCTATTATCATAATGCCAAGCAATGAAGTCCTCAGAGTCCTCACGCAGCGGAATATTCAGTATTAGTTCGGCATCAGCAGGAATAAACACTTGATTAACTTTCACTAGGACAATAGCCTTGCTATTAACCTGATAATTGTGGGCAGTATGCTGGAATTAGTAGTTGGATTGATTCCACTAGGACAATAGCCTGAGGACTTGAACGGACGACAGTCCAAGAGGTTTAGCTCAGTTAAGTATGATAGTATCGGCAGCGCTCGTGCCAATCCTTTGGGAAAAAAAGTATGAATATTGTTAATTCCTGCTGCATCTGTGATTGAATCATGTACCAAATGCAACTGAAAATAAAACTAATTCTGCATTGGATTAATGCGATGGTAAAGTTGTAAATTATGGTGGGTGACTAGGCATCCCATTTCATCTTAGTATTACTAGGTAAATTTGCGCGGCGATGCCGCGCGTGTGTGGGTGGAATTCAAATTTGGAAAATGCGGGCATTTAATTTTGCTGAATATTTGGAAATTGATGAAATTGAAAGAGTATTTACGTCTAAAAGGTTGTTCAGTTTTTTTGAAATTGTTTAAAACGGGAAGGTGTTTAGATTTGAGCTGTTTTTACATTTGTGAAGTGTGATATATTCAGTAGAAGTTAAATTATTTTGGGAGTAAATCTGTATGCAACAACAAAATGTATTTATTTGCAATGATATATGTAGTACAAAGTATAATTGGAAAATATTTAGTTTGTAAGGTGTGAATAATTAGGAAAATTGGTTATCATATGTCAGTGTTTCTTATTTGCCGGAGGACCTGGATGTAATTTCGAGAAATTTCGGGGGCCTCCGTGTAAAAACACCACGCCTCCATCCTCTCCTCTCTTTCCTCTCCCGCCGCCGCACCATCGCCGCCGCCGCCGCCTCGCCGCTGTCTCGCGCTTCCCCGGCCAGATCGACGGCTGACGTCATCCGCGTCCCCACGTGCCAGTCTCTTTTTTTTTTAAGGCAGAAAAATATTTAAATTTGCAAAATTAATTGCTTTAAATCTACCCGGCAGAAAAATATGAAAAAAATTATAAAAATGACCAGAAAAATACATGCTACCTCTTTACGGTAAAATACAAATATTTTTGAATATTTAAATTTGGTTAATATTTGCAGACAATCTAAATGCATTTATCCAAAAAATGGAAAATCGCCAGAAAATTTCAAAGACTTTAAATCTATCCATCGAGGTAGAAATAGAAAAAATTATCAAAAAAAAAAAAAAAAAAACTTAGGACATGTAACCAAATTTCATTCTCACGTACCAAATTGCTAAACATTTGGAAATAAATTTTTTTTTTAAAAAGGATTTTGGAATAGCTACTATTTCTTAATATTTGTGTTTGTGCTATTTTTTTATAGATTATTTAATTCAAATATTATTCTATGTATTTTACAAATTTCAAATGGGATTTAATATATAAGATGTAAAATGTTATTTAAAAAAAATTGAAATGAAGTGGCATATAAGCAATTTTTTCAATAGTTTTAATTTGTATTTTTAAGATTTTTTTTTTGGAAAATATACTTGAATATTTGTACTGATATGTGTGTTTGTTACAAATTTTAAAAATTATGTGTATGTTTATTCTAAAGGATAAAAAAGAAAAAAATGGAAAGGAATTGTAAAAGATAAAAAGAAAAAAATAGATAAAAAGAAAAAATGAAAAAAAAGAGAGGGCTGCCGCAGGCTGCAGCCCAGCAGCCGGCCCACGGCCCAGCCTACTCCGCGGTGACGTCAGCGGCGGCGTCACCCGTGGGCGGCGCTCCCGCGGCGGCGCGACGGTCGCCGGCGCCGAACGACGGCGTTCCGGGATGCGCGGACGGTCGCATCCGACGCGCCTTGACGCGCGGGAGCGCGGAGGTGGCGGCGCCGCCCCCGTTGGGTCGCCGGAGCGGCGGCGGTAGCCCGTGGACGCGGCGGCGGGGCAGTGGCACGGCGGCGGCGTTTCCGGCGCGGCCAGAGCGCCCCGGGAAGCGATCCGCAGCGAGGATGTAGAGGGCGCGCCGGCGATCCTCTTGGTGGCCTGCGTTGGGTCCGGGAAGCGGCGAGACGGCGGTGATGCGCGGCGGCGACAGCGCGGTCGCGGGAGGAAGAGAGGAAGAGGAGGGAGGCCGTGGTCTGCGGTAGTTTTGCAAAAAAGTCCCTGAATGTTTTTGAAATTTCGTATGGGTCCCTAAGGAATCGCAAACAGATCCCGCACAGCGTTGAAAGATGGACTGCGAGTTAATTTTCGTAAACTGCAAGGGTTTTTTTGCGAAAGTGGCACGGGCGTGCGCTGCGCGCCGCTCGATCGGCAGCGGACGGCGCGGATCGCAGCGGGTACTGTTACCCTGTAGCGGGGCACAGTACCGCTGCGGTGGAGCGCGCTGAGGGCTCAATTTCGTGTGGCTTTTATATAGTTATGTATTCCCTGATTTGTAGCTTAAAAGCTGGTAAATTTCGGTGCCTGATATTTTTGTATGTTAGCGTGTTACGACAGCATTCCTGCCTTTTAGTACACTAGTGTGTTGGTTATCTAGTTGCTGCACACTTGGTAACCCTCCAGGCAGGCTTCGGTGATTACCAACGTAAAACATAGTGCAAGTAAAAAAAAGTAAAACATAGTGGGTGGGTATGTGTCAGCACTAGTCGTAGTGTTCCTTAATTTTGGTTAACCTGCGGCACGGGCAGATGATCTAGCGGGCCCTGGAGGTTTTGGATTTACCTCTACCATACAACTTTTGGTCAACTAGCGCACATCACAAGATGCGTAGTCTTCCGAAGGCTGAAAGCAAATTGTGATGGTCTCCACGTAACTTAAAAGGCAGTTGTGCTTTACATCGTTTTATTATCCCGTTGTCCAGCTAGTGAGGTAGCACCCGAAGTCGACGAAGTTGATGGTGCCGAGTAACCCGTTATGTGAAAAGATAGTTCCTGACTATTCAGGAACCAAATGATGTTAATTACCGCTATTCACGGCTGAACAGCTGACACATGCTAATACCCGGAAATTTAATAAACAAGTGACACATCAATAGAATTATCTTCTAAATCTATAGGCTATAGCCACCGTAAAGCTACGAATAATTTTGGTTCATTGTCTATCAGAAGCCAATCCGGCCATCTCAAGCAGCAATGCTGGGTGACATGACCCCTCTCACATATTTTTTCTTTCCATAAAGACCTCACAAATCTGCCAGTCCTATTGGTTGACACCCATGGTCTGTTGTGGCATACGACGCCTACACTACGGGAGAGCGGTACTTTGTCGTGTGCTCAACTCTTTGCCGTGCGCCGAATGTCGGGCACACGGTAAACGTTCTCTTTGCGTGACGAGCACACGACAAAGGCACACACACGGCCTCGCAGCCAAAATAGCACACGGCAACGTCTGGCTCACGGTAACGTATAAAGAAAACACACGGCAAAGAATAGCGCACGACAAAGAACCATGCCACGTGTCTGACCAGCCGGCGGTATTGACGGAACCGTCACGGCAGTTCTTTGCCGTGTGTCCGTATAAGAGGCACGGCAACGATTTAGAGGTTTGCCGTGCGCACACACACGGCAACGATTTACGATCATTTTTTTGTGCAATGGCCCAGTGTCAGGTCCCACTTCGGGCTAAACGGAGGGAATCTTTGCAAGGGGTGGGGTAGATTTTGGTTTTGGATCTTACTATGTCCTAGCCTAACACAACCAAGCAAAAAAATACACCGGCCGACCCAATTTTGACTCCGGTCAAAGGGGTAGACGACAAGTTTGACTTTTTTCCAGCGGGTCTAGGGTTTCGCCGAAGCGGGGCTCCGGAGCGTCGGAATCCCACCAAAACCTAGGTGTTTCCATACCATATGTGTACAAGTGTGTTGGGTGTTGTACTTGTCCAAGATCTCACTCCGGTGTGTGACCGGGTTCACCGGTATCACTTTTTCCATACCGAGTTCCTGGACTTATAGCTCGAAACTCCCACTTCGGGCTAAACGGAGGGAATCTTTGCAAGGGGTGGGGTAGATCTTGGTTTTGGGTCTTACTATGTCCTAGCCTAACACAACCAAGCAAAAAAATCCACCGGCCTACCCCCTTTCGACTCCGGTCAAAGGGGTAGACGGCAAGTTTGACTTTTTTCCAGCGGGTCTAGGGTTTCGCCGAAGCGGGGCTACGGAGCGTCGGAATCCCACCAAAACCTAGGTGTTTCCATACCATATGTATACAAGTGTGTTGGGTGTTGTACATGTCCAAGATCTCACTCCGGTGTGTGACCGGGTTCACCGGCATCACTTTCTCCATACTGAGTTCCTGGACTTATAGCTCGAAACTCCCACTTCGGGCTAAACGGAGGGAATCTTTGCAAGGTATGGGGTAGATCTTGGTTTTGGGTCTTACTATGTCCTAGCCTAACACAACCAAGCAAAAAAATCCACCGGCCTACCCCCTTTCGACTCCGGTCAAAGGGGTAGACGGCAAGTTTGACTTTTTCCAACGGGTCTAGTGTTTCGCCGAAGCGGGGCTCCGGAGCGTCGGAACCCCACCAAAACCTAGGTGGTACCATACCATATGTGTACAAGTGTGTTGGGAGTTGTACATGTCCAAGATCTCACTCCGGTGTGTGACCGGGTTCACCGACATCACTTTCTCCATACCGAGTTCCTGGACTTATAGCTCGAAACTCCCACTTCGGGCTAAACGGATGGAATCTTTGCAAGGGGTGGGGTAGATCTTGGTTTTGGGTCTTACTATGTCCTAGCCTAACACAACCAAGCAAAAAAATCCACCGGCCTACCCCCTTTCGACTCCGGTCAAAGGGGTAGACGGCAAGTTTGACTTTTTTCCAGCGGGTCTAGTGTTTCGCCGAAGCGGGGCTCCGGAGCGTCGGAACCCCACCAAAACCTAGGTGGTACCATACCATATGTGTACAAGTGTGTTGGGAGTTGTACATGTCCAAGATCTCACTCCGGTGTGTGACCGGGTTCACCGGCATCACTTTCTCCATACCGAGTTCCTGGACTTATAGCTCGAAACTCCCACTTCGGGCTAAACGGAGGGAATCTTTGCAAGGGGTGGGGTAGATCTTGGTTTTGGGTCTTACTATGTCCTAGCCTAACACAACCAAGCAAAAAAATCCACCGGCCTACCCCCTTTCGACTCCGGTCAAAGGGGTAGACGGCAAGTTTGACTTTTTTCCAGCGGGTCTAGTGTTTCGCCGAAGCGGGGCTCCGGAGCGTCGGAACCCCACCAAAACCTAGGTGGTACCATACCATATGTGTACAAGTGTGTTGGGAGTTGTACATGTCCAAGATCTCACTCCGGTGTGTGACCGGGTTCACCGGCATCACTTTCTCCATACCGAGTTCCTGGACTTATAGCTCGAAACTCCCACTTCGGGCTAAACGGAGGGAATCTTTGCAAGGGGTGGGGTAGATCTTGGTTTTGGGTCTTACTATGTCCTAGACTAACACAACCAAGCAAAAAAAATCCACCGGCCTACCCCCTTTCGACTCCGGTCAAATGGGGTAGACGGCAAGTTTGACTTTTTTCCAGCGGGTCTAGGGTTTCGCCGAAGCGGGGCTCCGGAGCGTCGGAATCCCACCAAAACCTAGGTGTTTCCATACCATATGTATACAAGTGTGTTGGGTGTTGTACATGTCCAAGATCTCACTCCGGTGTGTGACCGGGTTCACCGGCATCACTTTCTCCATACCTAGTTGCTGGACTTATAGCTCGAAACTCCCACTTCGGGCTAAACGGAGGGAATCTTTGCAAGGGGTGGGGTAGATCTTGGTTTTGGGTCTTACTATGTCCTAGCCTAACACAACCAAGCAAAAAAATCCACCGGCCTACCCCCTTTCGACTCCGGTCAAAGGGGCAGACGGCAAGTTTGACTTTTTCCAACGGGTCTAGTGTTTCGCCGAAGCGGGGCTCCGGAGCGTCGGAACCCCACCAAAACCTAGGTGGTACCATACCATATGTGTACAAGTGTGTTGGGAGTTGTACATGTCCAAGATCTCACTCCGGTGTGTGACCGGGTTCACCGGCATCACTTTCTCCATACCGAGTTCCTGGACTTATAGCTCGAAACTCCCACTTCGGGCTGAACGGAGGGAATCTTTGCAAGGGGTGGGGTAGATCTTGTTTTGGGTCTTACTATGTCCTAGCCTAACACAACCAAGCAAAAAAATCCACCGGCCTACCCCCTTTCGACTCCGGTCAAAGGGGTAGACGGCAAGTTTGACTTTTTTCCAGCGGGTCTAGTGTTTCGCCGAAGCGGGGCTCCGGAGCGTCAGAACCCCACCAAAGCCTAGGTGGTACCATACCATATGTGTACAAGTGTGTTGGGAGTTGTACATGTCCAAGATCTCACTCCGGTGTGAGACCGGGTTCACCGACATCACTTTCTCCATACCGAGTTCCTGGACTTATAGCTCGAAACTCCCACTTCGGGCTAAACGGAGGGAATCTTTGCAAGGGGTGGGGTAGATCTTGGTTTTGGGTCTTACTATGTCCTAGCCTAACACAACCAAGCAAAAAAATCCACCGGCCTACCCCCTTTCGACTCCGGTCAAAGGGGTAGACGGCAAGTTTGACTTTTTTCCAGCGGGTCTAGTGTTTCGCCGAAGCGGGGCTCCGGTGCGTCGGAACCCCACCAAAACCTAGGTGGTACCATACCATATGTGTACAAGTGTGTTGGGAGTTGTACATGTCCAAGATCTCACTCCGGTGTGTGACCGGGTTCACCGGCATCACTTTCTCCATACCGAGTTCCTGGACTTATAGCTCGAAACTCCCACTTCGGGCTAAACGGAGGGAATCTTTGCAAGGGGTGGGGTAGATCTTGGTTTTGGGTCTTACTATGTCCTAGCCTAACACAACCAAGCAAAAAAATCCACCGGCCTACCCCCTTTCGACTCCGGTCAAAGGGGTAGACGGCAAGTTTGACTTTTTTCCAGCGGGTCTAGGGTTTCGCCGAAGCGGGGCTCCGGAGCGTCGGAATCCCACCAAAACCTAGGTGTTTCCATACCATATTATACAAGTGTGTTGGGTGTTGTACATGTCCAAGATCTCACTCCGGTGTGTGACCGGGTTCACCGGCATCACTTTCTCCATACCGAGTTCCTGGACTTATAGCTCGAAACTCCCACTTCGGGCTAAACGGAGGGAATCTTTGCAAGGGATGGGGTAGATCTTGGTTTTGGGTCTTACTATATCCTAGCCTAACACAACCAAGCAAAAAAATCCACCGGCCTACCCCCTTTCGACTCCGGTCAAAGGGGTAGACGGCAAGTTTGACTTTTTTCCAGCGGGTCTAGTGTTTCGCCGAAGCGGGGCTCCGGAGCGTCGGAACCCCACCAAAACCTAGGTGGTACCATACCATATGTGTACAAGTGTGTTGGGAGTTGTACATGTCCAAGATCTCACTCCGGTGTGTGACCGGGTTCACCTGCATCACTTTCTCCATACCGAGTTACTGGACTGATAGCTCGAAACTCCCACTTTGGGCTAAACGGAGGGAATCTTTGCAAGGGGTGGGGTAGATCTTGGTTTTGGGTCTTACTATGTCCTAGCCTAACACAACAAGGCAAAAAAATCCACCGGCCTACCCCTTTCGACTCCGGTCAAAGGGGTAGACGGCAAGTTTGACTTTTTTCCAGCGGGTCTAGTGTTTCGCCGAAGGGCTCCGGAGCGTCGGAACCCCACCAAATAATAATAATCACAGTATATAAATGGAAAAGTAATAAAGGATTAATGGAATGCAAAAAATAATATTAATCACAGTATATAAATGGAAAAGTAATAAAAGTAAAAAAATAATCCTTCATTGCCGTGTGCATGCGCACGGCAAAGAGTTGTTCTTTCTTTGCCGTGTGTCCTTGGGGGCACACGGCAAAGATCTTTCATTAGGTCTGTGCGCGGGCCGCGATCCAATCGCCATCTCACCCATTATTCCCCAATCCCGCGCCGTGCCCTAGCTCCCGCCGCCGCCACCCACCTCGCCGCCGTCACCAAACCCGCCACCCACCTCGCCGCCCTCACCGAACCCGCCCTCGCCCCTCGTCGTCGAACCCGCCGCCGACCAGCTACTCCACGCGCGCGATGTTCGGGCTGCTCCTCGCGGCGTCACCGTCGTTCCTCAGCCCCGACGCTGCTGCTGCTCCTCGCGGCGTCACCGCGTTCCTCTGCCCCGACGCGGCACCGTCCTGCCGTCGCCGGAGTGCAGCAGCTGAGCACCGTCCTGCCGTCCGTGGATTTCTCGGCCGTCCGTGGCGTCAAGTGGAGGAACAGCAGCTGAGCTGCTGGCTCCGTCGTCGTCGACGACTCGGCAAGCTTCGTCCTGGCCGCGCAGAACTCCTCAGAGCAGAGCAACGCCGCCCAGCGGCGACACACGGCGCTGAAGCGGAGGATGGATTTCACGAGTAGATGGAGGAGCACCTCTGTCTCCATCTCCTTCGGCAGCACTGAAAACACGGTAGTCGCCATCCTCTTTGTTAGCGTAATCTTGATAGGTTTTAGAAAAAGATAGTCTTTGGACAAAAGAGTGTCTGAAACATAGATTATTATGTTAAATTAATTTTACTTCGGACAAAAGTACATTTGCTAGGTGACACATGGGTCTTTTAGCTGCTGTGAGTGTACTCTGCACACTGTTTATATACCTCTTGTAATAGAGTATGTCCTGGTGGATGATTAGTTACTGCACTAACTTTTATGCCATGTAAATTGCTATTTGTAAAATTGCCATGTAAATTGTTATTTGTAAAATCACCGGGACCTTCTACTTATGAATGATAACCCAATATGTAAATTGTTATTTTTTTCAGATGTCGTTGCAGGGCTTCTTCTGCAGCTGAGGAGCGTCCCCTACCTTTTTCGGCGATTGCTCACGCTTCGAGGGTATACATCTTTCGCCTCTCTTGCTACATAGGTTTATTTTGTTCTAGATCACCAAGTCAGTCGCGTAACCCGAGTCAGATCCCGTCCGGAAGGGTTATAAATTTATAAATATGCAGGATTGTCCATCTTTGCATATTTATAACCGTAACTCTTCCGGATTGTCCTGTTGGACAGCGCGAGTATGTGTAGATCGAGTCGTGTTCCATGTTCTACCCCTTCCTGAGACAGAATTTCGGCAGCACCTCCCCGTTGTTCTTCGGATGCACACCCTCTCGGCTTGACAAGCTCGAGACGTGTATTCTGAAGAACAGCGGGGAGGTGCTGCCGAAATTCCGTCTCGGGTCGGGGTAGAACATGGAACACGACTCGATCTACACATACTCGGGTGGGATAGGCCCCTACCTATTAGAAGTGTAGGTGAACCAACCATGCATGCTGTAAATGATAAAATTTGGGCGTAATTAATCTGACGACATTGAATAAATTTATTATTATTACTTGCTGCATATAATGAAATGCGTCACCGTTTGTCACCCAAAAGAGCAGAAGAAGATGGCTGATCATGCTGACCGTGAGTGGATGTACACTGGTCGTGAAAGTAAAACAGTGATTACCCCTGAATGGTTTTTAAAGCTGGAAGAATTCTTGGATCAAGCATTTGTTGAGGGGAATGCTACCGCTTGGTGTCCGTGCTTTAAATGCAAGAACAACAGAATACACAATAGGGATAATATTGGACTAGATCTCGTTAAGTATGGTTTTTGCCCGACTATTATGTGTGGACCTATCATGGTGAGGCTGATCGTATCATAGAGGAGGCGGCGAGAGAGTCCGACGGCGACTGTGCTACCGGGTTAGGAGGCCTGATAAATGACTTTCGTGATGGGCAAGGGGAAGAGCAGCCAGAGGGTGCCGCGAAGGCCTTCTATGATATGTTGGAGTCCTCGGCTGCACCTCTTCACGCGCACACCCAATACAGACAGCTCGCGGCCATCGGTGACATTATGGCTATCAAGGCCCGGTGGAACCTGCCTAGAGACTGTTTTGATGAAATTATGACAAGCGTTGGTCGTTGGCTCCCTGAAGCTCATGTTCTGCCTTCAAGCTTTTACGCGGCAAAGAAAATCCTCCGTGCACTTAACATGCCATATGAGCATATCCATGCATGTCCGGAGGGATGCGTCCTATTTAGGAAAGAATACGAGTTCGCCAACTACTGTCCCAACTGTGGCTCCTCTAGGTATGTTGAGGTAGACGCAGGTGATGGTCAGAAGAGACAGTCCTGTGTCGCAGCCAATGTTCTTAGGTATCTTCCACTCATACCAAGGATTCAACGACTTTACATGGACAAGGATACTGCAAAAATGATGACGTGGCACAAAGATGGTCAAAGATTCAAGGAAGACGCGGCAAAGAAGAAGATGTTGATACATCCTTCGGATGGTGACGCATGGAAGAATTTCGACAAAAAACACACCCCGGGGAGAGCAGACGAGGCTCGGAATGTGCGAATTGCCTTGGCGACAGATGGGTTCAATCCGTATGGTATGACGGCTGCCTCATACAGTTGCTGGCCCGTGTTTGCTATCCCGCTCAATCTCCCACCCGGCGCTATTATGCAACGAAAGTACATGTTCCTGTCCTTGATAATTCCAGGGCCTGACTACCCGGGAAAAAATATGAGTGTGTACATGCAACCGTTGATGGATGAGCTGAAAGAAGCTTGGGATACGGGTTTCAGGACATACGACCGATATACGAAGACACACTTCGATATGTTTGTCTGGTACCAGTACTCAATGCATGACCTACCGGCGTTTGGGCTATTCATTGGCTGGAGCGTGCACGGGAGGTTCCCATGCCCACAGTGCAAGAGTGCTATGGAGTTCCATTGGTTGAGCGGGGTCGCAAGTATTGTTGCTTTGATCTCATCGGCAGTTCCTTCGTGCTGACCATGAGTTCAGACAAGACACCAAGAACTTCACAAAAGATGTAGTTGTCACACACACGGCACCTCCCTGTTGACTGGTACACAGATACTTGCTGAGTTAAACGCTCTCGAGGAGGATCCCGAACATCCAGGTAAGTACAAGGGATACGGTGTGACACACGCCTGGACTCACAAGCCGTGCTTATGGGATCTCCCGTACTTTCCGCAGCTTGAACTTCCACACTACATAGATGTGATGCACACTGAGAAGAATATCGGGGAGTCCATTTTCGCTATGATGTTTGACATCCCCGATAAGTCGAGGGATAACATCAAGGCTAGGGTCGATCAAAAGGCGATTTGCGATAGACCACATCTTGAACTACAACCAATTGGCGGGGGAACGAGATGGAGGAAGCCAAAGGCCCCTTTCGTTCTTACAAGGGAGCAAAGGAAGGAAGCGCTCATGTGGATCGCCCTGTTGCTGTTCCCTGATGGGTACGCGGCGAATCTTAGAAGGGGTGTGAAGCTTGATGCCATGAAGATCATCGGGCTCAAGAGTCATGACTACCACATATGGCTCGAGCGGCTACTCCCAGTGATGGCTCGAGGCTTCATCCCCGAGGCAGAATGGCGGGTGCTGGCGGAGCTTAGCTATTTCTTCCGCGTTCTTTGTGCTAAGGAGTTATCTCCAACCGTGATTGATGAAATGGAAAAGGTGGCTCCGGAGTTGATATGCAAGTTGGAGGCAATGTTTCCGCCTAGCTTCTTTGTTCCTATGGCACACATGATTTTACACCTCCCCACGGAGGCACGAATGGGAGGTCCCGTGCAAGGCCGTTGGCAGTACGCAGTAGAGAGACTACAGAAGACCCTACGAAAGAAATGTACAAACAAATGCAAGATTGAAGCATCCATAGCTGAGGCATTCATCACTGAGGAGGTGGCGAACGTCCTCACAACATATTATCCGCCAGATGTTCCCACCATGCATAATCCAGTCGCTCGTTACAATACTGAGAACCATGTATCCGAGCTTAGCCTCTTCAAAGGGAAACTGGGAACTTCAGGCGGCAAAGTGATGCAAACTTGAGTCTAGAAGTGTGGTCCAATATAACCATGTATGTCTTGGTAAACCTAGAAGAAGCGTCCGAGTACCAAGGGTAAGTGCTCTCTACGATAATTGTATCGCAACTCATCAGAAGTTTGTGTCTAACTTAACTTTCCCTCGTTTCTGTAGCGAATTCATGAATCAATATTGGCCAAGTGCCACCGAAGCTTCCCCAAGCGAGGAGGACAAATTTCTCCGTGAGGGTGCCGGGAACGGCCAACCAAGTTACATTGATTGGTTGCGAGCAAAAGTACTTTCTATTTCCCCTCCTTGTCAGTTTATCATCTCAATCCCGTCTTACCTGGCGCTAATGCTTTCCGCTTGAACCTACAGGCTGACGTAGACCATGCAATGAACGAGGAGTTGAGAACCGTTGCCATGGGTTTTCACTATAAGGTCCTTAGGTACGACACGTACGACGTCAATGGGTATCGCTTCCGAACCCGTATCCACGAGGAGGGTCGGCCTAATCGAAAAACAACGAATAGTGGAGTGTTTACCGTATGCAATGGAGTAGAATACTATGGAGTACTTGAAGAAATATATGAACTACAATGGACAAGAGTAGGAGGACCGCATCCTAAGGTCATTATTTTCAAGTGCAAGTGGTTCGATCCAAACCATTATAGAGGAGTCCCGGCTGTTGGGCTAGTCGAAATTAATCGAGAAAAGCTATTGGATTGCCCAGATGTCTATATCGTGGCTCAAGAGGCGACCCAAGTTTATTACCTCCCATACGCGTGCAAGATTGCTCGTTTGCGGGATTACGATGTCCCGTACAAGGTGTCGCCGTATGGTAAATTACCTATGCCAATCGACGATGATTATAACCCTCTCATAAACGCCGACACATATGAGGGAGAATTCTTCCAAGAAGGTGGGCTCACAGGCAATTTCACGATCGACTTGACGGAAGGTGAGGGCATGGAAGAAGACGTTGGCAGTGTCGGTGACGACGCCGAAGAAGAGGTTGACGACATTAACGACTTGGCATTTCTCCAGCGATTAAGTTCACAGAACGACGCAGAAGATGGGGATGCCGACGGTGATGACACACGTGATAGTGATGATGAGACTGACACTCCATTGGCTAATGCTAGACCTCCAGATCCAGATGATCCCGACCTTGACCAATATATGTATGCTTCTATTTATTTTACTTAGTTTATTTGCTTAGCATGAGTTCTATTTGTTTTACTAATCGGTTTAATGTTTGTCATTGCAGGCCACAGAAACATGGACCGAGGGTAGGGCGTGATCCAGACGGCGGAGAGGAGGGTACACGAGGAAAGAGGCGGAGGATCCAGAGTCGGCGGTTCCTCGAGAGGGACCGAGGGTAGGCCTCCGAGGAGGAAGATTCATTCATCTCCGAACACTACCGTAAGTTCTCATGTTCAAAGTTAGTTACTTGATCTATTTCACACGAAGAATGACATGCTTAGCTTGTCTTGTGCATTATCTATGACACGAAAAATGACCCATATGCTTAGCTTGTCATACTACTTTGTGAATTCATGTATCTTTTTCATGGATGTTGGAATCCTCATGCCTTTGTGTCTTTTTCTCATGTTTTAGATGGACTGGAGCTAGGAGCGGATGGCAGCGATGGCATGATGACCGGGAGTTGCTTCGTCATTGTTTTGTTGTGCTACATTGATGTAATCGGAGCGGCATTTTGTTGTTGTGCTACATTTGGATTTGAGTAGGACACTTTGTGATGTTTTGTGTGAAATATGTGATATTTTGTGTGCAATATGTGATATTTTCTGTATATATATGCTCTGTATATTGTACCAGAATTTCTGGAATTTTTGAAATGCAGGAATTAAGAAAAAACAAAAAAAAACAGGAAAATATGGTCACCTTTGCCGTGTGTAGCACACGGCAAAGGCTGACCAAAAACCTGGAAAGCCAGGCGCCAGGATGTACAGGCTGCGCACGTGTCATCTTTGCCGTGCGCTTGGTCGGACACACGGCAAAGAGGTAACAGATGGGACACCCCGCTATTCGTTGTTGCCGTGGGCTGCGCACGGCAAAGACACACGACGTTGCCGTGCTCCGGCGCACGGCAAAGAACAGACACCTGGGTCCCGCGTCGTTGGTCTTTGCCGTGGGGTGCGCACGGCAAAAATGCAATACGTTGCCGTGGGCTGGCACACGGCAAAGAACAGCCGTCACCGTCCATCGTCGTCAAGTCAATGTGGGTCTCACCTTTAGTCGTTGCCGTGCGCCCGACATACGACACACGGCAAAGAATCCTTTGCCGTGCAATTCTTCCCCGTGCACTCTTTGCCGTGTGTAGCACACGGCAACGTCTTCGCCGTGCGCTTTTGGGTCTTCGCCGTGTGCGCTTGGCACACGGCAACGTACCGCTCTCCCGTAGTGCTAGCCTAATTGTCTCAGCCGATGGTGGGCTCCTTTTCTTTCATTCTTTGTCTCAGGGCGAAAAGGTTAAGGCCCCATATCGAACTATCGATGAGATGACTGGCATCTAGTTGAAAGTGATATAGTGATATATGTACTTAAAAGTTGGAGTAACTTTCAAAGTTCGATCGTGATTTGTATCCGGCCTAAAGTATAGCTGAAAAGGCGACGTGAAAGACAAAGATAACCGTACCTCGATCGGCAGGTGATATCCGATAGGGAGGGGGAGGCAGAGGCACAACTGCACAAGCGTCCAAGCCGGCCGATTGCGCTGCACCATTGCTCGGTGCACGTATCTCGCCGAGTACAACGGGCATCCACATTGCCCGTCCCTGATTGATCGAGAAGACGAAGGTGATCTTTGTCTGGTACGACCCCGTGTGAGTGCCAACTGCCAAGCAATGCGAGTGGTTGAAGCGCATGTGTGGCCTAGGAAGCGAAATGGAGCATCATGCATGCACTCATGAAGGAGGTGGGCCTGGTCATTGGCTGGGCGTCCAATGGAGGCAAAAATTATAAACAAAATCTTGGCCTTCGGTTTCTTTTGCCTAAAAGCGAGTCCTCGATGCAACTGTCGTAACCGATATATCGCCATTGGTGTCATTTCATATATAGAGTACGTGGAAGCCATAATGGCTACGTGTATATAAGTTGGTCGTAGGCATGCCTCATAGCATCAGAACCCATTGCATCGCAGTTGGTTAGCACATCGATCTTTGCACGAAAGTCGAGAGAGATATAGAGGGCATACATTGTCGTTGCAGCTCACCACAGCCTTCCATCAAGCGCCGATCGAGCTCCTACCTCCCGATGGCACATACCAGCCTGGGGCTCTTTATCTGCGCCGCGCTGCTGCTCTCCGCCGTCGTGCACTCGGAGTCGGCTCGGGTGTTGAGAGAGCGGCCGGAAGGGGAGCAGGGCCAATGGGCGGCGGGACACGCCGGTGCCGCGGCCGAGACCGAGATGGAGGTGTCCGCCGGCGAGGAGCAGAGGCAAGAAGGCGGGGCTGCGGCGGCGTACGAGTCCAAGCGCCTGAGCCCCGGAGGACCAGATCCTCAGCATCATTAGGTCGCCATTGTGACGAGCTCTTATGGGTTCGCCGTGTCGTTGAACGCTGTAGAGAGGCACAAAGATTGTTGACGTGGGTGTTTTTTGCGAGACGAATAAGGTTGACGAGAATATAATGTTTTCTTTACTGTCCATTTCCTTCAGTGCTGTTTTCACTTTGTCTCTTCATTGAGGCGCTTTCCTATACTTGCCCCAAATTATATTGGGCCATGGACTTTTTGGGGTGGATCCTTTTCTGCCGTCAAGTTAACTAACATCTGCACTGCTAACCGAACTTTCTTTCTAGCAACCGCGGAAAGGGAGTACTACTTTAGTTGCTACTAGTACGATATCAACTCACGAAAGCATGGACTTAATTAGTGATTCTTGCCCGTTGCTTGTTGTAATAAACTGGCCGCAATAGTACACAGTTAAGGCCCCGTCTGGATGCAAAGTATTTTTGGAGTTTTCATGCAAAGTCGTCCGCGACCGACCTTTCAAAGTTTCGTTCTGTAAGTATTATATCCTATATATAGTGTATTTAATTAGCGGCCTCATAGAGCAAACACATCATTTGTGAGTCTAAACAAACTCTGCTGCAAATTGATCCCTTTAAGTAATTGTTTTCTAAATATATGAGCTTTTTTCAAGGGACATCAAACGTGAAAGGCTAGTCTTGTGGGGGCTATTAATTGATGCTTGAAAAAACTCCGATTTAAGCCCATCACATGATTTAATTACACTACCAAACAAATCTGCGATGTAGTCGGAGCATCGCAAATAGATAACATAAAACCGAGTATGAAATGCTTTTATCGCATGTGGTTTGTCTCTCTACACCTTCTAAGAACTAAGAAACTGCCGCCGCCGGTTTGAAGATTGGCTCGTGTGCGAAGCTCTGGTTATCGCTTCGGATACTCCGGACCGCCTCAATAGTCCTGCCTACAACTTGTGTTGAGAGTCTCCCTATAAGATGACCAAGGACAGATGATACTTTGCTAGAACCACATGTGTTGCCCTCGAACACTATATATTGCAACTTCGGTGTAGTCACTCTAGCCGCGCAAACCATGCTTTCTCTCGATTGCGCGATACCTTATGGCGTCGCGGGAGGACAGATACCACGTCTCCACATCATGCCACAAGGTGAAGCATGCCACCGCCGCAGCACCAAAAATGAGGAGGGAAGGAGGTCGCGAATGGGCACGCCAAACGCACGAAGCCACCTTTCCCTTGAAGACAAGGATGGCTACCGCCAATGCACTACGAGGAGGAGAATAAGATGGCTACAACCGACCATTCTAGGCAGTGCAGAGGAGGTCACCTCTTCCTCGAGGAGAAGGCCATCTTCTAAAGGTAGCAATTGCGTTGGCTTTCATAGGGTTGACCATTATTAAACCCATGCCTATACCCATGAACATGTCCATTGACCGTCCATGTCAGAAATCCCTCTGTCATATTTGACGTGACTTTTTTCTGGAAAAAATGAATGCCACCATGCTCACACAACTCCAACTGAAGACTGGAGGTGCTCAAGATTGAAGAACTCAACATTGAGGTCTTGCTCTACCAATTATAAACGTCGCCTTCGAGTAAAATACTATTTTCTCAAAACGAAGGCAATTGTTTTACCTCGTCTCATCATTAAGAAGTTTGGTTAACAAAATATGAGCGATAGAACCCCGCGAATAGAAACAAGGTCTACTCTGGTGGTAAAATATAACCCAAAGGTTTAGCGTCCTCCTTCGTTCAAAACCTAGCGTCTTCCTTGATCTTCCAAATTTCACCAACTACGGGCATGCCGACAGAGGACATAGCCTTACTCATGTATCTTGGGCCAAAGATGATGCCCAATATTTTGTTTAATGATACACACGGAGCGTCAAACATGATACTTTATCTCCGATGAGCTAGAGCTACAACCACCCTCCCAATTATCCAAGGTAGTTCTAATGCTACTCTATCTTTGTTCTGGCACGGCGTGCCGACGCGCTTCGTCACGATCTCCTTGCACTACCGGCTCAACGAAAAGGTTAAGATATAGGAAAAGCTACTGATAAGAAAATCTCCAGTTGGTACCGGCCGGCGGCTCTTCGTTCATCCCGCGGATCGATCGATTTGCTTTTCAAAGTCTTAATCAAATGGATCGGCTGGAGTTTGGTGCCGTCACAACTCACAACGTTTAATTAGCTGCGTTCTATACGTTTTTCCGCAGGAGCTTTATCGCCACCTTTGTGGGCGGCCCTATCGGCGAGCAGATTCGTCGGTTAGTTCGGTCGGTGCGTACGGACATCATGTCAGCAGCGGTTGGACGGCCTTTCAAGATGTCTAACACCAGTTGTCTACCGATCTAATTACAAAATCTTCGATGACGCTGCATATGAGATTTATAGGAGAAGGGTCGTATATGGAAAATAAACTAACCATGCATGCGGTTCTCGTCAGGATGTGTGTTTCATATCGACCATGTGTGATTGGCCGGAAAGGGACAGGTTTGCATATTCTAGTATCCTTTTGCTGGTAGGATGTTGATGAGTGCGCAGTTCGGATTCTTTCGGATTCTGTTGTCTTGTGGTGTAAGTGTAACCCTTCTTTCGGTGGAAGTATACGAGAATATCGTTTTTCCTTATTATGATTGGAAAATTAGGAAGATGATCCATGGAGAGCAAAATTAGACTCGAAGATGTTAGAACAAAATCAGTTACAAGGATGTCGTAGACATACAAACACGTACCATCACTGAAGCCATACTATCCTCTAGTTTTCACACAACGGAAACAGTAGCCTGCAGACCCACATGCCCTCTCTGCCTTTTTCCTCCCTTTCCCCATTTTCTACTCGACGAGGCAGCCTCCTCTGCAAGAGTCACCTGCCATCTGCAGGGCAGCACAAGTACAACAACGTGGCATCCGAGCCTAGTTGGCCTCTGCGGGGCAGTGGTATGAGGCGACCCGCTGGCCATGCCCTAAAGGGAAAGCGCTAGGCTTCATTCGGCCGTAGCTTCTGCCACTTTTCACATGCATGTGTGGTCCCCCTCGTTGCTACAAAATTTTAGTCTCCGTTGCAAAGAAAATCCGAGCTTAATTTTTTCTGTGTATGTACTCCCTCCGTCCCAAAATATAAGTTGCTCTTAAATTTCGCTGGTCAACACAGTAGAATTTTGACCATGATGTATATAAAATATATCCACAAATTTGTATAATGGCATATGAAATGATTTTTTTTGCAAGACGAATCCAACGGTACCATTTATGTATACTCAATCCATATAATTTAGTATATATTAGTGGTCAAAGTCGAGCATCAAAGAACAACACAAAAATAGCGTCTCTATAATTTGGAGCGGAGAGAGTACCATTTTTAGAAATGCGACATTGTTTTGCAACATTTTGCTGTGAATCTGTAGAAAACTAAGACGCGTAGCAAAAATCATTGTAATATTTTGGACACATCAATGTAGCAAAAGTTAATAAATTTGCAACAAACCTCAATTGATCGAGCAAAAATTGTTTGAAACACCGTCGTCGTATGCAACAAAAATAACCAACGCATCCAACAAAAATGTTCAGTGAATTCAACATTATAGAACCACACATGACACATGTAAGGGCATCTCCAATGGGCCTCCCAAACGAACAAGCGTTGTCCGTTCGTGTGGACAGAGGGCATGGCCCAACGGCGCACCCAAAGGGACAGGAGGCCGCGGACATGTCAGTTTCGACCAATTTCGAGCCCAAATTTGGGCTGGGTTTGGGTAGCTCGCAGTGTCCGCGTCCTCGCTTGTCCTACAGAGGCACATCCAAACCCTCTCCAATCCCAACCATCTCGGCGCCGCCCCAATCCCTACACCACCGATGGAGGACGCGCCGGCCACCGAGGCCCTACTCAAGCCAAAGAGTAGGCTCACGCCGGAGCAGCTAGAAGTGACACCACGAAGATGTGTGGTCACGGGCAGAAGGCCAAGGAGCGGTTGGCAGAGGACGCCGCCGCCTTCGCCCTGCAAGAGGCCCAAGCTGTTGTAGTCGCCATGCAGGCATGCGCCAACGCTGAGGCCCTCACCGTGACCGTCGCCGCCCAGGCTATGCTCCTATTCAAGTCGGAGGCTCTCGACGCCGTCCTGGCAAACATGGGCATCGTCAGCCCCACTATGGAATTGACGTCAATCACTGATGCACAATTAAGGAAGCAACACGAAAGAAAAATTCCTTTCTCATTGTTGTACTTTATAATCTACTCTTGCCTATGACTATGAAAAATGTACCTAGACTAGATGCAATCTACCCTCTATCGTATCTTATTTAGAAAAATATATTTCACTAGCCTAGTATTACCATGGACTCGATGCAATCTACCCTCTATTGTATCTTTTAGGCCAAGCTATCTCAAGATCTATGTAAGTATGTAACAGAACCTGAATATATTCAGATATAATCTTCGTTTCTGTCCGTTGGCATACTCCCAGAGAATATTAGCTTTACTGCTACAGAAGTCTTGCGAACATCATGTAAGACCCCGTAGTTCAGAGAGTAGAAAGGGGATAAATATAATATGTGCATTTGCATAGCATGCATCTGAAAATCTGGCGGAATTAAAAACTTTTTCGATGAAGTCATAGAGTGATCGACCAACCCTCGAAAGACTAGTTGAGAATGTCGTTAGTTTGACGAGTGACCAAAAACTTCGAACCAAACTTGTTAAACTGAAATTGAGGTTTCGCCGATGTTGGTGAATTAGACTTAGTCATCAACGTGAGTGCAATAAACTTCAAATCTGATCTTATCTAATTCTTAAACATTATGATTACAAGTAAAGAAATGACAAATTATAAATCAAATGAAAGGTAAATCACATCATTTATCGAATAAGTACATATCCTGAAGGAAGGAAGTGGAGAAGTATATGGAAGGAGAATAAAAGTCTAAACTAAATCTTAACCTAGATCTTCCAATCTTGTCTATACCATCTTATCTTCTTATCTCCCAATTTTCTCGAAGTCATTCTGCTAGAGAAGCTACCCAAGAAAGGAGGAGATGCAACGAGAAGATTTTGGAGAAAGATTTCTTAGGTGGGCATAGAAGTACTATGTCAATCTACCATTGAGAATTTGGAAACTCATCTATCATTCTTATTAATCTCTCTAGAAATAGTGTGATATTCCAATGTTCGTGTTATATAGAAGTAGTTTGGTAACAAGCCTAATTACCTTGTTAACAGATCACTTTTGTATGCTCAAACAATTGAGTGTCATATACAAATAAACAGAAAGTCAGATCACCCAGTACATCTCAGCCACTTGTATATAAAAAGTAGTTTGAAGACAAGACTGATCATCTTGTTAACAAATTCTTTTGTATGCATAAGGCAATTTGATGTCATAAAATACACCCACATTCATCTATAACCAACAAGGAGAAGGCTTTGCTAGGATGAAACTAGTTGTCTTCGCCACAAGGGTGATGCAAGTGATGTTGTTCACATAGGTGAGAAGCCCACAAGTTCATTAAGTGACAAGAGCCACTTGGCTTGTTCAAGATTTCATTCTCAAGAAGAGATAAATCTGGACATGTGGTAAATGGAACCACGTGGACAATTTAGCCAGTAGTTGTTCTTGCAACTTGCTTCCACACAAACAAGAGCATCTATTCTTATCAAAGGTGTATATCAACCCTTTGATCATCAGAATGAGCTATGGAATCAAGCAAGATTTTGTTCTCATCATTTTATTCATCTATCTAGCCATAAGACCTGACTTCAGGCAGGATATCTGTACTTTGTGCATACACAAACATCTGAGGGCTGACAAACATGTCGAAGAACGAGCTGAGGGCGAAGTGTGGCCATGTGGGAGGGCCGCCCGCGTAACGAGCTGCACCGTACGGTGCGCGTTCAAAACCCTAAACCATACTCGTGCTCCATTCATGCGAATGTGAGCTCGCGAGGGACAACTGATTAAAAGGTTGTTTTCCCACAGACGGCGCCAATTGACGAGGGGTTAACTCATCAAATCCCATGGTTAAGGACCTAGGGTTGAGATTACGAGGGAGAGAACATGGTAGAGCTGGTAGTTTCGTCGGCTGACAAGCAAAAGCAGGGATTTTACCCAGGTTCAGGCCTCCGGTGAGTAACACCCTACTTCCTGCTTGTCTGGTATTGATCTGGTGTGAATATGCGAGCTACAATGGGGTCCCGACGAGGTATCGATCTCGCTAGGGTTTTGGTGGTTCAAGTATTGCCTGTCCTAGATCGGCACCCCTCCCAGCCTTTAAATAATAGGCTGGGTCTCGTGAGTTCGTAACCAACCTAGTTTACACGTAAGGAAAGTCTAAACCGACTATGCCTATGTCTAATCTTGGAGGGTACTCCATCTTCTTGGGCTTCGAGTAGGCTCTTCGCTATTGGGCCTTAGTCGTTACGTGCACCAGGTACCCTCACGGTAGGATACCCGAGATGTATATCCTTGTCATCATGTTTTCACATGATTTAGTTGTCATGTATCACAAGTCAAGGCCACTGAGGCAATGTATCGTGCTTGGCATGAATTTGAATTGAAACACTGTGCATACTCTTTGTAGGCATCACAGTGAGCAAATCATGTATATATTACTGGACAACAACTTGGTGTTGCCTAGGAATTCTTAAAAGCACCAAAACACAAGTTTGAATCTCTATATCCATCTACAACTTGAAGTCAAGCAAGAAAATATCTTTAGCATTTGAAAACAGCAAATAATCACAAATAAACAAATAGCAATATTTATTCATGTTGCTATAATGCACAATAAAAATAGAAGTCACAAACTATATATTTTACAATAAGAAATGAATCCAAATATTGTTCAAATTCACTTTAAATGGTGAATGAATTCAAAATATTCAAACCAATCAAATTCCAAAGTTGGAATAAACTTCCTTGTAAAATTCTAAACAGTCCAGGGTCTTCTCTGTAATTTAAAATGTTCAAAAAAGGGCCCAAAACAGTAAATAGGGGTTTGTTTCAACTGTTCTTGAAATTTCCTGGAAACCCAGAGGATTTTCTGCAAAACGGTTATCATCTTCAAGGCCACTGAGGCAATATTACCCAGGGGATTTTCTGCAAAACGGTTATCATCTTCAACCTTCCGACGGCGCCGCCGCCGTGCCATGCTTCGCCGTCCCACTCGACCGCCATAGCCGCAACCGACGTTCCCTGACCGACGTAGTCGTTGCCTATAAATCACCGTCCGCCGCCGCCGATAATCCTAGCCGCCATATGGAGGACCCAAACCCTAACCCTAGCCTTTCGGGTCGCCGACGAGCACCGCCGTTTCAGGCCACCAGAAGCTCTTCCGAGCAGCTGGGGAGGTTCGCCGTGTCGCCCTCGCTCTCCTCGTCGAGATTCGCGTGCTGTGGAGCTCGGGAGGTGGAGAATTCCGCCGTCTTATACAACTCCGGCCGTCGGCTTTCGCGGACGTTTCCGACACCGTCCGTGATCGCCGTGCTCCATCGAGTCGTCTTGCGTGCTCCTGGTGAGTTTCGCGCCTCTCCATACCCTTGAATTGCTTCAATTCGGGCTGGGTAATCACCGCGCCGTTTGCCGTCTCTGGTCGCCGCGCGAGCTCGTCGCCAGCGATGCTCCGGTGACCATTAGCCAGCGGCGTCGCCACCGTTAGGTTCACTGAGTCGTGCTCTATCTGGTGCAAGATCGAATTTGTATTTGTGCGCTCGAATTTGTCGAATTCGAGTGTGGGCAGGAGCTGAGCTCCATTAATGACATCATCACGACGTCAGCCGTCCAATAGGAAAATTCCTGTTGATTCCAGTAGAAAATAAATAGATTCCTGACATGTGGACCCCATGTCAGAATTTTTATTAATTTAGGTAATTAGTTCTGGTAATTATTAAAATCATGAAAAGTGGGACCAACTCTAAATTAATAATTCTAGGAATAATTTAAATTGAAGTAAATCTTTGGAAATTAATAACAAATTCATCTTAAATCAGAAATATACAGATAATATACCAAATTGTTCATAAAAATAAGATCTATCTATTTACATCAATAAAATGTGTGTTGATTAAATTTGAATCATTCTAAAAATTGGAACAACAAATTACCTATTATTTTAAATATGGAGTTAATTACAAATGCTATTTTGGATGCATTTCAACTTCATTTAAATTGTTCCACTTGCTTAAACTTCAAATATGAAAATGTGTTTTAATCATGACATGCCATACAATATGTGCATTTTAAAAATACCATGTGTGGACATGAGTAATTAATATTCCATTATTTGGATAATTAAAATGATATCTTCCATAAGGAAAATTAATTATTAAAGAATGATTAAATGATAAAAATAATTAAAAGCTTATAAAGTTGTTAAAATACTATTTCATACTTTTAAATGAATATTCCAAGTAAATTATTAAGTCATAAAAATGAGTTCTCTACTTAATAAGATATGATCACTATTACCTTTAATAAATTGGTTAATTTCTATGTTCTAATCATATTCATTTAAGTCACTATTCTAAAATTAAGAACTGAAACTTAAAAATGATGTTACTTTGTTTGTTTTCTTTGAAGCGTTAATATTCAAAGAATCTCATCTCATTATTCAAATAAAAGACAATCACACAAGTGATCACTCTTAAATATGATAAGAATAAATTAAATAAAAGTGAAACACACTTAAGTCTTGAAGACGTAACAATTTAAGATAATTAAATAAATCTTATCAAGTCCCTCAAATCCTAAGTAATCACTAATGCCAACTCATTATCAACTTAAGTATTAATAACACACCTAAAGGTGATAAAACAACCCTAAGTCAAGTTAACATGATGTTCTCGGGTATCGCGTAAGACGAAGCTTACTTAGTTAAGCTTGGGGTATCTTGGGAGTATTTGAATGAACTGTGTTGTTTTGTTTTTCCAACGGCATAGTGAGATCTCTACAGACTTCTGGCAATTGTAGGACTCTCGAGTTGCTCTTAGCATATCTCGTTCCGTCCGAAGAAGTGCTTAAGTAGATCTGGGTCTCTCTATAGTTGGAATCGTTAACGACATGGTGAATTCATTTCATTACTATGCATAATAGCATCTTGCCGAAGTTTTCCGTAGTCCTTATCGGGATTACATTGCTATTTTCAGATCTCGGGGTTTTATCGAACACACTAGAACCCCGAAGGATTGAATTGCCACTTCTATCACAGGCAAGTTCATTCTTGCATGTCCGTTCGATTATTTCTACTAAAGTATTTTACAAAGTATTATTCCTTCTTTATCATTACTTGCATCAAAAAGAAAAACGTTTTCTTGAATGAATGGGATTGCTCATGGTTGGCGGTGGAACCACGGTTTGATGTTGTGGCGAAGGTTCCATCGTACTGGGGAGCAGTTTCTTTAGGATTAGGAACAAATGTTCCACGGCTTGTCCAGCGCCGTAATTACGTGTCGGCCAAGAGTTCTAGTATGGGCTGGGGAAGGCATAAGTATCTTCTTCCTTTCGCATGTCCTCGGACAGCCTGTCGGGTGGATCTCCGAAGTTGACAATGTCTCTTTGGTGACAACATGCGTGTTAGCGCCTCGTACTATCCCCACAAATGGTGGTGACGGTAGTGTTGTCTTGGGTGGGGTAAGCGGATGAGGATTGGGTCCCTCGTTGTGACAAGGATCCGTGCTGCTTATGACTTGGGCGGATGTGCGGGGTCGCAGAGAAGAACTCGGAATGTCTTGAGAACCCCATACCAAACACACCAAGGAAGTGTGTAGAGAGATGCATGGATGGGCCTACTCTTGGGAAAAGTGAGGCACCTCTGCAGAGTGTAAAAAGATTCATAGCAGATATGCCCGTGTTCCCGGAAGGAGCTACGATCGTGGCGGGAAAGGGGTCTTAATTGACTCTCATACCCGTGAGGGCTGAGGAACATAGTTTTCAAAAAAATAAAAACAACCTTTTCTAAAAACGTTTTCCAAAAACTTGCATCTACGTCTATGACCCTTTTTGGGGTAATGACGGTGATAGTGCATGAAATAAAATCTCGTATCTATTCTGAACTTGCTGAGTAACGCTCGTGTTACTCACCCTTTCCCCGTTGACCCCCTTCTTAGGCCCTTTTGGAGCTAGAAACGGAATTGTCAGTTGTCCAACAAGATGCCAAGGAGATTTTCAACGAGGAGTCATCATGGTGTCAGATCTACCCGGTGGAGTTTGAAGAAGTCAACACAGTTCTTCGCTAATGGTCTACGACGACAACCTTGCTACTGATGGGCTTGACGACGCAACCTTTCCAAGGGAGGAATGACGACAACATGCACATGGTGCAATGCACCACAATTGGAAGAAGGAGTCCAACCCTGGACTAAGATATTCCCGGAGGAATAGATTAGGGCTGTGAGAACAGCAGTAGTTGATTAGGTCTTAGAGCTAAGGTTGTACTCAGCTCAAAGCTTCGAACTGGTTCTTCTTGGATTTTATTTGCACAACACCACCTCTATGTATCGAGGAGGTTATCGAGATCTTTTGTAATGTAAAGAGATGTATCCTATAGTGTTACTTGGACCGACTATGTTTCTGTTGTACTACTCTGAGAGATGTAATACTTGCGGAACGGTGCTTCCGTGAATGTTATATCAACGACTTGCACACTACAACATGCAGTGGTGTGCTGGGTCACCGCACATCAATACTTCCTAATTTGTATTAAACGACATCATCTTACACAAACACAATCCAGAGTTCATTGTATCTTTATTTTCTCCTTTTAGTCCCACTCATTGCTCTTGAGATATCCTAAATATTGCCACGCATGGTTCTTGAGACAGTATTATATATTTGTGCAATGTAGTGTTTATCTTTCCCACTTGAAATTACTAAAAAGTGCAGATTTCTGCAAGTATGTATAGATGTCTCCCACTGCCAGTTGGCACCATAAGCTAGCCAACCTGGGTTCCAGTCTTCCTTCTTATCATAAATCCTTAACTCCATATCCAAAGAGTGAAGAAGAGTGATGTTCCCAACACATATACTTAGTCGTATATCACGCGCGTTGCAGTGGGAATCTCTTTAGGACTTCATGTTCTAGATGAAGATGCATGAAACATGAGTCGTCTAACATGAATATGCAAGATTTAAATGGCATCATTTTGCACAAGCACAATTCAGCGTTCAAACGGCAAAGTGATAGACGAGAAACATACACAAGCTGTTATGTTCTACTTCTAAAACAGCAGCTCAAGTCAGGCAAAACAGCATCTTCAGAGACGATTCAAGTAGGAGGAAGCAAGTGCCCATCATCAAACAAGAGTACTACAAATTAGTTGTTCAGCAGTAAACCTGAAAACAATCCTGAGGCCCTGGAATAAGCATCCAGAGCAATTTATGGTGGTTTCTTACAATCAGTGTCGTACGAGTTACCTCCTTGCAAAATACGTAGTAGATGTAGATAGATAAAAGGGTGAAGCTTTGAAAGCAAAGACACGGTCAGAGTACCGACTCCATGGAGTGGTTATCGGTATCTCTACAAAGTCTAGACTTGTGCTTAATCATCCTGAACCCCTCGTCGTTCCAACTGCTACTTTCTTTGCCGTTGCCATTGCCAGCCAACACTTCCAAACCAGAGAAGACAACAACTGGAATGCCATCTGTCCAACAAGTACCCCAAGAGGACCTGCTGCCTTCCATATCTCGGAAGAAGTTGATGATACAAAACCTACCGGAACCCAAACTGACAATGTTGGCTGGTATATACAGATCTAGGAGCCAAGCCGCCGGCAGATGTGGATCCCCCCAAACATAGCGCTGCTTCTTCTTGGGAGCATGCCCTCCCAGGATAGGGGAGAGGTCGGCCGCGCACGGGAGCTGGCAATTATCGGCAGAGGCACCAAACCAGAGCTTGAGCTCAGGGACATACCCGGCCTTGCCGGAGAAGGGTATCTGCCAGTCACCAACCAGGCTCCACTTCTGGCTGACCGTGTCGAAGCAGTATGTGCCATAATTGGTCAGAGAGACGCAGATGAGGTCGCCCACCGCAGCATAATATGACACCATGGTATACGGGTCAAGTCGGCGATCGAAGTAGGTGCCAGTGCCATGGCCTAAAATAGTCAGTAAAGCGTTTATCTATGCATCCGCGGTAGATGAGGGCCTCGAACGGAGTGGGATTCGTCGGGTCGAGCATCGTGTCCATGATGTAGAGGCCGCCGTCGCCATCCTGCTCGCCTTCAGGTCCAGGGCCGGGGACGGAGAGGGCGACGGGGCAGTTCTTGCGCGCATGGAGGCAGGGCATGCTGATCGCGCAGCGGGCCTCGGTGTCATACAAGGTGGTGCGTCCGCCGCTGTCGACGAAGAAGATCTTGGTTCCGGTTCCGGAGAGGGGAAAGGAGTGCTGGCGGAGCTGATCGCCGCAGATCATCGGGCATTTCGTTGGGCGGATGCTGAAGATTGGTGGCGGCGGCCGAATAGGACTCTCCAGCTGCGTATCTGAGGGAGCTGCCGCATGTTTCTTCTTCTTTTGGCCCATACCATGCGGCGGCACTCTTCTAAGTCTGGACAGATCTCGCGCCTTTGCTGCTGCTTCCTCTGCCGGGTAGAAGAAACTATCGCTGTTGAGGCGGTGCAACGAATAGGTGGCGTCATGGTGGTTCGCCATCACAAGATTCACGTATCGCTGGAGACTCATGGTTGAAAAATCCCAGCTTTGCTCCAAAACCCTTCAAATCCACAATAGAAAGAGAAGCATTAGACCATACACTATGTGTGAGAAAAGCGAATCAAACTGCATATTGAATCGGTTCAACACATAGTAGAGCATCGACTCATACTTCTGACACAGAAAAGTGAACCAACTTCTTGGTTCGACTCATGGGATTAAAGAAGAATTTGCTTCGTTGCATGGCTCACTCGGCATGCATGAATAAGCAGAGGAGAGATGAGAACTTTTTCAGAAGACGGAGCTTGGACCGTCCCTATCTCCCGCTACAGTAGCAGATAGGCGATTTCTGAAAACTCCACCTCGCCGCTGCGCGATTCGGGCGATTACTCGCCTCCGCCGGCCGCTCCGGCGGCGGGAGGGCGGGGAATCACCGGATCCCAGCGTGTACATAGTGTAGGGTCCAGTTGGTGGCTTACTGGCGTCGTTGTGGAGGCGGCGGCGGCGTCGGCGTGGCCTTTTGCGGAGGCGGATCCCCTCTCTGTTCGCGGTGCTCCTCGGGGCGGCGCTGCAGATCTGCCTCTTTCCTGGCGTTCGTGGCTCGGTGGAGCCGTGTTGCGCCCATCCCCCGTGCCGGAGACCGAGGAGCGGCGGCTCCGGAGGGTGATGTTCATGGAGTTGACGGTGGTGATGAACCAGATCGAAGCTGATGGCGTCGTTGCAGGGTGGAGGCTCTTTCGAGCTGAGGTCCGTGGACTTCCCGTCCGTCAGGGGGCTTCTTCCATTCCAAGGTTGCAGAGGAGGAGCGAAGGCGGCGCGCCGGCGGCACGTCTTCTTCGATTCCGGTGGCTTCGAGTTCCTTCAGGACTGAGCTGTAATTTTGTTTTTCTTGTGGGTTGTCTTGTAAGGTTCCTGGTTTAATGTCACTGTTTTCTTCCCCGCAAAAAAAAAGAGATGAGAACTTTTTCTCCTAGGAGGGTCCCACGGCTGCAGTGGTGCAGTTCGATACATTGTAGAGAATTGCCTACCGATTAAAGTCTGACAGCTTTTGGCAATGAATCGACGCTACATAGTGCTGAAAATATCCCCTTTCACAAAAAATAATTTAAAAAACACAGAGGGATCGCCTACTTGCCCTTGGATCGAGGTCGACGAAGAAGGAGCTCCGGGACGGCACGACGGCGGCGGGCGGCGGGGACGGGAAACAGGACAGCCAGGGGATTGGAACGAGGTCTATACCGTACACGCCTCGATGGGCGCCAGGCACGTTACCATCGCAGCCGCCCGTTCTCAAGAAAGCCAAACGATTCGACGGCCTGCGTCCATCCTCTGCTCACGTCACCTCACGCCATGCCCGCCTCCCGCGCGACGGAATGCCGCGCCGGGAACCGCCGCCGCTCCTCCCCGCTTCCCACTTCAACTCCCTCATCGCCTCCCGCGCCCGCTCCGGCCGCGCCGCCGACGCATTCTCGCTGCTCGCGCGCATGCTCGCCGCGGGCGTCGCCCCGACCGCCTTCACCTTCGCGCCGATCCTCTCCTCCTCCTCGCCCTCGCTCTGCCCCCGCCGCGCCGCGCAGCTGCACCCGCACGTCCTCAAGCGCGGCCTGCTCCACAGCGACCCGTACTCCGGGACGGCGCTGCTGGGACACTTCGCACGCAACGGACGGTTCGGCGAGGCGCTCCACGTGTTCGAGGAAATGCCTGCGACGAGCGTCGTCACCTGGAACTGTCTCGTCTCCTCGTTCGTGCAGTACGGGCGTGTCCAGGATGCCATGTTCTGGTTCAGGGAACTCGTGAGGAGCGGCGACGGCTTGTCCGAAGGCTCCCTCGTCGCGGTCTTGCCTGCATTTGGGTCACCGCAGCTTGTTCACGGGATTGCCATGAAAGTTGCAATGGATGCCTTCCCAACAGTTGCTAACTCGTTGCTGAACTCTTACTGTACTTGCGGCGCACTTTGTGTAGCGGAGAAGCTATTTAATGGGTTGATGTCCAGAGATCTGGTTTCCTGGAATACGATGATCGCTGCGTTTGCTAGGAGCAGCTCGCCAGGGAGAGCTTTTCAACTTTTCTCGACGATGCAAGGTCAGGGTGTTCTGCCAGATGAGACTACATTTACCAGTGTTCTTTATGCTTGCACCAGTATAAATGGACAGGAGCATGGAAAGTCTGTTCACTCGAAATCTATCAAGCATAATCTGAATAGGACAGTTTTTGTGAGCACTTCACTGGTTGATTTTTACACAAAATGTGTCGGTTCGAGGGATGCTTGTAAAATGCTCGAGGAGAGTCATGATAAGAGCACTGCATGTTGGAATGCTCTGATTTCTGTCAAGTCAGATGGCGATGTTCCTACTCTGTTTGTTGTTCTGAGAGATATGCTACGATCAGGGACTAGCCCAAATGAGTTTACTTTTTCTTCATTGCTCAAGGATCCATCACTGTTGGATCTCTGGCAGATTCACTCATTGGTCACAAGACTGGGTTACGACGGTAATGACTATGTTTCAAGTGCTATTATATCTTCCTATGTTTCACATGGCTTCGTTTCTGATGCCCTGGCTTATGGAGTTACACTGGATCCTGAATCCTGCAATGTCTCCATGAATGTTCTAGCTGGGGCATGTAACAAAGCTCACATGTACCAAGAGACCAAGGAGATAATTTTACATCAGCAAAGTAGAGATAATATTTCATGGAGCATACTTATTACTGCTTGTGCACGGAATGGTGATTATGCAGAAGCTTTTGGATTCTTCAGACAGATGAGAATTTCAGGGCATCATTTTGATAACTATGTAACTGTGGGTTTGCTGAGTATTTGTACAAAAATTAACAGCCTAGTCCTTGGTGGGCTGGTTCACGGGCTTATCATCAAGACCGATTCTGGGTGCTCTGATACCTATGTCCGTAATATGTTGCTTGATATGTATGCTAAGTGTGGTAGAATTGAAGACTGTTTGAAAGCCTTTGAGGAAATGGAAGTTAGGAACGTAATCTCATGGACAGCTGTGATTTCTGGCCTTGCACTTAATGGTTTTTCTCGTAAGGCCCTGGCGTGGTTTAAGGCTATGGAAGAGGCTGGCTTCAAACCTGACAAGGTAGCAATTCTGGCAGTCCTTTCAGCCTGTAGACATGGTGGACTTGTGCAGGAGGGAATGGAGATATTCAAACGTATGGAAGCTGATTACTCAACTGAAGCTGACATGGAACATTACATTTGTGTGGTGGACATGCTATGCAAGTGTGGCCATTTAAACGAAGCTGGCGCTGTGATTAGAGGCATGCCTTTCCGTCCAAGTAATATCTTATGGCGCACATTCCTCCAAGGATGCAATAAATATGGCATGCTGGATACTCAAGTGTTTAGCTAGAAATGGTCTCGGTAAACAATGGAGGTGTGTGTTCTCACATTAATCCATCAAAGGAATTGTTGCCAATTCAATATTTAGACCATACCGGATACCAAATGCATTTTGGTTGCACTTTGCGATGATGATACAGCAATGGTATAGTTTACCATCAAATTATGTTTGAACAATCTCGAATATTGAACGTGTGGTTGCTAGGAATCTTTACCAACCACATCTTCTCTTTTGTTCACTCCATTCTATGTGTGAAGGCTGTTGATTGGAAACGTCCCTCATTGATGAAGCCTTTCTGGTAGGTGGTTCATTGTGGGTCGGCATTTCTTTGTTCCCTCCCAGTGGTTTGGCTTCTACCATCATTTGGTAGCCAATTACAGAAGGAAACACCTCCTTCCTTTTGCATGTAGAAATGCCAACTAGCAAGAGGTGTCCATGTTGTCACCTTCATGGTCAGGATTATGCAACATGGATGGGGCTAAAAGGATGGCTACTATTTCCGACTGACCTGGATATGTGACCCTTGCAAGATCCAGCCTTCCATGTTCTCAGTGACAACTTTCATTTTGGGAGTTGAAATTGGTCTTCATTCTTTGTGGAAGTTGCAAGGGAGGGTGTGAACTGTGAAGCTCCACAAAGCAAAATGGAAATGCGTACCAAGCTGGAAATATCTGAAGAAATATTGTACAGTCGCTGAAAATTCAGGTAAGAAATGGAGTATGAGATGATGCCATGGCATAAAGTTCAATGATCATCACAAATCTACTATGTTCAGTGCTTACTTTTTTAACCTAAAGAAATGTATGTTTTATTCACAGACAAAAGGAGACTCAATAGAGCTGGACTGTGTAAATGTAGATTATGACTGGAAGGATTCCAGTAAGATCCCTTTGTATTTACTATGCTTTACTTTGGATCTAATTGATGGTGACCTGCATCCCAAGAGCCGATGCATTTATAGTGATTGGATTATTTGGGATGTTGTTGCCAGGTGTCTTTCCTACTCAATGAGTTTCTGAAACGTGGATTCCTTTTTGGTAAACTACTTCTTGCAACGCGACTCTTTGCATTATGGGTTAGTCAGCCAAGGTCGTTAGGGTGTGGCAAATCGGTTGCAGAGATGATAAAGTGGCAAATCGGTTGCAGAGATGATAAAGCACCAGGCGGGACAGAGACATCAACTAATTATCAGATGTACTACAAGCTTTTGACGAAGCATGCACATTAGTACTGAAATATTGGTAATATAGCATCTAAGCATGGGCTCTTATTGGCTATTGCTTTTCTTTCCACTAGGCACTGTCTACATAGCTACAAAGGTTCGTGTTTAGTAATTGAATGATGACCGTGCACTGTTGTCCTGGTACTAAAAAAGTGATTTGGTCAAAGAATTCGAAGCATTATCTAATGCAGTGGCCGGTGGCCTTAGATATCACGATCCCGTATCAAGCAGGGATCGAAAAGATTGACAATTCCAAGAATAGCCAGTTTAGCAAATGCAAGTATAGTTTGGAATGCTGATTGGTTTTGCTTGCTGCCATCTTATGCTGCTCTCAAGGTAATTAGTGTATCTCTGAATTATAGGCAGGTGAACTGGGATTGTCCATCGCGCGGACACAGAATGGGAACTGTGTGTCTACCTGCATATCGTGTGAACAATGGTTTGGATTCTACTTATACTGCGCTGTAGAGAGAAAACTACAGCATAGACCAGTGCTGTGGCACCATACCATTTAAATTACGTTGTAATGTCACCATGTCATCATCGATACAGACCACTAGACGAGAAGAAGAAAAGATGAGATGCACTAGGCACATTGGAGTTTTATTGTACCTTCAAAACATATTATAGTGTTTTTATATAATATAATCTGGTGCATACATTTGGTAAATGGAAGGATGAGACTCATCCAATTGTAGAGTGCTGCATGTATCTACCATTTCTACCAATCACACGTTCAAACGATCATGTGTGTCGTGTGGATTTATCACCATGACATCTGGTTATTCAAAGTTTTTAAACCCATGACATGTCAGTTCTGACTCTGACAGCCTTAGGAGTACACACAAGTTAATTATTTTGATCCTAAAAAGGTTCTACTGTACTGATATGGCATGCCATTTGTTTGCTTCAAGTCATGGTACTTTCAGTTCTTGAGAAGTTGAGCTTGGCAGACGCATATTCTGTCTTTGTTCGTTTTGGACGTTAATAGTCAGTCTCCTCGGCCATTCCTTTTCTCTTCTAAATTGCAGGTTACCAAGGAATTACTTTTGTTGCCAAATTCAATAGCATAATTTTCATTTGGCAAATTTAGACAGTATTTTTCCCAATTGGCCGACTTTGATTGGCTTCGGCTAGTCTAATCATTTTGAGTAGCAGCATATAGTTTAAAGTCCTCCGTTCCTAAATATAAGACATTTTAGCTTTTTTTCTTCCACATGTATCTAAACATGTTTTAATGCAAGAGTCACATGAACCTTGCACTAAAACATGTATAGATACATGTGAGCAAAAAAACAACTAAAAAGGCTTACATTTAGGAACGGAGGGAGTAGCATACTGTTGGCCTGATGCTGAGCATATTTTTGGTCAAAATCTCCAAAGATTTGCGTTTCTTCATTGCAAAACGTTGAGCACCATACATCTATTATATACTAAAAACAAAATGAGGGAGTTTTTCGAGGCGCCACGTTAATCCACATCACCTAAATTATTTTTTTATAGTTAGATCTAAAATTGATGGCTCGGATTAAATAAATAGTTGCGTAACACATGACAGTTTTAACGTGCACAAGTCAAAACTGATCGGTATTTTTTTTTCAGCAAACTGATCGGTAGTTTTTCTAAAACAAAAGAGCAGGAAAAGTCCACGTCCGTGTGGACATATTCACACCTGACACAACTAATTCACGTACACAGCTTCGATTTTCAAAAAAAACTTGGATCTACCGCAAAAAAAAAACTTGGTCCAATGCACACGCACGTCTATGTAACAGTTAATTGGAAAGTTGATTCATTAACATGTACTACTAGCACAAATATAATCATTCCCCAAAAAAATATAACTACTATACTACATGCAATTGATTCCAGTGCATATTATTAATTGTGATGTAATTATGCATGGATTGCTTAGATATCTATAAATATGAAGTGTTTCTCAATTGTACAAGCACATATTCTACAGTATAACATAGATGTGGGTAGGCATGTGATACGTCTCAAACGTATCTATAATTTTTGATATTCCATGTTGATATTATACCAATTGTTACATGTTTTACATACACTTTATATCCTTTTTATACATTTTCTGGGACTAACCTATTAACAAGATGACACAGTGCCAGTTTCTGTTTTCTGCTGTTTTTGTCTGCTGTTTTTATATTTCAGAAAAGCTGTTAAGGAAATATTCTCGGAATTGGACGAAAATCAACGGAAGTCCCTATTTCACCGACACGTCCACGGAGTCCAAAGGAGAGACGGAGAAGCGCCAGGAGGCGGCCACACCTGGGCTCAGCGTGGGCCCACCTCCTGCCACGCCGAGGGTGGTGTGGGCCCCTCGGGTGGCCTCCGACGCCGCCCTTTCGCCTATTTATTCCTCCCGTCTGGAAAACCCTAAATACCCTAGTCATATTCCACGAAAAGTTTCAGAGGCGCCGCCGTCGTCAACCCTAGCTCGGGAGGGTTCTGAAGCTCTTCCCGGCACCCTGCCGGAGAGGGGAATCATCACCGGAGGGCTCTACATCGCCATGCCTGCCTCCGGAGTGATGCGTGAGTAGTTCATCCTTGGACTACGGGTCCATAGCAGTAGCTAGATGGTTGTCTCTCCACTTTATGCTATCATGTTTAGATCTTGTGAGCTGCCTAACATGATCAAGATCATCTTATTGTAATGCTACATGTTGTGTTTGCTGGGATCCGATGAATATTGAATACTATGATCAAGTTGATTATTAATCTATGTTACATGTTATTTATGATCTTGCATGCTCTCCGTTACTAGTAGATGCTTTGGCCAAGTAGATGCTTGTAACTCCAAGAGGGGGTATTTATGCTAGATAGTGGGTTCATGCCTCCAGTAATCTGGGCGAGTGACAGCAACGTCTAAGGTTGTGGATGTGCTGTTGCCACTAGGGATAACATAACAATGCTATGTCTACGGTCATATGTATTTGTTTACATTACGCACATTACTTAATGCGATTATCCGTTGCTTGCAACTTAATACCAACGGGGGACACGGATGTTAACCTGACGGTGGATTATTAGTCATAGATGCGGTTGGATAACGGTCTATGTATCTTGTCGTAATGCCCAATTAAATATCATGGTAGTCATCTTGTCATTTATATGCATTGTCATGCGCTCACTATTTTATCAATTGCCCAGCTGTAATTTGTTTACCCAACATGTTATTTATCTTTATGGAGAGACACCACTAGTGAACTGTGGACCCCGGTCCATTCTTTTACACTGATAAAACCACCAACTGCAAACAATTGTTCTCTTTTACTTCCTGCAATTAAATACTATTTTCCACACCATACGTTTAATCCTTTGTTACAGCAAGCCGGGAAGATTGACAACCTTCCTGTTTCGTTGGGGCAAAGTAGTTTGATTGTGTTGTGTGCAGGTTCCACGTTGGTGATCGAGCAACGGCGCCACCAACAACCTTCTGAAGTGCTCCTACTCCTCCTGGATCTGACAACCTTGGTTTCTTACTGAGGGAAAACTTGCTGCTGCACTGCTTCATACCTTCCTCTTGGGGTCTCCCAACGAACGTGTGTTTCACGTCATCAAGCTATTTTTCTGGCGCCGTTGCCGGGGAGATAGAAGACTTCAGCAAGGGGAGTCTCACGCTTCCAATCTCTTTACTTTGTTTTTTGTCTTGCTTAGTTTACTTTTATTTTATCTTGTTTGCTTTAAATTATCAAAAACAAAAAAAAATTAGTTACTTGCATCTAGTTTATTTTCGTTTTAGTTTTTGTTATTTCATCATGCTTCTCCCTAAGTTTACTTTAAAGGATATATCGGTGGGTAGTGGGTCTATCATTGGAAGAGATAACATTGAAGAATTCTTTAGTCATGTCAGTAGACTTAAAGATTTTGAAGATAGGTCCTTGGTAGAACTTGCCCCGAATTATGAAATTGCTGCAGCCTCTTTAGTTCACATGTTGGAAGCTAGGTTTGTTAATCTTAATCCTATAATGCAGCAAATGTTTCTTAAACTTCATGATATGGAAGATGGTGAGAAGAAAGATTTTGTTTTAGAAACCCTTCTTAAAGAATTTGGTGATGTTGCTGGGGAGGCTAGAAAAGTTTTTATTCGATATAAGATGCTTGGCTATTTTATTGATATTGCTAATACACTTGAGAAACTGGAAAAAGATAGGCTTAAGTAATGAAGCCAATTATGAGGGGGAAGTTAAAATACCAATACCTTTTAAGCTTGTAGGAATGCATGAGGCACTAGAAAAGAATTTTGATTGGATTGTTCCTGAAAACCTATTTGATAAGAATAGTGTGCCTAAAAGTATTGAAAGGGAGTTTCTGAAACCTATATAGATAAGATACAATGCATTGTTGAGAAAACTTCTAACCTTTCTGTTGATGCTTCTACACTTGGTAATACTTGATGCATACTTTGTGCCTAGCTAAAAGGCGTTAAAGAAAAGCGCTTATGGGAGGCAACCCATTATTTTTATTTCTGCAATTTTTCTTTTTATTGAGTCAAGGAACTTGTTTACTTCTGTAGCAACTCCTTTGTATCTTTACTTTTTCGCATTGTTGTGCCAAGAAGAGTCTCTAATGATAAGATGATGCTAGATTTTGATTGCTGCGCAGAAACAGATTTTTGCTGTTCACTGTACGAAAATTATAAATTCATAGAAATGTGATTTTAATCTGCAAATTTTGTGCGTAATCCTGATGTATGTACGCATCTTTCGTTAGTTCAAAGTTTTTCGATCTGAGCAACGTAAGTGCCTCGAAAAAATTCGTCTTTGCGGACTGTTCTGTTTTAGACAGATTATGTCTTTTATTTTGCATTCTCTCTTTTACTAGTGTTGGGTGGAATTCTTTTTTGGGTGGAAGAGCTTCACATAACATCAGTGGCAGTAGTTAATGTTTAAAGTAACGGTCATATTGCGTCCTTACAGAACATGTGAGTTTTTGATTGATGCACTAACCCTCTAATGAGATTTACTTTGAGTTTGGTGTGGCGGAAGTTTTCAAGGGTCAAGAGAGAAGAGTGATATAATAGGATCAAGAAGAGTAAAGAGCTTAAGCTTGGGGAGGCTCCCATGGATCTCCCCAGCATATTTCAAGAAGACTCAAGCGTCTAAGCTTGGGGATGCCCAAGGCATCCCCTTCTTCATCGTCAAAATTATCAGGTCATCTCTAGTGAAACTATATTTTAATTCTTTCACATCATATGTGCTGTTCTTGGAGCGTCTGTGTGCTTTTATTTTCAGTATGTTATTTTTATTTTCTGATATCAACTTGATTGGATCCTAGCATTCTTGATTGGGAGAGAGACACGCTCCGCTTTTTCATTAGAATACTCCTATTCTTCACTTATACTTGTTGAGTATTCATATCTAGCGCTGTTAAGCTTTTAGCTCTTGTTTTCATGTATCTCTTGTCAGAGCTATTAGTTCTTTTAAAGAAAGTACTCTCTTACTTCACTTATACTTGTTTGGAGAGTTATTGAAATAAATTGATTGGTGTTTGGTTGGAACAGAAAATGTTGCATGTGGTAAATGGTATAATGGAAAAGACTTACATACTCTTGTAGATCACTAACTTGGATAATTTGATACTTGTCAATTGTTTTGAGTTAACAAGTAGGTCATGATTAAACTTTTGCATCATGTAAGTTAAGCCCATTAGTGAAGAACTACCGTAAAGCTTGTTGAAATTTGGTTTGCATGAGTGGTATCTCTAAGGTCTAGATATTTTCTAGTAAAAGGGTTTGGTTAACAAGGAAGACAGTGTGGAGTCTTATAATTTTTGCAATATGTTGGTCATATAAAACTTGGTGTACCGGTTGATAGTCTTGTTTGCTTAAATAACCTTGCTAGCCTAAACTCTGTACTGAGAGGGAATGCTTCTCGTGCATCCAAATCCTTGAGCCAAAATCCATGCCATCTGTGTCCACCATAACTACCTATATGTGGTATTTCCTTGCCACTCCAAGTAAATTTTTCATGTGCTACCTTTAAACTATTCAAAATTGTTACTACTCCTTTTTGTGTCAATGTTTACCAAGCTCATGAGGACGTGGTGGATGTCTTTATGTCACTTGTCAAGCAGACTTTACCTTCAGACTAGCGGCATATACATCCGCTTATCTATTAATTTTGCAAAAAGAGCTGGCAACGGGGTGCCCAGTCCCAATTAATTACAACTTTAACCGCTTAATCTCTTCACATTTTGTCAACTGAATACTCAGTGAAACATCTGCATGTGTAAACCAAAGAGAAAAAGAGGGATGATCTGCCTTGCTGGTAGAAATAACGTCCTTCATGGGAGCCGCTCTTAAAAGTCTGTTTGGCCGGGGTCATATTGTACTTTCCACTACTGATTCGTTGACCAATTAACATACACCTCTCAAAACTTAATTTTTACTCTCTATATGATTTCAAAAACTAAAAAGCTCTAGCACATGATTTAATCCCTGCTTCCCTCTGCGAAGGGCCTTTCTTTTACTTTTATGTTGAGTCAGTTTTCCTACTTCTTTCTATCTTCCACAAGCAAACACTAGTGTCAACTTTGGTACAACAATTGTTATATGCTACATATTGGATTTATTATATTGCTTTGTGTTGACAATATCCATGAGATAAATATGTTAAAAGTTGAAGCAAACGCTGAAACTTAAATCTTCCTTTGTGTTGGTTAAATACCTTTTACTAGAATCTATTGCTTTTTGAGTTAACTCTTATGTAAACCTGTGGATGCAATGTCTCCAAAGTATTATTCATGAAAAGTTTTGCTTGTATGATTCAGTTGTTTACTCATTATCTATTTGGTAGCAAACTATAGACCATTGACTTGGATCACTTCATTCATTTACATGTGCCTTACAATACTATTTGATCAAGATTATGATGGTAGCATGTCACTTCAAAAATTATTTTGTTTTATCGTTTACCTACTCGAGGACGAGTAGGAACTAAGCTTGGGGATGCTGATACGTCTCAAACGTATCTATAATTTTTGATGTTCCATGTTGATATTATACCAATTGTTACATGTTTTACATACACTTCATATCATTTTTATACATTTTCTGGGACTAACCTATTAACAAGATGCCACAGTGCCAGTTCCTGTTTTCTGCTGTTTTTGTATTTCAGAAAAGCTGTTAAGGAAATATTCTCGGAATTGGACGAAAATCAACGGAGGTCCCTATTTCACCGACACGTCCACGGAGTCCAAAGGAGAGACGGAGAAGCGCCAGGAGGCGGCCACACCTGGGCTCGGCGCGCCCCACCTCCTGCCGCGCGAGGGGTGTGTGGCCCCTCGGGTGGCCTCCGACGCCGCCCTTTCGCCTATTTATTCCTCCCGTCTGGAAAACCCTAAATACCCGAGTCATATTCCACGAAAAGTTCCAGAGGCGCCGCCGTCGTCAACCCTAGCTCGGGAGGGTTCTGAAGCTCTTCCCGGCACCCTGCCGGAGAGGGGAATCATCACCGGAGGGCTCTACATCGCCATGCCTGCCTCCGGAGTGATGCGTGAGTAGTTCATCCTTGGACTACGGGTCCATAGCAGTAGCTAGATGGTTGTCTCTCCACTTTATGCTATCATGTTTAGATCTTGTGAGCTGCCTAACATGATCAAGATCATCTTATTGTAATGCTACATGTTGTGTTTGCTGGGATCCGATGAATATTGAATACTATGATCAAGTTGATTATTAATCTATGTTACATGTTATTTATGATCTTGCATGCTCTCCGTTACTAGTAGATGCTTTGGCCAAGTAGATGCTTGTAACTCCAAGAGGGGTATTTATGCTAGATAGTGGGTTCATGCCTCCAGTAATCTGGGCGAGTGACAGCAACGTCTAAGGTTGTGGATGTGCTGTTGCCACTAGGGATAACATAACAATGCTATGTCTACGGTCATATGTATTTGTTTACATTACGCACATTACTTAATGCGATTATCCGTTGCTTGCAACTTAATACCAACGGGGGACACGGATGTTAACCTGACGGTGGATTATTAGTCATAGATGCGGTTGGATAACGGTCTATGTATCTTGTCGTAATGCCCAATTAAATATCATGGTAGTCATCTTGTCATTTATATGCATTGTCATGCGCTCACTATTTTATCAATTGCCCAGCTGTAATTTGTTTACCCAACATGTTATTTATCTTTATGGAGAGACACCACTAGTGAACTGTGGACCCCGGTCCATTCTTTTACACTGATAAAACCACCAACTGCAAACAATTGTTCTCTTTTACTTCCTGCAATTAAATACTATTTTCCACACCATACGTTTAATCCTTTGTTACAGCAAGCCGGGAAGATTGACAACCTTCCTGTTTCGTTGGGGCAAAGTAGTTTGATTGTGTTGTGTGCAGGTTCCACGTTGGTGATCGAGCAACGGCGCCACCAACAACCTTCTGAAGTGCTCCTACTCCTCCTGGATCTGACAACCTTGGTTTCTTACTGAGGGAAAACTTGCTGCTGCACTGCTTCATACCTTCCTCTTGGGGTCTCCCAACGAACGTGTGTTTCACGTCATCAGCATGTAAGGATTGGCGCTCACTGGCCACGCAAGATGTGCATAGTGGTAAGTTTCAAAATTGGTAACTAGAGAGAATGATGATGCTACTATAGAAGTATGAAGTATCAGTACCCACACATTACATCGATGTGGATAAAAAGTTACACAAGTATTCAAGTTTAGCGCGGACAGTGTGTACCTATTTACCTTTTGGAGAAACTATTTCAAAAAGAATGTTGGAGAATGTTGATCCTATGTTTTTTTAGAATGTTACCTGCATCGTTATAAATCTGAAGAATGGTTCTCTACTTATCACCCATAAATCAAAATTAAACTTTTCTTTCCGTGTGACCTTTTGAAAATAAATACACTTTTTTGTCTGATGTAAACTTAAAATCGTTATGATTTAGTGGACATATCTTTGCCATGGAAGTTTTTTACTTTTTATTTGGTTTGTGCTATTTAGATATGTCAAACAAATAATTGACCTAACATATCGACGCATAATGATGATAGTGACCGAGAACTGATGACAAGCTGGGCAAATTTTTTGTGGTGCCATGGATATAGTAGAGAATAAAGATGTGTAGTAAACTCTAATTAAAACTTTGTGTGACATGACATGCCAAATACATCGGAGTAGAACTTTAGGATTGAAAAGTAGGAACAATATGAAAGGATAAAAATAAATCGGAATAGAAATCCTATTACAAAACAGTGACATGACATTTTTTAAATATTGCACTCGATCAATATTGGGCCACAAATTAAATAGGTTTAAACTATTTTTCACACATATTATTTTACTTACCATCACATTTTTGGTGTCTATACAACCGTGTAATTAAGAATTCCATATTTATACTATCTCTGACACCATAAACAAAATTCATAGACCTATTAATACGCTAAAGATGATGCCCTCGCATTTGCGAGGGCCACCTTGCTAGTTATCTCTAAAACAAATATCGTGGAAACTCTCATGGGCATTATTATAGAAGCAGACCGCATTAGAGTCTTTCAGTAGTTCACACTGTGTCGTAGCCCTTTCTTCCATATTATTGTGGGCAATGAGATGTGCATGGCTAGCATCGACCGGAACATAGGAGAAGAGCATTGGCTCATCATGGCGTGCGTAGGCAGGGAGCATATGCTAATGCAGAAAGGGGAAAAGGAGAAAGAATTTCAGATCGTCGTGATGGATGCGTGATCTTCTTAGCCGGTAGCGATGGGTGGACACTCGGACAGGATCATCCATGGGATCGAGCTTCATCCGACACTACTCCAGCGGTACCCCTACGTGGCCCTCTTTGCCCTCGGTCGACACACAATGCGCGCGGTGGTTCCACCAATTATCCGCAACAATGCCCTACTATCATATGTTTCTTTTGTAACCGCTGATATGACCGTCTCATTTCAAAGTCATAGCTCATCCTATAAGTAAGGGCGGCACCTGGCCATGAAAGGATATCCAGCTCTCCATTGGCATTGCCACACATCCCTCGTAGTACTGCTAGCTGCTTACACATTGCACATTCACTAGCTCCATGGCTGCTCGCATCGGCGCTGCTGTCCTCTTCATGGTGCTGATCGTCTGCGCGGGGCTCGTAGCCACGCCGGCCGAAGCTCGCGCCGCACCGGACGTCTACGTTGCCGCGATGACCAATGCCGCCAGCGGCATGGCCACGGCCGGTGGTGGCATTCGCCGGGGGAGGTGGAACAACGCGAGGATGCTGCAAGGAGGAGACGCCGCTCACAAGCGGGAGGTGCCGGGCGGCCCGGACCCGATGCACCATCACTAGACAAGTGACCAGCTGCGAAGAGCCAACGTACTCCACACAGGAATGTCAGTACGTACCTAGCTCGGAGAGGTGAAGCATAATTCCGTTTGCTCTAAGGAGCTGATCGATGCGTGTGTTTATGTTAGAAGAGGTACGACTTCATTCGTCGTGCGTCCTTTATATGCACGCAGGAATGTCAGTACGTACCTAGCTCTGTACTCCACACATACGGTCCAGTTGTAATAAACAAGTGCAAGCTTGCACATATTAATACTTCGGTAGCTCCATCACGAATTATTCATGATCTAATCTGTAAGTGTGTATTTTGCACGGTGTTAGTTGTTCATGCGTGATGAACTCTGCCGAGAACTCTCCTTCCATATTCCCGCACATTGTTGTCTATATTCAGTACTTGGATAACTTTAGTATAGTTAATTTGCAAACTGTCCATTGACTGTGACCGTAAACTGACGAAAATCACGAATCACCAATATAACGGGATCAGCACGTCGTGTTAGTGTTAGCTAGGCTAAAAAAGTTCAGTGGAGACATGGAGTACTACTAGTGCCAGTGGGCAAACTTTCATACCGAGGCCCGCAAGCCGGCGGAGCAACAGAACGTAAAGCCTGGCCCGGCAAAGATGTTCTTCAAATAGGTTGGCGTCCTGCTTTATAAATAAAACAACCAACCACTGAACCACGTCCAAGTCTATTTAGTTATTGTGTTGTGAATATATGTAATAGATGACAATTCTCTACACATTATAAATTCTGCTTTTAATAAAAATGAAAAATGATCATTGCAATTGGTTTTAAAGCGCCCATTGGTGATCACTTGTCCTGCGTGATTGAGCTTCCCGTGTACCGTCGTGCCTCCTCCTGTCTCTCCTCTGCGTTTTCTTGTCTGTGTACTGTATACTCATGTGGCAAGTGTTAGGTTGATCTCCTCCCGTGTGACCCAACGGTCACACCGGACCCTTGACCACGCCCTGATCGGGGGCGTCCAACCGTACACTGGTTGGTGGGCCCCTGTCACCAGCTGCTATAAAGAGAGGTGGGGGCCGGCGGCACCGATTACGAGGTTCGACGTTGTGCCAGACCCCCCACCGACATCCCTACCGATCTAGGGTTAGCGCTGAGCTGACGGGAAGTACCACCACCGCCGCCACTGCTACCCACTGCATCACCGCCTCCGTCCACCATGGCCGGAGCCTCGACCGCCTCCGCACAAGGAGAAGGTACTGGTCCTCCTCCTCCATCTCTCTGTTCTACACGCATGATCTAGACTAGTGGTCCTTCGGATGTAACATTGGTATCAGAGCCACTAGTTCTAGATTCTACTCGTGTAGATTGAAAGAAAAAGCAAAAGGAAAAGAAAATTCCCCTCCCGTGGATACCCAAAACCCTAACCCTAAAAGTCAAAAGGGCAAATGGAAGAGAACTCACCGGACGGCCACCGTCGCCGGCAAAGTGCGCCGCCGCAAGGCCGCGCTGTCCCTCTCGATCCGACGCGCATCGGCAAGCCGAGGCATCGGAAGAAGGAATCAACCCCTCACGGGGAAAAGAAAAGTCCCACCGCCGGGTGGCGGCGCACACGCCACGTTCGACGGAGAAGCGCGCTGGACTTAGTCCGCAGCACGCTCCTCCGGCAAGCGCAGCGCAGCGCCACCGCGTGCGGGTCGCCAGAGCCCGGAGCAGCGCGGCTGCCTCGGCGTTGTCTCTCGGGAGCGAAGGAGAAAAGGAAGGAGAGGGAAGGGGAAGGAGCCGCTGCTAGCGCTAAGTTGACGAGGGAATATCTCCCCGGCAACAGCACCAGAAACAATGCTTGTACGTCACACGTCAGTTGGGAACCCCAAGAGGAAGGTATGATGAGTGCAGCAGCAAGTTTTCCCTCAGTATGAAACCAAGGTTTAATCGAACCAGTAGGAAAACGAGGTTTGCTTCGAAGGTGTTGGTGAAGGAGTGTAGTGCGGCGCAACACCAGGGATTCCGGTGCCAACGTGGAACCTGCACAACACAATCAAATTACTTTGCCCCAACTTAACAGTGAGGTTGTCAATCTCACCGGCTTGCTGAAAACAAAGGGTTAAACGTATCGAATGGAAATGATGTTTGTTTGCATAAAACAGTAGAGAACAATGATTGCAGTAGATTGTATTTCAGATGTAAAAGAATGGACCGGGGTCCACAGTTCACTAGTGGTGTCTCTCCAATAAGATAACTAACATGCTGGGTAAACAAATTACAGCTGGGCAATTGACAATTGATAAGTGCATATAACATGCATGTGTGAGTGTGGTGTCTACTATGAGATTCATTTGGGCATTACGACAAAGTACATAGACCGCTATCCAGCATGCATCTATGCCTAAATAGTCCACTTTCCGGTTAACATCCGTACCCCTTCCAGTATTAAGTTGCAAGCAACAGACAATTGCATTAAGTAATGTGCGTAATGTAAACAATACATTCATCCTTGAATAAAGCATTGCTGTTTTACCCCTAGTGGCAACAACACATCTACAACCTTAGAACTTGCTGTCACTATCCCAGGTTAAATAGAGGTTGAACCCAACTATCATGCATAAATACCCCCTCTTGGAGTTACAAGTATTCACTTGGCCAAGGCTTCAACAAGTAACGGAGAGCATGCAAGATCACAAATGACATAGACATGATAATATAATATTCAGCTCCACATAGGTATCAATATAAGTCAGATCCCAGCAAACACAACATGTAGCATTACAATAAGATGATCTTGATCATGATAGGCAGCTCACAAGATCTAAACATGATGGCACAAGTGGAGAAGACAACCATCTAGCTACTGCTATGGACCCATAGTCCAAGGATGAACTACTCACGCATCACTCCGGAGGCGGGCATGGCGATGTAGAGCCCTCCGGTGATGATTCCCCTCTCCGGCAGGGTGCCGGGAAGAGCTTCAGAACCCCCCGAGTTAGGGTTGACGACGGCGGCGGCAGCGAATATGTTCTGGATGAAAGGCTCGGTGTTTTAGGGTTTTCACGTCTCGGGGAATAAATAGGCGAAGGGGCGATGTCGGCGGACCCCCGAGGGGCCCAAACCACCAGGCGGCGCGGTGGGCCCCTGCCGCGCCGCCTGTGGTTTGGCCACCTCGTGGCTCTTCGTCTCTCCTTCGGACTCCGTGTACGTGCTGGAAAAATAGGGACTGGCCTTTTGTTTCGTGCAATTCCGAGAATATTTCCAGAAGTAACTTTCTGAAACCAAAAACAGCAGAAAACAGGGAACTGGCACTGTGGCATCTTGTTAATAGGTTAGTCCCAGAAAATGCATAAAAGTGATATGAAGTGTATATAAAACATGTAGCAAATGGTATAATATAAGCATGGAACAGCAGAAATTATGGATACGTTGGAGACGTATCAAGCATCCCCAAGCTTAGTTCTACTCGTCCTCGAGTAGGTAAAACGATAACAACAAATAATTTCTGAGGAGACATGCTTTCACACAATCTTGATCAATATATTGCAAGGCTCATGTCATGAATGAAGTGACTCAAAGCAATGATCTATAGTTTGCTAACAAATAGATAAAGAGTAAACAATGAATCATATAAGCAAAAACTTTTCATGAATAGTACTTTCAAGACAAGCATCAAAAAGTTTTGCATAAGAGGTAACTCATAAAGCAATAGATTCAAAGTAAAAGGCATTGAAGCAACACAAAGGATGATTAAGTTTCAGCATTGCTTTCAACTTGTAACATGTATATCTCATGGATAGTTGTCAACATAAAGCAATATAACAAGTGCAATAAGTAAACATGTAAGAATCAATGCACACAAAGTTGACACAAGTGTTTGCTTCTAAGATAGAAAGGAGTAGGTAAACTGACTCAACATAAAGTAAAAGATAGGCCCTTCGCAGAGGGAAGCAGGGATTAAATCATGTGCTAGAGCTTTTTAAGTTTTCGAAAGCATATAGAGAGCACAAAATAAGTATTTGAGAGGTGTTTGTTGTTGTCAACGAATGGTAGTGGGCACTCTAACCCCCTTGTCAACCAGACTTTCAAGAGCGGCTCCCATGAAGGACGTTATCTCTACCAGCAAGGTAGATCATCCCTCTTCTCTTTTGTTTACACATGTATTTTAGTTTCTTTATAGATGACACTCCTCCCAACCTTTTGCTTACACAAGCCATGGCTAACCGAATCCTCGGGTGCCTTCCAACATTCACATACCATGGAGGAGTGTCTATTTGCAAATTAAGTTGCTTACTGATAAATCAGGGCAAAACATGTGAAGAGAATTATTAATGAAAGTTGTAATTAATTGGGGCTGGGCACCCCGTTGCCAGCTCTTTTTGCAAATTATTGGATAAGCGGATGTATATGCCACTAGTCCATTGGTGAAAGTCTGTCAGAAGTAAATGACAAGATTGAAAGATAAAACACCACATACTTCCTCATGAGCTATAAAACATTGACACAAATAAGGAGTAATAAAGTTTTGAATAGTTTAAAGGTAGCACATGAAATATTTACTTGGAATGGCAGGAAATACCACATAGTAGGTAGGTATGGTGGACACAAATGGCATGGGTTTTGGCTCAAGTTTTGGATGCACGAGAAGCATTCCCTCTCAGTACAGAGTTTAGGCTAGCAAGGTTGTTTGAAGCAAACACAAGTATAAACCGGTACAGCAAGAATCACATAAAAACATATTGCAAGTATTATAAGACTCTACACTGTCTTCCTTGTTGCTCAAACATTTTACCAGAAAATATCTAGACCTTAGAGAGAACAAATATGCATCCCAAGTCTCAACAAGCTCTACGGTAGTTCTCCACTACTAGGCTTTAACTACATGATGCAAGAGCTTAAACATGATCTACTTGAGAGCTCAAAACAATTGCAAAGCATCAAATCGAAACAAGACAATGATCTACAAGAATGCATATGTCTTTTCCAATACCAACTACTACATGTAGCATTTTCTTTCTTCCAAACAAACACCAATCAATTTATTTAAACATAAACTCTCCAAATGATAATATAATGCAGCAAGAGAGTATTTATAAACAAGTGCTAACAGCTCGAAGAGATGCATGAAAAACAGGAGCTAAAAGCACTGCAGTAGCTAGTTAAGAATACTCAACAAATATAAGTGAAGAACATGAGTATTCACATGAAAAAGCGGAGCGTGTCTCTCTCCCACACAAGGATTGCTAGGATCCGAATTTATTCAAACAAAAACAAAAATAAAAACACACAGACGCTCCAAGTAAAGCGCATAAGATGTGAAAGAATTAAAATATAGTTTCACTAGAGATGACCTGATAAGTTTGTTGATGAAGAAGGGGATGCCTTGGGCATCCCCAAGCTTAGACGCTTGAGTCTCTCTGAATATGGTTGGGATGAACCACGGGGGCATCCCCAAGCTTAGGCTTTTCACTCTTCTTGATCACATAATATCACCCTTCTCGCTTGATCCTTGAAAACTTCCTTCACACCAAACTCAAGACAGTTCTCATTAGAGGGTTAGTGCATAATCAAAAATTCTCATATTCTGTAATGATACAATCAATCCCAAAGCTTCTGGACATTAGCTACAGCCACCAATGCTTTGTGGAGCAAAGAAATCCACACAAACACAGTAAAAGAGCGAATGCAAAACAAAAGGCAGAATCTGTCAAAAACAGAACAGTCTGGAATGACGAATTTTTTCGAGGCACTTAAGTTGCTCAGATGGATCTGGCCTAAAATAATGAAAGTTGCGTACATATCTCAGGAATATGCGTGATTTTTTCAGAATTTTTTGAATTTTCTACAGGGAGATAAGCTCAAATCCGTGACAGCTAAAAATCTGTCACTGCGCAGAAATCCAAATCTTGCATCAACTTTCAATATAGAACTTTACTTGGCACAACATTGCGATAAAATAAAGATACAAAGGAGTTGCTACAGAAGTAACAAAACTCCTTGACTCAAAGAAAACAAAAATAACAGCAAATAAAAACGATGGGTTGTCTCCCATAAGCGCTTTTCTTTAACGCCTTTCAGCTAGGCGCAGAAAGTGAAAATCAAGTGTTGTCAAGAGAAGAAGCATCAACATCATAACTTGCTCTAACAATAGAGTCAAAAGGTAACTTCATTCTCTTCCTAGGGAAGTGTTCCATACCTTTCTTGAGAGGAAATTGGTACCTTATATTACCTTCTTTCATATCAATGATGGCACCAACAGTTCGAAGAAAAGGTCTTCCCAAAACAATAGGACAAGATGCATTGCATTCAATATCCATAACAATAAAATCAACGGGACAAGGTTATTGTTTACTGTAATAAAAACATCATTAACTCGCCCCAAAGGTTTCTTCATAGCATTATCAGCGAGAAAAACATCCAAATAACAATGTTCCAAAGGTGGCAAATCAAGAATATCATAAAGCTTCTTGGGCAAAACCGAAATACTTGCACCAAGATCACACAAGGCATTGCAATCAAAATCATTCACCTTTACCTTAATGATGGGTTCCCAACCATCTTCTAATTTCCTAGGAATAGAAGCTTTAAGTTTCAACTTCTCCTCCCTAGCTTGCAAAAGAGCATTTGTAATATGCTTTGTAAAAGCCAAATTAATAGTGCTAGCATTGGGACTTCTAGCTAATTTTTGCAAGAACATAATAACTTCAGAGATGTTACAATCATCAAAATCAAAATCATTATTGTCAATGGTGGTGGAACCATTGTCTCCAATAGTTTGAAAAATTTCAGCACTTTTATCAGAAAAAGTTTCAGCAGTTTTAGGCAATTTCAAACGCTTTGCAGAAGTAGTAGAGACATTACCAACACCAATAACATTACCATCAATAGTAGGAGGCTTACTAGCATGTAAACATTAGCATTACTAGTGGTGGTGATAGTACAAACTCTAACTATACTATTCTCTTTTTCAAGTTCTTCCTCTTTTTCCCACCTAGCATGCAATTCAGCCAACATCCTAATATTATTATCAATTCGAACTTGGATGGCATTTGCTGTAGCAAATGACTTAGTATCTTTAACTTCATTAGGCATAACTTTCAGTTTTAGAATTTCAACATCATGAGCAAGACTATCAACTTTAGAAGCAAGATCATCAATTTTTTCAAACTTTTCCTCAACAGTTTTATTGAAAGCTTTTTGTGTGCTAATAAATTCTTTAAGCATAGCTTCAAGATCAGAGGACACACTTCTATTGTTGCTGTAGGAATTACCATAAGAATTGCCATAACCATTTGAAGGATAAGGCTTATAGTTGTTGCTACCAAAATTATTCCTATAAGCATTGTTGTTGAAGTTGTTGTTTTTAATGAAGTTTACATCAACATGCTCTTCTTGAGCAACCAATGAAGCTAAAGGAACATTATTAGGATCAACATGAGATCTACCATTCACAAGCATAGACATAATAGCATCAATCTTATCACTCAAAGAGGAGGTTTCTTCAACAGAATTTACCTTCTTACCTTGAGGAGCTCTTTCGGTGTGCCATTCGGAATAGTTGATCATCATATCATCAAGTAGCTTTGTTGCTGCACCTAAAGTGATGGACATAAAGGTTCCTCCAGAGGCTGAATCCAATAAGTTCCTTGAGGAAAAATTTAATCCTGCATAAAAGGTTTGGATGATCATCCAAGTAGTCAGTCCATGAGTGGGACAATTCTTCACCAAAGATTTCATTCTTTCCCAAGCTTGAGCAACATGTTCATTATCAAGTTGTTTAAAATTCATAATGCTACTTCTCAAGGATATAATCTTAGCAGGAGGATAATATTTCCCTATGAAAGCATCTTTGCATTTTGTCCAAGAATCAATACTATTTCTAGGCAAAGAAAGCAACCATTCTTTAGCTCTTCCTCTCAAGGAGAAAGGAAAAAGTTTCAGTTTTATAATATCCCCATCCATATCCTTATACTTTTGCATTTCACAAAGTTCAACAAAGTTATTAAGATGGGCAGCAGCATCATCAGTACTAACACCAGAAAATTGCTCTTTCATAACAAGATTTAATAGAGCAGGTTTAATTTCATAAAATTCTGCTGTAGAAGCAGGTGGAGCAATAGGAGTGCATATGAAATCATTGTTGTTTGTGCTAGTGAAGTCACACAACTTAGTGTTCTCAGGAGTACTCATTTTGAAAAACAAAATCAAACTGAATTAAACAAGTAACTAATTTTTTTGTGTTTTTGATAAAGAGAGCAAACAAGACTAAATAAAAATAAACTAAGCAAGACAAATAACAAAGTAAAGAGATTGGGTGTGAGAGACTCCCCTTGCAGAAGCAATTCGGTTTTCCCCGGCAACGGCGCCAGAAAACGTGTTGCTGGCTAAGTTGACGAGGGAATATCTCCCCGGCAACAGCCAGAAACAATGCTTGTACGTCACACGTCAGTTGGGAACCCCAAGAGGAAGGTATGATGAGTGCAGCAGCAAGTTTTCCCTCAGTATGAAACCAAGGTTTAATCGAACCAGTAGGAAAACGAGGTTTGCTTCGAAGGTGTTGGTGAAGGAGTGTAGTGCGGCGCAACACCAGGGATTCCGGTGCCAACGTGGAACCTGCACAACACAATCAAATTACTTTGCCCCAACTTAACAGTGAGGTTGTCAATCTCACCGGCTTGCTGAAAACAAAGGGTTAAACGTATCGAATGGAAATGATGTTTGTTTGCATAAAACAGTAGAGAACAATGATTGCAGTAGATTGTATTTCAGATGTAAAAGAATGGACCGGGGTCCACAGTTCACTAGTGGTGTCTCTCCAATAAGATAACTAACATGCTGGGTAAACAAATTACAGCTGGGCAATTGACAATTGATAAGTGCATATAACATGCATGTGTGAGCTGTGGTGTCTACTATGAGATTCATTTGGGCATTACGACAAAGTACATAGACCGCTATCCAGCATGCATCTATGCCTAAATAGTCCACTTTCCGGTTAACATCCGTACCCCTTCCAGTATTAAGTTGCAAGCAACAGACAATTGCATTAAGTAATGTGCGTAATGTAAACAATACATTCATCCTTGAATAAAGCATTGCTGTTTTACCCCTAGTGGCAACAACACATCTACAACCTTAGAACTTGCTGTCACTATCCCAGGTTAAATAGAGGTTGAACCCAACTATCATGCATAAATACCCCCTCTTGGAGTCACAAGTATTCACTTGGCCAAGGCTTCAACAAGTAACGGAGAGCATGCAAGATCACAAATGACATAGACATGATAATATAATATTCAGCTCCACATAGGTATCAATATAAGTCAGATCCCAGCAAACACAACATGTAGCATTACAATAAGATGATCTTGATCATGATAGGCAGCTCACAAGATCTAAACATGATGGCACAAGTGGAGAAGACAACCATCTAGCTACTGCTATGGACCCATAGTCCAAGGATGAACTACTCACGCATCACTCCGGAGGCGGGCATGGCGATGTAGAGCCCTCCGGTGATGATTCCCCTCTCCGGCAGGGTGCCGGGAAGAGCTTCAGAACCCCCCGAGTTAGGGTTGACGACGGCGGCGGCAGCGAATATGTTCTGGATGAAAGGCTCGGTGTTTTAGGGTTTTCACGTCTCGGGGAATAAATAGGCGAAGGGGCGATGTCGGCGGACCCCCGAGGGGCCCAAACCACCAGGCGGCGCGGTGGGCCCCTGCCGCGCCGCCTTGGTTTGGCCACCTCGTGGCTCTTCGTCTCTCCTTCGGACTCCGTGTACGTGCTGGAAAAATAGGGACTTGGCCTTTTGTTTCGTGCAATTCCGAGAATATTTCCAGAAGTAACTTTCTGAAACCAAAAACAGCAGAAAACAGGGAACTGGCACTGTGGCATCTTGTTAATAGGTTAGTCCCAGAAAATGCATAAAAGTGATATGAAGTGTATATAAAACATGTAGCAAATGGTATAATATAAGCATGGAACAGCAGAAATTATGGATACGTTGGAGACGTATCAGCCGCACGGCACGGTCGTCTCCGGCGGCCGTTCGCCGTCTCCGGCGGCCGGGCGGCCGGCGGCCGGCGCGTTTATTTCCGCCGCCATCACGCGCGGAACACAGAGCAGTGAGAAAGAACGAGAATGAGCTAGGGTTCTGCAGGAGACGCCGGTGCTGGTCTTGTTCGTGCGACTAGCGCGGCCGGCCGTCCGATCGCGCTGGACGGCCAGGATGTCCTGGAGCCAAACCCTAGCTCGACATGGGCCAGTGGGCCGAAAGTAATGGGCCGTTGGGCCGAAAGATGCAGAACACACGCCGCGCGCAGGGCAGGCCGTGGGCCGCCTCTACGTCGTCTCGGGCGACAGATAAGAACCGGACGCTCAACAGGCCGTGGGCCGAGCGGGCCGAAAAGAACAGTTTCTGTTAATTTTTCCAGGAGCTTGTTTTATCTGTTTTTTGTCCATTTTTTGGACAAATTTCATTCTGTTTTTCAATTCAAAATTATCCAACGAATTTTTGTTTAGGAAACAGAAAAGTAAAAGTAATACTTCTGAAAAGTATAAAGTCCATGAATTTTTTATTCATGTTTTCCGCTGCAAATAGTTAAAAGTAATTGCTTAAAAGAAATAAAGTGATAATTAATTTTTTTAAAGATGTGATAAAGTGAATATTAAAGGTGATTATGGTCCTGTTATTTTATGACCAACGTTGTTAATGACATGATCATGATAAAATAGAATTAAAGTGAGAATTAAATTTTAAAGAGAATGTTAAAGAAATTATTGAAACGATTATGATTCTGTCATTTTATGACCAACGTTGTTAATAACATAATCATGATTTGTTAAATGTTGAACAGTGCAATGTTTGTGAAATACAGAGAATACATTACAGTTTCTGCTGTTAAGTAAAAGGACTCTTTTCTAATTAAATTGGAACCAACGGGAAAATTTAATTAGAGAGGAGGAGAAAAGATAAAAGATCAAGAAATGCTCTTGAACTATAGAAATATGTATATTTCATGTTTCCGCTGAAATAGAGTTGATGATAATGTTATTTTCCAAACAGAGTTCTTTATTGCAATAGAAATGTTATCATCATATTGTTTATGAGTTTTATGCATTGATTCTATTTCTGCCCAACGGTGATGTAGAATTAGTGTAGAAAGATGATGTTTTATTCTAATTCTGCCCAACGGTTGATTTAGAATATAGAAGAAAGTTTTAAAGATTTAAGGTGCATATCTTTAACCAGACCAACGAAGGGTTATTTTTATGCTCATTATTGTTTATTATTATTGAATATTTTCTCAGACAAAGATTCTTATGTTTTCATTCGTGAAAGCAAAAGAATGGGTACTTGTGACCCGAAAGATGACCAAGAAAGGTCATAAAGTGAGAGAGTATGTTCTCTCTAAAGAATGACTGCAAAAGAAAAAGAATTCTTGGATGTTAATCCAAGAATACAAATAGATCATCGAAAGTCTTGTTTGACAAATGTCTTTCATGTACTCTCCATGCATAAAACAAATAAATCATTCAGAGTTTTGTTTAACGAATTTCTTTCATGTACTCTATATGAAGAATTTTTTTAATCGAGCAACATGAATGCTTAATTTGACCAACGTTGGATTAAGCATGTGTATAAAAGAGTATTCAGATTTATTTCTGAATTTGATGATTGAATATGCAGTCTAAAGAGCCAATTGTGGCATCTGTGACACTTAATTACCCGCATGACGGGAAAAGACGAAAATAATACCCACGTGGTGGAAAAAGTCTGAGAAAATACCCGCATGGCGGGAGAAATTTTTGACAAAGGACTTATTCTGTATGACGGGAGAAAGATGTGATGACTCATGTGTTTTTATATCGACCGCACACCTTATGTATCATAGTTATAAAGCACTTAATGATTCAAAAGAGAATAAAGTTACAAATGAACCTAAAGATAAGAATGTTATGCAAGTGTGACTTGCAGTACCATTGAGAAAGAACTCTTGTGAGTTTTGAAAAGGGAATGAGGAAAAAGTACTCCCATACGTTAAAAGATAACTTCATATTGAATAAAGCAGATAATCAAAGTTTCGAAATTGTGGCAAAAAGGTTCTTGCCACATTTCGAGGGGGAGATAGAGAATGTTACAGAATAAACTCCCCTATACTTCAGATAATGTGATGCATATAATGCATCTAAGTGATCTATGATGAATTGTGATCGTCTGGGGTGTACGACGGTCATAATAATGATACCCCTAAAGAAAAGAAATAGATATATTCTTGGATATTTTACTGCTTCGAAAGGAGACTAAGGACGGTACTCAAAGTGCCATAAAAAAGACAGATTGACTGGTTAACAGAATAAACCCAAATAAAAAGGATTAAGGATACACCATTTTGGAGAAAATGGAGTAATCTGGGGGAGCATGGTATGAACATACCTAAGGCGAGCTTGTTGCTTTATAATAGAGATGAACAAGCAAACATGGATCTTGTGATTTAGGTCCTTGTAAGAGCTATAGCAATAGAAGACTACAGAATTAATTTCCTCCAGGCGATGACAGAACAACAACATCCTTGTAAGAGCTATAGCAATAGAAGACTACAGAATTAATTGCCTCTAGGCAATGACAGAACAACAACATCCCCATATGAGAAAAACAGATGACTATAAAGTCTATATCAGAGAAATTTAAATGAAGGTTGATCCCACCTCATTTACAGAGATTATAAGCAGCGCTCAATCTATTTTGACAAGTGTCTACTTGTCTTAATGATTAGAGACTATGTGAATTCCGACGATGTTTGGGACTCATAAGTAATTTCCAATGGAGCCAAAACAGTAGGCTATAAAGGGTCTACAACGCCAATGTGACTCCAAAGGAAATATGTAAAAAAGCGATTTTAAATCGAAAGATTTGCGCTAAGAGAATAAACAGATTATAATGAGTGATAATGGCACATAATGATCTGAGTTACATCAGATGAAAGTAAAGAACACAAGTGATCTTACGGACTAGAGCAAGTCTCTAGAATCAGAAGTTATTTTGGGTTAAAGAGAATGAGAGGACAATCGTTTTTCTACAAACTTATAGAATGGGAAATTCATTCCCTAATCCTGTGTATGTGGATGATATCCTACTTGCTAGTGGTGATGTCAATCTACTACCGGCAGAGAAAAGAAGTTCCTGTCCTCAAAAGAGTATTCTCGGTAGAGTGTCTGTCGTTAAAAGTATCGAGATTTACTAAGAAAAAAAGAAAAGGGGTATTAGAAATATCGCATGGACATGCTGAGAAGAAGTCTCTAAAGCATACATGTCGAGAAAATCTACGCCTGTTCTTATTGTCAAGGGTAATGGAATTGAGAACTTTAGTGTTCCAAGAGACAACTTAGAACAGATCAAATGAATATAGTACCATATGCTTCAGCTGTTGGAAACTCAATATTACCCTGACAATTCACGTATCCGGGTTGTTTTGGCAATGTCCAATCCAGATATAGATCACTGGAATGGAATCAAGGATATCGGCCTCATGCTAAAAGAAACAGAGTGCTCTCAAAAGGTTGTGAGTAGACATGAGAGAGCGTGCGCCACAGAATTCCCAGATCACTGAAAGATGGAATTATGTGTTCGCATTTCTGTGGCGCATGAGAGAGCGTGCGCCACAGAATTCCCAGATATTTTCAAATCTGAGATCCATTTTCTCTCTCTTTCTTCTCTTTCCTCTCTCCCGCGTGTGAGGTGAGCTCACCTTCTGCCTCGATCCCCTTTCTTTCCCCCTGCCTCGATCCACTTCTCCCTCCACACCACCGCGCTCCCGCCCGCCGGGGACGCCGCCCACCCGCCGCAGCACCACCACGACGGCGCGGGGACGACATCTCCAGGCCCAAGTTCGCCCCCGCCGGCCGCGGCTACGCCGACCTCGACCCCGCCGGCGTCGTCACGCGCGCCACCTACGCCCACGTCGGCAACGACTGCCCGCCCTACCTCCTCTACCTCGACCGCGCCCGCAACGAGCTCGTCCTCGCCGTCCGCGGCCTCAACCTCGTCCGCAACGCCGACTACAAGGTATCCACCCACCCACCCGTCCTCAATTCCCTATTCGGATCTCCGCCCGCACTGACCGCGCCGCCCGCTCGGTCTGCAGGTCCTCATGGACAACAAGCTGGGGCAGCAGATGTTCGACGGCGGCTACGTGCACTACGGCCTGCTCAAGTCGGCGCAGTTCATCCTGGAGAAGGAGACAGACATGCTGTGGGACCTGCTGCGGCAGCAAGGCCCGGACTGCAGGCTCGTCTTCGCGGGCAAGCTCGGCTTCTTCTCCGACATGGGCGGCGGCAACCCGTCGACGCCGGCGCTGCGGTGCCGCACGAAGCCGACGCCGGCGCTTGGCCTCGGCCAGGGAGGTGGACGCGCAGCACAAGGACATGCACGCGCAGCTCCGGGCCTGACGCCGACGACCACGGTGGCTGGCATTTTTTTTTTAAACCTAAAAAACACATTCTGTGGCGCATGCCTGCTATGTGCGCCACAAAAGTCCGGATTTCTGTGGCGCACCTGGGATGCGCCACAGAATGTTGATTTTTGTGGCGTGATGTCTGTGGCGCACCGCCCATGCGCCACAGAATCACCAAAATGGTGCGCCACTAAAAGGCATTCCCTACTAGTGAGAGGCCCAAAAGATTAAAGAATCTATTTCAAAACAGAGACGTATATTGTAGCTGTCTGATTCTATCGGCAATTGAGCTGTGACGATGAAACATGCTCTATGTATCGATCTGTGATGAAACGAGTAAAGTGAAAAGTACATGGTTAAAAGTAAAAGATGAGATCAAGGGGGAGAATGTTAGGTTGATCTCCTCCCGTGTGACCCAACGGTCACACCGGACCCTTGACCACGCCCTGATCGGGGGCGTCCAACCGTACACTGGTTGGTGGGCCCCTGTCACCAGCTGCTATAAAGAGAGGTGGGGGCCGGCGGTACCGATTACGAGGTTCGACGCTGTGCCAGACCCCCCACCGACATCCCTACCGATCTAGGGTTAGCGCTGAGCTGACGGGAAGTAACACCACCGCCGCCACTGCTACCCACTGCATCACCGCCGCCGTCCACCATGGCCGGAGCCTCGAGCGCCTCCGCACAAGGAGAAGGTACTGGTCCTCCTCCTCCATCTCTCTGTTCTACACGCATGATCTAGACTAGTGGTCCTTCGGGATGTAACAGCAAGTTCATATGTGCAAACATGGACAAACATGATAGGTTGGGTAAAATGTCAACCACATAAGCAAGGATACTACTTTTGGATTGGGTAAGTGACCAAGCTTATCCGGTTTAGAAATATGGTGACCAAAGATATACGAAAAATAAGGAGGAGCCGAAATGTTTCATATAAATGTTTTGAACCACAGACACATTCATGCATTATTTATAAAGAGATGACCTTCACTTCTTTTTCTCAGTGGACGGGCCTTCTCACCCAAGTGAAACTAAAACCGATGGTCAATATCACCACTAATATCAAAAGGCAGAGAGAGGGGTGATCCAATCAATCATGACCGCACATTGAATAATCAAACGGCTGTCAGCTAATCACGACTGAGCACGGAACAGAGCGGAACATCCTTGCGCTGCTAATCCCTCTCCTTGTCTTTCTCCCGTGTACGCCACCGCACCAGCGCCGCCGCCCGCTTGCTCCGCAGCCCGGCGACCCCGCGCTTCCGCCGCCGCCCGCCGGCCCCGCGCTGCCACCACCTTCCGCTTGTTCCACAGCCCGCCACAGCAAAGCGGACCCAACCGGACCAGAACGGCTGGTGCGACCGCCACATGCAAGCAGGCACCGCCGCCACCGCCGTTTGTCCGGCAAGCGATTGGGCTATTGATTATACGTGATGGGGATACATAACCCGTTATTGCCATTGCGTAGTAAAAACTGGAGGATGGAGATGGTTTGGTATTGGGATTCCTTCCGAAGTAATAGCAGATCTCACTAAGGTTAGGCATTTTAAATCTCTCCTTTTCAAAATTTGTTGTTTGCAAGCTTATTCTCCATTTCTCTAGATGCATCTGTGTTCCGAGCAGTGGTCGTTAGAGGTTCCGTGTTTCTATGTAATGCTGGCTTTGTGTTCGACCTAATGTCTACCTAGGTTTCTTGTACAAGCCTGGTAGAGTACATGATGGACAAAGGCAATGGTGTTCCTATTGCTATCGCCATCAGCACAACTTAATGAAAATGAACTTCTTGCTAGATGTAAGAAAAGATTTGCTCTTTCAAAAGAAGTACACGGCCATTTCAAGGCAACAAACAACCTTGAGAAGATTGCTCGGAGGTACTCAAAGGATCTGAACTTGAACCTCTATTTTTTCCCTCCCTTGGCAGTCCAGTCTGCATTGCATGAAAAGTCTCCTCTCAATTTCTTTCAAGATGTTAGAAAAGATTTGCTCTTTCAAGATCAGTACATAGCCATTTTAAGGCAGCAAACAAGCTTAAGAAGGTTGCTCGGAGGTACTCAAAGGATCTGAACTTGAAGCTCTATTTTTCCTTGCTTGCCAGTCCAGTCTGCATTGCATGTCAAGTCTCCTCATTTCTTCTGTTACAACCAGATATTTTCAGAAATTTTGCAGGAACAAACAGTGTTCTTTGAAGAAACGTTTGAATCCCTAGAAAGTGCCAAGGCTGTAATACCGAAGTGATAACAGTGGGTCAATTAATCTTGAGAAACTAAGGGCTGGTTTACCAAAGCTTGGTACTAAATTTATCGAATCTTAAATAGGAAATGTTTTCTTCTATTATCCTGCATGTGCACACTTACATTCTTGGCATTGTATGCATTAACTATCCAATTTCTTTCAATTTCATTATTTATTTATCTGGAACAGGTACATAACTATCAATGAACTCGGAAAAGCTCCGGAGAAGCATTGTTCAGGAATTCGTTAACTGGTAACGGCTCGCTCGGCCACTGAATAGCGAATAATCGGCCTATTCGCCAGTTAATCGGCCAATTAATCGGGTAATCGGCATTTATCAGCTATTCAGTAACCCACTGAATAGCGATTACTCGGCCAGTTAATCGGTGATTCGGCCGAATTTTAGAACAATGCGGAGAAGTGTGATATGGCTGTTAATATTATTTCATCGATGGTAGAATCTTGTACCCAACAGATGGCATTTTGAGGTTAGTTGAGTATTTCCCCCTCTCTTACAATGGTCCAGCCAATAAAGAAGAGAAAAAAGAGGGAGAATAAAAACATATCACACAAGAAGAGATTCTTTTAGAAGCAGCTGAAACAGATATATTTTTGCTAGACACAAAGTACTCCATATATATCTTTTGAATTTCTGCTATGGTGCCGCTATATACAACATTTGTAAGAGCTAGAATCATTTGTTTCTAATTACAGATTTTGATGAGACCCACAAGTAAGCAGGATAGATGAACATTTGTAAGAGCTAGCATCATTTGTTTCTAATTACTTTCTATTGATGTGCTCAATTGACTGAGAGGTGGATTTTTTTGACTCAAGTTATTTGTAATATTTTGTTCCAACTATATTAAAGTAGTGTTTCACAAAACAATTATTGAGTTATTGATTTATAATAGCCATTCATCTTCGAACTGCCTCTGCCCTCAAATAGTTTTTTTAATGTTGTTGATCCATTTCACAGAGGTACTTGACTTGCTCCTATCTTTGTACAGTTCAAACTACTGCATGTTTGGAGCTGAACTGGAGGTAAGTCTGTGAATTACTTGGAAGTCAAGACATGTGTGGAGTGTGTTCATGCAGATTGCTTAAAAGAACTTCTGACATATTGTTCGACCAAATGTCTCTCTCACTATACTGCAACTCTGAGAAAATTATTTAGACTTTTTCTTGAATGCATCAAGTTCGGGCTGTAAGGATATAATTTATAGTATGTAAAGCAGTGTTGATGTTCTAAGAATGTGGCATCCCAGTCTACGACAAGTAAACAAAGGACGAGCTGAATTCCTTGCCTTGTAAACAGGGTCATTAGCTTGCCTTCTTCCGAATGCTTGCGACTATTTGCTGCAATTCCATGGCTATTTGGTTATGATTCTTCTCTCATTTAATTTCAGAATTGGAATGTCTTCGTAGCGGCAGATGGAGGAGCTGAACTCTGAAGTGATGTTATCAATGACGGCAGTTGATCTCCATTTATTGCGTGTGCACCTTGCAACTGAAGGTATAAATTGTTTGTGCTTCCTGTTCTATAGAAAGCCAGAGTAACATACTATGTTGACATCCTCATTCAGTTGAGATGAATTTGTCTATTGACATTAATCAGCATGTCCCGGAAACATACCTAACTGATACTGGACAGTGAAATATCTTTGAATTAACTTTGCATCCGTTTTTGAAACAGGAAAAAAGGGAGCCCCATAGACATCATTAACACAACAAAGTTAAATACTCTCATGCCTAGCGGGGCGGTGTTTTGGCTTCCGGGAGCATGTGCTTGTGTCTTATGTAAAAGCATGTGACAGTCTCCAAGATCCAATTTTTAAAAGTACTTAAAATGTAAAAATTGATATTTTTTGACAATATATATGTTTGTGTCTTATGTAAGAGCATGTGACAGTCTCCAAGATCCAATTTTTTTTCTATTGTGTAAGCTTGGTATGTATCATGTATGTGAATCAATTCTCACGGAAGATTTTTTTCCCACTATTATTGGGTTTAGACGACACGTGCATTTGCACGTGCACCATTACTAGTAACGCGAAAGGATCTAGACGAACTCGTCGCTATGCAAAACTTGAGCCTAGCTTTATGTTGAGGATGAGAGCGGCCGGCGGTGGTGGCATCCCTCCGTAGCGCACTGATGTGGACTGGATTATTCTGGGCAACTAACTGTTAAAGCGAGCATGGCAACATAGAAGCAGATCAGCAAAACATTGGCTCATGGCATGCGTATGCCAATGCAAAGACGAGTAAAGAAGAAGATCATCGTGATCGATGAATGATCTGCTTAGCCTCTCGCGGTGGTGGCCACTCGATTAATCCAACAAAGCGCCGGTGGTTCCACCAAGGCTAGTTTTACGGTACCTTTCCCTAGTGTCGTCCGGTGACCAGTATGATTTCATATGGACGGGTGAGATGAAGAGGCGGAGATTAGGCCCATCCGGCCCGTAAGCTGGAATTATTGATTGGAAAAAAAAAAGTAGCCAAGGCCTTGCAGCGGAAGCACATCGACTCACACGCGACGACACCCATGGCCGCTGCCTCCACCTCGCAGTCGCCTCCAGACGCCGCCACTGCGTCCACCCGACCTGCGGCCGGCGGCTGCCTCCAATTCGCACTCGCCCGAGCACGCCGCCGCCGTCTCGGCCTCCAACTCGCACACGCCCGAACACGTCGCCGCCGCCGACATCTCGGACGCGGACACCGCCTCGTTCCTCCGCCTTGAATCATCTTTCAGACCGGCAAGCCATCCCGTTTGTGCTGCATACGGTCGGCCCAATCTCGCCTGAGGCACTAAGTACGTGTTCCCCTCCATCATCTGAACTGAAGAACATTCAGTTATCTTCTGTACGCAGTATAAATTTGCTGTTTAGTACATTTATATCAAGACACTTTACTTTTACAGGAGTGAAACCAAGATTACTTTTAATTAGTAGTGGTAGCATTGGTTGAAAAAAAGTAGAAGTCAGATATCTGAAGGTATGGAATGTGAATCTTGATACCGTGGCTCCAGGAGAATGAGATATATATGCAGTTAGGCCTAGTATACTACCATCGATACTATATCATTTAATATATCCTAATACACCACCAAAAATTGTCCAATCACCTACAATATTATCTTTGCATGAAGTTGTAACTCTAAACAATTGTTTTATTCTTACCCGCAGAACCATTTCATATAGGGCCAGATGAAGTTTGTAATGCCATGTCACAGTGAGATGAATGTGAAGTATATAATCATCGCGTACTATTGTTATAAGAATGGCGTAGATCGATAATACTAGTTATAGATCAGCGATACCATCTTAATTCCAGTGTTCTGTGGTTTAGGTTATACAAATTTACAATAATACGAACTAGTGTGGTGGCCATGTTATTCCAAGTAGTATGAATTCATCTTTGAACTACTATGATATAATCTAATTCTGAGTTTGACGTAGCGGCAAGTTAATAATCATGTCTTCTTTTGCAGCAATGGCGCTCGCTAGCAAAGCCTAACCCGCCCCTGCCCTGGAGGAACTGGTGAAGATGCTCCAAAGCCTATACTCTCAGAGCTCCACACCTCCATCATTGGCCTCTACTGTGGCAGCCCGCCAGTCTACTCCTCCTTGAAGCTCTGTTGAAGCTGTGTTTTTCTGTTCCTAGCTGTTAGCTCAGCTTATTAGCTTGTTGATACTTTCTTTAGGTGATCTGTAAAACTTCTAAGTTGGTAACCCCAGCTGTACATGTACTCTCTGTGTCTGTGTGGCCTTAGGGCTTTATTAATTTCAAGCGTGGCACGTCGTGCCTTCCGTCTAAAAAAATGTAGAACATGTCGCCCTTATGCATTACTGCCATGTTTGTTCTGTGCAAATTGAAGTCCCATCCCAGGAAATTCAACCGAGAGTTAACAAAAAGAAGGAAGGGAAAGCATACATAACTCTCCAGTGTCTTATAATGCCATCATAGACATCTTGTTCAAAAGAAAAAGGCTAGATGCAACAACGTACTCTGTCCAACTCGGCCAATAGCTTGTCAGATATTTTACATCATAGGACAGAAATAAGAACACTCGGCCAATAGCTAAAGAGGAACAAACGAGAAGTTCTAAAAAAATGTCCCAGCAGCTCACCCTGTCCAGCGACGTAACCTACGGTTACAAACAGCAACCCAGGTCCTGCTACTCATATTGCCATCACTACACTTCACGTACAGGTGAAAGCTAAATAGGATATCTGCTACACCCAGATGATTACATGGTTCAGTTTCATGATGCACCCTCCTTGGCTTGATTGGCGTGTTTGTGGCGTTTCTTGTCCATCTACATGTTCGGCTTAATCTTGAGCCGCGACGCCAGCTTCTGCCCGAGGGTCGCGTCACACTGCAACATAGTAAGAGCATGGTTTCAGTGTGCATTGTTATACAGAACAATATAGTAGTGCGTGCTCATCCACTGCCAACCGAGAATGTTACAGCTTCATCCAAGAACAGATACAAATACAATACTCCACTGTTATGTGGTTTAGGTGATACAAATTTACAATCATACGAACTTGGGTAACAAAGCTAGTGACATCAGTTTTATGTCTCACATAAATTGAATAGTGATACTGCAGTGATTATTTGTCATAGCACCTTCGTCGGAGGGGGCAACCAGTAATGGCACTGAAACAACATAGAGGGTAAGATTTAAAAAGGGGTCATCTTTTCAGGACTACACGTTATCAGAATATGAGTTCTTTCCTTCACTTAAAGTCCCACATATATGTCCAGCAAGGTGACTCCCCAATTTATAATTTTTGGATCGCTGTTTCAGTTTAGTAACATTGCCATCAATTGATTTGATGAAGGACGAACCCTTATCTGAAGCACTGTACTGGTGGCTAATTTCGTTCCAGATATTTAGACATCAATGTTCATTTTATGACTTTTCATTAGAATTTTGTTTTCGCTGGGATTCATAATTAGAGTTGCGGGCTGGAACTTTTGAATCACACACATGGAAGATAGGCCATGTATAACTGAACCCTGACCATTCTAGCTTCCATTCAAGTACATAACCAATCCACCATGGTTACAAATAGAACAACAAACGGATTAAAGCATTCATCGCGAGATGGATGATGTACCTACTTGAGCGCGAGTACTAGGCGCTTCAGGTCGACGGCGGCGTGGCGGCGACGGCATCGTCCGCGACCCGGATCGCGCGCCGTGGGCATGTCCGCTCCCCGGACCCGCACCGACACCTTCCACTCCTCCTCCCCTAGCCCTTTCCCTTCCCTCTTCTTCATCACCATCTTGGCCTCCAAGAGTTTCCGGCTCCCGCTCCAATTCAATCTTTGTCGGTGAGGGGGACATGGGTACGGAGGCCTCTCGTCGAGATCGACCACCAGAAGGCGGCGGCGACACGGAGCCGGCGTCAACGGTGCTTCATCTTCGGAGGCGTTGAGGAGCTCAGCGAGCTAGGGTTTCCATTTCACGAATTGGGGATTTACCGGTCGATACTCGACAGTGAACCGAACGTGGTCGTCGAGTCGACCATTTTGAGCCAAAATGCAAGGCTGGCACCCATCTAGCCATTTGGGCCGGGGCCCATCTGCGGAGGACACAAATTAGGCTCTAGTATGATTTCAACTGCTCAAGTTTATACCACTATTATGATTTCGTCTGGGCCCTTTGATGGACGAAAATGGAGGGATCTTATTCATCTGGGTACCACAAAACACCTCTCCACCAATTATCCGCAACATTGCCCGCCCCCGGCCCCATCATATATGCTTGTTTTGTAACCGCTGCTATGATCCATCTGTCTATAAATAGCGAGCGGCACCTGGCCATGAAAAGACACAGAGACACGCACACTACCGGCCGGAAAACATCTTGTGCCTTGTAGATATTTACACTAGCTCACCGGAGTCACCTCGCAACCAACGCTATAGCTAGCTCCATGGCTGCCCGCATCGGCGCTCTTGTCCTCTGTGTGGTGTTGATCATCGGCGCGGCGCTCGTAGCCTCGCCGACGGAAGCTCGCCCCGTGCCTGATGTCTATGCTGCCGCGAGCGCCAATGCCGCCGGCTCCGGACGGGCTCGTCGGGGGAGGTGGAACATGGAGATCAGCCTGCAAGGACGAGCCGCCGCTCACAAGCGGGAGGTGCCGGGCGGCCCGGACCCAGAGCACCATAACTAGAGGCTCGAGCAGGGAGCCACGGCACGCGCCGACGTATGTACGTCGAGCTCCGGGTGGAGCGTTGGATCCATCCACGTACGCACGGTGCTGCTCGCGTCGCTGTTCTATCCGGCCGGCCGGGATTCTGGTTAAGCGGGAGGTAAAGGTACAATTTTGTCGCACATTTGTTGTGACCGGTTTCACTCGAGCGGTCTGTGATAAGCATCTGTCCAGACTCGAGAAGAGCTCTTTCCCCGTGTTTTTCACGCTCATTACTGTCTGCAATACTGTACGGCATTAATAATACATTTTCTCGCACCAAATAAGGGTACTGATAACTTGCAACTTCCCGTTGACTGCTACTGTAAACCGACCACACAGTGACCAGTTGCAAAAAGGCTGGTGAAGTAACGGACAATCATTTTTTTTATCAAATAAGGTCGGCAAGTTAACTTGCAGTGGCCGATGCAGGGCCGCAAAAGCTGTTGAAAACTCTGCAAATAATCGGCGTGGCTTCGATGAATGAAACGGTTATGTTACCTGCTACGGCCCATGGGCACAGAAAATGCCTCGGTCGGCCACTGCAAGTCACGCCGATTATGAATCTCCCGAAGTTAACCACGAGCCCACATCAATAAGTACAGGTCGGCCGGTACAGGCGTACAGCCCAGTTACAGCCTTTCAGGGCCCAAACTTGAACGCCCTAGCCGACCGAGGCATTTTCTGTGCCCGGGGATGGCAATGGGTACCCAACTGCACTTATTTGACCAGATGACTGACAAAGATAAAAGGAAGTTCTACACACGAGGGGCAAAGAAAATAGGATTAGCAGCAGAACTCCTTCCAGTGCCAAAGACAACAAATCAAATTGCTAGAACAACTTTCCATCCCAAAGCTGGTAATCCAGATCAGAGTTCTCAGTTTGGATGGCATGTAATGGATTTCATTATGAAGGGTCAGGAGTTTGATGCAGATAAAAACCCTATTAGGATAAATTTTGGGAAGAAAAAATATCCATGAGTATATAAATGAGGAAATCTCGTACCCATCGGGCAGAGGGTACGAGTATGGGTTCGCATAACCCATACCCGCGTACCCATGTACCCTTTTAAATCTGTGACAAGTGGGTCTCCCAATAATAACCTAATGTACCTACTAATTTTTATGACTATGTGTTGTTGTCTATCATTAAAATGAGTTGATGTTTATGCGCAAGTGCTGTTGTTTAAATGCGTTGCTTATGTGCAAGTGTTGATATTTATAAGTACATGTGCTGCTGTTTACAATGTGTTGTTGTTGACAATGTGCTACTATTTATATTTATAAGTATGTGCTGCGGTTTTAAATGTGTTGTTGATAGTTATATGATTATATGATGTTGTTTATGATTATTTTATACTAAATCTGTTGTGTTGCAAACACGGGTATTTTTACCCGCGGTACCCTTTTACCCTGTCGGGTGAAGGGTATGGAAAAAAGTTGTACCCGTACAAGGTTATGGGTACGGGTGACGGGCAAAATTGAGAGCGGCGGGTAAGGGTATGGAGTGGCTCCACCCTTACCCATACCCCGCGGGTGGCATCCCTAGCTCGGAATACCCCAGATGGGCCGTGAACTATAGAGCCCATTACTTTGAGAGGGTGTTTGGTTGGGCTGTGACTTTCAAATAAGCAGCTGTGAGTTGTGTGCTGTGACAAAGCTGCTGTCCTGAAAAGCTGCTGTGAGCAGTGGAACCGTTTGGCAAACTGGCTGTTGGCTGTCATCTCTTATTGGTAAAAAGTCTAAAATACCCTTAAGATTGTGAGAGTATGTTTATATACTATATTAGTGATAATGCCCTAGTGTATTCATATATTTCACTAATGTTTGAACTATTCTACATACATGTTTTTCAATCGGTGACATGGATTTTAAATAGGAAGCAATATACCACATACATGTCCGTTTCCTAAATACACGTGAATCAGTATCATATTTCCCAATCAATCGTTCCATGTAAATGTATGGTGTGAATAAAGGGGGAAAAAGCAGATCGGAAAGCAGCAGCCGGCCTGGTCAACTCTCGTTGGAGCAGCAGCAAGTGGATCCAAATCTTGGAGCAGCCGCGGCAGCTAGGTCCAGGTGACGGAGCCAGCAGCCAGATCCAGTTGACAGATCGGAGGAGCAGCGCGGGTAGTTCGAAGGAGAAGCACAGGTCGCGCCGCCGGTCGTCGTCAAGTCCACCAGAGAAAGCTTGGCCTCGTCCTAGATGAGGTTGGAGGAGGTGAGCTGGGGCCTGGGGGTCGTTGGAGAGAGAGGAGATACGCGGGGGAGGGAGGAGACAGACGGTGGCGGCCGGTTCCGGGCCTACCGGCGCCGGAGGGGATTCGTCCAAGGAGAGCGGCGCTAGGGATCCAAGGGCGGCGGCGCTGGTCTACTGCATCGCTCGAACTGGAGGGAAATGAGGTGGGGGTGGGGATTGGGGAATCGTGGGAGCTTTCCTGAAGGGCCATGGGAATATATAGGATGGCAGTCTGATTGTAATTTTGAGTAAGTGACAGGGGTATCGAGGGCGTGGGATTGGTGCGCTCTGCGCAAAGCCAGAAAAGCTCCTCCGGAGGTGCTTTGGCCTCGCAGTGCAAATAAGCGCGGTGGGCTGCCGAAACGCAGGAGTCAAATTTGCTGTTTGGCTGGGCTTCGGCTTATAAGCGTGGAAAGCCAAGCTAGAAGACCAACCAAACACCCTCTGAGTTGGTTCGATAAAAAAACTACTCCCTCCTATCTAAAAATAAGTGTCAGTTCAAAATTGCCACATTTATTTTGAATCGGAGAGAAAATAAAAGGATCGAATTCACCGAAGGTCTCTTCCGGCGTATCACCAAAGGCATCTCATATATGTTCTTTATTAAAAAAACCTAATATAGAGGATTCGCAAAAAAATAAAATAGTACAAAATAGATATAACTCAACGCAACCCGAAACACACACATCAAAGATAGACTAAAAACCCATGGACGCCTTCAAAAATATACTGACACCCATGTCCACCTTCCTTCTTTGATTATTCGACGAGTGCCGAAAACTGAAACACGCACTGAACAATCAGAAGAAAAAAAAGACCAGGACACTTGCCAACGCCATCGCCAACTAAGAATTTGAAGATCGCAATAACCACTCGTTGTGAACAACGAGACATAGTCGCTAAAAAATCGGGCGAGGACACACCCCAAGCAACACAAACTTGCACTATTTCACCACCAATTCAGAGGATTGGAAAACCTGAATCTTGTCGCAGACCCAAAAGAACAAACAACTTTCGTTGACGACACACTAACTGATAAGATCTAGGCAAGATCCAGATTAATCCAATAAATTTGGCAGAACCTACTCTCACATGCCCTTCACCAAACGTTGACGAGATAGCGAGAGACCGGAGAGAGCTTATTTCAGCGTACCATTGTCGCCACCACCTCATCGATACGGTTAAGGAGACCAAAACCTAACGAAAACAAAGAATATTTTTGCTACAGCAAAAGCCTCAAAAAAATTAAACCAGGGTATTTTCGAAAACCACATATTTCTTGGAGTAATTTCAAAATACATTGCTTCCAAACGCACCCTTGGTCTTATCCTTTCAACCGTGCCGGCGAGGCCTTTGCTTAATCAACACCCCAGCGGGCCCTAGAACGAACGGCACGTACTAATCAATCCTTGTTCCTCCTTTTTGTCTCACGGAAACCTTCTTCCTCCTCACCTCACCTGCTACCCATCAACCGCCCTTCCCTTCCCCTCCAAGCAAGCGCGTCGCGCCAAAGCCCTAACACCGCGATGTCCGGCGCCGGCGCCGCCCCCTCGGGCCGGGGCTCCGCGGGGGGTTCCCGCAGCTTCGACTTCGGCACGGACGACGTGCTCTGCTCCTACGACGACTTCGCCGCCCCCTCCGAGCCCAAGCGACCCGATCCAGTCGACAAGGTATATATCGTCTCGTCCCGCAACAGTATTCCCACCCCATTAGAATAGACCCCTTTTGCGAACGGTAGTGGTGGGTGTGTTAAGCTTCGATCGAAGTTTGGGGCTAAATTGTGGTTCTGGCCTGTAAATCCTCCGTTCCGTTGGAGAATTTGGAACCAGGAATACCGAAACTGGAAATTGTTTTGGTTTCTTCATTAAATGATGATTCAGCAGGGATGGATCTTTATGTTCACTGTTAGTACGCTTCAGCTGTGGTTCTGCCCTGAGCCTAGCTGGCTAGGGTATTATGCGCGTTTACCCAATATAAACAGTTTTTTTTGTTGGAGGAAACAGTATCAGCAGTTTTATCTATTGTTATTGACTGATCGAGGGAAACTCGTGAAATTCTTATACTCGTGTAGAAAGTTCAACATTCAGTGTTTTAGATTTTTTTTGGTCTTAATGTATCATGGTTTAACCCCAAATTTGATATAAAGGTTAAGGTTCTAAAGTATGCAGTATAGGAAAAATGTAGTCAAGTCACAGTTTACGCCAGGTTATAAGCTGAACGACCTAGTAGATTATAGAATGCTGCTTCTGGTAAAAATAATCTTGTGTCACCTATTTGATCAAAGATTGCAGAGGTTATTGTTTCTATGATGCTAGTCACTGGATAGGAAAATTGTAGGGGACCAGCTTCAATCGAAACTATGTGTACCATGCTGGAAATTTCGTAGTAATGCCTTTTTGATTGCTGGATGGTGGAGATCTATCTGATAGAATATAGGCCATGAGATGTCACTATTGACACTCTGAAAATTTCAGTGAGCTCTTACATTTTATAAGATAGCTTTCAACCAACTTTCACTGGCGATTTAATTTTGTTATGGATGTGGTTAAAATGCGCACCTTCTATTCATTACTTTCAGTGCTCATTCTTGAAATTTTGCAGCAGGATTTTCATGATAGCAGATTTGGGAGACCATCCGTGAAAGTTTATGAACAAGAAAGTTACGCCAAAGAGGATGTACTTTCTGCTGTTGAGAGATGCATGAAGAAATATGCTGACAATTTGCTAAGATCTCTAGAGGGAATCACTAGTCGGCTTTCACAACTGGAGATTTATTGCTATAAGCTTGAGAGGTCCATAGGCGAACTTCGAACTGACATGCTTCGTGGTGAGACTGATCTAAGATTGAAGTCTCTTGAGAAACATCTACATGAAGTAAGTAAATTTAGTATTTAAAGTAAGATTGCTTTGAGAACATACTTCTTTCAGTTGTACGATCATGCCATATGTCCATCTGCATATTACTATAATTTCTGTGACTTTCTTGATTTGTATGCAATATTTATTGTGTCTGTTGATGTTACTGGATATTATTGCATCAGAACATTTTGTTAGGGAGTGGAGAGTACAAAACAGATGCACACAACAGACACCAGTACCATATGCACACATAAACGTGTGTGTGTGCTTCCCTACACATGCTAAATATTGGAGGCTCTGTTGCCCCCACTTAATGTGATGTGCCGGCAAAGTGCCATCTCATTGATCATAGGGGTTGAACATGGGTGAATGGGGAATGAACACCCTCTCTCCCACCAGTAGGTCAAATGCTCGTCTATTGTTTCAAACGTTTTATGTCACTTACATGTGTTATTGCTCCTTTGCTTTGTAAATGTCTGCTCCAGTCTGTTCCCCCCAATATGTTTATGCATGGTATTCATCATCTAGTAATTGTGATTAGCGAAAGCCATCATTGTAGAAAGTCTTAGGAGAAATTTGTAAAATGGTGTGAAATAAATATGGACTGTATCCTTTATACTTCCATGCCTCGATGAAGGGGCATCACAGATTGGAACTGGTACTTGTAGCCAACTCAGTCGTCTCTCACGTGAGGATCAAGCCTAGCCCAAAGTTTAGGGTTTGGCTGGGCTTACCCTACAGGCCTACACTGACTTGATGCCCCGAATTTGAAATAGAAAGCTGAGCTGAACATGCATGTTTAATATAGTTTACAAAAATCTGTTAGGTCCGTCCAACCATGATGTTTTTTTTTTGCATACTATTGCTTGGCCTCAAGTAGTTTTGACCACTAATTTACAGAATGGTCCACAAAGCGCCGAAGTCACTTTGTCTGCATGCATGGGGAGCTTCATGCATGTTCCAATATTTATCAGACCTGGAGTCCTGCCTGAACTACTAAACCAGAAGTACGAATGTACAATCATCATAGAGACACTATAAGTCGCTAGTCTATATATGCACCCGCGAGTAATCAAGTATGCTCAGGCCTGATCTCATACCCATGATATTCCTTGCAAGTTTTACTTTCTCGGATGCTCTTATAAGGCTTTTCAGTGGGGATGCTTGGGCAGGTCCTCTAAGCTAATGTCCTTTTAACCATTGATCTAGCTCTACACTTTTATAACACGACATCAAGTATACTGCACGTAAGGAGTCATTATGAGGGAAGAACAATCAGTTAGGAACATCTGGACTTGCTTCGCCTTTCAAATTATTGTGCCCTGTACACTAACACGGCCTTATATAAGTCATATTTGAGGAGGCAATTATCAAATATTATCTCTATTTATGTCTGTCTGCACCTTCGAGATTGTACACATTGGTATCCCAACATAGGGCTGCCACATCCGATGATATTCCTCTCAAGAAAACGCGTTTAGGCCAAAATATGGACTGTGATGTGATGCGCCAGAGGAGATAAGCATCCTCCCTGTCGCTGATAGCTGAATGCACATGAAAAATAGCATATTTACTTCCTTATATGATAAACCAGTTGCATTGACTGTTTATGCACTTCACTCCTCTGAACTCTGATGTATGGACTTATGTCTCTGTATACAAATTGGGTGCTGCAGTCTAAGCATACAATTTATTAGAATATTTATATTGGTTTGCACTTTTGTTAAGAAACTCTACGTAAACCTTGAGATTATCGAAATTGAGAAAATCGCCTCATATTGTAGCTTAGGTATTAACAAACTCTGCAAACCCTGAGATTATCCAATTTCAGAAAATTTATTTTTGTACTTTTGTTTTTACATGTGATTGACATGGGTGCTTATGCATTTGATGATAGATATGGAGCATTGACTCTCTGCTTAGGAATTTTTAGCTGTGATTACAATTTTAAATGATGCAGGTGCACAGGTCTATTCAAATTCTTCGTGACAAACAAGAGTTAGCAGAAACTCAGAAGGAACTTGCCAAATTTCAACTTACACAAGATGAATCTAAAAAGAAGGAAGATGTGCCAACACCTTCTTTCCCCGAGCCAAAGCTTGAAGAAAAGCGGGATGCAACAAGTCAGCAGCTGGCACTTGTTTTGCCTCATCAGGTGAACTCTTCGTCGATTGCACCAAGAGCTTCTGAACCAGTTCAACAGTACAATGATCAACCTGCTCAGCAGACAGCCCCTAGCTCTCTTGTACCACACCAGGACCGTTATGTTGTCAGCCAAGCCATTGTTTACTACCCACAACAGCAAGCTCCAGGCAACCAGGACACACAACCAGAGGTGCAATACTTGTCAGCAAGACCTCAAGCTCAAGATGTCCATGCTTCATCCCAGCCTCAGTCGGCAAATCAAACCCAGCCTCAGTCTTACCCTCCTTACCAGCAGCAGTGGCAGCAGCAACCCTCCCGGTCATCTCCTGGACCAGTGGCTCAGCCTCAGCAGACTTACTCGCAGCAATTTCCTCCACCTGTGCGGCAGCCTCAGTTATCTACCCAGCAGTTTCCAGCACAACAAGTGCAGCAGTCCCAGTTGTCAAATCCTCAACAGTTTCCTCCACCACAAGTGCAACCACAACAATCCAACCCCCACCTTCCTCAGACAGTGCAACCACAGCATCCTCATATGCAAACTCAGATGAGACCTCAGACTCCACCGAACTACTCTAGCTATCCACCCCACCAGCCACAGAACGCTTCCCCTGAAACACTGCCTGGCAGTGCGTCTATGCAAGGACCGTACAACACCGTTGCTCCATCAGGTGGGAGTCGTTCCGAAGTGCAATATTCATATGGTGGACCTGGCATCCCACCACCTCAGCACAACATGCAAAGGCAGCAACTACCTCCTCCAAGCCAGGGCTCTTTTGGCCCTCCTCCAAGTAAGGTGGCATATACCGGTCCTCCCCAATATGCGCCGCAGGGGCATTCACAAAGTTATAACGCGGCATATGTCTACCCGCCAAGTGGTCCTTCTGCAGTCCAGGCACCTCAGATGGCTCCAGGTGGTGCTGGTATGAGCCATCCAGGGTCATCGCACCACATGATGCGCGGCCATCCATATGGAGAGATGATCGAGAAGGCGATCACCATGGGATATCCAAGGGACCAGGTGCTGAATGTGATCCAGAGGATGACGGGGAGCGGACAACAGATAGATTTCAATGCATTGCTCGATAGGCTGAATGAATCAGGGTCCGGAGCACCCCCTCGTGCGTGGTGATATTGTCCAGGTTGGGGCCTGTTTGGCTGGACGCCGTGCTCATACGTGTGCTACGAGTGGTGTTGCTAAATAAGTGAGATTTGATATGATGCCGTCTATTGCTTGTCTGTCCGTACAATGTACATATAAACATTAAGCTTAAACCTCTTGGCTCTTGCACGTGCACAGCCAACATGACTTCAGACTGGACTATTGAGATCTAATAATCGGAAGCAAATTATTTCCAGGTATCTTGTCATTTTGTGATGTGATATGTCAGTTTATGTTTGCTACGTTCTGTAGTTATATACTGTTGTCTCCATGCTGAGACAGTTTCATGCGTTGTCATGGTCTTGTCTTAACTCATGGTGTGTACTCCAGTGAATTGTAAACTCGAGCTGCACCCTTTTCGTACACATGTATTTTCTCCTTTACAATTTTCTTGAACATTTGAGTATGTCGCCTACCTGTCTTTACAGCTCTGTGCACGTCAGCGAGCATGTGGATGCATTGCCTGGCTTGGATGGGAGTTGGATGAGTAAAGTCTATTTGAAACCGGAAAAGTGTTTGTGCTCCCGAGCACCAGTGCTCCCGGTGCTTTCAAAAAATCAAAAAATATATTTATAAGTTTTAAAAAAATATGAAAAAATTGGGGATGCAGTTAATGATGTATTTTACAAACGTGCAAAAGATCAAATTCAAATACATTGTATTCGGAGCTGCACAAAAATGAAAAATCTAATAAATTTAGAGATTTGAAAATAAGCATACTCAGATCCACAATTTTGTCATTTTTGTGTAGCCCAAAATACAAAGTATTTGAAGTTTATCTTTGGCACGTTTGTAGAATACACCAATGGCTACATTTGAGATATTTTTCAGAATTTTTTGAGACACGTAAATATTTTTTTCGGTTTTTTAAAACGCCAGGATCACTGCTGCCCGGGAGCACAAAATCTCTACTCATTTGAAACCTTGAACTTGTAACGGTTAGCTAAATAATGCTCCAAACTTAACTTTCCGTAAGTGGCACTCTAAACTACTCTCTCCGTCTCTCCGTCCTAAAATAAGTTTCTTTGATTTGTCAAAATATGGATGTATCTAGATTTGTTTCATGTTTAGATACATCTACATTTGTGCAAATCTTAGACACTTATTTTGGTACGGAGGGAGTATCAATTTCTGGTATAATTAGAACCGTACGACCAAACCAAAAAGGAATTGCCGACGTGGCATGGGTTAACTGGGATGATCAGTTCAGCGCGGCGCAATATTGGGCCGGCCCAATGCGGGCCACTGGTCCACCCCCTCTCCTCTATCGCATCCAGTGGAATTCCACTATAAGTTCTCGTGATGGCAATGGTGAAATGCCGATGATCGGCACGCCAGGGACAATCGTGACGACAAAAGTAATGTCTCCGACATCCTCCTCATGCGCTCGCCGTAGCTTATCCTCTGTTTGCGCGGTTAGGGTTAGGATTTTGGGCAGAAAAATTAAGGGGTTTTATAGGGAAAAAGCTAGTTTTTTTGTGCATTTCGGGGCAATTCACGTCGCGATAGGCTTCGGATTAGTGTACGTATGTGAGAGTTCACTTCAGGGGCTGATATTTTATATATCGAGAGGGACAAGTTTTCTTTGCAGAAGGGTACAAGGGAATCTGGAGAACATTTAACGCTTGAAAGAATCGTTGAAGTTCTATTTTCTTGTCCCTGGAAAAGCACTTGTTGATGGATTCTTGTTTTTTCATGATGACAGTGGCTACTTGAAGATGTCTGATACATATGTGAGTAGCTTACGTGCATGTTAAGTATCATGAAGAGGAGGATGACAATGATCACAATAGCAGTAGCAGTTGTAGTGACTTGATGAAACAATGCTTTTCCGTGATGAAGAATCAGAGAAGATCAATACTATCGAGGATGAGCAACTTGTTGAACCTGAAGATCATCAAGAACATGAAGAAGTGGTAGTTCTTGATCATGTTCTAATTACTGATGAAACTGGTGTGATCACATAGCTTATTAGCAGTCTTCTGAAACAACCAACATGAAGAAGAAGAAGAAGAAGAAGAAGACAGCATATGCATTGATAAATGATAATGTGACAATATCTCAAGTGTCAGTTTCTCAAGTGGCAATCCAAGTTAGATATCTCAGTCGAACGGTTCAAGAAAATATGAGTATTGCGCATCCACGAGTCTATTCTTTAGAGTGAGGCACATTTTCAGAGCAACAACCATATCTTCTCTTCTTGTTTGTTCTTCAGAGCGAGGCACATCCTTTTTAGAGCGCAGCCCCATACTTCATCTTGTAAATCGCCAATGAACTTCGATAACAACATATTATGTCATTCAACATATCCACATTCACCGATCTGTTCAATTATCCAAAAAGTCAATCACATGGGCGAAGTAAAAAAGCAACATAACATAGGATTCTAAAAGAAATAGAGCTTATCATGGCACCAACACATGCGTAATACCTTCTTCCTGAGTTGTGAGCACTACGCGAGATCCATCGACGTGCTTTCCTTGACAATTTGCCATAAGAAGGAGAGTGTATTAATCTACAAACATTTGTCAATTTAGCCGATCTATCCTCTTCTACTAAATTTACAATATGAAAAGAAAAATGGGAAGACCAAAGATGTTTACTACTAAGATATTCAATTGCAAATCGATTGGTTTAAGCATACAATTGACTGTTTATGCACTTCACTCCTCTGAACTCTGATGTATGGACTTATGTCTCTGTATACAAATTGGGTGCTGCAGTCTAAGCATACAATTTATTAGAATATTTATATTGGTTTGCACTTTTGTTAAGAAACTCTACGTAAACCTTGAGATTATCGAAATTGAGAAAATCGCCTCATATTGTAGCTTAGGTATTAACAAACTCTGCAAACCCTGAGATTATCCAATTTCAGAAAATTTATTTTTGTACTTTTGTTTTTACATGTGATTGACATGGGTGCTTATGCATTTGATGATAGATATGGAGCATTGACTCTCTGCTTAGGAATTTTTAGCTGTGATTACAATTTTAAATGATGCAGGTGCACAGGTCTATTCAAATTCTTCGTGACAAACAAGAGTTAGCAGAAACTCAGAAGGAACTTGCCAAATTTCAACTTACACAAGATGAATCTAAAAAGAAGGAAGATGTGCCAACACCTTCTTTCCCCGAGCCAAAGCTTGAAGAAAAGCGGGATGCAACAAGTCAGCAGCTGGCACTTGTTTTGCCTCATCAGGTGAACTCTTCGTCGATTGCACCAAGAGCTTCTGAACCAGTTCAACAGTACAATGATCAACCTGCTCAGCAGACAGCCCCTAGCTCTCTTGTACCACACCAGGACCGTTATGTTGTCAGCCAAGCCATTGTTTACTACCCACAACAGCAAGCTCCAGGCAACCAGGACACACAACCAGAGGTGCAATACTTGTCAGCAAGACCTCAAGCTCAAGATGTCCATGCTTCATCCCAGCCTCAGTCGGCAAATCAAACCCAGCCTCAGTCTTACCCTCCTTACCAGCAGCAGTGGCAGCAGCAACCCTCCCGGTCATCTCCTGGACCAGTGGCTCAGCCTCAGCAGACTTACTCGCAGCAATTTCCTCCACCTGTGCGGCAGCCTCAGTTATCTACCCAGCAGTTTCCAGCACAACAAGTGCAGCAGTCCCAGTTGTCAAATCCTCAACAGTTTCCTCCACCACAAGTGCAACCACAACAATCCAACCCCCACCTTCCTCAGACAGTGCAACCACAGCATCCTCATATGCAAACTCAGATGAGACCTCAGACTCCACCGAACTACTCTAGCTATCCACCCCACCAGCCACAGAACGCTTCCCCTGAAACACTGCCTGGCAGTGCGTCTATGCAAGGACCGTACAACACCGTTGCTCCATCAGGTGGGAGTCGTTCCGAAGTGCAATATTCATATGGTGGACCTGGCATCCCACCACCTCAGCACAACATGCAAAGGCAGCAACTACCTCCTCCAAGCCAGGGCTCTTTTGGCCCTCCTCCAAGTAAGGTGGCATATACCGGTCCTCCCCAATATGCGCCGCAGGGGCATTCACAAAGTTATAACGCGGCATATGTCTACCCGCCAAGTGGTCCTTCTGCAGTCCAGGCACCTCAGATGGCTCCAGGTGGTGCTGGTATGAGCCATCCAGGGTCATCGCACCACATGATGCGCGGCCATCCATATGGAGAGATGATCGAGAAGGCGATCACCATGGGATATCCAAGGGACCAGGTGCTGAATGTGATCCAGAGGATGACGGGGAGCGGACAACAGATAGATTTCAATGCATTGCTCGATAGGCTGAATGAATCAGGGTCCGGAGCACCCCCTCGTGCGTGGTGATATTGTCCAGGTTGGGGCCTGTTTGGCTGGACGCCGTGCTCATACGTGTGCTACGAGTGGTGTTGCTAAATAAGTGAGATTTGATATGATGCCGTCTATTGCTTGTCTGTCCGTACAATGTACATATAAACATTAAGCTTAAACCTCTTGGCTCTTGCACGTGCACAGCCAACATGACTTCAGACTGGACTATTGAGATCTAATAATCGGAAGCAAATTATTTCCAGGTATCTTGTCATTTTGTGATGTGATATGTCAGTTTATGTTTGCTACGTTCTGTAGTTATATACTGTTGTCTCCATGCTGAGACAGTTTCATGCGTTGTCATGGTCTTGTCTTAACTCATGGTGTGTACTCCAGTGAATTGTAAACTCGAGCTGCACCCTTTTCGTACACATGTATTTTCTCCTTTACAATTTTCTTGAACATTTGAGTATGTCGCCTACCTGTCTTTACAGCTCTGTGCACGTCAGCGAGCATGTGGATGCATTGCCTGGCTTGGATGGGAGTTGGATGAGTAAAGTCTATTTGAAACCGGAAAAGTGTTTGTGCTCCCGAGCACCAGTGCTCCCGGTGCTTTCAAAAAATCAAAAAATATATTTATAAGTTTTAAAAAAATATGAAAAAATTGGGGATGCAGTTAATGATGTATTTTACAAACGTGCAAAAGATCAAATTCAAATACATTGTATTCGGAGCTGCACAAAAATGAAAAAATCTAATAAATTTAGAGATTTGAAAATAAGCATACTCAGATCCACAATTTTGTCATTTTTGTGTAGCCCAAAATACAAAGTATTTGAAGTTTATCTTTGGCACGTTTGTAGAATACACCAATGGCTACATTTGAGATATTTTTCAGAATTTTTTGAGACACGTAAATATTTTTTTCGGTTTTTTAAAACGCCAGGATCACTGCTGCCCGGGAGCACAAAATCTCTACTCATTTGAAACCTTGAACTTGTAACGGTTAGCTAAATAATGCTCCAAACTTAACTTTCCGTAAGTGGCACTCTAAACTACTCTCTCCGTCTCTCCGTCCTAAAATAAGTTTCTTTGATTTGTCAAAATATGGATGTATCTAGATTTGTTTCATGTTTAGATACATCTACATTTGTGCAAATCTTAGACACTTATTTTGGTACGGAGGGAGTATCAATTTCTGGTATAATTAGAACCGTACGACCAAACCAAAAAGGAATTGCCGACGTGGCATGGGTTAACTGGGATGATCAGTTCAGCGCGGCGCAATATTGGGCCGGCCCAATGCGGGCCACTGGTCCACCCCCTCTCCTCTATCGCATCCAGTGGAATTCCACTATAAGTTCTCGTGATGGCAATGGTGAAATGCCGATGATCGGCACGCCAGGGACAATCGTGACGACAAAAGTAATGTCTCCGACATCCTCCTCATGCGCTCGCCGTAGCTTATCCTCTGTTTGCGCGGTTAGGGTTAGGATTTTGGGCAGAAAAATTAAGGGGTTTTATAGGGAAAAAGCTAGTTTTTTTGTGCATTTCGGGGCAATTCACGTCGCGATAGGCTTCGGATTAGTGTACGTATGTGAGAGTTCACTTCAGGGGCTGATATTTTATATATCGAGAGGGACAAGTTTTCTTTGCAGAAGGGTACAAGGGAATCTGGAGAACATTTAACGCTTGAAAGAATCGTTGAAGTTCTATTTTCTTGTCCCTGGAAAAGCACTTGTTGATGGATTCTTGTTTTTTCATGATGACAGTGGCTACTTGAAGATGTCTGATACATATGTGAGTAGCTTACGTGCATGTTAAGTATCATGAAGAGGAGGATGACAATGATCACAATAGCAGTAGCAGTTGTAGTGACTTGATGAAACAATGCTTTTCCGTGATGAAGAATCAGAGAAGATCAATACTATCGAGGATGAGCAACTTGTTGAACCTGAAGATCATCAAGAACATGAAGAAGTGGTAGTTCTTGATCATGTTCTAATTACTGATGAAACTGGTGTGATCACATAGCTTATTAGCAGTCTTCTGAAACAACCAACATGAAGAAGAAGAAGAAGAAGAAGAAGACAGCATATGCATTGATAAATGATAATGTGACAATATCTCAAGTGTCAGTTTCTCAAGTGGCAATCCAAGTTAGATATCTCAGTCGAACGGTTCAAGAAAATATGAGTATTGCGCATCCACGAGTCTATTCTTTAGAGTGAGGCACATTTTCAGAGCAACAACCATATCTTCTCTTCTTGTTTGTTCTTCAGAGCGAGGCACATCCTTTTTAGAGCGCAGCCCCATACTTCATCTTGTAAATCGCCAATGAACTTCGATAACAACATATTATGTCATTCAACATATCCACATTCACCGATCTGTTCAATTATCCAAAAAGTCAATCACATGGGCGAAGTAAAAAAGCAACATAACATAGGATTCTAAAAGAAATAGAGCTTATCATGGCACCAACACATGCGTAATACCTTCTTCCTGAGTTGTGAGCACTACGCGAGATCCATCGACGTGCTTTCCTTGACAATTTGCCATAAGAAGGAGAGTGTATTAATCTACAAACATTTGTCAATTTAGCCGATCTATCCTCTTCTACTAAATTTACAATATGAAAAGAAAAATGGGAAGACCAAAGATGTTTACTACTAAGATATTCAATTGCAAATCGATTGGTTTACTTCTGTCCAAGTATGGCACAGCTTCACCGGCTTGTCCATCCCTTTTCGTCGTCCTCATCCGCTATTGGGAGCATAAGATGAATTAGACGACCACAACATCATCCCTTCTGCCGCTTACCGTCCTGCATTGTCCCTTGGGTCTCCTTCTCTCTCCACGAACCCTAATTTATTTCCCCATCTCACTCGAATCAAATGCAAAATGGTTAATCCATATTGACATATCACTCGCTAGCCCACCATCGACAGAAATCCGGGTCGACTCATGCCACGTCAGCAGCCGGTCTCAATTCACCATAAGGTTCTAATTAGACCGAGAATTGATAGTTTAAAGTTCTAAAAATACAGGTCCGATTTAGCTAATCTTCACAAGTTTTAAGGTAGGTACAGAGTGCTAATTTCTGGTAATTAAAATTCAGTTTCGATTTAGCTAATCTGTACAAGTTAAGTTTTAGTTGAGTTGGATTGTAGAGCGAGAAATAATGGATGGGACAGTTGGGAGTTGCGCAGCACTGGGAGAGAATAAGCAAGTTCCTGGGCCACGGGCCCACACAAGAGCACCAAAGCATCTCCGCGACGAACGAAACGAAACGTCTCAAATGCGCTAAACGGCAGGAAGGCCGAGCAAGTGACGATTGGTGAGAAGCCGGGGAGGTAGCACAGGAAAAAAACAGCAGGAGGAAGCCTGCAGAGCGAGGCAGCGGGAGATCGACGGAGCGACGGGAAAACTGCCCGGAAAGGGGTAATGAATCCATCTCGGTTGCTCCGGCGATATATTCTTCTTCTTCCTAAAATCCCTTCCTCGTTTCTCAGATTCCAACCCCCCCCTTTCTCTGATTCACTCTCTTTAATCAGATGTCAATACGAGAAGATTAAGCCGCCGCCGCATCAATAGCAGCCAAGGTTCTCAACGGCGACAGAGGGCCGCTCCTCGCCGCCGGTCGATTCGTCAGGTGAGACTTCTAATCTCTAAACCTGTCTTGATTCTTCCTACCCACCGGTCCCCAAATCGCCCTTAGCTTCGAGGTTTCCCAAGCTCGGAACTGGTCCGCCGTCATCCGAGCCGAGCGGGGCTCAGTGGCAGTCCCGTAGTTTTTTGCACTGCTCGTGCGCCACACCAGGCGGCGTCTGGCATTTTCCCCTAGGATGTCGCCATACTCTGCTGCCGTTTCCGGTGCTGGTAAAATCCTGGGTGGGTTCCACTCTCCTGGCCCACGTTCCAGTGGCCCGGATCGTGTTGATCTGGTGGCGCCTCGGGCTCGCAAAGCTGAGCATTGAGCGGGCCCGCCCACGGTGGTACGATGGCCCACTCGCCATTCTAACTGATGTAGATATTCCTCTGCAGCGTGCGTTGGACCTTTTTGGTCATGGCGTCAAGCTACAGCGAGGACGCAATCAACAGCAGCGTGCGGCTGATTAAAATAGAAACTAGGGTCACTACACACTAGTAACGTCTAGTTTAGGGACGACGGGATTTCAAATCTGCATAAGATTAGCAGACCCTAGGGTTTTGTGTTTGCGGCCTCTGCACTTTTATAAGACGGACCACATGTGTTTTTTTTTTCAGCTCAGGAATTTTACCAGAGGAAAAACCAGGACTCTTTATCCTTCCCCTTTGAAGGCGATGTATCAGATATTTCAGATTAAGCTCTCTAGTGCGGCACAAAGAGTGACAGCGGAAAGCAAACAGAAAGCGGCTTAAGAGTCTTTAAACAGAAGCGATTAGCAGCACCAATTATGCCCAGAAACAAGCGTCACGAGCACAGGTTGCCCCAAAAAAGCAGTAGCTGGCCATCAGTCATGAACTTTACGAATTTGTTCTGCCTTTTCTGTCTGAATTTCAGCCTTGAGATAGTATAGATTCACGTTCGGGGTTTAAGACGTGCACCACTTTCACTCTTTCAGGCTGCTATCCCGGCTCCGCTGTGCCCCAGCGCTCCCGGTCTGGTTCTTTTCAGCTGTGAAGGGGGGACACCGCACGTGAGCAGCATGTAGCCAAACGTTTCCAATTGTAGACAGGGGTAAAAAAAGTCCAGTGGATTCTTATGCCATATGGCTCCAAATTAAAAGTGTTTATGCCTTTCTCACCCACAATTCAAAAGTTTGTCGCCCATGGAGTCCTTTTGTGCTCTTTAATCTCCTGAAATTGGAAATTGAGCGGTTCTCAAGTCTCAATGCACCATTGACCGCTAGAAAAAGGTTATTCTACTAGGTAGGGGAATTCACTAGCAATCTTGCTGGAGAAGAGGACGAGACGCCACAACCGATTTGCTGATGTTTTTTCTGTATAAAAAGTTACATCACCTCACTCCCGTTCATTCTTATCAGCGTCATCATTATCCCACCGGAAAATACAGCACACGGAAACACTAGTAGCAAAGGGCAGGGTTAGAAACCCCAGAAGCAAAGCAAAGCAAACCAACCAACCTCCTTCAAACCCCACACTGAAGAAGCCAAACGAATCCTAGAATCAAACAGACGCACCTCTCACATGATTCTCCCCTCACTCGCCATCTCCTCATGTACTTCCTCTCCTACTCAATCTTGACTTGCTGCCATTGAATGATTGCTGACGCTAACGCCGCCTCCCGTTTTGCAGCTGCGTGAGACAGAGATGAGCCACCTCCGCAACCGCCGCCCTCCCGCCGGCGCGGCCGCGGCGGCTTCGGGGGAGCAGCCGCCGCCGCCGCCGCCGGTGCAGGCGTCGTACAACATCGTCCCGATCCAGGACGTGGTGATGCACGGGCAGCACCCCTCGCTGCGCTTCCCGGAGGTGCGGGCCGCGATGGCGGCGCTCCTGCACGCCGCCGACCTCCCGCCGCCGCCGCTCGCCGGCCGCGGCTGGGACCCGCGCCGCGCCGACCTCTTCGACTGGCTCGGCCTCACCTTCGGCTTCCAGCCCCACAACGCGCGCAACCAGCGGGAGCACCTCGTCCTCCTCCTCGCCAACGCGCAGCTCCGCGCCGGGACGCCCTGCCCAGGGACCAGGACCACCCGCCCGACGTCCTCCACCCCTCCGTCGCCAGGCCATCCGGAAGAAGCTCCTCAAGAACTACAGGCCTGGTGCGCCTACCTCGGCCAGAGGCCGCACGTCCATGTGCCCCGAGGCGCTGACACCCGCAGGGACCTCCTCTACACGGCGCTCTACCTGCTCATCTGGGGGGAGGCCGCCAACCTGCGCTTCATGCCGGAATGCCTCTGCTACATCTTCCACTACATGGCCCTCGACCTCAACCATGTCATGGACGGCTCCATTGATATCGACACGGGGCGGCCTGCGATCCCTGCCGTCTGCGGTGAGGAGGCTTTCCTGAACCGCGTCGTCACGCCCATCTATAATGTGCTCAAGGCCGAGATGGAGGCCAGCCATAATGGGAGCAAGCCGCACTCGCGTGGAGGAATTACGATGATGTCAATGAGTACTTCTGGAGCCGACGGGTTTTCAAGCGCTCCGGTGGCCACTGGATTCATCGAGGGGCTTCTTTGTGCCCGGGCAAGTTTGGCAGGATTGGCAAGACTGGTTTCGTGAGCAGCGGTCGTTCTGGAATATCTACCGCAGCTTCGATCGGTTGTGGGTGATGCTTATTCTGTTCTTTCAGGCAGCGATGATCATTGCATGGGATGGTCAGAGCTGGCCATGGCATAGCCTCAGCAAACGTGACATCCAGGTCCGTGTGCTGTCAGTGTTCATCACTTGGGCTGGCCTGCGATTTATGCAGGCGTTGCTTGATGCGGGTACTCAGTACAGTCTTGTGTCGAGGGAGACTAAGCTGATTGCTGTCCGGATGGTGCTCAAGGCGTTTGTTGCTGCAGGGTGGATCGTCACATTCAGCGTCCTTTATTCGCGGATGTGGGATCAGCGGTGGCGAGATCGCAGGTGGTCCTTCGCTGCCAATACCAGGGTGTTAAATTTTCTTGAGGCGGCTGCTGTGTTTATCATCCCACAGGTGCTTGCGCTTGCGTTGTTCATCATTCCCTGGGTTCGGAATTTTACGGAGAAAACAATTGGCGAATTCTCTATGTGCTCACCTGGTGGTTCCAGACCCGCACATTTGTAGGCCGTGGTCTGAGGGAGGGGATTATAGACAACATCAAGTATTCCTTCTTCTGGATCTGCCTTCTTGCTGCCAAGTTTAGCTTCAGCTACTTCCTCCAGATTAAGCCCATGGTGGCGCCAACAAAGACAATATTCAGCCTCCATGACATCCGGCGTAACTGGTTTGAGTTCATGCCTCACACAGAGCGGATTGCTGTAATCATCCTTTGGGTCCCAGTTGTCCTCATCTACCTCATGGATATCCAGATATGGTATGCAGTCTTCTCATCGCTTACCGGGGCACTTATCGGGCTTTTCTCGCATCTGGGGGAGATTCGCAGTGTTGGGCAGCTGCGGTTGAGGTTCCAGTTTTTTGCGAGTGCAATGCAGTTCAATTTGATGCCAGAGGAGCGCCTGGATAGCTCCCGTGGTGGCATCCGCGGCAGACTGTATGATGCAATTCACCGGCTGAAGCTGAGGTATGGTTTTGGCGCCCATACAGGAAAATTGAAGCAAATGAGGTGGAAGCTAAGAGGTTTGCACTGATTTGGAATGAGATCATCCAGACATTTAGGGAAGAGGACATCGTTAGTGACAAGGAAGTTGAGCTTCTTGAGCTTCCACCAGTTGTATGGAAAATCGTGTAGTACGGTGGCCATGCTTTCTGCTGAACAATGAGCTGCTGCTTGCTCTCAGTCAAGCAAAAGAGCTGGTGGCTGATGACAAGACACACTGGAGTCGGATAAGTATCATTGAGTACAGGCGATGTGCGTGATTGAAGCTTATGACAGCATTCGCAGTTGCTGCTGGAGATCATTAAGGTGACGAGTGCTGAGCACATTATTGTCAATCAGCTCTTCCTTGCATTTGATAATGCGATGGAATATGGGAAATTCTCTGAAGATTACAGGCTAGGCTTGTTACCTCAAATCCATTCATCTGTAATCACCTTAGTCGAACTGTTACTGAAGGAAAACAAGGATCAGACCAAGATAGTTAACACATTGCAGACTCTCTATGTCCTCGCGGTTCATGATTTTCCGAAAAACAGGAAAGACATAGAACAGCTCAGGCGAGAGGGGCTAGCACCGTCAAGGCCGACTGAATCAGGGTTACTCTTTGAGGATGCCATAAATGCCCTGCTGAGAATGATCTTAGCTTCTACAAACAGGTGAGGCGCCTCCATACAATTCTCACATCCAGGGATTCCATGAATGATATCCCAAGGAATCCTGAGGCCGGCGGCGTATATCTTTCTTCAGCAACTCCCTGTTTATGAACATGCCCCGTGCTCCCACAGTTGAGAAGATGGTGGCATTCAGCGTTTTGACCCCTTATTACAACGAAGATGTCCTGTATAACAAAGACCAGCTTCGTCGCGAGAATGAAGATGGCATCTCAATCTTGTTTTATCTTCAGAAGATCTATGAAGATGATTGGGGAAACTTCTTAGAACGGATGAGGAGGGAGGGAATGGTTAATGATGACGATATTTGGGCTGGAAAATTTCAGGAGCTCCGACTTTGGGCCTCATATAGGGGTCAGACCTTAGCAAGGACTGTTAGGGGAATGATGTACTACCACAGGGCTCTGAAGATGCTTGCTTTTCTCGATACTGCCTCTGAGATAGACATTACAGAAGGTACAAAACGTCTGGCTTCCTTTGGCTCAGTTAGGCATGAAAATGATGTGTATCCCATGAATAATGGTCTCCAACAAAGACCTCAAAGGAGGTTAAACAGAGGAACAGTACTGTGAGTCAATTGTTTAAAGGTAAGGAAGATGGTGCTGCTCTCATGAAGTACACATATGTGGTCGCTTGCCAGATATATGGAAACCAGAAAAAGGGGAAAGATCAACGTGCTGATGATATCCTGGCTCTTATGAAGAAAAATGAGGCCCTCCGTGTTGCTTATGTTGATGAAGTCCGTCCTGAGATGGGTGATATGCAATACTATTCTGTCCTTGTAAAATTTGACCAGGAATTGCAGAAAGAGGTGGAGATATACCGGATTAGGTTGCCAGGCCAGCTGAAACTTGGAGAGGGTAAACCTGAGAACCAGAACCACGCCATCATATTCACAAGAGGCGAGGCTGTGCAAACAATTGACATGAACCAGGACAACTATTTTGAGGAGGCTCTCAAGATGCGCAATCTGTTAGAACAGTACAACTATTATCATGGAAGCCAAAAGCCTACACTGTTGGGAGTTCGAGAACATGTTTTCACTGGTTCTGTCTCTTCACTTGCTTGGTTCATGTCTGCACAGGAGACAAGCTTTGTTACCCTTGGGCAGCGGGTTCTAGCTAATCCATTGAAGGTTCGGATGCATTATGGGCATCCTGATGTATTTGATCGCCTTTGGTTTTTGACTCGAGGTGGTTTAAGCAAGGCATCCAGAGTAATCAATATCAGCGAGGACATATTCGCTGGTTTCAACTGTACCCTACGTGGTGGCAATGTCAGCCACCATGAGTACATCCAGGTTGGTAAGGGGCGTGATGTTGGGCTTAATCAAATATCGATGTTTGAAGCTAAGGTTTCCAGTGGCAATGGTGAACAGACCTTGAGTAGGGATATCTACAGACTTGGTCATAGAGTGGATTTCTTCGGATGCTTTCAGTGTTCTATACGACAGTAGGGTTCTACTTCAACACAATGCTGGTGGTCCTAACAGTTTACACATTTGTTTGGGGACGCCTGTATCTAGCTCTGAGTGGTCTGGAAGCTGGAATTCAGGGCAGTGCTAATGCTACTAATAATAAAGCCTTGTATGCCGTGCTAAATCAGCAGTTTGCCATTCAGCTCGGACTCTTCACTGCCTTGCCAATGATTCTAGAGAACTCTCTTGAACTGGGTTTTCTGCCTGCTATGTGGGATTTTTTCACAATGCAGATGAACTTTTCATCTGTCTTCTACACATTTTCGATGGGAACAAAAGCCCATTACTATGGACGAACGATTCTTCATGGTGGTGCAAAGTATCGTGCTACTGGTCGTGGCTTTGTTGTGCAGCATAAGAGTTTTGCTGAAAATTACAGGCTATATGCTAGGAGCCACTTCATAAAGGCGATAGAACTCGGAATAATACTGACAGTGTATGCCGTTCACAGTGTGATTGCCAGGAACACACTTGTTTACATAGTCATGATGATATCTAGCTGGTTTCTTGTGGTGTCTGGATCATGGCTCCATTTGCTTTCAACCCGTCTGGCTTTGATTGGTTGAAAACCGTGTATGACTTTGAGGATTTCATGACCTGGATCTGGTTTCCAGGTGGTATATTTTCTAAGGCTGAGCACAGCTGGGAAGTGTGGTGGTATGAGGAGCAAGATCATCTAAGGACTACTGGCCTTTGGGGAAAGATTCTGGAAATACTGTTAGATCTCAGGTACTTCTTTTTTCAGTATGGGGTTGTATACCAGCTCAAAATTGCAGACGGAAGCAGAAGTATTGCGGTGTATCTGCTTTCCTGGATATGTGTGGCTGTGATCTTTGGGGTTTTTGTCCTAATGTCATATACTCGGGAAACGTATGCTTCAAAGCAACATCTCTACTACCGGGTTGTCCAATGTGGTACCATCATTCTTACAGTGCTAGTGCTGATATTATTCCTGGAGTTTACTGAGTTTCAAATCATTGACATCTTCACTGGCCTTTTGGCATTCATTCCTACTGGCTGGGGCTTGATTTCCATTGCCCAAGTTATCAGGCCATTCATCGAATCTACTGTGTGTGGGGCAGTGTTATGTCTGTGGCACGTTTGTATGAGATACTGCTTGGGGTGATTGTTATGGCACCAGTTGCATTGCTGTCCTGGTTGCCAGGATTTCAAGAAATGCAGACGAGGGTACTGTTCAATGAAGGGTTCACCAGAGGTCTCCAAATTCCCGCATTCTTGCTGGCAAGAAAACAACAGTTTGAGGTACTTCATAATAAACTTTCTTGATTTTTCTGACCAATTTGCATGTACCGCGCATCCACTTAAATTAGTAGAGACTTATCTACTGGCATTTGAACAGTGAACTGTGATACTGGAACCTATGGCTTAGTGTCCTAGGAGATCATACTATCTCGGGAATGCATTTGATGAGTCCAAGAATGAAATTTGTTGCTTCCAATTGCCAAACTGGTGTTCTCAGTAATGATAAACATAGCTCTTTTTATGATGTGATTGCCGTGTCGGTTGTGGCATTGATGAGCTTAACTTCCTCTGGAAATAAAAATGCTGCAGTCATCGATTTATCATGTGTTTTGCCTGGTCTAAACACTAAAGATAGCTTCTTGTGTTTTCTGTTTATCGTCACAATCTGCAACATATACTGCTAAGTTCCAGATCAGCACAACAGTCACTAATTTAACGCTCTAGTAGTACTGATATGTGCCTTGTACGAAAACAAATTAGCACGTAACACCCAGAATTAAATTGTTGCTTATGGAAGGGAGTAGCCCTTTGAAGATTATGCTAACCTCGTTCTTTCAGGGCCCGAACCTTTATAGTCTTGCACTGGAAAAATGTTGGACTGTGCGCTTTCAGAACAGTTCTAACCACTGGCTTTTTTTTGGCAGGTTCTAACCAGGTTGCCGCAGTTAGGCAATGATCCTTCATCTCTGTACAGCTCCAATGTGGAAATCTTTCGTGACATAGCCTAGATCCATACTGAACTCATTGGTGGCTACCGGCGATCTAGTTTAGGTGTTTAGATGGGCATAACCTGGTGATTTAGGCATTGAGTTCTGCACCTTGTTAGAGCTAGTTGTGTGGAGTAGATGATTTCTGCTGCAGCACCAGCCATGAGCTCTGATGAACTGCTTGCTGACCTGGCTAGAAGTTCCATGTCGTGTGCTGTGAGAAAACGTGTAATTGATTGATGGAAATTCCTCGCCGTGGTTGATAAATCATTGACTCCAACTATGTGGTGTTGCTGGCTTGCTGATGAATGTTTTCTTGTATGTAATCTTGGGCCGGGGGTTCTCGGCCACCGGATTTGCTCTGCACAAACTTCACATCACATCTAAACCGTGGGCTGCGCGCTCCGGCGTCTCGCCGCACCGCTCGAGCCATCCTGTTGGCACCCGCTCAGACGGTTATATTACCACAGCGGGAAGTAAGCGTTTGTTTGGTATTTGCGTCAGTTTAAGGTGATCTCATTTGCCTCACCAGTTTATACTTATCTGAATATGGGGTTAGCCAACTTAACTTTGGCCCTTCTTTTTTCACGTTGATAATGAAATGAGATCAACACATACAGGGCATGATCAACTAGGTACAGTCAATAGTGAGGATGTTTTGTGGTGGTGGCTGTTGAAAGCGGTCGTCCCTAGTAAAATTCTGCAAATTCAGACGAGATTTTGCTTGAGCTTGTTCTGTCCCCGTATGAGTTGAGCGAGTTTTTGTTTTTCTGCAAAATTTGTGCAAGTTTGAAGTTGAACTTAATTGAACAAGTCAAGCAATTCTATTTACTCACAATAAATTTGTCCACTACCTCGCCTGAACCTAAGCAAAAGAAAAAGAGATCTAAGAGACAGATCCGAATAAAGAAAAACATAGTAATCTTTGATGAATTAGGAAGAAAAAATATTGTTATTTTGATAAAGCTCCACTATTATCTGCTACATTTAAAAGGGTCTGAGGTTGAATCATATTATTTTGGTTTCAATTTGTTATTTTAATGCAAAAGATGAAAGAATGTCTTTTCAGAAAGAAAAACGTGACTTTTTTTATCTTCAATACCTGTTTTAGTTTTAGAGGGCTCTATATTTCTAATCGAATAAATTGACTTCGTATTGGCATTTTACTGGCAGCAACACGGCGGTGCAGTGTATCGTTGAGCTTGCAAAGTCAAATCTCTACAAGACATATGCCACTTTGTCCATTACACAGAATAATAAAAAAATCATTATGCTCGGAGGAAAGCAATAAAAAAGAAGCTGGGAGGACCTTCGAATATGAGATATACAACCATGCCAAACCCAACGAGTGATGGACCAGCGGAAACAAGCTCGGGCTCGCTTAGATCTGACGTCGGCAGTGCTCTCGTGAACCGGATCCATCGCCGTCGAGGTCAGGGAGGCGAGGTCGATGCTCAATCACAAGGTTGGTTTTGCGGAATTTCTTATGCTTCATGGGTGTTTTCCACATGCTGCAAAGTTATGTTCATTTTGTTGCAAACAATGACATGTTATAACAATCAATCTTGGATGTCAACTACAAATGTCGCTTCAATGATACAAATGCTTTGTAAGGTGCTAGAAATGTTGCTCTCTCATACTTCATAGTTCATACATGTTTTTCTCTTGGAGCTTTTTATGGGATCAATGGAGATTTGCTATGGCTAGTGGGGATCTGCCCTAATATTTTTTATGCATAGGTGTTTTTGAAATGTAGTGATGTTTTTAATTGGTTTTTGACAAATAGCGGGAAGATATGCTCGAAGGTGCTGCAATAGTACAAAATATTGTCGCACAAGTGGAAGGCACGCTGCAACGATCGAACAACTAAGACCTCGAGTTTTAGTGAGATCAGACGGTAAAGGAGGGTTATGATTTTATTTACCGGATCTGCCAGCGGATACAAAGCATTGGCCCAATCAAAAACCACCAGAGCTAAATGTGTAGAAGAGTGATGACCTCGAGCAGAACCGTGACCTACCGGACGCCCTTGTGATTCGTTTGACATCCCTTATCATAATTGACTCGTTTCACATTGATATGCTATATCTTGGCCTTATATATATGAAACCGTAATGAAATCTCGTAGATTTTAATTTAAAATAAACTAAAATAATCCAAATGTGTTGGATCTATAAAGAATGTTTCTGAAATGACAAGATTTCATTATGGTTTTATTTAAATTTAATAGATTTTCAAATCTATGACGTATTGATAAGAAGCGAATATGACGAGGAGAGCTAGCACAAATGACGATATGCACGGACCTCGGAGAAGGGATTCTTGAGGAGTTGGCCTGATCTTATGGGATCGAGAATATAAAGGAGATAACTAGCCGCAAGCAACTAAGAGTCAAAATAAGAGATTGCAACCGATCGAAGAGGATGCGAACAATAGCATGTCCACAATCCACGAACTACCTCTAACACGCACAACCACGCTCAGGTCGACGAGCACAAATTAGGTGCAAATATGCTAGGAATCACTAAAATAAGTGTAGCAAGGCCTCTCCACTCTCACTCTTAGAGTATATATTTTTGTGTATGAATCAAAATAGCAAAAATCGCGGACTACTGTGAGCACTAGCATGTTAAGGGACAACCCGTTGTTTAGGTGTGAAACCAGGGTAAGAAACTGGATAAGGTGTATAAACTTTTCAAAAATTAGTCAACTTGGTAGGTTGATAACTTTAGAATTTAATGAGGTGGCTTCTGAAATTCTCCCGTAAGATTCAATCTACGGTGGTTCCATCATAAATATTGTCTCGATGGATCCGAACCTTGTTTTCTTTTGTACAAACCTGTTTCGTTAAACCTGCTTCCTCCACGAATTTTGTAACTTAATTTTCTTGGCTAAAACATTTTTTTCACAGACTGTAATGTTGTTGGTTTTCTTTTGCGTTGTGCACGAGTATAGCGAACTACAAATGAGTTGAAAATATGGCATGTTTTGAAAATTATAAGCTAACATCAAGTTAGTGTTAACCAGATCATATATTTGTTTAGCACGAGGATGATGTCCTCATCAAGGAATCACGAAAGACTAATAACGGTGGATGCTTGGCGAGAACTTGCCTGTGGCAAGATGGTTAGGTGGGTGGTTGTACCCCCAGCCCACCAGAGTTCAAACCCCAGGTTTGACGCTGGTGTTTCTCATTTAAGGCGGAATATTCTTCAGTGGGAGGCGACGTTCCCGTCGACAGCGAGGCGCCCGTGGTGACTTCGTCAATCTCAAGACTCGACCCGCCGGCTCAGTCTCTCGGAGGTGCTCATAGGGGTAGGGTGTGCGTGCGTGCGTTCATAGGGGTGAGTGTGTGCGCGTGTATATGAGCGCTTGCGTTGTACTGTGTTTCGAAAAAAAAAACGGTGGATGCTTGGCTGGTAAATCACGGCTCAGCTAGAAATGCATTTTGGAAAGAGAGGTGGGTATTTCTCGTGCGATGCAGCAAGAACCATATTCAAGACAGGCTATATATTCCCCACTGATGGACTAACGAGCCTGAGAACTTGCCTGTGGCAAGATGGTTAGGTGGGTGGTTGTACCCCCAGCCCACCAGAGTTCAAACCCCAGGTTTGACGCTGGTGTTTCTCATTTAAGGCGGAATATTCTTCAGTGGGAGGCGACGTTCCCGTCGACAGCGAGGCGCCCGTGGTGACTTCGTCAATCTCAAGACTCGACCCGCCGGCTCAGTCTCTCGGAGGTGCTCATAGGGGTAGGGTGTGCGTGCGTGCGTTCATAGGGGTGAGTGTGTGCGCGTGTATATGAGCGCTTGCGTTGTACTGTGTTTCGCAAAAAAAAAAAAAAAAAAAAAAAGACTAACGAGCCTTTTCACCTTTTGGAAAGTAGAAACGGATAATGGCATTTGATTCCCCACTGCTAATGGCTCAGATAATGGAAAGGAAACGCCCAATTTAACAACTCTCCGCGTCGTTAGTGGCCTCCTCGATCAAGACTCGGGAGCCCCATATTAAACTCACCGCATCCCATCTAGGGTTTCGCCGTCTCTGCCAAGCCCAAAAGCCGCCCTAATCCTATTCGCAGCTCTTCTTATCTGTACCCTGTTTTCTCTGTCTCCATGGCCACGGCGGCGGCGAAGCGTAAGCCGGTGTTCATCAAGGTGGACCAGCTCAAGCCAGTCACGAGCGGCCACACGCTCGTCGCCAAGGTGCTCAGCTCCAAGACCGTCCTTCAGAAGGCCCGCGTCGGCGCCGCCCCTGGCCCGGCGGCGAAGCCCACCAGGATCGCCGAGTGCCTCATCGGCGACGAGACCGGCTGCGTGCTCTTCACCGCCCGCAACGAGCAGGGTACGATCTGACCCTCTTTTAGTAATCTATACTCTTGGTGTCGTCTTGCGTGAGTTAGTACTCCTTTGACTTTGTAGATTGGTCAAAACCTGCGTGACTATTGGATTGGTACAACTAGTTTACCGTTCCATGTTGTTCTTCTCTGACATCGTTGAGTCAGTTTGTGTGCAGCTGTGCTTCTTATAGTAGAGTACTTTGATTTATACAACTGAGTACAATGGACTCTTAATGTATTATATCAGATTAGATGAATTTACAATTTGTACAGTTTCTCTGTGTCACGATCCTAGAATTGGATAGTGTAATCATATTTGTATGTGTATATTTCTGCAAGTGCATGGAAACTAGCAGAGTTTTTGTTGACTGATATTTTGTTAGCACTGATTAAGTGATTATAGATACCATATACTGATATACATATATGTATCTTTTGAAGCACTCTTTTCGCATGGAAAATATTTTGCGACACCCATTGACAAAAAAGCCCTTGAGCTCTCTTTTGCCAGTCAATGTTATGGGAGCCATTAGTAGGCTTGCAAGCACATTTAAGTTTATTGGAAGATTACTCTCTAATTTTAGGAAACTGATTGTTTATCCGAGTGTAATCTTGAATTATTAGGCTTTAGTCATAATTTCGTTTTATCTGCACCATGTTATTTTGGAATTTTTTCGCATTTTATTTATGGTCCTTCTGCCAATAGGCATAATATATAAATAAATAAATGACTACATGAATAATATACTCTTTATTTTAAGAACATAGAAATCTAGATCATTCTGTAATCTATTTTATTTGTTGTAATTTGTTAACGCTCAACTCATGTGTTAGGACAGTAGGCACAACTTCTCAACATAAATGCCTCATTAACTGAATGATTTTGTAAATATGGTTTTACGTGTGCGATGACTAACAATCATATACATTTTGACAGTTGACATGTTGAAGCCTGGTAACACCGTTACTATCCGCAATGCAAAGATTGATATGTTCAAAGGGTCAATGAGGCTTGCTGTTGACAAATGGGGCCGTGTTGAAGTCACTGAACCGGCAAGCTTCGATGTAAAGGAAGACAACAACCTCTCGCTTGTGGAGTATGAACTTGTCAATGTGGAAGAGTGAACATCAAGTCTATTTAGTTAATCAGAAGTGCTTTCCAAGCCTCCTGGCCAAACTCTACATGTTGAGTTGTCAAGAATGTGAAAGATGGAGCTTCTGGTTTTAGATTGGAGTCGTTGGCCCGAACTATTGAAGTTCCTTATCATGCATTTCCATATATGAGTGATTGTTAGTTGCTGTAGCAGTTGTGTTCGTAAGAACGAATGTGACGTGCTGAGCAGTAATATGATGGTACAATTTGGTCTCCTAAATGGATTGATGCATCTGATGTGCCATTCATTTTGTATTATTCTACTTGAACAGCATATCTTTCCAAGATTGTTAGATTTGGACGTAGATCATGGGCAACATTAGTAGTTGTTTTAAGCCCAATGGTTACAGCTGTTGCCACTAGAAATGTAGGACCCATATTTTTCTCATTGGCCGTCGATTAGAATGTCGAAAGATGGGGAGAAATAGATGCAAGTGGAGCTGTTTTTAGAGTATCCCCAGCAGGTTTGGTAAATTTGGTTAACTGAAATCAGTTCTAGGCATAGGAGAGATCTTCAGCAAATAAATTGTGCTCTCCCAGCGGCTAAAACTGGTTTACCTATAAATCATTTTTCTTCCCTCTCATTGTGGTATGCATATAGGGGCTGTTTGGATTGTGGCCGACAGTTTCCTTTCCAAAATTTTGGCGTTGAGTGCTGCCTAAGCTGGCATTCGGATTGAAGCCCAACTATCAGAGCCACGCCAAAATTTTGGTCACTACGTGCGACGCGCAGGCAAAACAGGGCGAGCGAGTCCTGCCCCAAGATTTTGGCGTGCCCTTATCTGGCACGGCGGTCGTGGGCACAAACCAAACAGCCCATACACTTCAAATCAACTCCAACAACTCAACAATACTTGAAACCTTTACATTTTAAAATTAAAATTCAAATTCAAACCTAAAGCCGTAAGCATAATGCATCATTACAAACACAAAGTTTATCACATGAAGAAACACCATGTTTCCCATGGAACTTCCACATTTCCTTCACAAGGTCAACACGGTTCATGGGACACGCGGTCTTGATCTCTTGGTGCACTAACCTCTTCATCTGGTCCTTAATCCTCGTCAAGTCGTCATCATATCATCACAATGGAGGTGGCGGATGTTAGATTATGGCATATACTGTTATTATGATAGTATATGATAGAGTTAGCTTTCGTGTCCATCTATTGCAAGACTTAGACTTGTACTCCAAGATGAACCATGTACGCCTATATATACTCGTCCATAAGACTCAATAATACATACATCATATTTCGCCAATCTCATAATTCTACATGGTATCAGAGCGACCCGATCTCTGATCTAGCCGCCGCGCTTCTGCACCGTGCCGCCCCCGGGGAGATCGATCTCCATGATCTTCCTCGGGGGCCGTGCGACCCGTACCTAGGGTTCGTCCGCCGATCGGTTGATCGGCTGTCCTAATGTCTTTTTTTCCGGTCTCTTGATCCGCTGGCTATCGCGACCGACTCGCCGACGCCAACTCCGCACCGGCCGGCTCCTTCAAGCCGGCTATCGCGGCCGACTCGCCAGCGCTTACTCCGCACCGACCGGCTCGTCTTCACCGACCACGCAACAAGGCCGGACGCGCCGTCCAAGGGACGCCTCGACGTGTCGCAGCCGGCTTCCCTCGCCTGCACGGTCTCCATCGCCGGTTCATCTTCGCCGTCATCGACTGAGACTTCACGACAACTTCGCTATCGACTCCGATTTGCGCGTCGTCGTCGCCGTCATGGCGCATACCGCGCTGCGTCGGTCTGATCAACCGATCGCGCGCATGTCTACGCCAGCACGTCCCCGAGCACGCGCCTACCACCGATCGAGCTACAGGCTGCCATCGCGTCGCACCTTCGAGCGCCGCCCTTCGTCCATGTTGTCGGCTGCTAATGCGCCTTCCAAGGCGTGTATGCCGCCGGCGGCACCTCACCGTCGCCCTGACCCCCGCGCTGCTGCTGCGTCGTCCCTTCAGACCGTAGCGCCGCGGCACGCGGTCTACTCCACCTTCACCGCGTGTCGACTTCTACGTGGTATGCGCCGCGCCGCCTCCCTAGGCGCGGGAACGCCACCATCCGCGCATGGTCTTCGTCAAGCCGTCGGGTTCTTCCTCGCCTACTTCGAGTAAACGCCGCCGCCATCTACAGGTAACCTGCATGGCCACTTCAGGCCGTCGCAGGTCCTGCCGACCACTCCTTGTCCAGGCGTCCATCATGGCCACTCCAGGCCGCCGCTGCCTTCGCCGCCTTCTACGTCTTCATCCAGCATGACCTCGTCGCCAGCGTCATCGTCCCCGTCCCCGACTACGTCTACTTCGACAACCGCGGACTGCATCGGCATCTCTCCCTCTACGTCGCTTTGCGACTCGCAGCCGTTCAGGAGGCCTCCTCGATCTGCTAGTCCCTCCGACGCTGGCGTATGGTTCACGGTGGTCCCAGCCCAACACGCACGGTATTGGCAACACCGGTGCGTGCCTTCGTCCTCGACGTGTCCCCGGGTCTGGCAAACTCGGGTCGACGCCTCGTCTACATCGGCTTCGACAACGTCCTCGACATCGACTCCCTCCTCTACGACTGCCCCGACCATGTCACCGATTTCTTCTATGCGTACTCGGCTCTGGCAAAGCCGGAGTATGCCTCCGTCCCCGACGTGCGCCTTGTTCCGGCAAACAATGGCCGCACCTCGTCCTCGACGGCTCGGACTGCAACGTCTCCGGCATCGGCATCCTCGACGACTGCCTCGACGCGTCTCCGTCACTCTCCTCGCGTACTATGAGCATGTGGCTTTCATGTGCGTCTACCTCGACACCGGCAACCCGACCACGACATCGACCACGGCGACCCCTCGCACGGCTACCACGACCAAGGCTGCACCGCCCAACGCTCTCGGCTCCCTCGACATCGGCAACAAGGGCTACCACCTCGCTTGAGCACCTCATCAGCTTTCTCTACAGTCCAAGCTCTACGCGCGACACCGTCCACGACGTTCCCGCTCGTACTGCGGGGGATGTCAGCCCACTGGATTCTACTTCGGTTTATCTCCAGTCTGACCGTCCGCGACGTTCTAGTTGTTCGCTACCGCTACGACTGCGGGGGATGTTAGAGTATGGCATATACGGTTATTATGGTAGTATATGATAGAGTTAGGTTTCGTGTCCATCTATTGCAAGACTTGACTTGTACTCCAAGATGAACCAGGCTCAACAATACATCCATCATATTCCGCCAATCTCATAATTCTACAGCGGAGGCTTTGCTGTGGCAAGGTCGGATCGGAGGGCAGCAACCACCCTAAGGAGGAAGAACTAGGGTTCTAGCCATCGCAGGTCTTGATTCCTACTGGAAGAGGGCTTCAGAGGGGTCTGGGTGGGTGGTCGAGGGATGTCCGGTGTAGGATTCCAAGTTTTAGCAAATGAAATGAGTTTGTGGTTATCTAATTGGAGGTACGAAGAGACAAATATTGGTCATTACCAAAAGAAAAAGTATTGATAACTAGGCACTCGTACTCAGCGCACGGTAAACGGAAGAGATTTAAACAAGAGGGGCACGATGTGTCACGATTGAAGCATGTCTATCTTCGTCTCCCTTGAACAAAGAACGATTGGTGAACTAGAGCACTTCCAAAGCTCGGTGTTAGCTAGGAAATTTTTCTCGTCTGCACGGCGTGAGGATCGCGCACATTCGTCCATCTTTGTCACGGCCATGTAAACAAATGCAACACGCTTTCATATCTTTCTTTTTTTTGAATTTTAAACCGCCATATATTAGGTCAGCAAGCCGCCTCATTAAAAACCTTCCAGTCCCCGTAGGTACCCTGGTAAGGAAAAGAGCGCGTCTGAAACTTGCCGCCTCAAGTACCACCAATAGTTACATCATTTCCTAGCAGCGACTTCAAGCCAAACATACGACTGATTCCCCTCCGCTCTACTGGCCAGCACATGCGCCGCCATATTAGCTTCTCTAGGACAATGACTAAAAACAACCTCCGTGAAGTTACGACTAAGCAGGGTACACTCCTCGTAGATCGCCGCCGCCGGTCCCAGAGAGTTGCCACCATCCTTCATTACGTCAATCACCTCAGCGCAATCCGAATTTACCTCTATTCGATTACATCCGACTTGACCTGCAAGGAGAAGCCCATCTCGAAGAGCCTGCGCTTCAGCTGTGGCAGGATCCGAGACAAACGCTATACCATAGTTGCTGGCAGCCAAGAAAAAACCCCTATCATTGCGCAGAATCGCGCCTGTCCCTCCAGTACCAGAGTCGTAGCTGAACCCTGCATCAACATTCAATTTCACGTAGTCCTCTCTCGGTTTAGTCCAGCCGTGTCTCCTGATCCCCGAGTTCTTTTTCTTGGCTCGGGAATAATTTAGCGAAAGCGTGGAGATTGCTTGCGCCGTTCTAGCTGGTGCTTGTACCGATTCACCATGGGTGGCTTTTCTTCTCTCCCACCATATGTACCACACAGCCGTGGCAACTAGATCATTCCTGTCAACACTTGGTAACAGCGGAGCTTTAGCCGACCGATCACGCATCAATGTTTCAAGAATCGGACCACCCTCCCGCTCAAAATTGCACACCTGCGAGATGACGTCTCCCAAACCTAGTAGAGACCAGATTTCTCGCACCCGAGGACATGTGAAGAAAGCATGTCTCAAGCTCTCGCATTCCGTCTGGCACAATTGACATTGCGAACTCGGCTGCATATGCCGATTAGCAAGAATTCCATTGCATGGAATGGCGCCGAGAAGAGAACGCCAGTAGTGAATTTTTATCTTAGCCGGCTCATTAAGACCCCAGACAGTTTTCCATATAGGCAAGCTGGAAGAAGTACCAAAACCCGTTGTACGCCTCAATTTGTTACCGTGCTGGTGTTCCCACTCGACATAGTAGCAGGACCTCACAGAAAAGATTCCAGATTTTGTGTAATGCCAAGACGTGAAGTCCTCCATCATGCCTCTAGCCAAAGGAATATGCAAGATACGTTGTACATCTGTTGGCCAGAAAATGTCATTTAAGATTTCCTCGTCCCAACTTTCAGTGCGTGGATTGATAAGCTCAGAAACCTTCGAATAAACGACATTACCACGTCGCGTCGCAATTTTTCTGTTCGGGCTACTAGGTATCCACGGATCATCCCAGATGTTAATCTGCGTACCATCGCCAACCCTCCAAATAAAGCCTCTTTTGAAAGATTGAATTCCAGCCCATATGCTTTGCCAAGTATAAGAACTCCCCTTCTTGAGCTGGCAATTAAGAACATCTCCAGAGGGAAAGTATTTAGCTCTCAGGACCGTAGCACATAAAGAATCTGGTTCAGCAATAAGCCTCCAACATTGTTTTGCCAACATAGCTAAATTAAAACAGTGGAGATCCCTAAAACCCATACCTCCTTGTTTCTTACTGATACACATTTTCCACCATGCAAACCAATGCATATGTTTCTGTTGGTCGTCATCTCCCCACCAGAATTGGGACATTGCTGTGATTATCCCTTTTATAATCTGTTTGGGCAGCATCTCCCCACCAGAATTGGGACATTGCTGTGATTATCCCTTTTATAATCTGTTTGGGCAGCTTAAAAACTGACATCGCATATGCGGGTATGGCCTGAATGATAGCCTTTAATAGCACCTCCTTTCCCCCAAAGGACAAATTCTTTTCCTTCCATCCAATCAACAATTTAACAACTCTATCAACAATATGTTGGAAACAATCCGATCTATCCACCCCAACAAGCGGAGGTAAGCCGAGATATTTATCAGTAATGGCCTCAGTCATAATATTGAGAATAGAGCAAACTTCCACCCTTGTATTTACCTCCGTACTCGGGCTAAAGAAGATACTTGATTTTGCGTCGCTTACCAATTGACCTGAAGCCAGGCAATAATCATCTAGCGCACGCCGAAGACTAGAGGCATTGGCTGCATCTGCTCTCATGAGAATAAGTGAATCATCCGCAAAAAGAAGATGTGAGACAGCCGGTGCCCCTCTGCAGACCTTTACGCCCATCAAGTTCCCTGTTTCCTCCTCAAATTTCAGCAAGCTAGACAATCCTTCCGCACATAACAGGAACAAATAAGGTGAGAGGGGGTCTCCTTGCCTAAGACCCCTGGATGGAAAAATATAATCAGAGAGAGTATTATTGAGACGGACTTGATACCTCACTGAAGACACACATGCCATGATGAGATCAACCCATCCAGTATCAAAACCCATCCGAAGCAACACCTTCTTGAGGAAGCACCATTCAACCCTGTCGTATGCTTTGTGCATGTCTAATTTAACTGCACACGTTCCATATTTCCCCACCTTTTTATTCTTGATTGCATGGTAGCACTCATACGCCACCAAAACATTGTCTGTGATCAATCTTCCTGGAACAAACGCGCTTTGAGTTGGCGAAATAATATCTGGCAACAAGATCTTCAACCTACTTGCAATCAGTTTGGAGATGACCTTGTAAACCACATTACACAGGCTAATCGGTCGGAACTGAGTAATAAACTCTGGATTTTCTACTTTCGGAATCAGAACAATTGTGGTGTTGTTCCATCCCTCTGGAATTACTTTGTTATTCACCGCCAAAAGCACTTCATCAGTTAGATCCTCTCCTATAATATGCCAAAAACGTTTATAGAAAACCGCATGTAGACCGTCAGGTCCTGGGGCCTTTAGATCACCAATATTGAACATTGATTTTCTCACTTCCTCCCTTGAGAAAGTCGCGGTCAGAATTTCATTCATCTCCTCGGACACACAAGGTTTAATCTTCTCGATAACCGTCAGATCTGGGTCTTGTACTTCTGACGTGAATAGGTGCTCGAAATAGGATGATGCAATAGACACAAGCTGGTCATGATCCTCCACCGTATCTCCTGCATCATTTTTCAAAAACCGTATAAAGTTCCGCTTTCGTCTCGCCGTAGCCGAGCGATGAAAGAAAGCTGTATTCTGATCACCCTCTTTAAGCCAATTAACACGCCCCCGTTGGATCCAGTATAATTCCTCCTGTTCAAGTAAATTTTCCATTTTCAATTGTATATCCTTTTGCTTCGCTACAGCTTCATCCGTGAGAGGGCCAGACAATACTTCATTTAATTCCTTCTGGAGATCCCGTAGCCTTTTTATTGGGCCCTTTAGAATCTCTCTATCCCAACGATGTAGTGCATCATGTACTTCCTTAGTATGATTACTCAGAGACTCCTCGGCATGTAAAGCTTTTGCCCGGTCCCAAGCTGTCTGAATAATAGTTTCTACTGATTCTTCGCATAGCCACCGCGCCTCAAACTTTGGAGGTCCTCTTGGCCTGATCGTGTGCAGCCCCGAGTTTAGTTCAGTGTTTATGAGCACCGGTCGATGATCAGATTTACTGAACTCCTCATTGACGACCCCTGCCAAAGGGAACATGGCCGACCACCACGGGTCGCACACAGCCCTGTCGAGCCTTTCACGGATCCTACCACGTCTCCATGTGTACATGTCACCAGAGTATCCCATATCCTCCAAATTGCACTCGTTTAGGACATCACGAAACGCTTGCATGCAGCGTAACGGTCTAGCATTACCCCCCTCCTTCTCCGAACTGTACAGAATCTCGTTAAAATCTCCCACCATTACCCACGGAAGATCAATTTTTGCATGCAAATCCCTGATGTACTGCCAAGAGAGATGTTTCCTATTGCCACTTGGTTCACCGTAAAACCCAGTGAGACGCCATCCCGAGTCACTATGTTCGTTGATGCGAATATCTATGAAATTCGTGCTGATTTCTCTTGACGTCACCGTAATGTCATTATTCCAGAACAAAACCAAACCCCCACTCCTTCCGTCACTCTCCGAAATTTCCATCTCGTCAAACTTAAGTCTTAGTTTCAGTCGTTCTGCCTTAGCTTTACTCAGGTGCGCTTCAGACAGGAAAAACACATCTGGTTTTACCCGCTCCCGGAGAACCTGGAGCGAAAGAACTGCCGAGGGCTTTTGCATCCCTTGGCAGTTCAGGCCTAGGATAATCATTGCGTACGGCGGTCATCCTCGAGGGATGCCGCCGATCCTGACGATGCACCTGAAATTGTGGTACCATCTGCTCTTTTGAATCTTTTCTTCTCCTTTTCCCCCTCCTCATCCGTTTTCTCCTTCACTGGCTCAATCAGGTCATCAACGTGAGCAGAATTAGCTAAAGCAAGCAGTTCTCCTTTGTTGGTATTTTCATCCTCAAAGGCCAACCTCTTTTTTGCATTTTTTTCAAAATCTGACATGTGAATATCCTTATTCAAAGGACTTGTAACTGTCTCACGCAAGTCTTTATCCTGTGCATCCTCATCACGTTCAGGATGATGGCGCCAATCCACGACGTGACCCCGTCCACGGCCTGACATCTCAAAGCCGCTCCTGCCCAAGCCCTTGGATAAACCATCTGTACCCCTACCAGCAGATGTATAATGACCTGTCTCAGTATTATGACCACTCCTTGCTGTACCGAAACCTCTCCCACGATCAGCTTTGTATGCATATATCCAGTCCCCAAACTTTAGTTCTTTATCTTCAAATATCCCGGTACCACACTTTTTGTACTCATGGCCAATTAATCCACAAGCATAACATAGTAAACCCAGCTTTTCATATTTAACTGCAAACGCTGCTCTTTTCCCTCCCAGAGATATAGACAAGAACCTCGTCAGCGGTTTACGCACATCATGCTTGACACGAGCTCTAATATAGTCACCTCTAAAAGTACCCGATGGAATCATCTCCAGCACCATAACTTCACCAGCAGATCGCTCTATTAGTTGTCTAATCACTTTCTGATTCCTAAAAGCCTCTGGGACCTTGTGTACTTGAAGCCAAATTGGCATAAATTCAAGCTCAATTGAATTGGGATCATCAAAACCATTGTACGGGGCAGTCAGAACAGCCCAATCTCTAAACAGCCAGGGTCCCCTTTCAGTTACCTTCTCCCAATCTCCTAGGCAGAAGCACTGGATGACGAATCGATCTAATCCGACAGGTCTGATCTTGATCCCTCTAGCAGAATTCCATGCGGCATGCATCTGTTGCATGAAGGCCTCATGGCTGAAGCGCTTGGAGCAGTGCACCCTGGCTATGGCAAGCCAACGAGTGCTCTCTTCCAAATCCACATCCTCTTCCTCAATGACGAGATCGTCGAACTCATCATCTCCTATCTCCAGATGATCGAGCAACGATTCTATGCCCTCCTCCCGAGACGCCTGCTTCCCCGTTGCTCCTCTCGACGCCGACATGCTCCGAGCGGAAGCCCTAATTCCCACGAGAGAACCCTTGAACGGAAGAGTAGAACAGAGCGGACAAACTCACGCGGGGAGGGAAGTCTTCCAAACCAGCAGACCACTCCGATCTCGAATCGAACAAGAACCCAGAACTCGCCGCCGTATCGCGGGAGTACAAAACCCTAAGGGTACTTTTTTTCTTCACACGCTTTCATATCCTTGACTTGGCATGAACTGGTGATTCGTAAAAAAACAGAGGCCCAGTGATTGGACTATAGAGTACACTTTCTTTGACAACGTCACATCACATCAAAGGGCAAAAGCAAAAAAAGTTGACAGCAGAAACTTTCAATTAAACATTATTTCTTCATGAACGCCATAATCAGTACTTCATACACCAGTTAAATCTTGACATGATCAGGCACAATTCTGAAGATACTTATGCGCACCAAATTCCCAGAATATTACAAACTGAGAATAAAGCGTTAAGATAAGAAGATACTTTTAATTCAATGGGGGGAGGTCTGTAGCAGCTACCATCACAGCGGGCTCCGACAACAGGAAATCATCCATCTACAAATAGAAATGAATATTCTAAGCTCCAAGCCTTGTACTGACATCATAAAAAGTTACAGCCATAAAAACAATTTTTGCTCCATGTCCAGGAATTCCACTTTGCATAAATGAAACAGAATACATATGGTAAAAATAAATATCATGTGCCTTCATCCCAGACGACCTCCATTGTCACTACTCACAAGCCTATAGAGATATAAAATTGGTCAAACACACATTGTTGATTGTTTTGCCTAGAAGGAGAGGCATACATGGTTTCATTGTGGACAATAATAAGTAACAAGCATCCAGCATAAGATAAGGGTGCGGGTTTGGATTGTGAATAACCAATACCCTCTCGTGCTTTAGAAAAACTATTGGCCTAACCTTTCTTCAAAAATGGGTGAAACAATAACCATAATAATGTTGATGTGCTTCTCGTATGAGGCAATGTAACTCTTATAAACTTATAAAAGGATACCAACGAAAACTAACACCGAAAGTAAGTGTGGCTGAAATGAAATGGCTTTTAGATGACTCAGGATGTGGGGAGGACTCAAGTTCCAATATCTATGTTGCTATGTCCATGGTTGAGCAGATGTCTTTATCTACAACATGCAAGAAAACAATATGGTTTTGCCACACCACTCTGGTTTTCCATAAAATGCGTCGTGTTGGCATCTTTACTTTGTATCCTCTTGCAAACAGCAGAAGGAAAATTTATAGAAACACTACAAACATATGCTATCATGGATATACTCTTTAAAAATGTGACCAGACCTGTATATTTGAGGTGAGGAGATTAAATCTGCTACATTCCACCTAGAAACTGTCACACGTCATCATTGCCAGCTGGGTCAATATAAAAGAATCAGTGACCCTTTTGCCTCAAATGTGTAATTATTATTCATGGCTACTATGTGCATATTCAAATTGTAACGTTTAAATACTAAATTAACATACAGCTTAGCTAAGCGAGTAAAGCAACGGTCTCTGGTATGGCAAAAAGGTGCAACAACTACAATGGCAGATTGTTCATAATTGGCGCTGTTTGGAATTTTTTATGCACGCACAACAATTTTTTGTGAGAAAACATTCAGTGTCACACACTTTGGAGGAGTAGAATAGACAATAGTAAAAGGCGAAACAATACATTGTATGTACCATCATGAGAAAACAAAGTATTCTTTTATATGATGTTACATGTTTGCTTATTCGATGATCAATCCCATACATGAACTTTCATGTAAATTCCTTTAACTAAATCAATGGTCTTCTTTTTCCGTGAACCCTTCTGAACCACACATTAGTGAAGGAACTTAACCATCAACTGTTATTAGTGAGTCCTTAAGGTTTATCACCTTTTTGGGCTTGATGTTCATCTATCTTGACCTACAATAAGGACCATGTGGAAGTATAAGATTGGTTTCAGCGTACCAAATTTCATGATCAGATTTCGATTTTTATCTATAGAAAAATGACATCCATTCACATAAGTTTGTTGACATTCGTCCTAAATGTACTCAGGGGATGGTCGGGAGATGGGCATTGAGAGTTGAGACACTTTACTAATATACTGTACTAGTTTTAAAAATGTAATGACCGCATGACCCTATCATAGGATAGTCTATATAGTGTAAAAAAATGACTACACGAGCCTATCTAAGGACAGGCTTAAAAGCACGATCACAACCAATACACATCAAATTGCTATGCATTCATTCAGATCATTAAGGAAATTTTGAGCTAAGCCGCAGTGAACTTGTGAACGGTCCAAAACTACTTATCTCTGCAGTCCATAGCAACAAACAACTATGTGTAATAACTAATAACTGAACCCGTTTATGATTGCAAAACGAAAAAAACATAAAAGTCATGAAAAATACCTTCGGACAGCCAGCCAAACCCCTTGCAAGCCGGGGCGGCGAGGAGCGACGTCATGAGCGCCGACGCGGTGGCGCTGTGCATGGGCATCAGCGACTCCACACAGAAGCTGGTCATCTCCAGCGGCGACCTACAGATGCCGAAACACAGATACCAATATTTTCATCCAGATCCAGAGAAATGGGAAATGAAAACCTAACGTTCCTAGCGAGCCAGTAGCCAAGAGCTCTCGTACCTTAGGAGGAGGCGGGGAGCAGAAGCCGGGAGCCGCCTTGGGAGCGGAGCCGGCCCAGCGCGGGAGGCAGCTCTGGCGGCTGCTCCGCGCAGGGAGGAGGCGGTGGATCCGGATCGGAGGAAGGATCTCGCGGCGGCGGCAGCGGACATTGCGACGGCGTGTGCGGTGGCGCGGGGCGGTGGGAGGGGAGACTGGGACTAAAACCCTACAGCTTAGCTGGGCTGGACGAGGAGCGGATGGGAATGGTGCGAGGCAACTTCACCGTATTTACGAGCCCATTTACAACCGGGCATCTGCAACCTTCTGCTCGGGTTCACCTCATTCTGGCCCGATTGGCCTTTTTAGATCATTCTGGCCCGATTTAGTTATGGGCAACTCGGTCGCCGGCCCATTACTGCGTATTGGTCAAAAGCAGAAGCTCCGTCCGGTTGGGCCGGACCCGCTGTAAATATCCACAACACCTACTGAACCATCATGTTTTGGGTACGATTAGAAAAAGAGCGACCTTTGCGAAGGAAAACGCGACGAGCAGGACGCGCCACGTGCCGAACGTACGAACGTGCGAGGCAGCGAAAACCAAATTGGACACGGCACCCTGGACGCGGTCAACGGCACGGCTCGCTCGCTCCTACGGAGTACATCCTGTACGCGTCCTAGCCCCCGCGTCGCGTACGCATCCGTCGCCCGCATGCATGCTGGCCCCCGCGTACGTTTCTCTCCTGAACGATGCTGGCCTGTCGTGCTGCTCGGTGTACAAGCTAAATCAGCAGCATGTAGTAGCAAAAACACAGAAGCATATAGTTTTTCTTTTTAAATTTCACAACCCATATAGTACGATGTACAAACTATGCAATACTGGAAGTACATAACTGGAAGTATTTTTTTGTATAGACATAGCTTGTACAACTATATAGACACAGATTGTACAACTACACAGACACAGGTTGTATAACTAGACAGACACATGTTATACAGACACGGGTTGTACAACTAGACAGACACAAGTTGTACAGACACATGTTGTACAGCTATATAGACATATGTTGTACAACTACACAGACACAGGTTGTACAACTACACAGACACAGATTGTACAGACACAGGTTGTACAACTAGACATACACAAGTTGTACAGACACATGTTGTACAGCTATATAGGCATATGTTGTACAACTACGCAAACACAGTTTGTACAAATACAGGTTGTACAACTACACAGAACATGTTGTACAAACAAAAAATTCGTCGAAACCTATCAACATGGGATCTAGTTTTGAAGATCTCGACGCGAGGAGCTCAACAGTGAAAACGGTTCGTAATTCGGATAAACGGTTTTCAAGATATTTCGTTTTTAAAAAACGAATCACGAAATAAATGCGGTACAAACCCACGGGGAGAAGGGAAGAAAACCCACCAAAATTTTCTCATGCTGCCACTTGTCACACACGCAAACACCCACCGGGACCGTGTAAAAGGAGAAGCTGACACTTGTCACGACCACAACGCGCGCCTGTTTACCTTCGCGAAGGGAACCCTTTAATTAGTGATTTCCTCATGTTTTCCGCCAGAAACGAGAGGCGGCGCTCAGTTACTTCACCAACGAGTATCCACCTTCGGAGAAGTCGTCGAGCGGACGTGGTTCTAGTTAGCGTCCAGTCGCACCGTCTGGGGCATCCTCGAGCCGTGCGGGCAAGATCGGCCCGTCGTGACGCTATGGAGGCCGGCATCATGAACATTTCATTCGACCCTAAATACGACGAGGCACCGCGTAGAGTTAGGAGGCGGAGGGTAGTGCGGATTTAAATTTCGTTCCAACTATTGTACTCTAAAATATCAAGAAATCTGAATGAAATTTAAATCTTTTGTTTTGATTCGATCTAATTTTTCAATTTTGATTTTGTGGGCACGTTGTGAGCAGGCCCCATTATGCCGGCTATGTGTCCCGCACTCTAAAATGGACACATTTTGAGGGGTATATCAGACAAAATTTCGGGAAGTGGAGATAACTCTTAGGACCCATCCCTTGTTAGGGATGGCAATGGGTACCCATTACCCTTTTACCCTGCGGGTAAAAACCCTATTAGGGTACGGGTATGGGATAAAAAATTACCCATGGGTACGTAAATGGGAAAATATCATACCCATCGGGTAGAGAGGGTACGGGTATGGGATCGTATAACCCATACCCGCGTACCCATGTACCCATATAATATTTGACAAGTGAGTCTAAACTTTCACGCACGGATATATGAGCAGGGTCTATGCATGAGGCTACAATCGTAATTCAAAGATATAGGCAGGGATTGCTCGCTAACCCTCCGCGGGTATGGGTAAGTGTGACGGGTAAAATCGTGATCGACGGGTAAGGGTATGGGGTGGCTCCACCCTTACCCATACCCTGCGGGTACCATCCCTATCCCTTGTTTAAACAAAAAATCTCGCCAAACCTTACCGTGGTGGCACCATGCGGCTTCAATGCGCAGCAACTTCCGAACAAAAAGCAATGAACCGAAGGGCTCGTTGTACCGAACAAAAGTGGTACAGTTCTTCCCCAGCTGTAGGTACACACACGGTCATGGCCCGATTAATGGCCTATAGGTCGCTGTTTGGTAGGTGCCACCACCAGCATCCGATGCAAGCAGTCGGCACTGCAGCTTCGCCACGCGCCTTGTCCTTGTTTAAAGGACAGATTATGGCCTACATGTTGATTGAGTTTGTCTGCTGGAATTATTGAGGCCTCCCTCCTTGTGTGATCCATCAGTGATCTATGCATCGACGTGAAGAGAGTAAATTGACTTCACAACCTAGGTACCCTCGGAATAGAAAGGATTCAAATGTTGGTGCAAAATCTGGTAATCTTAGTCGACCCAGCAGACCACAAAATATCGATCCGACTAATCAACCATGCATTATTTTCAGTTCTAACTGGGTCCATCGGTGCACTGACAAAATGAACAGTATGGTATGAAGAAGCACATGTTAATAAACAGCAGAGATTCCATTACTCACACAAGTCATTCATCAGTACGTATGATTCATCACAATTCCACATTGGCAGCTCAACCTTAAGTAGGCAGCTCGACCTTAATTATAGCAGTAGTTTTAAGGTAACGACGGCGTACTATCTTGCAGCACACAAGGAGCAGTGCATGTAATCAAGTACGGTTCTTCTTAACGAACAATGTTACCGCACATATATGAGATATCGATGTGATAATGTGATCGCGAGCAGAGAAACACCAGCATGTGCCTCGTCTCGCTCATGGATTATACTGCTCCTTCTGGTTTTCCTCCTGGAAGTCGTCATCCTTCTGCTTCCTGTTCTCGTACCCGGCCGCATTGTCGCCATACCTCTCCGACCGCCGCTCGCCGCCGGCGCGCCCGTACCCGGAGCCGTTGTCCTCGGGCTCGGGACGCGTCCTCACCGGGTTGGACTCGTAGCCGTAGCCGTACTTGTCGGTCTCCACGTCGTAGTAGTAGCGGCCGTTCTGGTACAGCCTGGTGTCGCTCATCCCGTAGTCGTGCTCGTGCTTGCCGCCGCGGCGCATGTACGACAGCGGCCGCCCCCTGCCGCTGCCGTTCTCGGGGAACGCCGGCTGCTCCTTCTCGCCTCGCGATGATTCTTCTTCTTGTTGTTGTTCTTCTACCGGGACGACCGCGGGCTCCTCTCGCGCGACGTTGGTGGTCGTCCGCTTCTCGGCGTCGTGGTGCACGCCGCGGCGGAAGTAGGCCGGCGGGTACTTCTCGGTCTCCTCGGGGCGGCCGTAGAGGCCGTACCCGCGGTTGCTTCCGCCGCTGGATGGGCGCGCGAATGCCGCCGCCGCGCTGTTGGCGTCGAATGATTCGGTGGTCTCCAGGGTGGTGGTGTCCGCCGCCTTGTCGGCCTCGACCACGGTTCCGGGGCGCGTCATCTTGCTGAAGAACAAGCGGCCGCCCCACGCGTCGACGCCGGGCGCGGCGACGGCGAGGAGGAACGCGATGGCGAGGAGGAAGAGGTGGGATGCAGAGGAAGGCATTGCAGGAAGAGTCGCCGATCGTCGGTGGTGGTACAGCCTGTAGTCCCTGCCCAAGGATAACACAGAGATATACACAGTGGAGGAGAAGAAGAACACACGCATGGAGTTTTTGCGGCACACACACTTGTTCCTTTTCTGTATTCCTCAACTTCTCAAATAAACAACCTGGTTACATGGCTTTATATAGCCCAACTCACACACGGGCAACACAGCCACTAACCCACGCACACACCCAGTCAAGCCACTAACAGCATGACCCACTAATTCTGCTCCACTAACACAAACTTGAGTCACTTGCAAGTCACGGGAGATCAGCTCGCACGGCGCATAAGACGCAACTAATTATGCCCGTTGCTGCCTCCGTCTCTATCTCTTCTACTGACTCGGCCGACTTGACTCCACAGAGTTTTGTGCATGCACCTAATACACCCTGCATGCAGATATGACTAACTAAAGCAAGGAAAAAGTCCATTTTAAACCCTGAACTCGTAGAGGTCGGACGATTTGAACCCTGAACTTCAAATCCCGGTCGTTTGAACCCTGAACTATACAATCCCGGTCTAAATTGAACCTTGGATACGTTTGTCAGAGAAAAAAATAAAATTATAAAATTTCTCTGTGGCTGACAACATTGGTCCACATGTCATATCTTCCTCTTCCATCTTCCTCTCCGTTGAGACTTCACACCAGGGCAAAGTTCGGCCATGGTGGCCGACCGAGTCGAGGCGACACTGTAGAAAGGAGGAGCAGCAGGTGCGTGGTGCGCTGCTTGCGTCCTCGCAAAGTCCACCCGCCCCGACCCCTCTTTCGGCCGCAATCGCTCGGGCGAACGCCGCCGCCGCCATTGCTCCGGTGAGCAATTGCCGCCGGCGGAAGCCTCTCAAAGCCGAGCCGACCACCTGCGGAGAAGCAGCAAGACGGGCCAATCTCCCACGCTGGGGTCACGAAGCGGCGGCGCGAGGACGAGCACGAACCGCAGCCCGTAGACCACCTGCTCCTTCGTCGCGCCCGCAGACTCGAGGACAAGCACAGAAGCTCCACTTCGACGATTCGCACCTTGTAGACGACGGCGCCTCGGCCGACGGAGACAACGCCAGGGGCGGCAGGCTTCTAGGTCGCCCGCGCCGCCGGGCTTGACCCAGCCATCTGACTCACCCGCGCCGCCGGGCTCGAGGCAGCTGCGTGGGTGTTCGTGAGCACGCCGGCTGCACGGCCTGCTGGGCCGGTCAGGTCTGCGCAGAGAGGCGGGTGGCCCTAGACGCCGCCACGCCCGACGCCATCGTGGTCACCGGATCGGGGCAAAGAAATTGGGGAAGAAATTGGGAGAAGATGAATATGACAGGTGGGCCCCACTGTCAGTGAGAGTAGTTTGTAATCCTGGCCTAGGATGTTTTTTTCCCGGTGCGCCAAACAGGTCCAGGGTTCAATTTAGATCGGGATTGTATAGTTCAGGGTTCAAACGACCGGGATTTGAAGTTCAGGATTCAAATCGCCCGACCTCTACGAGTTCAGGGTTTAAAATGGACTTTTTCCCTAAAGCAACGGCTAAACACAACGGTGCCACTAACACTTGCACCGTGCCATGCTGTACACATCTTTAGCATGGCTAATCCTGCCGTTATCACACTCTCTTGCCTAATCTGCATGCATGACTCAAAAACACAACGAAATAAACTTGATCTAACAACTACACTTAGCACTAATAACAAGATTGGTTCCAACAATCACCTCCCAATCTTGTTATTGCTTATTCCTCTCTTGAAGCCCATGGTCGTCGATGTCGTCGGTGTAACACGCAGACGGCCGCCAATGCCATCTTGTCACGCCGATTGCCGCCGCCAACGGCCTCCACGAGAGGCGCACCTCCTACGCCTTCACCACGAGCGTGCCGCCATGACATGCTCGCTGCCGCATGTTCGCCACCGGCGCCGCAACTCGCCAGTGACTCACCTCCATGTTGCCGCCGATGACGCACCTTGTCGACGACTCGCACATGTTCATCACCGGTGCCGCAACTCGCCGGTGACCCGCCTCCATGTTGCCGTCGATGACGCACCTTGTCGATGGCTCGGACATGGACGAAGAACTCCTCACGGCAATGGCGTCCGCGCCATGGCCATCACCTCCTTGCCGCCGGCGCCGCGACTTACCGATCAGCACACCTTGCTCTGATACCAAGTGTAGTCCCTGCCCAAGGATCAACACACAGATATACACAGTGGAGGAGAAGAACACACGCATGGAGTTTTTGCGGCACACACACTTGTGCCTTTCACTACTGGAAAATCACTCTCTGCCGAGTGGTCTCGGATTTGCCGAGTGCCAAATCTCGGGGAGTGTCGGCGAACACATCCTACGCCGACACAGCACAGAAAATACTCGGCGCAGAACAGACCACTCGGCAAACACCACATTCGCAAATGCAGGGATTCGTAAAAAGCATTGAAAATCTAGACCAAATGGCATGTTCGCCGAGTAAAGCACTCGGCGAACATGCCTTCGCCGTGAAGGGCACTCGGCGAAGACGCGCTACAGGTGCCATTTGGTCACCTGGGAAGGCACTTCGCCGTCCAGTGCATCTTTGCCGAGTCAAACACTCGGCGAAATGGTGCCAAATGGTCACCTGGGAACACACTTCGCCGAGCTCGTTCGTTTTGCCGGGCGGTGCACTCGGCGAAGTGGTGCCAAATGGTCACCCCGTGTGGTCCCTTCGCCGAGCCGACAACATTGGCCCACATGTCATATCTTCCCCTTTCATCTTCCTCTCCGTTGAGACTTCACACCAGGGCAAAGTTCGGCCATGGTGGCCGACCGAGTCGAGGCGACACTGTAGAAAGGAGGAGCAGCAGGTGCGCGGTGCGCTGCTTGCGTCCTCGCAAAGTCCACCTGCCCCGACCCCTCTTTCGGCCGCAATCGCTCGGGCGAACGCCGCCGCCGCCATTGCTCCGGTGAGCAATTGCCGCCGGCGGAAGCCTCTCAAAGCCGAGCCGACCACCTGCGGAGAAGCAGCAAGACGGGGCCAATCTCCCACGCTGGGGTCGCGAAGCGGCGGCGCGAGGACGAGCACGAACCGCAGCCCGTAGACCACCTGCTCCTTCGTCGCGCCCGCAGACTCGAGGACAAGCACAGAAGCTCCACTTCGACGATTCGCACCTTGTAGACGACGGCGCCTCGGCCGACGGAGACAACGCCAGGGGCGGCAGGCTTCTAGGTCTCCCGCGCCGCCGGGCTTGAGCCAGCCATCTGACTCACCCGCGCCGCCGGGCTCGAGGCAGCTGCGTGGGTGTCCGTGAGCACGCCGGTTGCACGGCCTGCTGGGCCGGTCAGGTCTGCGCAGAGAGGCGGGTGGCCCTAGACGCCACCACGCCCGACGCCATCGTGGTCACCGGATCGGGGCAAAGAAATTGGGGAAGAAATTGGGAGAAGATGAATATGACAGGTGGGCCCCACTGTCAGTGAGAGTAGTTTGTAATCCCGGCCTAGGATTTTTTTTCCCGGTGCGCCAAACAGGTCTAGGGTTCAATTTAGATCGGGATTGTATAGTTCAGGTTCAAACGACCGGGATTTGAAGTTCAGGGTTCAAATCGTCTGACCTCTACGAGTTCAGGGTTTAAAATGGACTTTTTCCAAAGCAACGGCTAAACACAACGGTGCCACTAACACTTGCACCGTGCCATGCTGTACACATCTTTAGCATGGCTAATCCTGCCGTTATCACACTCTCTTGCCTAATCTGCATGCATGACTCAAAAACACAACGAAATAAACTTGATCTAACAACTACACTTAGCACTAATAAGAAGATTGGTTCCAACACAGCCGACGCTGCCGCGCGGACAGTGTGTGGGTTTGTCTCCGTGCGCGCCCTCCCACCGGTTTATATAGCCGTGCTGATATGAGACCACCAGCAACAGCAATCGGCCGGTGTGGATAATTGGACCTCTTTCGTAGCAAACGCAGGGATGGTAGGAAATGTAATGTGAACAGAAGGGGAAGCAATTACGGAGGATGGATTGTTAAGGGGCGTGAGATGATTGATGCGCGCATTGCGGCGGGCGGGACGGAGAGCGTGAGTGCAAAGCGCAGTGCGCATGATTGAATTGGGTGCGTGTGGGATCCCGGGGACACACACTTGCGTAAGTCCCGCATTGATGGAAGTCATGAGCTACGCAACGGAGGAGCGATGAAGTTTGCCCAGATCGACCATTTTGGCTGCGTGACTTTCATTTTTCGATTCTTAAAAGCCTGTCAAATCTCGATCGGCGTGATCATCTATCGTGCGCCTATAGCCGACCACAGGGAAGATGTGTCTTTTGAACAAGTGTTTGTTGTACTATTTGAAACGCTACGACACCATACTCTTATGCTGGTTTAACTGCACTGCACTGTTATGTTATCTTCCTTTTTCAAAAATTTAAAGCTGTGTTTTTCAAAAAAAAAAAACTAATGAAGAACCAAGCGTTAGCATGGTGACCAGAGCTCAGGGTGTTGAGCCGGCCTACCTGAGTTCGAATCGCAGGTGAAGCGATCAGACTAAACAGGGTCGTACTATCCGTGTGAAAATATGTTGTACTCCTATAAGTCTCGGCGGCTAGTAGTCGATCAAGCCAGTAGTCTGAGACGCTCGTTAAAATCCTTATTATCTCGTTCTGTGCAGCATCACAAAAATCACGGTTTTAGATGACTGCTCTCCCGTGTGATGGTCGGGATGGAATACATGAGAGGAGTACGGAAAATGAATATAAATGGTGGCGAGAGAGAGCAAGGAGGTATAAGCTACGTATTTAATTGCTCGTGACGGCTTTGCCTTCCATACACCTCTTTGTATATAGCTGTCCGCGTAGGATACAGGGGATAATCCTAGTCCGAGTCGGTAACAACTTGTGACATGATTTAATTGGCAAGAAATGTTACAACTAATGCGTCAAATTAATCCTAAATTGATCACAATTGATTCTGTCATGAAAATACAAATAAAGGACAATTTTTTATGGGCATGAATCCAGCTCGGCTCGTTCATGACGACATGACATATGTCGTGGTGAGGCCACGTACGGAGAGCTCGAGTGTACCACGTCTCTTTTGAAGTTCCTAGTGGATGGTAGAAGGCTAATCCTTATATATTACTATATTAGGGCATCTCCAGTCGCCCCCCCCCCTCCCCCCAGAGCCCTCCAAGAGGCCTTTTTAGCGCCGCGGCGGTCAAAAAGCGCCGTTTTTGTACCACTCGGTCCCCCCAGAAGCCCAAATAGCGCCGTTTCGGCGTTATTTTGCGCCGGCGCTCCCAGACGAAACCCAGCCCACTGGGTTCGGCTTGGGGGGCGAAATGGCGGGAAAGGCGACGCGGGCCAGCGCTGTCGACGACGCGGGGGAAAATGGCGCGGAACAGAACCGCCCGTGAGCGGCCGCGCCCTCATCCTCTCGGCTCCCGCGCTGGTCAAAGGCTGACGGAGTTAATGGCGTGGCCAGCGGCCAGTGAGCGCGCCGGTCAAAGGCTGCCGGAGTAATGACGTGGCCGGCGCGCGTCGCTTCGACGTCCAATCGAAGGCCACGCGGCGCAGTAATGGCGCGCCACCACCGCCCCTTCGCCTGGCCGCCGAGCTATTAAAATCCCCCACCCCTCGCCGGCCATCCGCACACTCGCCTCTCTGCTCTCCCTCCCTCGCTAGAGCGCAATCCAATGTCCGACGACGCCGCCGCCGCCAACGGCTGGACCCGCCGCCAACTCCGCAAGGACGAGGCATGGGCGCTCTACCAGGCCGGGTACCCGTGCCCACCTGATATGCGCGTCCCCGACGCATCCGGCGGCCAGGGGCCGTGGCAACTGAGCGCGGGAGGCATCCCCGTGCCTCCCATCCCCGCCGGAGTCGAGTTCGACTACGCCATCGCCGAGGTTCGCGAAGGCCTGACGGAGGAGCAGGCCGCGGACCCGCGCTGGAGGGCGGAGGGCAACGACGCCTTCTGGCAGGCCTATTTCCAGCGCCGGCACGACCAGGACATCGCCGACCGCGGCAACAACGGCCAGGTGGAGGGCCGCCACAACTCCAAGGGACGCAAGCGGTGGTGGGGCGGCCCACACCGCCGCCTCCAGTGGGTTCTGGACTACATCGCCGCCGGCAACGAGCCCCGGCTGACCATGCCGCCGAGGATCGCGTCGTGGACGCCGCGGCGGATGGGAGCCGCGTCCTCCTCCTCCGCCACTTCGTCTTCCTCCGGCGCGCCCTCGGCTCCAGGTACACGCGCCGCGCCCCCCTCTGTGACCCCCCCACTCTCAACTCCGGTCGCCGTGTCCCCATGCGCAGCGGCACCCTGCGCTTCAACGAGCCTCGCGGCGGCTCCCAGCGCCGCGCGGCTTCTCCTCCTCGCTCCTTCTTACAGCGCCTCGTCAAGGCCAAGAAGGAGCCCAAGCAGGAGCCGGAGCAGGAGGTGGAGTGGCCCGGCATGAAGGAGGCGGAGGAGGCCTCCTTCAACACAATCCAGCCGGCGACGGAGGAATTCGCCGCCGACTGGAGCCTCCGCCAGTTCACGGAGGCCGAGGTGGAACGCCAGCGCCAAGCACTCGCCGAGCTGGAGCGCAGGCGCGCGGAGGAGCGCCAGCACGCCAATGCGGGCCGCCGCCACCGCATTCCTCCTCCTCCGGTGGCGCCAGAGATCCCCTACTTCGTGATCGACCCGAGCGACAGCGACGAGGAGGACGCCGGCTTCAGGCAGGCCCTGCTGTTGAGCAAATTCCAGAGCGGCGACGACGAAGGCCTGAGCAAGCCTCCCGGAGACGGCTCCGACGACGACGACGACGGCGACTACAGCAAGGCGATCCAAGCCAGCCTGGGCATCAACTAGCCCTGTAGATCGCCGAATAAAATGTTTTTTACGTTTTTAGTTTCAAATTCTTCTATGTAATTGGCGATTTTTCCGCCAAATATGAATGAAAATCGCCTTTAAGAAATTAGTCTATTTGTTCCGGCGTTTTTGAATTTTTGGGCCGAAACTTGGGTTGGGTTCGCGGCTGGAAAACGCGCCCCCCCCAGGATCCAGATTGGCGCCGTTTCGCGCCGCGGCGGCCCAAAATAGCCCCGTTTTGGCCCTGGGGCGGCACAACGACTGGAGATGCCCTTAGCCCCAACTCACTGTCCACTAGCAATGTGAGACCAGTACTAAATCTTGTCATAGATGGCTATTTTTCTAAAAGGTTTATTTCATTCAAGAATCTAAGGCCAACGAATTCCAACACCCGAGTCCTTAAAAGCCTGTTGAATTTAGATCCATCGTTTCCTTATAAACGGGCACAGAAAAGGTATTGTTGGAAGTATGTGAAACGTCACAACACCATAGTCGTTTTGTTAGTGTGAGTCTCTGTTATCGTCAGTTGATGCCTAGGTAATCGCAACACGATGACGACACATAATTTGTTGACAAGGTTTGGCGAACTCGCATATTCTTTGGGACATGATTACGAGCGCTACTCCAACTGGCATCGCAATATCTGTCAGCTATGGCTTCCAACACATGTCGCCGGCTCCCCCTCCATTCCATCGCTATCAAGTCGGCCAAGTCGTAGGTTACAACACGTGGACCCCACATTATATAGAAAGCTAAACCAACAAGTGTCCGACTTCAAAGGTGAGCCAAATCTTGTGTAATATTCAACACAAACTCACCAAAATAGCAAAACCCAAATATCTCGAATATGCCTGTTTTTTTTTCCTGCAACTCTCTTTATTTATTTATTTATTTGTCTACACAAATCTCACGTATGTTTCCGCCATGCTCCTATAACTGGAAGACGGCCAAGCCTGCCTCCGTTGCTCGCGCGAGTGCTTTACTGGGTCTTCCCTGGGCTGGGCCACGTACGTTGCCTTGCCTGATTGTGCCGCTAGCGGCCTAGGCCTGCTCTACCTTGAAACTGGGCTGCGCTGCGCACCAGCTGCCTGTCGTTCCCCTAAAAAAAATGTGTCTCTCGTGCCTGACCACCTGAAACCCTAGCTGCTTGCGTGAATGCGTCGCCGGATGGATCGAAGGATTGGATCGACCTGCTGCCCACACTTTGGTTTCTAATTCTGAAAGGAAGGAACCCCAGTTTTTCGAATTTTGAACTTTCAGAAATTTTCCGGAAGACGAATGGATCCGTGATTTTGGTATCTTATCCTAACATGTCTTATGGTTTATTTTACCACTAAAATTTAGAAGCATGCAAGAAAATGCTATGGATAATAAGATATATCGAACGCAAATGTCTATAGATAATGTAGAACATATATGAAAAGATAATGTATGGAGCATTTTACGCTATTTTACCACTATAATTTAGTAGCGTGCAAAAATTGCTCTAGATATAGTCGGATGCAAATGATGTCTTTCGATTCGAAAGACAATGTAGAATTTATAAGTAACGATAATATTACCAAGCATGTCACGCGCCTTTAGGTGGATATAAATGGATGCACGAACTCGCCATGATCTAATGTAAACCAATTCCTGAACTCACATTTAAGTTCCTATTACACGAAGTCCGTCCTTACATGCTTAGCAAAATAAAGCTCCGTCGCACATGGTAGGGCTTATTTAGATAGATCACTCAGTAAATTTAAGTTCCTAATACATGAAGTTGACGTTCGAACTTCTAAAGACTAAAGAGCCTATGAAAATATCTATATAATTCTTACTACTGTCGGAAAAGGCCTTTGTTTTCTCTGTAGCGAGTCACGTCCCATCCAGCCATCTTGCCGATCTGAAGCTACACCACTCCACTGTTTGCTTTGGCGTCTTTTCGTGCCACGTGAACTCCGGATTCCTGCATGGCTGCATATGTGTTGCCAAGGCGACCGCCGCCACACCCGGACCTACGCATGGAGGACTCGACTGACACCAAAGGGAGGGATCAGAAGAAAAAGGACACAACGACGACGACGCGAGCAGATGCATCTACCGGCCGGGAAAGTCGACGGCCCGCCGGGTCCCCGCGGAAAGCAGAAGGGCTCTACGTGCTGTCACCCCCGACGGGCCATGCCATTGCCGTTGCCACCCCGGTGCATGTATTAACCACGGAAAGAGAGAGCTCACTTCACTCGCTGCAAAAGAAGAAAGGCGCCCACCTCTGCTTCGCTGCCCTCCCTTGACGTTTCAAAAGGAGACGAGCAATGGGCCAGTGTGTGTGTGAGAGAGATGGCTGGTGTGGAGTGGTGTGCTGTCCGTGCGCCGCGCCAGAGTGATTTGAGAGTTGAGAGCGGAGGAGCGTCCCCCGGGATAGCTGCTGCCGCGGCAGAGCGCCCATGCATGCATGGCCCCCGCACGACCCAGGAAATAGTAAAAGCCGGTGGGTTGAAAGCGCCCGGCCGCACGTACGGCACGGGAGGACGACATTGGGCTCGCTGCTTCCGCGCGTGTGGGCTGGCTCGCTCCTGCATGCGCTGCCAATTGCATTACTTTTTTTTACAAGGGGTGGGTCAAAAGACCTCGTTGCTGCATTTTTATAAAGCCACGTGGCAGGTACAAATTGCACATAGCCCCTTTTCGTCTACTGCCCTGGAAGACCTAATATTCGAATAAAAGGCCAGTGCTTTTACAAAAAACATCCTAGAACTAAGAAAAGAAAAGCAATCAGGTCCTAGGGCTTCTCCGCCACCAGTCGCCGGCGACCTCCAGACGCGCGAAGCACCGAGATCGGAGCACAGTGAGGAACTCGGTGCGAGCGATCTCAGACGCCGGCAAACTCGACGTAGCCGGGGACGAACCACTTGGTCGCATCGAGAAGCCGAGCTCCGGCGTCGGATCGAAGAGGCCTCCATCGTGGAGGTTGAAGATTGGCCACCTTCTTGACCGTAGATCGCGGCGGTGAATAAGACCACCGCGTAAGGAGCTCTGAGATGCAGCAAAGACCACTCCGCCGATTTTGAAGAAGAACAGCAGCACGTCTTCCCCTCCTCGCCGCCATGGCCGGCCAGAGGAAGATAGCACCACTTCATCCCGCGATCCGCATAGCGGGTGGTACGACGAGCGATTTTATTGAATCGGCTTCGTCCATCTCCAACTCTGCAAGAAATCCACCATGGATCCGACCTGCAGAAAAGAGAAGAACTGGCTCCCGCGTCGCTGTGAGTCACCGGAGACCAGCCGAGGAGGAAGAAAGACGCCATATAGGCAAAACCTAGCACAAAGGCTACAACTACTATACTACCTAATCTACTCTGTACATCCCGAGCTCCACTCTCTCCACCATGCCGGACGGCAGCGCCGCCGGAGAGGCGAGCCGAGCAAGCCGGGGAGCTGGTGGCGACTCTCCAATTGCATTACAAAGTTAAAAAAGCATCTCCAGCGGCACCCTCCAACTTCGTGTCCGGCACCCCCAATTGAGACACAATTAGAGTGTGTCGGACATGTGTCCAGTTAATTGTGGGTGCAATAAATTGTGCGGTTGCAGCTGTCTTCTTCCATTACGAATTTCTCGATGTATCGCAAGAAATTCTGAGTACTGCGTCGGCACGTCCGGCTGTGGATGGGCCATAGGCCACTGAAAATCAAACACATCGCTGAGTAGTTGCCTCCTCGTATCACGCTCACTCTCATTGATCATGTTGTGCATGATAACACAAGATCTCACACATTTGATCTAGCGACTATGAAAGACAAGTGTAGCGGACGACGGGAAACCTAGCCTGGAGCACACCAAATGCCCACTCCACATCTTTGTGGACGGCCTCCTGCCTCTTTGCAAAATGGCAATCTGCCTCGGCCACATGGTTACGTACAGTCTTCACAAATGTTGACCAATCAGGATAGATGCCGTCGGCAAGGTAGTACCCCTTGTTGTACTCATGGCCATTGATCACATAGTTGAATGTCGGAGCTAGGCCGTCACAAAGTTTCTGAAACACAAGAGGAGCGTTGGAGCACATTGATGTCATTGTGTGCATCGGCCGTGCCTAGAAATGCAAGCCAAATCCAAAGGTCATAATCTTCCACGGCCTCAAGGATGACACTGCACGATCCATGATGTCCTTACTTGTACATCCCCTACTAAGCGAAGGGACAGTTCTTCCAGTTCCAAATGCATACAATCGATGCTTCCAAGCATCCCGGAAATCCTCTTGCTTGACCTTGTGCCAAGAGACGAGTTGTATCGTCCTCATTTGGTGATCTCATATATTCCACTCCAAACACCTTCACAATTGTCCGGCAAAACATGTAGGTGGCTTCAACATACGGTGGACTCAGACATAAGGAGAGCGCCACGTCCTCATTTGGTGATCTCATATATTCCACTCCAAACACCTTCACAACTGTCCGGCGTAACCTGTAGGTGGCTTCAACATACGGTGGACTCAGACATACGGAGAGTTACAAGGGTGCCGGACACGATTTGGCTCGGGTCGAGCCATTGGAGGGTGCTGCTGGGGGCGATTTTTCATGTCCGAACCCCCAATGGGCCTTTGGGGGGCCATTTGAAGGGTGTCGCTGGGGATGCTCTTAGAATCCACACCAATTGACATCACTGGTGATTATTGTAAGCAATGTTGTTTTAATACTGGTGCAGAACGACTTTGTTAAATTCTGACTTGTTAAGTTGTTAATTGTTATACGATTTTAACCACGAAAAATGAGTAAAGAACAAACTGGTCCAATTATACACTAAAAGTTTCTATAAAAATTGCTTATTTACCGTACACTAAAAATCGCTATTGAGTGTTCTTTGCAGATCTTTACAACAAAGAAGTACCAGTTATATAAGTTTTATAGATTATGCATTATAGAAAATAGTTATAGAACAAAATTTTGTTATAAATTATAAATTACTAGTTTTCCATATTAGGTACAAACAATAAACAAACCAACTAATATTGAGTAAAGAAGTGAGTCTATCTCACTTGGCTAGGAAAGTAAATTTATAACCTAGCCACACAGGTTAACTCCTCACGAAAGCCGATTTGATTTCTTCCTATTTTTAAAAAAAATGTTTGTAGCGGTTTCCCCTACCTTATTACTTACAAAATAATATTTAGTATAATTGCAATTAGCAGTTAAACTATATCAAAGATGTAAAATCATACTTACTGAAAGATTGTAACATGCTAAAAATAAATAATAGGTATAAAAGTTTGGTAAAAATGATTTCATTGGGCCAGCTGTGACGGATACATGTGTTGATCAAATCTTAGGCATCGCTTGGTTCGGCATAGTGTACACGAGACTTGGTAAGGCCCACTATAAAATACAGCACAACACCGAAAAATAATAAAGCTCTGGAAATTCAAACTGCCATCTAGTCAAGCCCTTAGGCTAGTTTTAGAACACCGAGAACACGCTGTTGGTTCATAGAAAACTTTGTGTTTTCGAAACTAAAATTATCGTATGAATGTAATATTCAACATGAAAAAACAAATTACATGCAAAGGAAATAAGAAAAAAAACTGCTACGTGTACAAGAAGGAAAAGAGGAATTAGTAAGCACAAGGTACAAAATAACGACATCAAAGTATTTGAGGTTGATTCCATGAGTAATTTTATATATCTCAAATCGTTGTCCAATTCGCAATATGTTTTCATCTTGACTTCGTCTCGAGGAGTGCTTTCAAATTAGATCAATTTAGTATGATTCAACAAACTTCTTATCGTTGTTTTATTATCGAGGTAATTATAATTAATAACAACGTGAACACTTCAGTGCCAACAGTGACTGCTTTATGAATCCTCACGTTACACCTTTATAGTCAATTGTTTTTGTCAAACATTAAAATATGAGGTCGAGCTTCAAAGATCTCGTCAAAATAAAGCCGAGGTGATGATAGATCATCAGCTGGAGCGGTTTAAGAGATCAATCTTTTGTTGGTTTGGCGCAGGGCGGTGACGTTGTTTGGCGTCGTGACAAGGTTATTCATTGATCAACACTGAAACTGGGGTGGACGGGTGGTGGAAGACGGTGGGCGACGTTTTTTATAAGACAATGTTGTTCTTTCATATTCTTATAAAAAAAGTGAGGTGTGCATCAAATTTGATTCCAATGCCGGCGTTTCAACTTCCATTCGATTTTTCCTTTAATAAATCCCTATGCTCGTGCAAGGCGTCATGTTTGCATAAACTGAAGGAAACGGTCGGGAAGAACCGGATGAGCTCATCCGGCTTGACCCCGGACAAGTAGCATGGGCGCACCAGACTATGGTAGTGTCTGCCGCGGCAGGGAAACGGGCATGGCACGGCCTCCTCCACTTTGACTGCGCCGCTCCCTGTCCCTGGCGCACACACTGCCTCGTTGCCTCGAGCTGGACGGACCAGTTTCCAGTCGTTCACAGTTCCCTGTCTTCCGCGGGGAGTGCATATCTAGTGATCCCACCCATAACATGCTCCCATGCTCCCATTTTTGAAAAATTCAATTTTGGTAGTTTCAAAAATTCTGCAAAAAATTGAGAATGTTAACACGGAATGTGTCGACATGCTCCAAAAATTACAGATCCAAAATAGAAATACACATTGAGAAACAAAAAAGACAAATATAGCATGAATAGTGTCACTGTTTTTTTTGACACTATTCATGCTATATTTGTCTTTTTTGTTTCTCAATGTGCTTTTCGATTTTGGATCTGAAATTGTTGGAGCATGTTGACACATTCCGTGTCAACATTCACACTTTTTTGCAGAATTTTTGAAACAACACATTTTGAAATTTTTCAAATGGGAGCATGGGAGCATGGAGGGGATGGGATCACTAGATATTTTCCCCTTCCGCGGGCAGAGAGCTGCTAGCAATCACTGCGTACTTATCGGCTATTGATTGCGGCAGAGTCAGTCAGTCAGATCCGTCGACTGCAATGCAATGCTTGGCATTGAAGTGGGCGTATAGGTGGCCACGCATTCATACGTGTGCGACAGCGTTGAGATGGACTTCTAGGGCGTGTTTGGTTGACCACCAAGCCCACGAACGCACTGTTCAAGCGATTTTTGGCCCGTTTGGTTACCTGCCCCGTTCGGCAAGCCTGCATCTACACGAACCTCAAAGCAACCTGGGCCAGGCCCGAGAGGAACGCCCGATTCCACCGTTTCTCCAGAGCCACCCTCCCGCAAGGCAAAATGGGGAACGCGGAGCCGAGCTCGTGCATGCCAGGGAGATGGCGCGCGGTCGCGGGCGCTCGCGCGCGCACGCGAAAATGGTGGCGGGAGAAATTTCGCTCACCGCCCTCAGTTTTGCCTCCCCTATTTCACCCCCTCCTCTCACCGCCGAAACTCCCGCCACCATTCCCCCCCCCCCCCCTCCCCATTTCGAGCTCTCCGGCCGAGACGAGATTCATCGACGACGACCAGGTAAGCGGCCCCTCCTTCCACTCCGGTGAACGATGGTCCACGGCCGCCGGCGGAGCGCTTCTTCCTCCACCTCGCCACCGCTCACGCTACGATGCCGGTAAGCACAATCGAACCCTAGGACTTGTACTTTAGATCTGACCTTATGGAGTAGATTTTTAGGCTATGATGTTGTTTGAGCATGTTTAGGATCTTCATTTGCTGTTAGCATGTCGTAGGATCTTGATCTTGATGCACCCATATCTGCTGTTAGCAAGGCGTGACCAGCTGTTAGCATGTTTAGGATCTTGATCTTGATGCACCCATATCTTGCTTCGTCGCCGTTGTAGGACATGTCCATTTGCTTCGGTTCATGTTCAATTTGGTAGATCTGAGGTTAGTGATGCACCAATATCTTGCTTCGTCACCGTTGTAGGACTTGTCCGTCGATGAGTTTGACCAGGCCCTGCTCAAAGGGAGAGCCAGTGACGTGGTGTTAACACATCAAATCCCATGGTTCGGTACCTAGGGTTGAGATTAGAGGGGGAGAGATTTGGTAGCGTCGGTAGTATCGTTGGCTGACAAGCAAAGTTTACCCAGGTTCAGGCCCCCGGAGGGTAACACCCTACTTCCTGCTTGTCTGGTATTGATGTATGAGGTGTAAAAAGGAGCCACAATGGTGTCCCGGCGAGATGCGATCTTGCTAGGGCTTTTGTGGTATGAGTATTGCGTGACCTAGATCGGCGGCCCTCCCAACGTTTATATAGGAGGCTGGGTCTCGGGGATTCGCAACCGACTAGGTTTACAGGTAAGGTAAGTTTAAACCGACTAAGGTTCTACTTGTCTTGGGGCGTACGCCGTCCTCTTGGGCCCCCTTCGTGGGCCTAGATCGTGGATTGCTGATAAACCCGCCTATGGGCCTTAGCTTGTACGTGCACCAGTGTCTTCATGGTGGGGCACCCGAAGGGTACACCCACGTCAGTAGCCCCCGAGTGCTTGGTCGACTCGCAGAATCGGGCAGGGACTCCTCCGCAAGTGCACGCCCTAATTCATTTGCTTTGCGGCGTATCTTATAGGCTGACGACACCTAACTTTAATCTTTGTTTGCTATATTTGAGTCGAGTCTGGCTCGATAGTGCATGCTGAGTCGAAAACGCGTCGACTGATGCTTGGTTTATTCTACCTAGGGACAGTGACATAATATGTCTGATACACTCGACGGATCGGGACTAGTTAACTGCACTTCTGGGCAAAACTTTACTAGCCTACGTCAAGTTCGAGTCCCCGGACTCGAACCCGGAACAAGCTGGTCAAGTTCGACTCAGGCCGCGGAGGTCTTACTGAGCCGACCTGCAGCATTTTGCGGGTACCTAACGCGTCCGTCAGGATTTTCTTCGTGTCTGCTGACACGGAAAGTTATAGTCCAAATGCTGTAAGAGCGGGCCCCGGCCCGGCTTGACGGGTCGGCGGGTCTTACCTTTGCAATATGTGTACAACATCCGAGGTATTTGCGGTGAACGCAACTCGGGGAATTCTGACTGACATTTGTATGGGGCTAAGTAGCCGAGTCGAGTAAGCTTTCGACTGTTTTTGCTTTGATAAGCTAATGCCTTTGATCGTAGTTTTATCGGGTGCGCGACAGCACTCCCGATGGGAGTAGCCCCCGAGATCGTGCTTAATTACTTGCATTTGAGGATAATCTCAAAGCTTTGAAATCTTTACAGAGGTCGATGAAATTTTTGATGCGCTCCCAATGGGTGTTATGCGCTTCAGCCGTTGAATCGGTCGGGTGACCACTTTGGCTTAGTTCAGTTGCCTTTTACAGAGTCGACCCTTCTAGGGACTCGAGTACATTTTGGACGGTACGCTTGTGATGACGTCAGGGATGGCGTGTTTGGCGACTGCGCCATCTGACAGACATTTGGCATGCTTGAGGCAATGGATGGGACGTGACATGTGGGTCCCCTTTTGCAGTGTTGACCAAGGACAGTGCCGTTTGGACTGGAATTGACCGCTCTGGCGTGGTTTTCACGACGGCGTGATGATGACCTCCTGGTTTCCCGTGCGTAGTGGGCGAAGTGGCCGGCGACGGTTTCTCTCTGACGCTGCCACGTGTACGGCCAGATACGTTGTGCTTTGCACGATCAATTTTCAACGGCCAAGATCGACGGCTTGTGTTGATAAATAAAGGGAATGGCAGGGTAAATTATTTCACTTGCCGCCACTTCCTTTGCATCTTCTTCCTCATCGCACTTCTGCCATTGCTGTGCTTCGCTGTGATCCTGCACTCCCATCCCCGATCTTCCCGCCGCAGCTGACGGCGCCGCCGCTTCTGCGGCTACGCTGAAGAAGAAGGCCGGCGATTGGACGAGGTCCAAGATGACGGTCTCACAGATGGAGGCGTACCGGCGGGACGGGTGGCTCCCATCCGCAGAGGTGTTGCCGACGCGCCTCCCTGGGAACGAGGTAAGCCCGCAACCCAGGGCTGGCGAGCGTGTGTGCTTCCACGACTTCGTGAACAGGGGGCTCTCCTTCCCCATTCACTATTTCGTGCGAGGTTTGATGTATGCATATAAGGTTCAGCTGCACGACTTCTCCCCCAACTCCCTTTTGCACATCGCTTGTTTTATCGTTCTCTGCGAGTGTTTCTTGGGGGTGCACCCCCACTGGGGATTGTGGAAGAAGATCTTCAATGTGAAGAGGAACGCCGGGCCCGTCGGCGTGTATAATGTTGGAGGGTTCAACATAAAGTCTCGCAAGGAAGTCGACTACTTTGACCTGAAGCAAGTTGATTCCGCCCAGAACTGGAGGAAGAAGTGGTTCTACTTTAGCACCCAGCAAGATGGCCTGCCGGACTTTGATGCCCGCGCGACTTTGGAGAAGACTCGCGCTTGGCTCCACCAGACCACGCCCACTGAAGAAGCAGAGGCGAAGCCTTTATTGGCGAAGGTTGCTGAGCTTATGAAGACTGCGGGCCGCGAAGTCAGCGGCCTGCATTTGATTTCGACCTTCATCAAGAGGGGCATGCAACCTTTGCGGGTGCGGGCACACCCCTTGTGGCAGTTCCAGGGCGCCCACGACCCGACGCGCCTAACGTCGGAAGAGCCTATGCCATCGAAGAGGGATGTGGACACTCGGGTGCGGTCAGTGACCAAACTGACCTCGAATGACCCATGTCCCCTTGATTGTCCGGTTGACGCGTATGATAACGAGCACCCGTTGCCCGAGGTAGGTTTCTTTTTTATTGTCCTTTTTGTTTGCAAAAACTTGACTACTGAAGTGCTTTGATTTTTGCGTGCAGGGCCACCCTTCTTTCCGATGCTTGCCTCCTTTACCCGAAGATGGGAGGTCTGCGGAGGTGGAGGTTTTGCTGGCTGAGCTGGAGAACGACGAGATCTCCCTTGCCTTCGCACACACGCCCACTAATGAGGGTTCAGAGCCTGAGGAGGAGGAAGAGGAAGAGGAGCTGGTCGTCAAGAAACGCCGCCTGAGCAAAACTACTTCGACTGCCGCCAGCCTGCGCACCGAGCACCAATCGAACGAGCTTGACGATGACGACTCGGGCTCGTCATCACCCGACGCGAGGGAGCCCATGGCGGTGACTCCCCTGCGCATGGCTCCTCCCGGAAGTGCCTCGGAGTTCGGCACGCTTCTTGACATCGACAGCCTTGTTGGTGAAGATGATGCAAGGTGAGCACCCTTTTGCTTTTGCTATGCACCCGCGTATTGCGGTATCTTTGTGGTTTTTGAATTTGTTTTTGGATTTTTCGCTCTCCAGTCCGGTGAAGGATGACCCTCCTCCAGTCGATGCTCCATCAACTGTGCCGGAGGTGACTCCTGTATCTTCAACCGGCGAAGTGGTCCGGGCGGAGTTGCACTCGACGGCTGCCGCCAGCGCACCTCCTAACCCTCCGGAGTACGCGCCTTCTTCCTCGGGTGCTGCCACGCCAATGCAGTGTGATCATGTAAGTCTGTCCTTGACTATGTATTTTATCGGGTGCGCGACAGCGCTCCCGATGGGAGTAGCCCCCGAGGCTGTAGGCAACTAGGATAGTTGGGTATAGGCTCAAAAGCATTTGCCTTACATCCCTTGTTTTTGCTGAAATCTTTCCTTTTGCAGCCCTTTTTCCGCCTCATGGTGGAATCAGGCACTTCGTATGTGCAAATGGAGCAGGAGCGAGATCAGCTTCGAGCGAAGGCGGAGCAGTTGGAGCGTAAGCATTTTTCCATCTTCCAGTGTTGATCTGTTTTCACCGGCCTGAGCTTATCACCTGAAGTATGTATTCTCCACAGGGGATCAAAAAGCCGTGCTGACCCGCGTACAGGAGCTCGAAAAGGAACTGAAATCTCAGCAGGCCAGCGCTAGCTGATGTTATGGGAGGTAAGTTTTGTGCTATTGAAATGGGGAGTAATTGGCCCTGTGTTTGTCTAACTTTGCCTCTTTGTGCTTTGATTGGTGTTATTGGCGTAGACGCTGCTTCTGACGGAGGAGGTGACTCGCTTGAAGGCGCTGTTGGCGCCTTCGACTTGCTGTGCGCCCGAGCTAAGGACTCCCTCACCAAGTCCCAGTGCGCTCTTGCTGCTATCTACAAGGACGTTTTTCCGCGAGACACGCCTCCCTCCGCCGTTGACGACCTGGCCAAGTGCTTCGGACCCGGATCATCAACTCTGGAGGACTTCACACGCACCCAAACGGTATGTGGTTCGGAGTCCGCCTTCATGCTGATGCTGATGCACGGAATTGCCGGTGACTACAAGAAGGTTGTGGCCGGCTTTCCAAGGAAATCTGACCTTGGGACAGTTCCTCTGAGTTCTATCAAAGAGCGAGCTGCGCAGCTGGCCAGGGACATGGTAGCCATGATGGAGAAGCGTGCTGCCGATGTCGCTGAGCGCGCGGCTCGTGCCACTAGGTCTAGGTCTGAGTCGACCTCTTAGGTAGTGGGGTTGACCCTTTTATGCTTTTGCCTCTGTCTTGTAATGAACTTCGTGATGCCTTGAAAGGATCTTGTTGAATATAAGCTGACTTTTGCGTATATTGTTTCCTCTGTTATGATTACCCTGTAGATAACAGCCCCCGAGTCTGTTGATTGGGGCTGAATATGGTACTGCAAAGTTTTTATGTATCAACTGCTTTCCTTGTGTAGCTTGGAGCACCTGATGCGCCAGCCGGTCCTTCTTCGAGTGGTGCCGCTCCCCAGACGAACACTTGAAGCAAAAACGACCAGATAATCATCGACTACCTTCCACAGAAGCTGTCGAAGGTAGAACAAGAGCCGAAGGACACGAAGGGCGCGCTGGCTGATCTTCAGTCGAGGCCATCACGGACTACCAAGCGGTAAGCCTTTTTGCTTGCGGAGTTAGAGAATGTGAACCTGCAATTGGAGTGTAAGTTCACCCGAAGCGATCATCGAATTTTTCTGTTGCTTTACTGTTATGATAATTTGCTTGCACTTGTGTAGGTGCTTGTTTTGATGAGCCAGTGGAAGAGGTACGCTTGCGCGATCGGCTGGATAGCTACGCCAGCAGCCCGCGATATTCCACCCACCCTTTGTGGTCGGATAGGGTGAGAGGTCACGTGCTGGCCAAACTCCTAGACCGTTCCTGGCACGTGGCTATTTTGCTGGAAACCTGCAGGTTGGCCCTGGCTCGAGTGCACCATTCCTTGTTCCCTTTGAACGAGCAACCTGAGGGCCTGGCAGCGCTGCTGAAGAGATTTCGCAAAGGCAAGGCCATCGAGAAGTTTGTTCGAAAGCAGCTTTTTGGCGGGGCCACCGTTGCACTCGGTTTCGTTCGGGCTCACTGCCCAAACCTTGACTTGAAGAAGATCGCCCTGGGCCCACCACCAGTGTCTGGTGGCGGCCCTGTGCCAATGCTGAAGCACTACGAAGTGACTCGCGTTGACGCGCTCATTATGATCCACCAGGTTTTGAAGGAAGAAGAGAACTGGGTGGAGCCGAAGGAGGAACCAGCAGAGTAGGTTAGAATATGGTGTTGTACAAGTTTGAGTCGTAATGTATAGAGGTATTTGCTGGGTTGCTGCAGTATATATGTATGTGTGCTCATTGGAGCTAATTGTGTGAAATTTGTACTATTTGTGCGGGGCCGAGCCCCCGGGTGTTCGGATGCTTCCGAGTTTGTGATGTGCTGAACTTTGTATGGAGTTAACCAATTGTAATGTGTGCGGGGCGCAACCCCCGAGTGTGAAGTTGTAAATTTTGCGTTGCGGGATATGGTTTTGTAGGCTTTTTGACGCAGCCCCCGAGCGTTCGGGTGCGCCAAGCGTTTTTGCGAAATTTTTATTTTGCATGGCGCAGTCCCCGAGTGTTCGGGCGTGGCCGAGGTATTTGCTAATTTGCTTGATCTTATATGACCCAGCCCCCGAGCGTGCGGGTGAGGCTGAGATATTTGTGAATTTTGCTTTGAACTTATACGGCAGCCCCCGAGCGTGCGGGTGAGGCTGAGATATTTGTATGAGTCGATCCAAAGAAGGTAGAGGAACATTGATTGAATTCCATTTTGTAGGTAAGCTAACAGGCTGCCTCATTAAAAAACCTTCCAGTCCCCTTAGGTACCCTGGTAAGGAAAAGAGCGCGTCTGAAACCTGCAGCTATCCGACATTATGCGCCATTACATTTGATGACCGAGCATTCTAAGCACAGAAGCGGCGCAGGTGCGCCACGTTCCAAGGATTGTGCGAGGGTTCTCCCGTCTTCGCGTGCTTTAGACGGTATGCACCACCGTCGATGACCTCGGTGATGATGAAGGGTCCCTCCCATGGAGAGGTGAGCTTGTGCACCTTCTTCTTTTTTAGGCGGAGCACCAGATCGCCGACCATGAAGGACCTGGTGCGCAGTCGACGGCCGTGGTAGTTGCGGAGGTTCTGCTGGTACACCGTTGTGCGAGCGAGCGCGATGTCGCGTGCTTCGTCTAGCGTGTCGACGCTATCTTCGAGTGCTTCCTCCGCTTCCTCTTCTTCGTACACAACGACTCTGGGTGCGTCGAACTGTATGTCGAATGGTAAGACTGCTTCTGCGCCGTACACCATGAAGAACGGTGTGTACTGTGTCGACCTATTTGGAGTGGTTCGCAGGCTCCAATGTACGGCCGGTAGTTCTTCCACCCAGGTGCCCGCAGATCGTTTGAGTGGCACCAATAGCCGCTTCTTGATTCCGCTGCACACAAGTCCATTGGCCTTCTCCACTTGGCCGTTCGACTGCGGGTGCGCTACTGATGCGTAATTGAGCTTAACACCTTGGTCTTTGCAGAAGTCACGGAACTCTTCAGCCGTGAAGTTTGTACCGTTGTCGGTTATGATGCTATGAGGGACCCCGAAGCGGTATATAATTGACCAGATGAAGTTCACCGCTGTTGTGGCTGTCAAGTTTGTGATAGGGACCGCTTCGATCCACTTGGTAAACTTGTCGACTGCCACCAAGAGGTGGGTGTGTCCTCCCCGCGAGGACTTCTTGAGTGGCCCAACCATGTCGAGTGCCCATTGGCCGAAGGGCCAGGCCAATGGTATTGTTTTCAGCTCTGCTGCAGGTCCGTGCGGCTTGGTGGCAAACTTTTGGCAGCCGATGCATTTCTTTACTATGTCCTCTGCGTCCCTGAGTGCTGTTGGCCAGTAGAAGCCTGCCCGGAACGCCTTGGCAACGAGCGCTCGACTGCTTGGGTGGTGCCCACAGGTTCCTGCGTGGATGTCTCGAAGGATGGCCTTGCCATCCTCGAGTGCTATGCACCTCTGGAGGATCCCCGATATACTGCGCTTGTATAGTTCGCCCTTGATGATTGTGTATGCCATGGCGCGTCGAGTGATGCGCCGTGCTTCTGCTGCGTCTTCTGGCAGCTCATTGCGCAGTATGTATGCGAGGAAAGGGTGCGTCCAAGTCGGCTCGATGAGGAGAACTTCGACTGATGGATCCTCTGTGCTAGGTGGAGGAATTTCCTTGTCTGCGGCGGCCGGAGCCGAAGGTACTGCTGTATGCTAGACCTTGATAGATCTGTGCTCGATGCGCTCGAGGAATATGCCAGGTGGTACTGGTACTTTGGTGGAGCCCAATGTGACGCAGCTCGCAACCATCAAAGTTGCCCTCCATGATGTTGTATAGCTCGCGATACGTGATCATGTTGTCGGCCGTAGCGTCGCATGCCTTCATTGTTTGCTGTACAACGAGGTTTGAGTCGCCATATATCATGAGTCGAGTGCACCCGTAAGCTTTGGCCATCCTCATGCCGTGCAGTAAGGCCTCGTACTCTGCCTCGTTGTTAGAGGGTTTTGGGAAGTCCATCTAAAGGACGTAGCGGAGCTTGTCGCCTTTTGGTGATATGAGTACGAAGCCTACGCCTGCGCCCTCATGCTTCTTCGACCCATCAAAATACATGGTCCATGAGTTGGACACATCTGGGACTCCTGGTAGCTGGGCTTCGATCCACTCAGTGGTGTAATCCGGAAGGACTTGCGCCTTGATTGCTTTCGAGTGCTCATACTTGATGTCTCGAGGTCCAAGCTCGATGACCCACTTGGCGACTCGTCCAGTTGCATCGGGGTTGGTGAGGATGTCCCCGAGTGCCGCCGAGCTAACGACAGTTATCGGGTGCTTGGCAAAGTAATGTATGACCTTTCGGGATGACATGAACACGGCGTAAGCCAGCTTCTGATAATGCGGGTACCGCTGTTTTGATATGGAGAGCACCTCGCTGAGGTAGTATACGGGTCTCTGTATGCCATGGGCATGTCCTTCCTCCACGCGTTTGATGACCACCTGATGGCCCTTCACGTAGTTACCCCACAATGGTGCCAGAAAACAGTTGCTAGCCCCTTCGCGTGGTACCTGTGTGAAAAGTAAATGGGTTAGGTTGAGACTCCAAGTGCAGAGTGTGTAGTAAGTGGAAGACGTGTTTTCCCCACGAGGGTGACTCGAGGGTTTAATATCGAACTCTCGGGGAATCAGTAGTGAAGATTTATCTTCCTATCCTTCTTTTGGTTACCTACAAAACAAAGTAAATGTTTTGGTCCTCAACCTCACCTAGTGGTTGTCAAGCACAAGGTGTAGAATGATATCAAGATAATATGCAATGCAAACAAGAAATAAATATGCAATGGTGGTAAATAAATATGCAAGGATGGTGGTAGCAATGATAAATGATATTTTTGGGTTTTTATGATGAATGCAAGATGTAAAAGTGTTTTTGTATTTTCGGATTTTTAAATGGCAGAAAATGGAAAAGTGGTAAAAGTTGTTGGAAAGGTGTTTCTTATGATTAAAAATGGACCGGGGTTCATGGTTTCACAAATGCACTCTCTCTTTAATAAAGTGGTAGACAATGGAACACTAGAGTTGACATATGAGATTGCAACACAACAGTTTAATGACAAGTTATAATTATATGGGCATCACGTCCTAACATAGAGACCTTTTGGTTATTAGTCTCTCTTATACTCCACCAAGATGCGAACTAAATCATAACACCTCAGTAATTAAGATAACTCAGAGTATAGCAATAAGTATCATGACATGAAGTTAAAATAAGAACATGCTAGATCTAGTCATGGAGTAGTGGCAATGGTCACACCCACATCTCCGGTAGCATGGTATTTCTTTTTATCCCTAGTGAGGCAACAAAGTAAGGTAAAACACCCAAGTGGATCGCAGAACTTTCTCTCACGTTCACTGCACTAGCCACCCCCCGTTACTCCAACTAATGCACACGTTCCCCCTCACACGCTCTCATAAACATGCTTGATCATAACAAGTAAATAAGAACGGGGTACATAATATGCATCTACTTTCATAACTGAAACAAAACCATTGCAATCTCAAACATATATTAACTCATAAAAAGATCCACCACAAAGGTATTACATAGATGACCGTAATCATGTTCAGCAGCTCATACGGTACTAATTAGTGAAGCTCGAGAGAGAGAGATACATAAGTTACTTCCACAAACCCATAGTCCAGAGGTGGACTACTCCCTCTTCATCATGGAGACGGTGGAGAAGTCGTTGGAGAAGATGGAGACCACGCCGGCAGCGCCCCGCCGGAGTTTTCCCCCTCCAATCTGCAGCTCCAGGTCTCTGTTTCGGTGTTTCTGTGTTTCTGCGGCGCTCCTTCCAGAGAACGTCGGGGGATATTTTTATAGGCGTTTTTAGGTCAAAACGGAGTCGGTGGAGGAAAGATCGACGGCAACGGAGCTCCGAGGCCCAAGATGGGGGTCCCACGCGGCCAGGTACATGGCCGCGTGGGCCCACTCCTTTTGGCCCTCGGGCTCCGTTTGTTCGCTTCCTTCGCCCACAAGTCTTCTTCCTTCCAAATATTGACGCTCGTAAATTTGCAGGTCATTTGGACGTCGTTTGGGTCCCTGAAACATTAAAAGGAAAGAAATAGGGTTTTCTGCCTGCGCAGGGTTAATTCCATAAAAATAGGAAACATGTCAAATATTCCCAAAATCATTATAAAACAGTGATATAACCCTTATATGATGCAAATATGACTGGAATATAAGTAAAATAATGCAAAGTTCATGTATGCATTTTACATGCATCAACATCCCCAAGCTTAACCTATACTCGTCCTCGAGTATGAAGGTGATAAAACTAACATGGACTTTGCAATTTAATACTATCAATGGATATCAAAGATGATTACTATTGCTACATAGAGTAAAATGATTCATTCTTAAAAGGAGTAGCAATATGCAAGATAGTTTATGAAGTGATATCAAGTATTCAATGCAAGGATGTTCAATGATAATTCACAAAGTGTAACATAAGAGAAAAGTACTATGGACCACATGTATGCATAATAATAAGTAAGAACATCCTACAATGGTCATAGAGTATTGGTGAAAATCTGAATATAAAAGGTGGACACTTTGGAAAGATATATATATGAGTAGAGGTAAAGCATGAATAAATTTCATCTAACTTCTGAACTTCTCTACTTAAGTCAATGATTGTAATATGGTAATCCTTGGTGTCAAGCTCTCATTCCCCTATCATAGCATCTTGAATGATTAAGTTTAAAGTGAAAGCAATATGAGTAGTGTGCTTGACAAAGTACAGGTTGAAAGTCTCATGCCCCTTGAATACAAGTACCTACTCCATGTGTTACTCAACTTGGAAAACAAAGCAAGTTCAAGTTAAATATCATTGTAAGTAATAATAGTATCATTAAGAGCGTCAACTGGGGTACCTCTTGTCCCAGGATATGGAACAAGCCCATATCAAAATGACAAGACAAACAAACATAATGAACAATCTCAACACCCTTTTTATTTACCATTGGATAGCTTTTTATTGTAAGGTGTATCACAGAAGGTTCACCATAGCATGTAAGTAAATTTCCACCATGAATGATGCATGGCTTAGATTAGCGGCCCAGGCGTCTCTCTAACCATTTATACAAACTCATTTAAACTCACTTCATTTCCCATTTATTTCACCCATGGTAAGCATCCATAAACAAAAGTACATGATATCAACTAAATGAGATGATGTGCAATGTTGAAAGCTTGCCATGTGACAGCACATATGGCTAACTCTCAACCAAAGACATTTGTCAAGTCCACACTTCATAATTTTAATCACAATGGGTCATATTTATTTATGCAATGAAAGTAAAGTGTGCATCAAGTTCGAGAGAGCTATATAACCAACTTTTCCCATAACAATTAACAACATAAGCATTTTCATTCAGAGGTATAGATAACAAATATCATGATAAACATACTCGGAATAGCATAAAGCTAATAGGTAGATATGGTGGACTCACTGGAAAAACTTTGGTTGAAGGTGTTGGAAACAAGTTTTTGCTTGTTGGAATTTTTGGGCTAGCAAGAGGGAGAAAGTTGACCATCTAAATGCATGCATGAGTGTCCATAGAACTAACTAATCCATGTTAAACAAGGTAGAATAACATTTAGCATCAAAACATGAATAAAAGATAGCTCTTGATAAAATATTTGCAAATTATTACTCATTAACAAGCTCATGAATCATGCAATTATATGTATCTTTTAAAATCAACTTTAACATCCCTTTTCCCAATCTTATAATAGCATCCAACATAATTCAACCCAAATTTCCAGTAGCTCTCTCATATATAAATGATAGTGTGGTGGTCTCACAAAATAAAAATCTAACCTAAACAAACAAAAAGACGCTCCAAGTTTATGCGATAAAGTGTTTCGATCGAAAAACAGAAGTTAGACGTGTGCAAACCGAGAGTGTGTAGGTCCAGTGGGGTTGTCTTCACATCCCCAAGCTTATGGTCTTCACCATCCTTGGATAGCTCTTGGTGCATCTCCTCTAATCCCTGTGAAAAAACTTCAAAACACCGTTTCTCCCATTTCTTTTCTGTGGGGCACATTAGTAGTGATAAACAAATAGATTTCTTGCTGCATATAATCCTTAGACAAAAATTCATATGAATGTCCAGAAATGTATAATGTTGTATGCCTACTCATAAACTCAATTGGATCAAAAAGATTCATGTTAAAAGTTCTAAGCATGCATCAAACAAAATGGGACAGAATCTGTCCAGAAAAACAGCAGCAGCTAAACGTATTTTTCTACCCTACTTAACTTTGTCGAAAATTCCGAAAAATTCATGCATACAGAGGATGAAAAGTTCCATTACAGTTTAAATATGAGCTCATTCGGAGTTACAGAATAAGAATTAAAAATCATACCGTGCACAGATTCGTGCAGGAATAATATCTCCGAACGCTATAAGCAACTTCTTCATACCAAAATGAGTAAAACTTGGCACTTTATTAAAAATTCCAGAAACTAAACTAAACACTAAGTCTCTTGTTACAGCAAGAGGACACAAAGAAAATCACAATAAAAAAACCGGGTTGCCTCCCGTAAAGCGCTTTCTTTATAGCCATATAGCTAGGCTTCTTACTTGATATTTATTGTGGACGAAGCTCATGAGGGAGCTTGAATGATGTGCCCCTCTTCCTTGGGAAGTGTTCCATACATTTCTTGTGTGGAAACTGAAACTTCACATTCCCTTCTTTTGAATCAATGATAGCACCTGTAGTACGAAGAAAAGGTCTTCCAAGAATAATTGGACTAGAGGTTTTATTCCCCATATCCATGATTAGAAAATCAACAGGCACAAATGTCATATGTAACTCTACCAAAACATCACTTACTTTTCCTAAAGCATGTTTAATGGAATCATCAGCAAGTGCAAGTTCAATAGATACCACGGAATGTCATGTGGTGGGCCTTGGAGAAACACAAAGTCCCAACAAAGTACATTACCCTCATTAAGGATATGTATGATAATGTTGTGACAAGTGTTCGAACAAGTGATGGCGACACCGATGACTTTCCAATTAAAATAGGACTGCACCAGGGTCAGCTTTGAGCCCTTATCTCTTTACTTTGGTGATGGATGAGGTCACAGGGGATATACAAGGAGATATCCCATGGTGTATGCTCTTTGCGGATGATGTGGTGCTAATTGACGATAGTCGGGCGGGGGTTAATAGAAAGTTAGAGCTGTGGAGGCGGACTCTAGAATCGAAAGGTTTTAGGCTTAGTAGAACCAAAACTGAGTACATGAGGTGCAGTTTCAGTACTACTAGGCACGAGGAGGAAGAGGTTAGGCTTGATGGACAGGTGGTACCTGAGAAAGACACCTTCCGATATTTGGGGTCTATGCTCCAGAAGGATGGTGATATCGATGAAGATGTGAGTCATCGAATCAAAGCTGGTTGGATGAAGTGGCGCCAAGCTTCTGGCGTCCTCTGTGATAGGAAAGTGCCACAAAAGCTAAAAGGCAAGTTCTATAGGACGGCGATTCGACCTGCGATGTTGTATGGCGCAGAATGTTGGCCGACCAAGAGACGACATATCCAACAGTTAGGTGTAGCGGAGATGCGCATGTTGAGATGGATATGTGGCCACACAAGAAAGGACCGGGTTAGGAATGATGATATACGTGAGAGAGTTGGGGTAGCACCAATTGAAGAGAAGGTTGTCCAACACCGTCTAAGATGGTTTGGTCATATAGAACGTAGGCCTCCGGAAGCGCCATTGCAAACCGGACGGATAAAGCGGGATGAGAATGTTAAGAGGGGTCGTGGTAGGCCAAACTTGACATGGGAGGAGTCTGTTAAGAGAGATCTGAAGGATTGGAATATCACCAAAGAACTAGCCATGGATAGGGCTGCGTGGAAGTTAGCTATCCATGTGCCAGAACCATGACCTAGTTTCGAGATCTTATGGGTTTCAACTCTAGCCTACCCCAACTTGTTTGGGAAAAAAGGCTTTGTTGTTGTTGTTGTTGTTGTTTCAATTCAAGTACCTCATATAGTTCTTTAGATAAAACAGAGACACTAGATCCTAGATCAAAGTATAGCATGGTGTGTCTCTTTTCCAATGGTTACTAGGACTTTGGGAATCCATACATCCCCAAGCTTAGGTGGTATCATAGCCTCTTGGTTGTACCTAGCAATCTTTTCTTTTAACACATGATTAGCAATATAAGTACCAAAACCAGTTTGGTTAACATTAATAGAAGGATCACTTGCAAATTTTTGTAAGATGGATATTAATTCATTCAAGCTACAATTCTCTAAGTCAAGCAATGGTTCCTTTACTTCACTAAGCATTTTAACTTTCTCAACTTTCTTTTCTAACTCAATCAACATAAGAGATTCATCATGTTCAGTTTCGTTAACTTCTTCTTTTAATCCAGCAAGTTGAGACATAAATGGCAACACATATTCAGGATAGTTCAATAATTCATCAAGAGTTTCCTCTAAAGTAAGAGGAACATGTTCAACAATATTAATAGAATTCATTCCAACCACATGTGATGCTTGTGGTTTCCCTGCAGACATACTCAACAAAGTGGCTTGGTTATCAGCTAGTTTTGACAAGGCTTTGTCTAGTCCCGCAGTTTGGAGTTGTAAGACTTTAATATCAGAACTAATAGAAGCAACAGACTTATTCAACTCTTGTATCATGGTATTATGACTAGCAACTTGTTCCATAAGAATTTTATTAGCCTCGAAATTATCATTACGTGGTGGCATAGGCTTCCAATTATTATCGCTATCATTAGGATATGGAATAGAAGGACGATTGTTGGGAACATATGGGGGTTTATTATAAGAGTTATAATTGTTGTTACCATACCCATTATTACCATAGTTCCTAATGAAGTTGACATCAATATTTTCAGGATTATTACCAACTAATTCTTGCAAAGGCACATTTTCAATATTTTGTTTATTAATGAAAGCAAGAATAATATCCATTTTAGATGACAAATCATTTGTTTCTTCTATGGAGTTCACTTTCTTAGAAGGATTAGGTGCTCTATCAGTATGCCATTGACTATAGTTTTGCAAAATGCTCTCCAATATGTTCTTAGCTTCTACTATAGTTTTCCCCATAAAAGCACCTCCAGCAGCAGAATCAAGTATATTTCTAGACATGTAATTTAGACCATTGTAAAAAGAGTGTAATATGGTCCATTCGTTGACCCCATGTGATGGACAAGTTCTAAGCATAAGTTTAATCCTATCCCAAGCCATAGCAACATGTTCGTTTTCATTTTGCCTAAAAGAAAGAATGTTGTTTCTATTTTGCAAAAAATTAACAGGGGGATAGTATTTCTTAATGAAAGCTTCTTTTAAATCATCCCAAGTTTTAATGCTATCAATAGGTAATGAATGCAGCCACTCTTTAGCTTTTCCTCTAAGTGAGAAAGGAAATAACTTCAGTTTTAGAATATCACTTTCCACATTTTTAAATTTCTGCATGTCACATATTTCAACAAAATCATGAAGATGCATAGAGGCATCCTCCATAGCACTACCGCCAAATTGTTCCCTAGTTATCAAGTTCAACAAACTAGGACTTACTTCATAACTCTCAGCATTTATCTTAGGTGTAGCAATGGGCCTAGCAATAAATTGATCATTTGGAGTGTTTGTGTAATCATACAACTTAGTTCTTTCTCCCATCGTAGCAAGTTTTTATGTAATTTTTTTAATTTTTTATGCAAAACTGAAAATAAATATGCAAGACAATGACAAAACAAAATAAATTGCTTTGAAGGTAAAGATGGATAAGATGATGCTCACGTAGGTGCAACCTCCCCAAGCTTAGGTGTTAGCACAAGTTGGTGATGAAGTTGACTTGGTGAGATATCCTTGGATAAACCTTTCAGCAATGATTCCCCGGCAACGGCGCCAGAAAACAGTCTTGATGGCCCTTCACGTAGTTACCCCACAATGGTGCCAGAAAATAGTTGCTAGCCCCTTCGCGTGGTACCTGCGTGAAAAGTAAATGGGTTAGGTTGAGACTCCAAGTGCAGAGTGTGTAGTAAGTGGAAGACGTGTTTTCCCCACGAGGGTGACTCGAGGGTTTAATATCGAACTCTCGGGGAATCAGTAGTGTAGATTTATCTTCCTATCCTTCTTTTGGTTACCTACAAAACAAAGTAAATGTTTTGGTCCTCAACCTCACCTAGTGGTTGTCAAGCACAAGGTGTTAGAATGATATCAAGATAATATGCAATGCAAACAAGAAATAAATATGCAATGGTGGTAAATAAATATGCAAGGATGGTGGTAGCAATGATAAATGATATTTTTGGGTTTTTTATGATGAATGCAAGATGTAAAAGTGTTTTTGTATTTTCGGATTTTTAAATGGCAGAAAATGGAAAAGTGGTAAAAGTTGTTGGAAAGGTGTTTCTTATGATTAAAAATGGACCGGGGTTCATGGTTTCACAAATGCACTCTCTCTTTAATGACGTGGTGGACAATGGAACACTAGAGTTGACATATGAGATTGCAACACAACAGTTTAATGACAAGTTATAATTATATGGGCATCACGTCCTAGCATAGAGACCTTTTGGTTATTAGTCTCTCTTATACTCCACCAAGATGCGAACTAAATCATAACACCTCGATAATTAAGATAACTCAGAGTATAGCAATAAGTATCATGACATGAAGTTAAAATAAGAACATGCTAGATCTAGTCATGGAGTAGTGGCAATGGTCACACCCACATCTCCGGTAGCATGGTATTTCTTTTTATCCCTAGTGAGGTAACAAAGTAAGGTAAAACACCCAAGTGGATCGCGGAACTTTCTCTCACGTTCACCGCACTAGCCATCCCCCGTTACTCCAACGAATGCACACGTTCCCCCTCACACGCTCTCATAAACATGCTTGATCATAACAAGTAAATAAGAACGGGGTACATAATATGCATCTACTTTCATAACTGAAACAAACCATTGCAATCTCAAACATATATTAACTCATAAAAAGATCCACCACAAAGGTATTACATAGATGACCGTAATCATGTTCAGCAGCTCATACGGTACTAATTAGTGAAGCTCGAGAGAGAGAGATACATAAGTTACTTCCACAAACCCATAGTCCAGAGGTGGACTACTCCCTCTTCATCATGGAGACGGTGGAGAAGTCGTTGGAGAAGATGGAGACCACGCCGGCAGCGCCCCGCCGGAGTTTTCCCCCTCCAATCTGCAGCTCCAGGTCTCTGTTTCGGTGTTTCTGTGTTTCTGCGGCGCTCCTTCTAGAGAACGTCGGGGGATAATTTTTATAGGCGTTTTTAGGTCAAAACGGAGTCGGTGGAGGAAAGATCGACGGCAGCGGAGCTCCGAGGCCCAAGATGGGGGATCCCACGCGGCCAGGTACATGGGCCGCGTGGGCCCACTCCTTTTGGCCCTCGTGGCTCCGTTTGTTCGCTTCCTTCACCCACAAGTCTTCTTCCTTCCAAATATTGACGCCCGTAAATTTGCAGGTCATTTGGACGTCGTTTGGGTCCCTGAAACATAAAAGGAAAGAAATAGGGTTTTCTGCCTGCGCAGGGTTAATTCCATAAAAATAGGAAACATGTCAAGTATTCCCAAAATCATTATAAAACAGTGATATAACCCTTATATGATGCAAATATGACTGGAATATAAGTAGAAATAATTCAAAGTTCATATATGCATTTTACATGCATCACCAGCACGGTACTGACCACCATGTTGGTGGCGGAGACGTACAGGAACAGCGGCTCGCGCTCTCGAGGCGCGACTAATACTGGAGGGGTTGTTAGTGCACGTTTGAGGTCGACGAAGGCTGCTTGAGCTTCTGACATCCACTCGAATTTATCTGACTTCTTCATCAGTTGGTAGAATGGAAGTGCTTTCTCGCCGAGCTTGCTGATGAATCGACTGAGCGCAACCACCCGACCTGCTAGCTTTTGCACCTCTCGAAGTTTGGTCGCTGCTCCATGGTCAGTATGGCTTGGATCTTCTCTTGGTCTGCCTCAATGCCTCGAGCCGAGACAAGGTACCCCAAAAGCTGTCCGGCTGGCACGCCAAAGACACACTTCTTAGGGTTGAGCTTGATCGTGTAGCGGTTGAGGTTGGCGAATGTCTCGCACAGGTCATTGAGGAGCGTGTCCTCCTTTTTGGATTTGATGACGATGTCGTTGACATAAACTTGGACGTTGCGTCCAATCTGCTTTTTGAGTAAGTTTTGAATCATGCGCTGGTACGTGGCACCCGCGTTTTTGAGCCCGAAGGGCATAGTTGTGTAGCAGTAGACGCCGTATGGCGTTATGAAAGCTGTCTTTTCCTCGTCGTCGACCCTCATCCTTATCTGGTTGTAGCCTGAGTAGGCATCCAGGAAAGACAAGCGTTCCCAACCCGAAGTTGAGTCGACGATCTGGTCGATGTGGGGCAGCGGAAAGTGGTCCTTGGGACAACACTTGTTGATAGCTGTGAAGTCGACAATCATGCAAAGGATTTTTGTGTGCTTCTTAGGTACGAGGACCGGGTTAGCGACCCAGTCCAATTTCTTGATCTCGCGGATGAACTTGGCGTCGAGTAGCCTGTCGACTTCTTGTCCTATAGCTGCACGTTTCGGCTCTGAGAACTGACGCATTGTTTGCTTCACTGGTCTGGCATCTGGAAAGAGCTGAAGAGAGTGCTCAGCGAATTCCCTGGGTATACCTGGCATGTCGGCAGGACACCAGGCGAAAATTTCCCAGTTCTCATGGAGGAATTCGACGAGCGCGCCTTCCTATGCGGGAGATAGGCCTTGATGACACGTTGACCATCTTGGATGAGTCCATCGGGTGGACCTGGTGCGATCTTGTGTCGTTTGTTGCGTTGAAGGCAGCGTCGGGTGCCGGTTTCTTGTCTTCAGGAAAAAGTGTGCGATCGTTGCCGAGGGAGAGCTCTTGGAGTTGCTCCTGCATGCCGAAGAACTCGGAGATTTTGCTGAACTCCCTGTTACAGTTATTAGGGCGCTGGAAGTTGTCGTTCACGGTGATAATGCCATTGGGTCCCGGCATCTTCAGCTTGAGGTAGGCGTAGTGCGGGAATGCCATGAATCGAGCGAACGTCGAGCGCCCTAGGATGGCGTGGTATTGTGACTTCCAGTCGACGACCTCGAAATCGATCTTTTCCGTTCTGAAGTATCCTGGCTCGCCGAAAATAACCGGGAACTGAACTGTGCCGAGCGGGTAGACTGCCTTGCCCGGGACGATGTTGTGGAAGGTATTATCTGATTTTGCTAGATTCTCTGTCGAGTGATTCATTTTGCGTAGCGTGTCAGCGAACAGGATATTGATTCCGCTTCCGCCATCCATGAAGACCTTGGACATAGCAAAGCCACCGATTCGAGCGTCGAGTACCAGAGAGGCGTGCCCTGGACGAGGTACAGATGGCGGGTGATCCTCGCGGGAGAATGTGATGCTAGTCTCGGATCCCCTCAGGTACTCGGGTACAGCGGGAGGTGACATGGCAGCCATGATAACTTGGCGAGTGATCAGCTTCTGTTCCCTGTTGGTGGGACGTTCCTTCTGTATCATGTTCATCTTCCCGCGAGGCATGGGATATTGATCCTGTGCTGCTCCCGAGCCTTCTGTGCGCGGCAGGACCTGTATCGCACCCGCCATGTTTCCGGCTACCGGTGCTGCTGCAGGAGGGGCGGTGTTTGTGGCTGCGGCAGGAGCCGACTGAAAACGTCGGGCGTACTCAGTCGCCAGCCGTGTGAATTTCCTACAATCTTTCAGCAGGTGCCTTGAGTGGAGTTTTCCGTCTTCACCCTTGAACATGTGGAATCTGCACTCCTCTTCTATTTCTTCTGCGACTGAGCGCTGATCTTGCGAATCATCGCGGGTTTTTCGCCACTCCCGCCTGCGGTACCCATCGCCGCCCCTGTCGCTGCGCTGTCCATAATCGCGACTGTGGTCGTCTTGGCGGCCTCCGCAACGGTCGCGCTCATCGCGTGTGTCAACGTATCCCGCCGCCACCATCTCGGGGTCGTCTGCGTCGTCGTAGTGGTGAGATTTGCGCTTCCGCCTCTGATCATTGCCGCGCCTATCTTTACGACTCCAGTTGCCAGCGTCGCTGTCACGGTGCGGTGACCCGCGGCGCTCGTTTCGTACCGAGTCTTCTCCATCCGCCCATTCGTTGGTGACTTTTAGGAGTTGGGTGACGGTCTTCGGTTTCTCGCGTCCGAGTGCTTCCCGGAAGTCTCGCCTGGCGAGGCCCATGGTGAAGGCATCGATTGCTCTGTCTTCTGATACCGCGCCCATGGAGTTGCATATGGTGGTCCAACGCCGGATGTATGATCGCAGCGACTCGTCCGATCGCTGCTTGCAGGCTCGCAGCTCTTCGAACGTCGCGGGCCGGTCGCATGTTGGGGCGAAGTTTTTGACGAAGTCCTCCTCGAAGTGTTCCCATGAGTCATATGAGCTGTTGGGTAAGCTCCTGAGCCAGTCACGAGCTGAACTCGTAAGCATCAGCTGGATGTATTGCATCGCTGTTGTTGTGCCCCGTTGACAGGAGACCGCTATTTTGTAATCCTCGAGCCAGGACGATGGTTCTTGGTGGCCGTCGAACTTGGGTGTTTCAGATGTTAACCTGAACCTTTTGGGCATCCTGGTCTCGCGGATGCGTCGAGTGAAGCATAGAGCTCCGCAGGGCTCGAACTCGTCATCAGAGTATGAATCGCTGCTAGGAGAGCGAGAAGATCTCTTCGCGCGACTTTTGTTGACTCGACGCTGAGCTATGACATTGCGTGCGTCCTCGCCGTCTTGGAGGTGACGAGTGGGCGGCTGCGCTCGGTCCCTTCCGGAGCGGTCTTCAACACGGCGCCGGTGGCTCCGGTCTCTGCCTTCTTGGGTCGTGCGATCACGAGCATCGCGACTTCGTGGCTCTCTTCGTGGGCTGGCCACGCGGCGACCTCCGTTCCCCTCGACTGCCCCTGCTTCGGGAAGATGAATGCGGCCGCCAGATTGAGTGATTTTATTTGTTGTCGATGCAGGGCTGCGTTGGGGTCGCCTTCGGGAGGTTGTGTAGTTCTGAGGTATGTGGCCACCGAGAGCAGAGCTCCCGTGGCTGTCTTGGGGATAGGGATCCCCTCCTCGTCGTGGGTCATGAAGGAGAGACCCAGGTTGCGGGTTAGTTCCGCTCTTTCGGTTTATGGGATGCGGAACATTCTGTTGCTGCGCCTCGGGTCGGTATTTCCCGTGGAGTGGACGGATAGCCCCGCCCTCCGTGCACTCGACGCGCTAGCTTGCCTTCTGCGCTCATCGAGCGTCGCCTGGTAGTTCTTCAGTCGAAGATTTTCCTGCAGAGGATGTATTGATGCGTCGCGATCTCCTCGCGTGTCGAGTCCTCGGGCATCATGGTGCACTCCCCGATGACTTTGTGTGCTTTGGCCGCCGCCTCCGCTGTGATGATGAGTGTTGTTTTTCTGTCCGGCATGGTTACCGTGATCGGGTAGGTTGGCGCGTGATGCATGTAAAATGCATACATGAACTTTACATTTTATTACATGTTATTCCATGTTATTTGCATCATATAAGGGTTATATTCATGATTTATATTGAGTTTTGGGGATAATTAACAACTTCCCCATTTTTCTGGAATTAACCCTGCGCTGTCAGAAAACCCCTTTTTTCTATATTTTGATGTTTCAGGGACCCAAACGACGTCCAAATGACCTGAAACTTTACGGGGATCACTTTTTTGGAAGGAATGAAACGTAGGCGCAAAGGAAGCGAAGAAACGGAGACCAGAAGGCCGAAAGGGGTGGGCCCACGCGGCCAGATTCCCTGACCGCGTGGGACCCACCAAATTGGCCCTCGGGCCTCCGCTGCTGTCGATCCTTCTTCCCGAAGCTTCGTCTTGACCTAAAAACGACTATATATAGACCCCCCAGGGCTTTCGCGAAAGGGAGCGCCGCCGAAACACAGAAACCACGAAACAGAAACCTGGAGCTGCAGATTGGAGGGGGAAAACTCCGGCGGGGCGCTGCCGGGGTGGTCTCCATCTTCTCCAACGACTTCTCCACCGTCTCCATGATGAAGGGGGAGTAGTCCACCCCCTGGACTTGGGTTTGTGGTGGTAACTTATGTATCTCTCCTCTCTTTGAGCTTCACTAATTAGTACAGTATGAGTTGCTGAACATGATTACGGTCATCTATGTAATTCCTATGGTGGATATTGTGGTATGAGATGATTTGTTATGCATTTACCGTTGTGTTGGAGCTTTTATGATTTGTCATACTTTGGAGATATTCTATGATGCATGTGATGGTTTGATTTATGCATAATGCCTTGTTTATCCTTGTCATGAGGTGATTGACACCACCAAGTGTGGATAGATGAGAGAGATGTGGTCATGCACACGAATTATGAATCATTGCACTAGTGTTTAGAATATTGTCCATTATGAAGTATGATGTATGTAGGTACGGGATGGTCGATGTGACACGGCATATGTATTGAGTGACATGTGAAATACAGCCCAACATCCTTTATCTGGGGGTAAAAAGAAAGAGTATGGTGTGGGAGTGACAGCAGCCATGCTAGCCTTGCGGGGGTGACATAGCACACAAATGAGTATTTCTTTCAACTATGTGTTTTAGGACATATAACCGTCATTAAAAGCTACCATTAAAACATGACAATTGTGTGTACTTTATCTATAACATGATAATCACCGTAGATGAGAGAGAGAGGATTAAGTGAACCCATGAACCCATGTCCATTGTTCCTATAAGAGAAAACCTTTGTCTTGTCCTCTTGCATTGAAGAGGATTGGGACACTTTTACATTCTTGTTTTGTTACATTAAACTTTCATCCATTAAATCAACCATCTCGTTCCTTAAACTTGTTTAGTGCATAATCAACTAAAACTTGCGACACTTTAGTTGTCGGGAATAGATAACTTTTCCTTCTTGCTCCTGCGGATCGATACCCTACTTCCACATTGAGAGGTGCTACAGTGATCCCCTGCTCTTGGGGGTTATCAAGTACTTTTCTGGCGCCGTTGCCGGGGAGCGTAGCGCTTAAGTTTCTATTCTTGTGTGCCCTAGACTTTAGATTTATTTTTTGTTTTATATCTTGCAATCATCTAAGCTTGGGGAGGTTCCTTTAAACTTGTTTGGTTGTGAGTTTCTCATTAGTTTTACTTTCAGTTTTATATATCAAAAACCCAAAAAAATTAGAAAATGGAAAACTGTTATGAAAACGCAATGATGGCTGCTGAATTTAGAAATTCAAATGAAGGGAAAAGATTAGGAGAATACATAGAGCTTCTAAATAAAATTGCTAATGTGCTGCTTAATTATCATAAGGAAGAAACTTGTTGCTCTAAATACTTTAGACACTTTGAATTCCAATGCCCTTCCAATAGAGAACATGTTATTGCAACTTATCATACATGGAATTATGCTCACTTAGGGATGGAAGAAGTAGAGCAATTTGTTATTTTTATGGCAGCCTATGAATTATACACCTTCATTAATGAACATGAAACCTGCCCTATAGCTTCTCAATTTAAAGTTTTTATTGCCAATATCCTTGATCTCTGCATACTTGAATTTGATGAAAATATCTATGTTGTGCCAAGAAAGGTCTAATATTTTGCAGGAAGAAGATGACAACAGCTTAAGCTTGGGGATGCCCGTGCAACCCCAAGAGGATGATGAAAATGATGAACAACTAGAGAATGAAGAGTTGGATCTCCCAACTTCACCTTCAACAAATGATAGTAACACTCAAGATTTTGTTGACGATAAACTTTGTTTTTATGATTCTGATGATGAGGAGGACTATCAACCTATGCCTAATGAGAACATTATTGATAATAATTTTAAAAATGATGAGAAGTATGGTTTAGATATGCTATATGATAATGCTTTAGATGATGGTCCTATGCTTATTGATAAACCTCCATGTTTAGTTGCTACTAAATTATGTGAGGATAAAAATGATATACTTGCTGTTTGTGATGGTACTCTTACTCATGAGAGTCCTACTTTGTTCTTAAATTCTCCTAATTACACCATAGAGGAGAAATTTGCTTATGTTGAGAAATACTTATGTGGTTTGCAATTACCTTTAGTTCCAAATCTTATTAACTATTTTGAAAGAGGGAAGCATGCTAATGAATTCCATAATAAATTTAATAATCCTCTTTATGTGCCTAAATTATCTAAGTTGAATGATTCTTGTGGTTATATGGTTGAATTTATTTCTACTACTTGCAACTATTATGAAAGAGGAGGCGATAAGAACCCTCTTTATGCTAATAATTATATGCTGCAAGTAAAATTGTTAATATGCATTGGGAAACTTCTATTTATGGTGATTCATTCATATACAAAATGCCAATGCATAGAAAGAAAGTTAGACTTCGTTGTTATTACTTTTGTGTTTTGTTTTTCTCTCAACTAGGGTTCAACTTGACTATTATTTTGATTGGTTTGAGAACACCATGGGATCCTGGTATTATGCATGAACACTTTCCAAGGAAGAGGGACACACCAAGTTCAAGCTCCCTCATGAGCTACGTCCCCTTTGATTATCAAGTAAGTAAGCCTAGCTATATGGCTATAAAGAAAGCGCTTTACGGGAGGCAACCCGGTTGTTTTTGTTTGAGATTTTCTTTGAGTCCTCTTGCTGTAACAAGAGAGTAGTTTGTTAGTTTTGTTTCTGGATTTTTAATAAAGAACCAAGTTTTACCTATTTTGGGTTTGAAAAGTTGCTATTCATTTTCGGAGAGTTTTCTGCCTGCACGAAGTCTGTGCACGGTTTGATTTTTCATTTTTTATCTGTAACTCCGATTGAGCTGTAATTTGAACGTAGCTTCAACTTTTCATCCTCTGCACACGTGATTTTTGCAGATTTTTCTGACGAGTTTAAGTAGGGTAGAAAAATGCGTTTTGCTGCTGCTGTTTTTCTGGACAGATTCTGTCTTGATATTGTTTGATGCATTCTTTGAGCTTTTTGCTTGAATCTTTTTGATTCAATTGAGTTTATGAGTAGGCATACAACATTATATACTCTCTGGACATTCATATGAATTTTTGCCTAAGGATTTTATGCAGCAAGGAACCTATTTGTTTATCACTACTAATATCACCCCACAGAAAAGAAATGGGAGAAACGGTGTTTTGAAGTTTTTTCACAGGGATTAGAGGAGCTGCACCAAGAGCTATCCAAGGATGGTGAAGACCATAAGCTTGGGGATGTCAAGACAACCCCACTGGACCAACACACTCTCGGTTTGCACACGTCTAACTTCTGTTTTTCGATCAAAGCACTTTATCGTATAAACTTGGAGCGTCTGTTTTCTTTTGCTTTTGTTATTTCGGTTTGTTAATAAGACCACCACTATCATTTATATATGAGAGAGCTACTGGAAGTTTGGGTTGAATTATGTTGGATGCTATTAAATATATTGGGATAGGGATGTTTGAGTTGATTTTAAAAGATACATATAGTTGCATAATTCATGTGCTTTGAATGAATGTTAATTTGCAAGTGTGTTGTCAAGAGCTATCTTTTACCATGTTTAGATGTTGAATTTTAACTTTACTTGGTTTAACATGGATTGATTAGTTCTATGGACACTTATGCATGCATTTAGATGGTCAACTTTCTCCCTATTGCTAGCCCAAAAATTACAACAAGTAAAAAGCTTGTTTCCCAACACCTTCAACCAAAGTTTTTCCAGTGAGTCCACCATATCTACCTATTAGCTTTATGCTATTCCAAGTATGTTTATCATGTTATATTGTGTTATCTACATTTCTGAATTTAAATGCTTATGTTATTGATTGTCATGGGAAAAATTGGTTAAAAGCTCTCACGAACTTGATGCACAATTTACTTTTATTGCATTTAATAAGCATGAACCATTGTGATTAAAATTATGAAGTTGTGGGCTTGACAATTGTTTTGGTTGGGAGTTAGCCCATATGTGCTGTCACATGGCAAGCTTTCAACATTGCACTTATTTATATTTAGTTGATGTCATGTACTTTTGTTTATGGATGCCTATCATGGGTGAAATGAATGTGGATACTTAGTAAGTTCAAAGAGTTTGTATAAATGGTTAGAGAAATGCCTGGGCCGCTAATCTAAGCCATGCATCATTCATGGTGGAAATTTACAGCATAACCATAATGTTCATTCAGTGATGCACCTCATAATAAAAAGCTATACCCATAGTAAATAAAAGAGTGCTGAGATTGTTCATTGTCTGTTTGTCTTGTTGTTTTGACATGGGCTTGTTCATGTCAAGGGGCAAGAGGTACCCCAGTGCAGTTCTTGATGATACTATTATTACTTGCAATGACCTTTATTTGAATTTACTTTGTGGACCAAAGTGAGTAACACATGGTGTAGGTACTTGTATTCAAGGGACATGAGACATTCAACCAATACATTGTCAAGCACACCACTCATATTTGCTTTCACTTTAAACATTAATCATTCAAGATGCTATGATAGGGGTAATGAGAGCTCCACACCAATGACTACCACATTGCAAGCATTAACTTAAGTAGAAGTGTTTGGAAGTTAGATGAAACTTATTCATGCTTTACCTCTACTTATTTATCTATCCAAAGTGTCCACCTTTTATATTCAGTTTTCATAAGAAGTACTCTATGACCACCATAGGATGTTTTTACTTTTCATTATGCATACATTTGGTCCATAGTACTTTCTTCTATGTTACACTTTGTGAATTTATCATTGAACATCTTTACATTGAGTATTTGATATCACTTCATAATTTATCTTGCATATTGTTATTCCTTTGAAGAATGAATCATTTGACTTATGTAGCAATAGTAATCACCTTTGATATCCATTGATAGTATTAAAATGCAAAGTCCATGTTAGTTTTATCACCTTCATACTCGGGACGAGCATGGGTTAAGCTTGGGGATGTTGATGCATGTAAAATGCATACATGAACTTTACATTTTATTACATGTTATTCCATGTTATTTGCATCATATAAGGGTTATATTCATGATTTATATTGAGTTTTGGGGATAATTAACAACTTCCCCATTTTTCTGGAATTAACCCTGCGCTGTCAGAAAACCCCTTTTTCTATATTTTGATGTTTCAGGGACCCAAACGACGTCCAAATGACCTGAAACTTTACGGGGATCACTTTTTTGGAAGGAACGAAACGTAGGCGCAAAGGAATCGAAGAAACGGAGACCAGAAGGCCGAAAGGGGTGGGCCCACGCGGCCAGATTCCCTGACCGCGTGGGACCCCCATTGGCCCTCGGGCCTCCGCTGCCGTCGATCTTCTTCCCGAAGCTTCGTCTTGACCTAAAAACGACTATATATAGACCCCCCAGGGCTTTCGCGAAAGGGAGCGCCGCCGAAACACAGAAACCACGAAACAGAGACCTGGAGCTGCAGATTGGAGGGGGAAAACTCCGGCGGGGCGCTGCCGGGGTGGTCTCCATCTTCTCCAACGACTTCTCCACCGTCTCCATGATGAAGGGGGAGTAGTCCACCCCCTGGACTTGGGTTTGTGGTGGTAACTTATGTATCTCTCCTCTCTTTGAGCTTCACTAATTAGTACCGTATGAGCTGCTGAACATGATTACGGTCATCTATGTAATTCCTATGGTGGATATTGTGGTATGAGATGATTTGTTATGCATTTACCGTTGTGTTGGAGCTTTTATGATTTGTCATACTTTGGAGATATTCTATGATGCATGTGATGGTTTGATTTATGCATAATGCCTTGTTTATCCTTGTCATGAGGTGATTGACACCACCAAGTGTGGATAGATGAGAGAGATGTGGTCATGCACACGAATTATGAATCATTGCACTAGTGTTTAGAATATTGTCCATTATGAAGTATGATGTATGTAGGTACGGGATGGCCGATGTGACACGGCATATGTATTGAGTGACATGTGAAATACAGCCCAACATCCTTTATCTGGGGGTAAAAAGAAAGAGTATGATGTGGGAGTGACAGCAGCCATGCTAGCCTTGCGGGGGTGACATAGCACACAAATGAGTATTTCTTTCAACTATGTGTTTTAGGACATATAGCCGTCATTAAAAGCTACCATTAAAACATGACAATTGTGTGTACTTTATCTATAACATGATAATCACCGTAGATGAGAGAGAGAGGATTAAGTGAACCCATGAACCCATGTCCATTGTTCCTATAAGAGAAAACCTTTGTCTTGTCCTCTTGCATTGAAGAGGATTGGGACACTTTTACATTCTTGTTTTGTTACATTAAACTTCCATCCATTAAATCAACCATCTTGTTCCTTAAACTTGTTTAGTGCATAATCAACTAAAACTTGTGACACTTTAGTTGTAGGGAATAGATAACTTTTCCTTCTTGCTCCTGCGGATCGATACCTTACTTCCACATTGAGAGGTGCTACAGTGATCCCCTGCTCTTGGGGGTTATCAGCGCGTTACAGCGAGCGGCAGCCTCGGATGTTTCGGGATCCGTCCCATTGTTCCCCTGAGCCATGCAGACCTGGAAGGGGATGGTGTGTGAGATTTTTACTCGGCCACCATCGCTGCAGTTGTCGATGGAGGTATCGGAGACGATGTAGTCGTCGAGGAGCACGCAAGGTTCGTTGTTGTCGTACTGGTGAGCCGACTCGACATCTTCTTCGACTCCTCCGGAAGAGCCGAGAGATGCCGATGCCGATCTTGGTGAAGCAGTCGACGAAGACGCGGCTCCCGCGACCGAAGATGGTGCAAAATTTGCATTCAATGTTGTTGCGGGTGATGAAGGCGCCGGCGAAGATGGCGCGATCGAAGGAGATGTCACCGACGCAGCCGCGGTCGGTGCGGATGCGGTCGATGGAGATGCGGGTCCGACCGCCGCGAGTTGACGTGGGTCCATCAAGTTATGTGTTCCCCAACGACTAACATGGAAATCGACTAACATGGAAATCGACTAACATGGAAATCGAAGGTACCAAAGGTCAGATCCGCACCTGAGTGGAGGTCCGCGAACACCGGGCGAGTGACCGACGAGTGCGGGTCCAACCCGAAGGAGCCGAAGTACATCGGCTTGACGATCGATGGAGCCGGCGAGTTGCTGTTTGGCGACGAAGTCGGTGAGTTGTCGTTTGCTGATGGAGCCGGCGAGTTGCCCTTTGCTGATGGAGCCGCCGACACCGCGGATCCGACGCTAGCCATTCCCACAGACGTCGCCAATTGACGTGGTGTTAACACATCAAATCCCATGGTTCGGTACCTAGGGTTGAGATTAGGGGGGGAGAGATATGGTAGCGTCGGTAGTATCGTCGGCTGACAAGCAAGGTTTACCCAGGTTTAGGCCCCCGGAGGGTAACACCCTACTTCCTGCTTGTCTGTTATTGATGTATGAGGTGTACAAAGGAGCTACAATGGTGTCCCGGCGAGATGCGATCTTGCTAGGGATTTGGTGGTATGAGTATTGCGTGACCTAGATCGGCGGCCCTCCCAGCCTTTATATAGGAGGCTGGGTCTCGAGGATTCGCAACCGACTAGGTTTACTGGTAAGGTAAGTTTAAACCGACTAAGGTTCTACTTGTCTTGGGGCGTACGCCATCCTCTTGGGCCCCCTTCGTGGGCCTGGATCGTGGATTGTTGACAAACCCGCCTATGAGCCTTAGCTTGTACGTGCACCAGGTGTCCTCATGGTGGGGCACCCGAAGGGTACACCCACGTCTGCCAGCTCTCTCTTTCTCTTGTCCCAGACTCGCAGCCGGATGAGGTGCCGGAGTACAAACCAATATATGGAGAGGTTTGAGGTGCCCATGATGCCTTCACAGCTGGCCACGCCTTGCTGGAGGAAGCATAGCTGGATCAAGCCTTGCTGGAGGAAGCAAAGCTGGATCAAGCAAACCTGGAGGAAGCAAAGCTACTAGGGGCAAAGGTGGAAGACTGGTTGCATGTGGCGGCATCAAAGACTTCATCATCCTCGTCCTGATCGTCGTCATTGTGTATTTGTGGCAGTCGTAAGTGTGTATGATCGTTAAACCCTGAACCTCCTAAACCTCAGTGGGCTGGTAAGCTCACCACTAGGGAGTGCAAGGTAAGTGGAACAACAACAATCTGGGCAACCAAACACACTGGTTTGTGTCTGTAAACACCAATCTGGGCATCCAAACATGAGCACTTGGAAAATTTGCATCAAGCCGAACAGGCTTGGCTGGCACATTGTTGGCAACCAAACTACATGCACAACATAGCCCAACTCGTGTTTCTTCAGGGCCGGGTCCAATGGCGCCACTCATGCAAATTGCCCAAAAACCATCCGAGCAACCAAACAGGCCCCTAGTACCGGACCCAGGGCCATAAAACACATTTTCACCTACAGCCGTCCTACATCACATGCACGTAGCCACATCTGTCAATAAGACAGCAAACAAACCAAAAACCTACAATGGAGCTAGGCTACATGGAGCCAGTTTTGTTCAGAAAATTCGAAATCGACATTTTTTAAGTTTTAAAAAATCATGAAAAAAATATGGATGTAGATATTGTCTAGATCAAATTTTCAAATCTAAATTCGTTATATCTTGGGCTACACAAAAAAGCTAAAACGGGTGGATCTGGGTGGTGAAGAATAGAGAGTTTCAAAATTTTGTAATTTCCTCGATTTGTTTTTTTACTGCCCAAAATACAATGAATTTGGAATTGAAAATTTGCACGATTGTAGATCTCGACAGTATCTGCATCGGGGATCTTTTCACGATTTTTGCAAACTTAAAATGTCGATTTCAAATTTTCAAAAAACAACCTCCGTGTAGCTCGGGTTCCAAAAATCCACTCTCGCAAACAAACCATATATAAATTCCATATATAAATTCAGGACCAAAGGTTTATCAGCGCTAGTTTGGGCTGGAAATCAAGAGAGATACTCATCCACGATCAGCAAGTGTTGACACACGAACACGTCACGTGTACCCGCGGCGTCGAGGGAGATGCTCCGCAACTCACTCCGCGGGAGGCTCGTCGGAAGCGCGATACGCAAGACAATCCGGCGGGCGCTTTTGAAGACCCAAAACCCCGCTCGCCCGGGAGGGACCCCGTCAGGGCTCACGGCGGATATGGGCTGCCCTAGGTCGGCCTGACCGCCCCTAGAGCCTCGTGGATTCGCAGCCTCCAATCTTGAAGAACGGCGAAGAACGAGAAGAAAGATACAAGGGGAGAGGGATAAAAGTAGATGAACACGAAAAAGTAGTAGATGTGTTTGTTCGATTGGTGTTGGTTCAATCGTCCGTCACTCCTCATGTATATAAGAGGCGGCTGGACTTCCCGTGCAAGGAAAGGCTTGGATTCACGTCCAAAATCCTAAACTGGGTCGAATTCGGATGGTCTGACCCGAACCTTCCAAAACTGTTCGGTCTGCACCTTGCGGGTCATGTTTGAGGCGGTTTATGACCTCGGATCAAAATCTCATAGAAGACGAAGTTGTTCGCCTTGAAAAAACGAAGAACTTTCCTTTTATGTGTTTCTTCATCCGACTCCATCTTGACCACTCATCTTGGCTCGTAGATAAAATTATTCGGATTGGACCCGAATCATAGAAATTTGATTCGTCCGTGATTGCCAGATTTGGCCTAGTAAAAGGCCTTAAATCAAAAACTCGTAAAGAGAAAAGTTGTTCGTCTCGTAAAAACGAAGAACTCTTGTGTTATACGTTTTTGCATCTGAACCATCCTTAATGGCCGTTCGGTCTAGTTGATAAACAGGAGTTATATCAAGTTGTGTCCGTTTACAGAACGTGACTAGTACATGTACTAGTTGATGTCTGTTTTTTATTCTAGTTTTGGCTGAAATTTCGAACCTTACTATTACATGTACTAGTTGGGCTCTGTTTCGTTCCGTTTGGCCGAAATCCTGAACTTGACTAGTACATGTACTAGTTAGCCTCTGTTTCGTCCTGTTATTTTGAACATGTTTTCCTTTAAGCCAAAATCGGTCGTCAACACATGCCCCTGTTTTTTGGCAAAGCTAGCGTGCCAAAAAATAACTTGCACCATTATGCTGCTAAGGACGATGCCAACACTCCATCGGTCATGTGTTCTCAGGGCGATAATCCTTTATCGTATGCTGGGGCTGTACGTCACCTGAACTTTTGACTCGGATCCTACAGATAAGAAAAACATATTTCTTCTAACCGTCCATCCGGCTTGCACTAGATCCTTTGTTAGTGGCCAACTTAATAATCAAGTCGCCCTTACTAGTATTGGCAAAACTGAGTATCGGCTTTCAGGGTTGAAATAAATCGTAAAGAACATCATTAGCCAGATGCCGGCTTTGCCAACACAATGTATTCTCAGGGCGATATGCAAATATCGGCCATACATCCTCATCGTAAAGGACCAGGAAAACTCGTCCACCAAAGCGTGAATAGCCGAAATAAATTAGAAGTTTCGCCTGGGGATAAATTATGAGGTGCTAGCTTTGATAATATAATTGAAGAACATGGACGACGCGCCGCCTGAGTTCTCCTATAGTGAGATGGAAATCGCTGGCTTCGACTGCCGACTTCTTGCTTATCCTCCTTTACTCCTGCCGGCTTTGCAATAGAAGTTGGTGCACCGTTCTTGATTTGAGGGCTTCTTTTAGGAACCCACGCCATGTTCAACTTCTCCAACTCTTCGGCTCTGAGCCGCTTGAGGTGCCACTCCTGCCAATGTGATACGCCGAGTGGGTATCCCGGCTGTGACTTTGCTTTATGCACTGGCAGTTCTTTTCTGGCTTTGGTCACTTCCCGCTTGGCTTGTCCAGACTTGACGCCTGGGTCCTTGAAAGTTACTCGCTTCACTTCCTTGCCCTTTGTAGCCAACATCATCTCAGCTGGCTTTTGCTTATTTGGAGTCGAGTCTGAAACAACATCTTTGCGACCATCTTTCTTCACTACGTATATTTGCTTGACCACCTCCTTCTTCCTCCATGAGCTCCTGGCCGGCTCTTGATTAAGCCGGTCTTTGACATGTGGTTGCCGGGTTTATTCTCTTGGAGCTGCATAAACTTGGCGAGGTGATTTAGCATAAGACTGATGGTGTGCCCGCGAATCATACTTGTCCCGTGAATGATATGAATAGAAGCCGGTATGGGAAGGCATGGATGACTTCGGAATTGGCAGCCCAAAAGAAGTTCGTGGAGTCGGCACGTTGGGCTTCTTCTTTTGCCAGTCCTGGTCTTTAGATTTACGCATTGGGGGTGACTTCAATGCCTTTACTTCAGCTGGCCGATAAGCACTTTTTGCTTTGCTCTCCTTCTTATACTTTTCCAATAAACGAGCGAAGGTAACTTTAGTTTTCCTTCTTCGGTGCTTATCGCTGCCTTTGTCCCTTCTATCATTGCATGCGTCGATCTTTGAATCTTCGTGGTGCCCCCCAGTGTTAGGCGTCTTCGTTGCAACTTTGATGGAACGTCCGTCTTCAAGATTGTCGGCTTGAATATTTTCCTCGCTCGACGACCCGATCCCATCATCTCCCGCGTGTACCTGTCCATATTGGGAAGAACCGGCCTGGGATAGCCGAGTCAATACTTGATCGCTGTCAAGATTAATGTTAGCTGGCTGGCTATCAGCTTGTGCTTCAATAACTTCTAATCGTCCTTCGAAGGCCGATTGTGCGTCATGAAACTCGTCATAGTGTTTGATATTCTGCTCGAACAAATTGGGCATTCGCTCTTCCCTTGACGGCTCGACATGGTGATCTTCTATGATAATTGGATTAGTCGGCGATTCGCCGACAATGTGATCACCTCTGTCCAGACTGAAGGTACACTATTTATTATCTAGTCGATCGTGTCGTGAGAACGGCTTCTGAGTTAAGTAACCGAATGGTTCATATTTAATATCACCCCATTCGGTTATGTTCATACTTCTGCACTTTTTCTCCGATGCTTTCAGATAAGCCATTATACTTGCATCGGCTTTCTTAAGAATTTTAAAGCTTGGCTTTATGTTTCTGAAACCAAAATAGTTAGAACACACATGTCTCACTTGAGACCAAATGTAAGCCAAGTAATAAATAAGCAAAGCTATCCATGTAGATATAGATTTTAAGTAAAACAATAGGTTAAGCTTTAGCTGTAAAAATTCGTTACTATCGGTCTCTCTAACTGGTCTAGTACGTTGACCGATAAATTATGAATCAATTTTATCACTAACAAATAAATTACCTTTCACGATTGGTCTTTCAATGTTTCTTATAAGAATCTTACTAATAGATGCATCAATAATATAGTTTTGACCAAATCAGAAAATAAGTAAATTATTTGCTGGATATACCTCTTCAATGACATTGGGATAGAATGATGATTGCACAACAAGAGCAATGCTTTGCTTCGTCTCTGGATAATTCTCCAACGCCTCGACTTTATCTTCTGGATCTCGTGCCCCACTACTCTTGTCGGGGGGCTGCCCCCGGGTAGGGCAAAGAGGTGGTGTTGGGAGCTATAAAGTGGAAAGGAAAGTCAATCCGGGTTACTCAAGCCGGATCAGTTGGATCGGATCGGTGGAGAAACTCGGTTAGTACTCAATCTTGTTTAAAGTACAGGGAGACACCAAAGGGGAACTGGCAAAGTCTAGCCGGATCAGAAGAAGAGATCCTGCTCAACTAGCCGGGTTGCCTGGAAGAGATCCGGCTCAACTAGCCGGGTTGCCTGGAAGAACCCGGCTTACCAGCAATGTCGGACAATGCACAAGGGCCGAGTAATGTCAGTAAGTTCACGGGTCCTGCAGGCCTCCTGCCCGAGGCTCAGAAGACACGGGATTCCTGGGAGCGCGGCAACCTAGGAGCTGACTCGGCCAATTCGGGAAAGGGGCTATGACCTAGACCCGGTGGGCTACACCTGCCATTGCCCGAAGTGGCAAGATAGGCCTGCTAGGGCCTGATAGTCCAGCCGTTGGACTGACAGGGGGCAGAGGCTTGTCCTCTTCCTCTTGGAAGTGCCATTATCTCATGGAGCCAGGGGCAAAAAAGTAACTCGGCAAGCCTTTATATACAGCACCACCACCTCCTGTGTGGAGGACGAACCCTAGAGCTCATTTTCCCCCCTTTGTAGCTTCTTCTTCATCGTGAGCTCTCACCATTGTTGCTTCATACAGCTCGAGGAGCGCTTTGTACTTGTCACTATTGAGATATAAAGAGAGTAGGCTAGTGCTGCAGTAGGGGTGTTACCTCCACAAGAGGGCCCCGAAGCAGGGTACATCGTGGTGTGCTTTGTGTTTTTGGTTTCTTGGTTTCTTGTTCATGTTCTCGCGGTTTCTTGCGTGTTCTTGCTTGTGCACTTATTGAGTGCATAAACCCTCCCCGGTTCCCCCAACGCTCTTTCGGCCCCATCTTAGCCATACCTATGGCATCTGCCGTGATCCCACCACGACAACTCTGTTGTTCTATGTCAACCGAACTTTGTTCGGATATACTCTCTACTTGATGTTCATCAGTTCCTTTGGCACAAAATTCATAGGGTATCATATAAACTCCTTTACATCCAGAAAAGTCAAGCACTGCTGTTTTGCTAACCATGACATGCTCTTGATCAATGAAGCTTGCTTCTTTTGATTCAGTAGATTCGGCACAGGTACTATCTAATTCGGCTTCAACAACCGAAGTAACCATACTTTCCGAATCATTCATCTTTTCTCCATGGCTTCCATCAACTTGCAAAGCTTCTTCTGCTTGCTTTAGCACCGCAAAGGTTTCAACTTGATTGTCGCGTGGAGGAGTGGACTTGATAATATCTTGAAGATCTTTCTCGAGCATTGCGTTAAATGTCTTTGAATCTTCCTCCTCCTGTTTTTTCCTCGACGTTTCAAATTATTTTGCACGCTTCTTCCTGAATTATTCATAAGCTTGGCGATACTCGATCGTTAATTCCTCAAAAGTCGGCGTGGTAAATTCGTCGGTGCTATCCTCTGTAGGGCATGATTGCCCCCCGATATTTTTGGTTTCTTTCGGCAGTGCGTTGCCGAAACTTTGTAATTGTGAGGGACAAAACTTGATCTTGAATTGTTCACGCTCCTCTTCACGCCTTTTCTTATACGCCTCATAAGCTTAAATTGTAGCAGGATCATGGGGCTTTTCTTCTAGTTCCAGGTGAAGAGCATTGAACCTTTTGAAATCAGCTGCAAGTTTTTCTTTCCACCCATCCAATCCATATGCGATGGTAGTAGATGAAGGCACATGTGCTCCAGTTAAATTTTCACTTGTTCGGCTGTGAACACCGTGAAAGTGCGAAGCCGAATTATGTGTCTCACTAATTCCACATGAAGCTGAAACGTTAGTAACATAAGGTGTCGATTGAGTAATCATATAAGGCACAGTATATGTCGGTTGGGAGTAACCGGCCAAGGCGCTGGTACCAGCATAGCCGATTCCCCCATCCATCGGCCTGTCTGGGAACGACCCCGCATATTGCGAGTCGGCAGCCGATGGATAAAACCGTGAGACATCCTCTTGCCCGTGAGGTGTCTCATACTGATCTGTCGAATAACCCACGTTACTCATCGGCCTAAGATATGGGGCAGCCGATGCATGAGAATTCGAATATATATGTTGCACGTTGCTAATATTATAAGGATATGAAGCATAGAGATTATTTTGCATCGGCTTTTGCGCATAGTGTAAACTAGGGTTAGCCGATACAACACTCATATCAAAAGATCTACTAACGTCAACATAAGAGTAATTTGCATCTACATAAAGAGATTGTGAATTCATGTTACCGATGTAGATTGCAGTCTCTTGATGCGCTCCTCGTAGCAAGAACGGGTTGTAGACCGTTCGCTTCGTCCCCAGCGGAGTCGTCAAAAAGTGTGTTGACACACGAACACGTCACGTGTACCCGCGGCGCCGAGGGAGATGCTCCGCAACTCACTCCGCGGGAGGATCGCCGGAAGCGCGATACGCAAGACAATCCGGCGGGCGCTTTTGTAGACCCGAAAACCCGCTCGCCCGGGAGGGACCCCGTCAGGGCTCGCGGCGGCTATGGGCTGCCCTAGGTCGGCCTGAACGCCCCTAGAGCCTCGTGGATTCGCAGCCTCCAATCTTGAAGAACGGCGAAGAACGAGAAGAAAGATACAAGGGGAGAGGTATAAAAATAGATGAACACAAAAAAGTAGTAGATGTGTTTGTTCAATTGGTGTTGGTTCAATCGGCCATCACCCCTCATGTATATAAGAGGCGGTTGGACTTCCCGTGCAAGGAAAGGCTTGGATTCACGTCCAAAACCCTAAACTGGGTCGAATTCGGATGGTCTGACCTGAACCTTCAAAAACTGTTCGGTCTGCACCTTACGGGTCATGTTTGAGGCAGTTTCTTACCTCGGATCAAAATCTCGTAGAAGACGAAGTTGTTCGCCTTGAAAAAACGAAGAACTTTCCTTTTATGTGCTTCTTCATCCAACTCCATCTTGACCATTCATCTTGGCTCGTAGATAAAACTGTTCGGATTGGACCCGAATCATAAAAATTTGATTCGTCCGTAATTGCCAGATTTGGCCTAGTAAATTAAATCAAAAACTCGTAAACAGCAAAGTTGTTCGTCTCATAAAAACGAAAAACTCTTGTGTTATACGTTTTTGCATCCGAACCTTCCCTAATGGTCGTTCGGTCTAGTTCATAAACATGAGTTATATCAAGTTGTGTCCGTTTACAGAACGTGACTAGTACATGTACTAGTTGATGTCTGTTTTATATTCTAATTTTGGCTGAAATTTCGAACCTTACTAGTACATGTACTAGTTGGGCTCTGTTTCGTTCCGTTTGGCCGAAATCCTGAACTTGACTAGTACATGTACTAGTTAGCCTCTGTTTCGTCCTGTTATTTTGAACATGTTTTCCTTTAAGCCAAAATCGGTCGTCAACAGCAAGGTTGAACTTTTTTTATCGGAAAAAAGGTCCATTTTAAACCATAAACTCGTAAAGATCGGACGGATCCGAACTCTGTTCGCAACCCAACTATTAGATCCCTTGTCTAGATCAAACTTTGGACCTGGATTTCAAAGCACGAAATAAAAAGTCAAATTACTACTCTCAATGGATGCATTGGTCCACTTGTCGTATCTATATTCTATGTCTACCCCCTCTCTCCGAGGATTAGGTCGGATCCCTTCCATGCTCCCTCGGCTACAAGCTTCTCCAGCCGCGACGCTTCTCCGGCAAGATCTCTCCATTGTCGGCTCCTCAGTCCGTCGCGCTCGCGCCATAGAGCGTTGCCACAGTGTCAGCATAGCGGTGGTACGCCAACATGATATAGGAGGCGTTACTGAACGAGCGCGGGGGGATATGGTCTGAAGGATCGTCCGCTCACGTAGACGCGTGGATCTAGTCAAATAAGAAGGGAGAGGCCAGGCGGCGAGCAACCAGGCGACAACGACTTTGGCCGGAATTAACTTGAGGAAAAGGGAGGAGACGAGTGGAGATCGGTGGCATGGTCGAGCGGCTAATGGGATGGCCGGAGCGGCGGCTCCACAACAATGTTCTTCTGATGATTCCGAAGATCGTGGGGGACCGATCGGGAGGGCGGAAGGAGAGCCGAGAGCGCGGAAGATGAGAGAGAGCCAACCGTACCTAGCGACATGGCGTGTCGGCCTTGGTACCGACGCTTCGTCCGTGGGAGACCTACGACCTACCAGGATGGGTGGGGAGAAGATGAATACGCCCACTGCTAGTAATATTAACCGAATCCCCAATCGGGATTGTTACTTTCACCGGTGCACAAACAGTTTCTGACAAATCAGGGAAGGGAGTTCCCGCGTTGCATTATTATAGAAGAGAATGGGTTTATTAGTTCTGTGCCCTCCGAAGCTCTAGTTTCCTTGTCTGTGCCCTACCTGCGTAGTTTTCCCCGTCCGTGCCCTACCTGGCTCTTTCGAGGCCCGCAGACGGCCAAACGCGTCGTTTCCGTCTGGTCAACCTCCTTTGACCGTCACTTGGCCTGACTGGTGGGGTCGGCCTGCCGCAACTCGGTTGGAATCGCGTGGGGGTTGGCTAGTGGGGTCGGGTAGTGGGGTCGGCAAGGGCAGCTCATTTTGGTCAATCCCCTTTGACCATCACTGCGCTGACTACCGGTTGGAATCGCGTGGGGGTTGGCTAGTGGGGTCGGGTAGTGGGGTCGGCAAGGGCAGCTCATTTTGGTCAATCCCCTTTGACCATCACTGCGCTGACTACCGGTTGGAACCGCGTGGGGTCGGCTAGTGGGGTCGGCTAGGGTTCCCTCGCCCACTGCCCGCCGCGGCTAATAAAAGGGGGCCGCCCTCGCCGGAGAAACGCCCATTTTCTCTCTCTCACCCTCCCTCGAAAATGTGGTGGAGCCCGCCCTCACCGGAGAGCCCCTACTCGCCGATGTCGGACTCGGAGCTCTACTCGCCTGGTTGCCTGCACGCCATGCAGGAGGAGGAGCGGGAGGAGCTGCTAGAGGCAGAGAACCTTTTCCGCAAGCAACAAGGGCTCTCCCCTCTGCGCGAGAAAAAAAGAGCAACCCTACGAAGTGGCGCGTGGAGATCTTCCGCCGCAGTCCCCAGTCTACGAGTACGGGGCATCGGAGTCCTCGGACGAGCCCTACTCGGACAAGGAGCGTGGGCCTGCTGTCGTGGACCAACCGCCCGCGGCCGTCGTCATCGAGCCCATTGCACCCATTGTGGAGGCCAATGTTGTCATCGAGGACATCTCTGGCAACGAGAACTCCTACGACATGGACTCGTACGAGGGGGACGACGAGGAGGACGATGAGGACGATGAGGAGGACGATGAGGACGACTCCGACGACACCGTCGTCTCTGAAGTCACCGTTAGTCCCCCGCAGCACCCATGAAGAAGAAGAATAAGAACAAGAACAAGAAGAAGTACTAGTAGTAGTAGCTGCAGTATTAGTTCATGTTTTAGGGTTTAAATCGTTTGTTTGTATGTAGTAAATCTTTTATTATGATTGTTTATCTTCTTTAACTAATGCATTTACACCCTGATTGGACGCCATTGGACGTGACGGGTAGAGCTAGCCTAGGCTAGCGGTGAGGCAGAAGTTCTGCGACGCCTTCAATGGCCATGTCCATCCGTGCACGCTACATAGATGCAGGGTGGACTACGGCATGCCATTGCCACGGCATGCCACGCATGCAATTAATGTGGACGCAGTGCCACGCAGTGGAAGGCTCTCAGATGTGTCTCATCCTCATCGTACTACTCGTAAAGAGAAATATATCAGAAATTGATCTGCTTCGGATTCTGCATGTACTTTCCTTTCACACAAGTAGATAAACATGAACGGATCCGTGCCGCTCGTCTCGTTCTGCTCGTTCTGCCATATGGTCAATGTAGACATAAATGATCGAACGGATTACGCCGACTGGCGAAAGCGATCGAGCTGTAATGCAACTACGCACTTGGAACGTGACCGACATCGCTCTAGTATGCATACTGAAAACTTCATTACAAAACTCGCATTGGAATGATACCGATCTTAGTACAACAAACAGTCGACAAACAGTAGTTCAAACATATTTTTAGGATTAATCTAAACCCTACTCACTATCGGAGAAGGCGAAGGCCTGGTTGAGACGCTGGCGGCGGCGCACCTCCTCCCACTCCCGCGCGCGAGCGGTGTGCTCGGCGTCCTGTCGTAGACCCTGCTCCAGACGCACCTCGTTCATCACCTCCTCAAACTTGGCATCCGCACGGCGACGCTTCTCCGCACGGCGCTCCGAGCGCACGGACTTGGCGAAAACGCGCGCATCCAGCTCGACTTGGTCGACGATCTTGAGGAGGTCCTCACCGTCGTCGGTGGAGGCCGATTCGAGACTTGAGTAGGACTCGTCGTCGCTGGGCTCGGTAGACGGTGCCGGCAGCGGTGGGGCACGCGCTGCGGCCTGCGAGGACCCATCCTCCCTATCGTCACGTCGCGGCGGTGGGGCACGCGCTGTGGCCCGCGAGGACCCAGCCTCCCCATCGTCACGTCCCGGCGGTGGGCGTCGCGGCGGTGGGGCACGCGCTGCGGCCCGCGAGGACCCAGCCTCCCCATCGTCACGTCGCGGCGGTGGGCGTCGCGGTGGTGGTGTAGGGGAATTGGGCCTGGGGGTGCGTAGACCATTCCAGTTGGTTAAGCGGCGGCGACCGCGCATGCGGCCCACATCCGAATGTCGGAGGCGGCGCTCCTCCTCGAGGCGGCGCTCCTCCTCCTCGTAGTCGCTCGCGGATGGGGATGACATGGAGGTGAGAAGGTGAGAACGGAGATGGGTGGCGAGATGGATGGCGAGAAGGCGCATGGAAGGGTATAAATGGCGCGTAGTAGGCGGGAAATGCTACGCGTATGGCGAGAAATGCTACGCGTATGGCGCGCAACGCGAACCTGGCACATAGATTCCTCTCACCAAGTTTGATGAACAAGGTCAAACTTGGTCAAAGATCCATGGGTTTCAAGCTGACTTACGCGAAACATGCTATGATGACCAAACTCGCTGAGTTCGATCCCCGTCGGAGCGAAGAATCCAAGAAAATTGACCACTAACATTTGAATTTTTTAGTTTTTAGCTATATTTCACACCTCGTTCTCGCGGATCGCTCATAGCCTGCCCAAAAGATCCTTCTAGAAGAACGATCGGACGACTGCAAGGTTTCGGTAGGGTTTTAGCCAATCAGATCGCAGAATGAGCTTCTTGCGAATCGCACCGAGTCTGCCCGCAGAATCCTTCTAGCAGAACGATCGATGGCTGTAGTTCAACGCTAGGGTTAGATCGACGGTCATTGTTCAGCGAGGTTTGGGACGGGGTTTGGAGGCACTCAACGGGTTTTGAAAAGTTTGAAAGTTTCCTTTTGGAGTGACTAAGAAGGATCCAGGCTTATATTTTCATTTTCATGTTTTAAACTTGTTTAAATGTTGGTCAAAGTTAGGTTTGACCGATATTTGAAATGAGCATAAAAAATTCAAAAAAAATCAAAAAAAGGAAAAACCTGCGCACATAGTCTTCTTATGTCATATACTAACGATTCAAGTTGATAAACAAGATCTATATACATTCAGACAAAAAATTCATGTATCTATTGTGATATCTCAAACTATGTCGTTTGGGACGGGGTTTGGAGGCACTCAACGGGGTTTTGAAAAGTTTGAAAGTTTCATTTTGGAGTGACTAAGAGGATCCAGGCTTAGTTTTTCATTTTCATGTTTTAAACTTGTTTAGATGTTGGTCAAAGTTAGGTTTGACCGATATTTGAAATGAGCATAAAAATTTAAAAAAATCAAAAAAAGGAAAAACCTGCGCACATAGTCTTCTTATGTCATATACTAACGATTCAAGTTGATAAACAAGATCTATATACATTCAGACGAAAAATTCATGTATCTATTGTGATATCTCAAACTATGTCGTATGAACTCAAGGTTGAAGAGAAGGGGTTTTGGATTTGCAACATGGAAATTTCAAAACCTCACCAAAGTTTCATTTTAGAGTGACTAAGAAGGATCCAGGCTTAGTTTTTCATTTTCATGTTTTAAACTTGTTTAAATGTTGGTCAAAGTTAGGTTTGACCGATATTTGAAATAAGCATAAAAAATTCAAAAAAAAATCAAAAAAAGGAAAAACCTGCGCACATAGTCTTCTTATGTCATATACTAACGATTCAAGTTGATAAGCAAGATATATATATATATATATATATATATATATATATATATATTCAGACGAAAAATTCATGTATCTATTGTGATATCTCAAACTATGTCGTATGAACTCAAGGTTGAAGAGAAGGGGTTTTGGATTTGAACATGGAAATTTCAAAATACTCACCGAAGTTTCATTTTAGAGTGACTAAGAAGGGTCTAGGCTTAGTACGCGCCCAAAATTTACACTAGTGTGCGCCAGTGCGCGCCCAGAGGGTGTCCAGAGCACGCCATGGCGCGTCCAGAGCGCGTCTAGAGTGCGCACTTAAGGTGTTCGACAGAAGTACCATAACAAATATTACAAGTTTCCTCAAATGTTCACACTTTTTTCTTGCTCCTTGTGTGACTAGATGGGGCTACGACCTAGCTCCGGGTGTTCTTTGCTGGATTTGGACCAGTTTGGTCCACGACCTCCCCCTTCTTGTGCTTCTCGGCTTGTTTGTTCTTTGCTTGTTTGTTCTTTGCTGCTGGTGCTGCTGGAACCGTTGTTGCTGCTTGTGCTAGGTTACTTCCTGTAGCCGAAGCTGGTGGTCTCGGAGGCGAAGCTACAAATGGCTCTCTTTCATCATCTGAAGTATCTTTTTCCAATCCAGCAAAAGCTGCCGATACAAATGCTTCCTTTTCAGTATCTTGAACAGAAGCTTCTCCTTCCGTAGCTTCTGTTGACGACACCCATTCTTTTTCACCAGCTCTCTTCCTTTACTAGTCCTTGGTTGCCAGAATGCTTTAGTTTTACCCTTCTTACTTGTCCTTGAGCTGGCATTCGAGATTCAAGTGAAACAAATATTAACAAATATGGAAAATATGTTTACTAGTGCATACAACAACCATTCTAGACACACATACCTAGCTGAAACCGCGGCTGCGGCTGCGGCTGCTTCTGCTGCGGCTACTGCGGCTGCTTCATCTGCGCCCCATCCTTGGTCTTGTACAAATGGAAAGGGGACTGCATTGTTGCATTTCCTTTGAATATGCCCCACTTTTCCACATCTCTTGCACAAACGCCTCTTTACGGTTGCACCCTCTGTAGCTGCTCTCATTCTGTGTACCCTTGGCATTCCAGGTGCTCTGGCTAGCACTGGAGGGTATAGTTTGAATCCTGGATCATACACTTCCCATTGGTCTTTTCCCAATAAAGCAGGCACGTTATCAGCATATGCTGCCTGAAACTTGGCAACAGAGAAATATTCAGACACATACAGATCAACTTTGCCCTTTTCGCCTCCGATGACGTTCAGGAAGAACATGGCATGTATACATGGCTTGCCACTGAGCTCCCATCGCCTACAACTACATGTCCTCTCTGCCAAATCCACTGGATACCTCCAACTCCCTCCTGCGCAGGTATATGTCAGCTCAGCCGTAGTGCTAGTTCATCTAATATAAGACATAACACCCTGCATATTTCTTCCTCGCAAATGCAAATTCTTGATCGCCTACAACTACATGTCCTCTCTGCCAAATCCACTGGATACCTCCAACTCCCTCCTGCGCAGGTATATGTCAGCTCAGCCGTAGTGCTAGTTCATCTAATATAAGACATAACACCCTGCATATTTCTTCCTCGCAAATGCAAATTCTTGATCACACTTGGAATGATGAGATGGCCAGCATATGAGAGTCCAATTCTATGACGCAATACCATCTTCTGCATTATCATCTGCCTGATCTTGTCAAATATTTCCCACACCATTAGACTTTTCAGTCCCTTAATCTTTGCTTTGAAACTTTCAGCAAGGTTACTTGTCACATAGTCCACCTTGCACATGTGTCTAAATAAGCTTCTCGTCCACACCTTTCCGTGATGTTGTTCCAAGTATGCTTTCACATCAGGATTTTCAGCGTACATAGTCCTCAAGTGGTGGTTATACTTCCTCACGCTGCATGTGTACGCTGCTGGCCATCAAATACTTTCCCCCTGAATTTCTTCTTGAAATTACCAGCAAGATGTCTCATACATTCCCTATGCTCTGCATCAGGAAACACAACTTCTACCGCATTCTCCAAACCCTTGCAAGCATCTGTATGAATTACCAATCCAGCAGGGTTCCCTATGAATTTGCGTAAATTTTCCAAAAACCACCTCCAACTAAGCTCGGACTCCACCTCCATTACACCAAAAGCAACTGGAAAAAGCCAGTTGTGTCCATCAACTGCACACGTAGCTACTAACTGTCCTTTCCATCTTCCAGTTAGAGCAGTTGCATCCACAGCCAAATATGGCCCGCAACCGTTTAGAAACCCTTGAGAGCAAGCCTTGAAAGAGACAAAAGCCCTCCTGGAGCAATTTTCTCCTTTTGTTTTCCTTTCTCTTTGTACTGCATAGTCACATGATCGATTTCTACCACACTACCTGGACTTGCCTTCTCCACCTCAGCTTTGTATGTGTACAACAAGTGAAAGCTATCTTCCCACCCGGTACCGTATATGTTTTTAAGGGCCTGTTCTTTAGCGGTCCATAACTTCATGTAAGGTAGCTTCTCCTCCATTCCATATTGCTCAGAGATTTTTTGGGCGAGGGCAGTTGCCCCAATGGTTGAGTCCTTTCTTAGCCATGGAGTCATCACCTCTGTCAGCCACTTGTTGGTTGCTAAGTATGTTGTATGCCATTCCACCTTAGCTTGACAAGTGTGTGGATAGTTGTTATACCTTATCTCAATCATGTTTTTCCCTTTGTCATGACTGGCATGAAGCTTCCCTTCCACATGAGTGGCATGCAACTTCCACTGACACCTGATATCTGGGCAGTGAACCGTATACTTTCCTGGCTCACTCTTCTCAATGTCGAAAACATTGTTGGTTTTGATGCAGGACGTTGTAAGTGCACTCCGAAGTTCTTCCACATTTTTGAATCTTGTCCCTGGAGTAAGTATAGGATTATCTCTGTCTCACTCAAGCGCTGGCATGTCATCGCCATTGTATTCATCTGGAATCAACATGTCAGCGTTCTCCTCCTCCTCTTCAGAATCAGTTTGTCCAAGCGGAACGACAATGGCACTATGGCCCAGTTCATCCACCAGGTCAGGAAATAGCTTCTCATCTTCATCATCGTTCCGCGGCACGGCATCATCGGGCACTGCTTCATCATCTGAATTAAGCTGACCAGCACCTGCACCACTGGTCTGACCTGCACTGGGCTGACTTGCACTACCAGTAGGTTTACCTGGACTGGACCTACGAGGAGTCGGCGGAAGCTCAGTATTAGCAGACGATTGTGATGACTCAAAAGCAGCCCCCTTTCCCCCCTTTCCCTTTGACTTTGGCAATTCAAATTGAATTGGTTTCCGAACCACTTCAATCTTAATTCTACCGAATCGTTGGGTCATGTTCTGAAAAAAAGGAATTGAACTGCTTCGTCTGTGTTTAGTGGGATGAAATCATCTTCTACAATTGAAAAGTATTTCATCACAATAGTATCAACTGTCCGCCAGCTAAACTTAGCACAACAAGCAAGAAGCAAATCCTTGAACGAATAAGTCGTATCTAGCACCAACGGATACCAAAAACTCATGAGTTCTCCTTCCAACCCAGTGCGACTATCCATTTTGACTGACAAGCGATAAGCAGTCTTCAGATCCATTCTATTCAACGAAATCATGGCGGCAAGGTGAAATTGAAGCCGTATTAACTACATACATCACGAAATCGAGACAATCGAGAGATTGTATACTTACTTCTTTGTAATCCAAGTGGTATCTGAATCCGATTTGACCCAGTCCTCGCCGTCATAAGAAGGCGGAACGGGCGGAACGGCGGGGCCTGGAAGTGCCTCCATGGATGCGTCGTCCAAGCGGAGGTGCAGGGCACCACCGGCGGACGGGGCGGGGCGGGCGGCACTATGGCGGTGGCTGGGGTCAGATCGAGATTTAGGGGGGGGGGGGGGGAGACGATGATTCAAACCTAGCAATGGTCCAATTCGAAATGAGCTGCCCTAGCTGACCCCACGCGATTCCAACCGAGCTGCACCAGGCCGACCCCACGCGATTCCAACCGAGATGCGCCTGGCCGACCCCACGCGATTCCAACCGATCTGCGCCTGGCCGACCCCACCAGTCAGGCCAAGTGACGGTCAAAGGAGGTTGACCAGACGGAAACGGCGCGTTTGGCCGTCTGCAGGGCTTCGAAAGAGCCAGGTAGGGCACGGACAAGGAAAACTACGCAGGTAGGGCACATACAAGGAAACTAGAGCTTCGGAGGGCACATAACTAATAAACCCGAAGAGAACTGATCCAGTTAATTAGCGAAATCGGATCCAAAAGCCATACAATGCGCGGTTAATTTACAGAAACCGGCAGAAACCGCACACTCTAACTCATGAAACATTATCTATGTCTGAAACAAGGACACCTAGATCCAAAGCTAACCAGACACAACTCGTACCCAACTAAGGGTGTGTTTGATTTTGGAACCATGTGGAATAAAATGGAATGGTTACATTCCACTAGAATGAAATGTCATGATTCCATTATGTTCCAATGTTTGGTTAGATCCAATAAGGTGGAATGGAACGAGTCTAAAGGCATGGTTCAAATCAAATGAAGAGTGAGGTTACCACTGTCATTAAGCAATTTCGTAGTGATATGATATCCACATAATCTGTTGTCTCAATTTTTTCCATTCCAAACACAAATACTTTGTCGTTGTTAAAACGTTTGAGTAATCCGATTTCAACTTAATTTTTTGCCTCAAATTCAGAGTTGACAGAGGCAAGGGAAACACATAAGTATTTGAGTTGACAGGGGCCGGCCGGCTGGCCGCCGTCGTGCCTTGCTTCGCCCCGGCCGCCGCCATCGCGCCTTGCTCCGAGCGGGTCGCAGCCGCACCTTACTCCGTCCGGCCGCCGTGCGCTGCTCCGCCACGGCCGCCGCCATCGCGCCTTGCTCCGACCGGACGCCGTGCGTTGCTCCACCTCGTCCGCCGCCGTCGTGCCTTGCTCCGGGCGGGCCGCATCTGCGCCTTGCTCCGGCCGGCCGCCGCTGTCTGTTCGCTGCCGCCGCGCTAGATGGGAGAGTCAAGTGAGAGGCCTGGGAGAGGGTTCGGTCGTGGTTAACGAGCGAGCGAGAGGCCTAACCTTTTTTTTAGCGCGATGGTTAGCGCGCGTTCCACATCGTTCGACCGATTTGGTCGAACGGGTGCATTCCGCATCTCAGGGGTATATTACTTTCTCGGAACCACTTGGTTCCATTCGACCTCTAAACCAAACATTGGAATCAGCCTAGGTGCGGAACGGTTCTATTACGTTCCACCTCATTCCAAAATCAAACACACCCTAAGAGAACATACAAACAGTTTCAGCGTTAGATTTAGACAAGATCCAATAATTCGGGGTGCGACGGCAGATATTTCGAATCCGTGAGTCCAGTTCAAAGTTCAAAATGAAACTTTTTTGCCTTCTTTATTACTGCTGGTAAACAAGTGTGATGAGAGGGCAACCGTTGGTGCTGTGCGCTCTCTGCTCGTGGCGCTGGCGGTGGCTCCTGGTGGGGGAACAGTGGTTCCGAAAGCGGCAGCTGCGGCCGCGAGCAGTACCCAGTGAGCGGCCAGCAGCAGCAACGCCCAGGGGCAAAAGCCAGAAAAGCCCCGTCCAACCAATCCCTTGGCCTCGCCTCAGCTCAGCTCACGCTAGCTCACTCCTGCGTCATAAAAGCGTGGGCGTCTCGTCTCAGGCTCAGGCTCAGCCACAGCCACAGCGACGGGGCAGCAACAGCGACCTTGTTTACGCGCGCGGCAGCCGAGGGGAGATCCGGGAGGACGCGCGCGGTCGACGCAGAGGAGCAGGGAGGCATGGGGGGGATAGAAGAAGAAGGACATGGCTGCAGAGCGACGCGCTCGGAGGCATTAATGGGGTCCTCCACCTCCTGCTGCTCCTGCTGTTGCTGCTGCTCCCACATCCTCCCCGCGGCCGCGGTTGATTCTTCTTCCCCCGCCTTTTAACCCCCTTGTCCCAAGGTCGACGGACGCAAACCCTTACTGCTGCTGGTGGGTGGGTGGCGCCATGGGCATCGATCTCAACGCGACGGGCGAGGACAAGGGCGCGCTCCCGCCGGCGCCCCCGGCGGCGGTGTGCCGGGACCTGTGGAACGCGTGCGCGGGCCCGGTCGTGGCGCTGCCGCGGCGGGGCAGCGCCGTCGTCTACCTGCCGCAGGCGCACCTCGCGGCGGCCGGCTGCGGGGGAGGGGCGGAGGTGCCGGTGGCGCTGCCGCCGCACGTGGCGTGCCGCGTCGTGGACGTCGAGCTATGCGTGAGTGGAGTGGAAAGCCGCCCTTTTTTTGCTCATGCCATTTTGGTTCATCTCATGATTTGGGTCGCGTGTGTCTGTGTGCTTCAGGCGGATCCGGCCACGGATGAGGTGTACGCGCGGCTGGCTCTGGTGGCGGAGGGCGAGGTAACAAATGCTGCTCGAATCGCTTGATTGCATTCACCCCCATGATAGAAGGGGATTTTTTTGGGGGTACAAGGTGAAATGTGTAGCTAGTTTTCAGATTTACGTAATGGTCTAAGCATGCGGTGTAATGTGTGTGCGTGCGAGCATACATTTTATTTACATTTGTAAACTAGGTGTTTCTAGTACTAGCACTACTCCATTTGGGAATCTGCATGCGTTTCTGTACAATGTATCTTGAGTTATCAACTTATCATGCCTAGGCCTATTAATCTAACCGATGATCACTCTGAAATACTAGTAGGATAATCTATCAACGTAGTTAACAGTGTCAAACAACGAACTTTTGGGTTTTGTTTGTTCTCCTCAAACTTATTTATCAAGGGTTATTTTATTTGTGAAATTGAACTGTTGGTTGTTCATATCGACATGTTGGATGCATCAAAATGGCACCTTTTTTGCTGGTTCAGGTCTTTGAGAGGAACATGGGAGGTGGTAGAATTGAAGGGGAAGATGACACGGAGGATGGTGATGGAGAAAGGAAGTCCGGGATGCTGCACATGTTCTGCAAGACACTAACGGCCTCTGACACAAGCACGCATGGGGGATTCTCCGTTCCTCGCCGTGCTGCTGAGGATTGTTTCCATCCACTGGTAATTATGTTTGTAAATTTGGTTTGGGCCATATGGCTCTTGAAATGATTCCTTCGTTTAATGGTTTGTGTTGCCGCTCTAAACAATTTCGATTGCCTTGTTTTCTCTTAGGACTACCAGCAGATCAGGCCTTCCCAGGAGCTTGTTGCCAAGGATTTGCATGGAGTGCAGTGGAGGTTCCGCCATATCTATAGAGGTGAGTTCAGTGCTGATGCAGTGGTTTGGCCACAGTATACAAATACAACGCCCTTCCTGTATTATGTAGTTATTCTGTTGCTGGTTAGCGTTCCATTTGTTGCTTCTGTTTAGAAATTATGCATCATATTTCCATCTCATATTATATTCGGAGGCGAGTCGGTTCAACTTTAGAAAGCTCTGAAGCTACTTTTTAGCTTTCAAACACACATACATACTGTCAATCTTGGGGTATTTTAGTGAACATTATTAAGTAAATGGAAGATGTGGCTTCAACTCTCTGAAATTTCCAATTTCAGCTCACAAGTAGTTTTCCTTGGTAGGGTTTTCTTAGTCCTTTGATGGACTGGCATAGGCTTCATTGGTAATCTTTTTCAATATTATCCTATGCTTCGTATAGTAAGCATGGTTATTTGCATTGCCTAGACATTACTAATGGATTAGGTTATGCATTTGCAAGTGACACTGTTATCTTTACTGTGCTGTTACATATCTTGGAATCGTTGTATGAACTGTGTAGATAAAACCAGTAAATAGCATCGTCAATATAACAGACAAGCTGCTCCCTATTCTATCATCCATTCTTATTTTGAGGAAAATGTATCAGTTATCCTGTAGTTCTAGGAAGGTTTCATACAATGTCATGAGATGCTCCTTTGCCTTCCAGGTCAACCACGTAGGCATCTTTTAACAACTGGATGGAGCTCATTTGTCAATAAAAAGAAACTTGTCTCAGGCGATGCAGTTTTATTTCTCCGGTAAGCACACGTAGTGTGATGAACTTAACAGCTTGGTGTCTTTATTTATTTTATTAAGATTTTTTTCCCTTTATAGAGGCGATGATGGCGAACTTAAACTTGGTGTAAGGAGAGCCATTCAGCTTAAAAATGAGGCCCTTTTCAAAGCTTTCAGTAGCAACACCACAAAGATACAAACCTTGTCTTCTGTGGCGAGTTCCTTGAAGCATGGAAGTGTTTTTCACATCTGTTACAATCCAAGGTTTGTTAACTAGGAATATAGTTTTTATTTGTAAGTAGTATAAAATTGCCTGAAAATGGACATTTGATTCTGGGTCGTATTTATGATGCTGACTAGAAGTAGAACTGATCCCTGGATATATTTTGTAGGTTTTGAATTTGAGCAAGAAAAAAGTCATTCTTTGTCGAGCGAATAAATTATAATTATAATAGTTAACAACAAAAGGATGAGTAAAAACTGATCATTAAAACCATAAGAAACTGATTCCCTTTTGTCTGGGTGATCATAAAATATGGTTTTACATATTTGAATATGGATTCTTGGACTCTCTACAGGACTGCTGCATCTGAATTTATTGTTCCGTATTGGAAGTTCCTGAAGAGCTTGAACCATCCATTTTGTGTTGGAATGAGGTTTAAGATTCAGTACGGGAGTGAAGATGTTAACGAGAGGTCTGTCCCTTTGAACTTAACTAAAATTTGTTTGTGGAATATTTACTGAGTTTTAGGCCTCGTTTGGATGCAGAGTATTTTTGAAGTATTCTTGAAATATCATGGTTTCTAGAAAAACTTCAGTTTTCAATACTTTCAGGTGTTCGGCTACACTAAAATACTGTTGAAACGGTTTTTCAAAAACTGAGTTATTTTCACGTATTGAAGAAAGAAGTCCGGACCTCCTTTTCAAAAAACTGTGGTTTTACAAAAACTGAAGTATCTCATGGCCAGGCAGTGAAATACCATGGTTTTGGAATACTTCGGTTTAACAAAAACCGAGCTGCCAAACTGAGCCTAGTTCCTGTTTTGTTTTGTAGGCGATCCGGAATGATTACAGGTATCAATGAAGTTGACCCCATTAGGTGGACTGGCTCAAAATGGAGAAGCCTGCTGGTATGCATTTCAGTTAGTTGTATTAAGCATTAAAACCCTTAGCAACTCTGAACGCCATTATTTCCAGGCTGCCTTGCAATCTCTTAGAGAAGCATATTTTTTCTGGATTTGTTTGTTTATGTTGCTTGTATGACTATTAAAAGGGCTTAAAATGCTCCTGATGACCATTGAAAGCTTGCACTGTACTAAGACCTGCACCCTCACATTCAGGTTTAATCACCTTACCAAAATACTACTCCCTCCGTACCAAAATACGGACTACATACGGATCTATATAGACGTATTCTTGTGTGTAGATTCACTCATTTTGGTTCGTATGCAGTCCTTACTAGAATACCTAAAACATCTTATATTATGGAACGGAGGGACTGAGGGAGTACATGATATTTTGTGAATAGACGTGTCACCTTACCAAAAAAGAGCGTTTCAACAGAGCATGTTAACGACAATGCAACTTTTTAGATTTTTAACCTTTGGCCAGGGGTCCTTGTTAAACATAGCATGTTGATAAAAATGTCTTCCATATAGAAAATGAAATCGATAATGATTTCTAGTTTGCTCTAGCTGTTGAGAATCGCTGAAGATGCATTAGGAGTTGTGCCTTCTATTTAGCATGTTGTTACGGTGGTTTGGTTCACTGATATCAGCGAATTTAAATGATGCTCTTTTGTTCAGGTAAGATGGGAAGATGGCACTGACTGTAATAGCCAACATAGACTATCTCCATGGGACATCGAGATAGTTGGCGGTTCAGTCTCTGTTGCTCAGTCTCTGTCAACATCCAGCTTTAAACGTGCTAAGCTGAGCCCTCAGGGCAATTTGGACGTCCCAACTCTGTGTATGTTCTCACTTCCCACTGTGCAATGCTGACGTTTGCATGTAACTAGGTAGACCTTCTATTCCACCGTTCTTAATATGTGTTTATTGACTTGACCACTAAATGTTGTAGATGGAAATGGTCGTCCGGACTCGGTGGTAGCTGATAAGCTACCCAGGGTCTTGCAAGGTCAAGAATTGATGAGTTCTGGAACTCATCGTGTTACATGTTCTCCTCAGCCACCTGGGCCCACAGAATTTAGACGTTCTGATGGTACGAGGTTCCTTACCGACACACAAAGCCGCAGGCTTCCACCTCGAAACTCCTGTTTCACCTACCAATCTGTAGGCTTCGGCGAATCTGTTGGATTCCCGGAGGTCTTGCAAGGTCAAGAAATTTCTCAGACAGTTCCTCTGTTTCAAGGAGTGGTGTCTGATACATGCTCGGCAAAAGGGGGATACGGGCACGGCCTGTACAACTATATGCGTGACTCATCTGCCATGAGTGTGGGGTTAACATCTGCAGCTCAAGGATATGCTCTCTCCCTGTCTACTCCGCCACCAGCAGAAGCGGGTTCTCCCTCATCCGCAGTGGTTCCACAGCTTTGGCAGGCAAGCAAGAACAACGAAGAAGGTGCAAATGACAGCCAGCCTAACCCATCTGGAATTCGAAAGGCTCCTGGAGATGGTATTAAGCTTGGGTCTGATGGAAGGAAAGTTGCAAGAACTAGTTGCATGCTTTTTGGTTTCTCCTTGACTGAGAAGATTCTGCAAGCAGAAGAAGACCGTGTCAAGGAAGGGAATCATGAAGCCGACCGCCAAAACCCACGGATGCTAGATTTGTTTGGATACAGCCGTGCTACACGTGGTGCTCTTCACGCCCTCTGTGCCGCCCCCCTAGGCATGTGATGCTACTTCAGTATGATCCAAGTACTTTGCAGTGCTTTCTAAGAGGCTTCGGTAATCAGTCTATTCACTTCAAGGGATCTTGGGTGAATATGCAGCAGCAACTCCTCGCCTCACCCCAGGTATCACCGGCATTTTCATGTGTCGTTCTAGTCTCACCGTACTCCTGATGCACTGCTGCTTGTTCTAGTCCCATGGCTGGCAACCAGTCCAAGCTGTATTGCTTCCGTAGCTGTACCAGGGATGGCGTGCCTTTAATGGGCTCTACATGTACCCTGCTTGCGGCTGCAGAGCAATGGAAACTAATGGCAAGTGACCTGTGGCATCAGCGTTCATGTACTCTATATATGTACCATGTATTTCAGACTTTTTCACATGTATTGCTTCTGCATCTGTATCACGAACCTTGTTTGTTATCTCCTTGGTCGTGACTTTGTCACCGACAATGTTTATTTATGAATGGACCTATTGCGTGCTTTGCCTTTCCTTTGGCTGTTTGGTGAATCGCTTGGTGCTACTGCATCAGCATTGCATAGTTTTTCTTTCTTTGATTTGCTTTGTAAGAGCATTTCCTCGTCACCTTTTTTGATTTAGCCCGTGGCTTTATTTATAAAGCGGAGCGAAAGCCTGTTTCCATTAGAAAGTGTAGCAAAGCTTGGGAGTAGGTGTAGGATTATTGAACTAAGTAAATGTTACGGTTCCTCTCAGATAGTACTAGATCATACAAGTGTCTCAAAGCTTACTGAGAAATAGTCTGAGGGAGGAGGAAGAGAAGCAGGAGACGGGGAAGCAGAGTTCGATTACAGTCTGGTCTAACGACAAAACCAAAACAACTACAGGAGATCGCTACTAGTACTCTGGCTGACCCAGGTGAGTTGGCACGAGCTGCGCGTCGACATTGCCACATGGCCTCATGTGATTGGCTTCAAGACGTCCATTCGGGCCCACTGAGCCGAGCTGGCTTGCGTCTAGCTCTGCGAAGCCTCCGCCTCTGCTTTCCTGATGCTGATTGCTTCACATCGTGCACCGGGTCCATGACAGTAAAGGCAGTAAAACTCAAGAAACTAGTCGATGGCTTGAGGCGCAGCTGGTCCGGTGTGACGGGCAATTGATTTAGTTAGTGAGGCGGAAAGCAAAACGAGAAAAATGCAGGGTGTCTTTGTAAGCCATGCATGGTCGAACGAGACAATATGCCACGTCGATTCTTACATATACGTACATGTTACAAATTACTAATTACTACTGGTAATGTATTAGGAACTTTTGAAAACGGAAGTGGAGCAGTTTCTGAATTAGAGCATCTCTAGCGGTTACCGGATAAGCCCCAATCCGAAAAATAACCGCTTTTTTCCGGGTTCGGGGCAAAATTTCGGCCAGAACAGATACTGGATATGGTACCGTATCCGAAAATTTTATCCGGAGCAGGATATTTCGCCCCCCTGTGCTCTACTTGTTCCGTTTCCGTGGAGGATTTTCGTGTAAACTGGAAAGGCACAGAGCAGTTGGCGGGAGGGAAATTTCAGCCTAACCGTCACCGGGCGGCGGCGGATTCGCCGGAATCTGGCCAAATCCTCGTCGTCGGCCGCGGCCGTCTACTCCATCGACCACGCTGGCCGGCGCTGCCGACAAGGCCACGCGCGGGCGCCGTGCCCCATTCGTGCCCCCATTCGTGCTCCTGGCCGGAGCTGACCACGCGAGCTTGATTGGAAGCTAGCTGGCTCGATTGGAAGTCCCGTTCCTGCTACTAGTACTGTGGTACTGTTCATCCATCAGGGCGTTGGTAGCTAGCTCGATTGGGAAGCACGGCTACGCGCGAGCAGCCGGCCGTCGCCTGATCGATTGAAAGCCAGACCACGGGCGCGGCCATGGCGGGCCCCGCGCGGGCGCAGCAAGACGCGGCCAGGCGTGGCCTGCGAGGGCAGGGGCAGGGGGCACGGGACGGACTGAATTTGGGGCGGCGGGAGGAGGGAGACGGAGGAAGAAGAAGAGGAAAGCGGAAAAAGAAAATAAAAAAGCTGCTGATTTGTGGGTCCAATGCATTTTTGGGATTTTTTCCCGGTATCTGTTCTGCCAGAGCAAAACTTCGTGCTGTAAACTTTTTCCAGTTCAACCGGATATCAATTTTCCAGTACGAGACTATCCGGTACCTGGTAGAGATGCTCTTATACTCCATGAGTTGGATGGTCGTAGATGTATTTCAATCACTAGTAATTGTGCACGTGCAATGCACGTTTTGTCCTCGTAGCAAAAGCAATAAAATTGTATAATATATATACCACACAATATTTACTTCAAAAAATATGCATAATATGTAAAATCTACTGCGGTTAAATATGAGTAAAATTCTGGGCACATTTAGTATGAATAGAAAATATGCGAGAATGATAACTCTTCCTGACACCTAGGAGTATATATTATACAGAAGAATTCTTACATCAATTTTAACCTGTAGCATTATAACGTTGATGAATATGAACACCAATCGGAGTACCAACTTTGGAATATCTCACTCTCTAATCTCATGATCATGCCATGGTTAACTAATCACAGTTCGGATAAATGACGGGTAGCAAATTAACAATTATTTAGTGAAGTGAAACATGTTTTGAACTTAACTTTTTGATTGACTCTGCTCACAGTACACATGTTTATAACGATTAACATAAATGATAGTAAACACCTTATCTACACGGAGTCACAGTAAAGTAGAATTAATCGATTGCCTCAACCAATTAAAATCAATCAGTCAAAATAATTTATTCTCACTATTAGTAGTAGGGCAAACCACCCTAGCATTTGTCTCCTCATACCCCTCATACACCATGCGTCAAATAATATGCATCCGCATCATTTTTGTGTCGCATGTCCGAACCCTTGTTGTCCTTGCTACCGGCCGGCATGTTTGAGCCCTAGTCTGTAGTTAGCCACTCAAAAATTACATATCCAAATAAGGTGAACTCGGCACTGAATAGTAATGTTACATGTGTTAGGATTAATTACCTGATGGTCACCCCTGTACTCACCCTGGGTTCTACACGAAACACACAAATTACAATCATAACCACTTGAGAATTTCCGCAGTTGTTTGCCAAAAAAATTCGTCAAGCTATCACCATATATTTGACACACGTGTTCAGTTTACTGACTTCAGATTTTACCTCATGTGGAAGTAGCCACGTCTGGCATTCTGCAGGTCATAGACAATACACACCTGGACTAATTTCAGCAAAAGTTAATTTAGATGACAAGTTGAAATGAAATGTTAGCGAATTTAGTTTTTACCTCTATGTCATGCGTATGTCCTCGCTCAGCTGGTCAACACAAATGGTCAGCAAGGTGTACATGCTAGTATGCTATAACGGTTTTGATACTATATACTCCCTCCGTCCCAAAATAAGTGTCTCAAGTTTATACAAACGTGGATGTATCTATACATGTTTCATGTCTAGATACATTCAATTTTTGATAAATTTAAGACAGTTATTTTTGGACGGAGGGAGTATATTATAATTACTAACCAACAAGTAACTGTATACACACCTATGTTGCTAATTGTGCATCAGATATACAAACACTCGCATTATTCTATGTTACCGATTCTATATTGGCAATTTTGCAACAGTTGTATTTTTTATCTGTCTAAAGAATAAGATCCAAACCAAAATATGCTAATGATTTCTGTCGTTAAACTTGTGCACCTTGTCCAACTCAGCAAGATCTACCAAGGATAATCATCTCCTCGCAGTTCACTGTGCAGTAATGAGTATGAGTAAAAGATACGTAAAGCCATGCTCGGGGAATACCCTTGTTGTATTTACAGATTATACTACAGTGCTCGATACTTAGTAGCCTTCCATGAACCACACATTTCTATCGTACTGCCACACATTTTGTTAGGAGAACAAACATGATCACAGATTTTGCTACACTGCCTAGAGATCACAGATTTTGCTACACTGCCTAGAGATAAGTTGAGTCGGCTATTCAAATTCAGAAAGCGGCCGAGGAATTTCAGTGAACATCTAGTGCTCACACATACAGGCGTGTTCCAGACGCTTCAAACTGAATTCCCAGCAGCCTGTAAACAATTCAATGTCCATACACGGCTACACTCCACTCCAAGGTTTGGGCATCACACTACCCAGTGGCAGTCGCACAATTTCATGAGAAAAAGGAAATTTGCAAAATATTGCTTAATGGAAATCAAGGTTCATGAGAGCAATCAAAGTACGAATTAGAAATCAACACCTACTGTGGTGGGGGTCTGCTTCAAGAAGAACTTGTTGCTTGAATCGACGCAAAAGAAGGTGCACATACCTCTTCGAGAAGAACTTGTTGCTGCTCGTGTGCAGGTTCAACAGAACAATCCAGCCAGAATGTTCAGTGCCCAAGAATTGGTACCTTAACACAGCACAAGCAAACAATAAATTGATATGAATATACAATTTGATATGTACTGAGAGTGTGAAGAACTCATTCTTATGAATATTCTTTTAGATAACATTCTGGTCTGAATCTTATGACATTATAGGACTAATCCAGTCTTTATTGTACTTATGTCAGACAACAACGATGGAGATTCAGTTTACCATTGAAGGAGAAAAAAGAACATCAGCCGCGTGTGCGTATTGGTTACTGAATGTGGTGCAGATGAAGCAAACATTCAAATGAAATAAATTTGCTTGCGCATGATTCAGTTATCAAATTTGCTACTGATTCGAGCAAACCCCGTTTACCATTGAAGGAGAAAAAAGAACAACAACCCAACATTCTATGGAGGCTTTTTAACTAAAGCTTGTTTGAAAAGTGGTCTTACGAACTGTCCATAAATTGGTTGTTGTCACCAAATGAACTTAGCATGATAAATGATAAACCAAAAGGATAAGTCAGGATTAAAGGCTGCCATGTATAAAAAATGAGATGAATTCGCCCTTTCTATAGATCAAAAAGAAGCGCAAAGACCATTATGACTAATGCGACTGCTATACACACCTACAAATTTCAAGTCTAAAATTGCAAACGGTGAACCATACTGCATGAGTGTTCACGCTAATCAGAGGTTACCATATCCGGTTCTAAAATTTCAGAGCTAGCTGTTGTAAATTTCAGATTTTAGAATGTGGAAGATGTAAGGTGTTTCGGAGGTGTTCAAGAACAGAGACGATGAAAAAAAAATCTGAGTTACCTCGATCGGCTGATTCGATCGCTGCTCCAGCCAGCCGCGCTCGCGAGGGCGAGAAGGACGGCTGGGATGTACGTCGCGTATGATTGAGGTGGGCGGTGGTGCAGCGGCCCAGCCGCGCGGTGGTTGGCGTCAGTGGTCTTCGCGGCGGTGGGCTGCAGGGGTCATCGCGGCGGTCGGCTACAGAGGTCGTCGAGGCCGTGGGTTGCAGGGGTCGTCGCGGCGGTGGGATGCAGGGGTCATCGCGCAGGTGGGCTACAGAGATCGTCGAGGCGGTGGGCGGCAGGGGTGGGAGCGGCGGTGGGCGGCAGGGGTCGGAGCGGCGGTGGGTGGCAGGGGCGGTGAGCGGCGAGGGGCGTCAGGTCGGTGGGCGGCAGTGGTCCTCGCGGCGGTGGGCGGCAGCGACCAGGTGTGCCGAGGGGAATCCGCGGCGAGGTGCGTCCTCGCGGCGGTTTGTTTTCGTTTCGATTACGATTTCGATTTGCTTGGGTGCGGGTCGTGCGGCGTGGGCTCAACATTGGGTGCATTCTGGACGTTGGATCCAGCGAATGGACGGTAGTTAGTAGGGGGTACGACTAATGAGAGCACATCATTGGGTTAATCTGGATCATTAGATGAAGGTAATCTAAGGGCTGACGTTATTTGGATCAGCCACCCTCTGTCTTTTTATATTAGTGTAGATGTAGATGTAGATGTAGATGTAGATTTTGCAATATACATGTAGAGACATAATCGACATGAAAACTAAAACTGGAATGTCCATGTCTAGGACTTGCGATAGCCGCCGGCGGCCCCCTCGCCACAACAGAGACCGCATTGCCCTGGTGCGCCATTTTGACAGTGACAACGGGAAATCTAAGGGTACACCTCGATCACTGAACGGATCCCGAGGATGGACAGGATCTTGTATCCGCTGAAGCCGGCGTCGTCGAATATCTTGCGCCACTCGCGCTCGTCCCGCTCCGGGCTCCCTACCACCCCCATCATCATCACGTCCCACAGCAGCTGCGTCTCCGTCGCCCTCGCGTCCCCGGGCTCGACCCCACCACCAGGTCCATCACGATCACTCTGCCGCCGGCCGGCAGCGCCTCCCTGCACCGCCGCAGTATCTTCACGCACTCGTCGTCATCCCACCCGTGCAAAATCCACTGCAACCAAACACCCCAGAGTAAACCCAAGATCGATCTGCCAAGTAGTTCATCGATCAGAAAATTGTTAAGAAGGTGCCTCATCTGACCTTGAGGAGGACGGCGTCCGCCTTAGGAACGTGCTCGAACATGTCCCCGGCGACGAACTCCACGCCGCCGTCGCCCGGCGGGACGCTCGCGACGACGTGCGGCAGCTCCAGGACGCTGCACTTGACGTGGGGGAACGCGGCGGAGATGGCCTTGGCGGCGCCGCCGGACCCACCGCCGACGTCCACCAGCGAGGCGAGCCCCCGGAACAGGTCTTGCCCGTGGCCTCGCACGATCAGATCCATCACGAAGCGCCCGTCGCACGCCATGGCGTCGTTGAACGCCGCGCCGAACCCAGGGTCGTCCTTAGCCACCGCCCAGAGCTCGCGCCCCCGTGCGCGGCCGCGAAAGGCACGCGCGCGGCGCCGTCGTCGTCCGACGAGCGGAACCACGACGCCAGCGACATGGACGGGGACACGATGACGGGGTTCAGCATGGCGAGCGCGAACGGCGAGAGGCCCTGCTCCGCTCCCGGCGCCGAGACGAGGAGGCGCGAGAGCAGCGTGAGCCCGTAGGTGACTGGTCACTGGCTCCTCAGACCCGGCGTCGAAGAAACCGGCGTGCGCGAGCAGACGCATGAGGCGGCGCAGGTAGGGTGCCCTGGAGGGCGTAAGGGAGAGCTCGGTGACAAGGTCGCGCAGCGTAGCGGAGCCGCCGCGGCGGTTGACGGCGTCGGGGATGCCGAGCTCGACGGCGCACCGGAGGGCCATGGACTTGGTGTACGCAAAGACGTGGCTCCATAGCTCAGCTTGCGCTTGGAGGAGCTCGTCGTCCATGGCGAGGCTGGAGTCCCGGTTAGCGTCCATGTCAATCTGCTTAGTGTTAGGATAGGAGAGCTAGCGTTTGGTTAGTTTATAGGCGCGACCACCTTCTTATGAATTACTGGTTTATATATTGCTTAACTTGTGTTGCTGCGAAGGTTCCTAAAATTGTATATTTTGGAGATCACGCCACGCTGATGTCTGAATTCTGAAACAACTGCTATTGGAGAAGAGAAAGGGGAGTACTCAGTCAGAGAAGTGGGAACTGGATTGTAGCCCGAGAAATGACTTTCATTGTAGTAGCTCCATATACCAGCTCAGATCGAAACTAACGACAACCTTTTTGAATGACGTCCCCTAAATGCGACTAGTGCTCATTACAATTCCAAGTTCTGCTGTGGAATAAAAATACAACCCCAAGTTGCAATGGACGGTACACACATCGTTTTTTTGTACGATGTCCTACTATAAGATATGTTGGTTGTGTGTGTGTGGGGGGGGGGGTGGGGGGGGGGGGGGGGGGGGGGGGGGGGGGGGGGACGACGACTCCGTATGGCATACAATGCATAGTTGTCTTTTAATATGAAAGGAACTATTAGCAGCCTATGTCGTGAATCAGTTCGTATGCACTTTGATTAAAAATTTCATGTGATGTTTTAAAGATTGAAATGCCTAAACGACTCTCCAAGTGGACGTTTAACTTTTCAGGTTGTATTGCATGTCATTTTTTCATGTAAATATTTAATTCACTATGTTTAACAGATATATTTTATTGGCTCAATTTTTTGAATAATAATAATGTTTTCTCTCTATATATAGTAATCAAACAACCGCCCTTCTAGATTCAACTATATAGTACAATTTAATATGCCTCGGGAAGATATGGAGTGCTGACATATGGTTCCTACCTACTGGGCTATGAGAGCCTAGAATTTTCAAAAAAAAAAAAATCAAAGTTCATATTTTAAAGTTTAGAATAACCTAATTTTTTGATAGAGATAACTAGAGATGATTTTTGTGGTCGTGTAAAGGTTTGTTGAAAATATACACAATAATCACAAAAAAGTGGAACTAAATGGGCAAAAATAATAATTCATTTTTGGTCTTCACATCTGTTATTTTGTGTAGGTCTCATATGTAAATGTAATTGTATAAATAATATATCTTGATCTGGTAGAAATATATATGTACTTATATGTATTTTTCTGATTTTTCTGAAGTGAAAAACAAAGTTTTTAATTTTAAAAAGCCGGGCTGAGCTCTATTTTGAGGTTTTAGAACTTATGCCACTACAATCCACATGTTTCCTACTTACGTTTAAAAAACTGGCGAACAAAAAACTATAGATTAAGTTCATACTCATTTATAAGTTCAGTTTATATCAAGGTAGTAAAATTTTAGATAATGGCTCTTGCACTTAATCAAGTTTTATATAGTTTAGTCCTTCTGTTCGAATCTGAGCAATTCTAGCAGATTGCTTATATTACGAAGCTAAAAAGTGGTTTATAGTGCAATCTTTTTTTTTAAGAAACTCTGTAGACTGTGTGCTAATTTAGACAAACTAAATTTGAGCCTCTAAATATTTTGTCTATATTTCTAATACCATTGATCATACAAATTCTATTGACATCTAAAATCACCCAAAATGGTTTGATTTTTTTATTAGGATTGAAAACATTTCAACAACATTTCAAAACCATAACTTCGAAATTTTCATATTCAAATCACCGAATTTTTAGACACTAAATTTTTGCAGAAATGAATATTATATACTTATTATGCGGACCCCCAACCCTACTAGGTTTCGACGTGGACAAAAGTCAAGCCAAGACTAGTCAACAAAGTCAATGATCATGACATGGTAATAAGTCAAAGATCAAGACAAGAGATAAAAGACAAGGTCAAATATGAAGCCAACAAAGTAAAAAATCCCATCAGGTCGAGGCATCCACCATGGTCCATTCAATCCGCATCCACAACTCTCCTAAACTAGTGGACCATGCTTTGCCTTTGTACCCTTTTCACGCACCACCATGATAGTTAGTCCGATCATTAATTAAGAACCTCTTTCCTATATGAACTCTACAAGAGATGGAAGGCTAATTCACTCGTTATTCAATATGAGAAGGGAGAGAGATAAAGCACCATCACATTGTAGATTTTAGGTCTATGGAGTGTCGGTAAGGTCGTGCGGTAACTTGATCTTTCAGGATTCATGTCCAGCATACTAAAAATTATTGTCATGTCAACTCCCATGTGATGTACGGCGATCTTCACTATATGACCGACGTACACACCCCTGCCAACCACTACTTGCTCGGTAGCCACGTCACTTGAGACAGGGACGAAGCTAGGGGTGTGATGGCCATGACCCTCCCATGCTAGATTTTTCTCTAAAAGACCCCCCATGTAGTATGCTCAGTGGTCCCCAAATTTATCAAAAAATATCTATATGTCCTCCTCGAATTAACCTAATGTTTAATTGGCCCTCCAAGTTATTTTATTTGCTCTGTATCAGACTCAAGACACCCCTAATCATCTGTTGTTGTTCGATTTGGACAACAAAATAGGCCGAAATACACATTATATCATCACAATTGTGCATCACTATAGCAACCGTCCTCATCAATTATCCAAAAGCATAGTAATATAAAAAATCGTCCAAAAGAAAGTTCATCCTCATTGCTCAACGCTATGAGCATCACACATCGTCATTGTTGTCACTACCTTCCCCTCCAACATACGGTCTGCACTCGGTTGTTCAGATCTTTTAGACAGTGTTGCTCTAAGGCAAGAGAGCCATCTTCAGATCAGGGAGAGAATAGCTTCTCTCGTACAGTAATTCTTAAATCTCTTACTCTCTCCTATAATTATGTATAGCTAATTAATTTGGAATGTAAAATATGTGATGCAATAAATGGCTAGTTCACGCCTGCACGGGGTAAAGGGTTTTCTCTGGAACCTGCAAAAAACGAACCTACAGGGATGATTTTATAGTTTTCCTACGCAGTCGAGAGAGGAGAGTCAAAGGCTCAAAAGGTCTGCGAGCAGCCGGAGGAAAGCGGCGATGTCGGCGGCGCAGGCTGTGAGCGCCATATTGCTGCCGTGCGCGACTGCGCGGCTCAGCGAAGCGGCGTTCTTCTTCACCGATAACAGCAACTCCGCATCGGCGCGGCTCTGCATCGGACGACGCAGTGCAAAGAGAACCTTGTGAGGACCCTTTCTTGGCTAATTTTCGCGATTTCTTGGTCTGATTGCACAATTCGCGCAAAAATTCGCTGTCTCTAGGCTTCTAGCTCGAATAATTCGGTTTGGTTGGGATTTTTTTTCCTCCGTTCTAGGTTGCTTCTATCAGGTTTCAGCAGTTTTGGGGGAGTGATTTTGTTTGTTGGATGTGAATTATTGCAGGAGCATATAGATATAGGGTTGAATTGTATTAGTACTAATTTATTTTGTAGTGATGTCCTCTTGTGGTGGCATATTGCAACTATCTCATATGATCTTAGGACTTAGGTAACTAGCCTAACTTACAGAAAACCTAGATAAGAATTCAGTGGATGTGAACTTACTTTGAAGCAGAAAAAAAAAACGAAAAAGAATTTACTTGAAGACAACGTCAGTGTGTATTATGTGTGTAGCTCCAGTTGCGAACCTAGAAGGCTATAATAATCAACTTGTGGTTTGCTGATGCTACAGATTATCTATGTTAGTAATAATTTTCTGAACAAGTTAGAGTGTTCTTCGTAATTGTAGGTTCCAAAGAAAGCACTTGATGATATTTAATTCTAGTAGAAAATGGCCATGGCTGGTAATAAATATTTTCTGTAGAAAATAAGTAGAAACCCAGCAGTGTACTTTCTCAGAATGCCACATATTCAGTGCAGGGCTTCAAATTGCAGCGTCCAACTTAAACAGATGCAAAATTTGCCATGTTAAAAGCGGGGAGGCTGATGGCTATCCAACAGCTGAAGAAGATACGTTAGTTGATGAAGAGACCCTTCAGCGTAATTTGGACAGAGCTATCCAGGAAGAAGATTATGCCCGTGCTGCCAAAATTAGGGACGATCTGCGCATCCTCCATGAGGATACTGAAGCTTCGGTGCTTGCAGCAAATGCACGATTCTACAATGCTTTCAAGAATGGGGATCTTACTGCGATGTACTCTATCTGGGCTAAAGGAGACCACGTGTATGTTGTCCATCCCGCTGCGGTAGGATATCCGGTTACGATGTGGTCTTGCAAAGCTGGGAGATGGTATGCAACGCGGACTATGAATTCCCTCTAAACATTGATCTTAAGAACATTGAGGTTCATGTGCGTGGTGACCTTGGTTATGTTACATGCTTGGAGTTGGTTAAGTCCAAAGGAAGCCCTTGGGGAAAGCAAATCGCCACTAATGTCTTTGAGAAGGTTGATGGCACATGGTATATTTGTGTTCACCATGCTTCACACATTGAAGAATGAGATGCTGACAACCTTCTGGTGATTTGGAATGTAAATTTTGTAGAAAAAACTAGACGAGCATGCATGATGTTGAGATTTTATAGTAACTCCTGTATACTTATGTGGCCTTTTGTCTGCTATGTATCATTGGTCTATGCTGTCTTAGGAGTTTTTGGTAAGTATGGTTGAGTTCTCAAATGAATGTTGTGGGTTTCATATATGATCCGACATACTATTGGCCATGGCTTTGACGCACATGAAAGAAGTGAAGTCATATTACATATCTGACACTTAACAGAACTATATTTTTCATGATTCTTGTTGTGAACTGTGCGTCTGTGGAGTCAAAGTTTCATATTTTGCTTGCTACGACCAAGATGAACTCAAATGAAGAAGCCACTAACCTACTACTAAAAGATTACAAGAAAAAACATTCTCTTATTCAGGACATGGAGATACATCAGGAGGCTGCCCTTCAACCACAATTGGCTAATTTTACTCTCTATATGTCTGCGGACACGTCCGGACTTGTCTGCGGACACTAGCTAGCCACCCCTCAAATGTACGATTCTGCAATTGTCCCCCTCAAATCCATACAACGTAGATCGTCAGACAAAAAAATGCAATCAAAATAGATCATCAGGCAAGTTCACATCTAGTTTAATAAATTAAACCCAAAAACTTCGCCATCGGACCAAAAGAGGACAAGTTCATCTACTAACAACAAGAAATAGACATAAAGTTCATCATCGAAACTGACAAGTTTATCAACTAGATGACTAGAGATAGACATATAATACTGGACAAGTTCATCATCGGAACTGACCAGTTCATCTACTAGACGACATGCTCATCAAAATCGACAAGTTCATCTCATCGCCGCGCCGCCTTGGCGTTCTTATAGTACCGACGATGGTCCTCCTAGACCGTGGGCTCCACCTTGCAGGCCCTGCCTTGTGCGAGGGCGTCTCGGCGGCTTGGAGGAACGGGCACCTAACATCCAGCGGGGCGGATCCTGCATTAGCATCCAATTGTTGGGAGCCTGTACCTAAGCCCGGCAGTTTGACCATGGGTACGTCCGGCCATGGGCACCCGACCCTGGGCAGGGTATGGGTCGCTGTTTTCACCCATGGGTCTTTCGACCCGATAAGTTATGGGTAGGGTATGGGCACAAACTCATACCCATGGGCGACCCGATGGGTCGCCCGATTAATTATTTTTATTTTTATTTATGTGATATATGTTGACCATTTTCTGTTGACCAGTGAATATAATGGTAGTACAGTTTGTTGGGAAACTTGGGCCTCACGTGTGCGTGCGGGAGCCCACTTCGGTGGCCTCCTAAACCCACGTTGGGCTAAGTCTATCCCCCCACGTTTTATGTTAAGTGGGTTCTTGAAAGGACATATCCTTCCCCACAGTGTTTTGATGTTTGTTGACAACACACTTAGATGTCTAATGTGTGTGCTAAAAGTGTGCAGGATTGTATCAATTAATATTGCACAGGTTTTGTCTCAAGAAAAGGAAGAAAAGCAGTCTTCATAGCTCAGCCGGTACTACCGGGTTCACCCCGGTACTACCGGGTGTTCTGCCATGCGGAACTACCGGGCCCAGTACCGGGCCCAGTACCGGATCTCCAAAAGCTCTCTGGACTCGCTCGATTTAATCCGGTAGTAGCCCCGGTAGTAGCGGTACTACCGGGTGGGGAGCACTACCGGACCAGGGTCCGGTACTACCGATGCGCGCGTGGAGTGAGCGTTGACCAGTCTGGCGCCAGGCCTTCAGTTCCCGTCAGCCGGTACTACCGGGCGAGGCCCGGTACTACCGCTGCGGGCTGTTTACAGCTCAACGGCCAGATTTCTGGGAGGGGTATTTATACCCCTCCACCTACCTCCGGTTGACTAAGCTTGATTCCTCACTCTCTCTCCACCATTGTTGCAAGCTTCAATCTACTAGAGCTCCCACTCCAACCACTCAAACACGTTGATACTTTGAGGAGTGAAGGAGGAGCCCTAGATCCGCATCTCCACCGAGCCGATTTGTCTACATCGACCTAGTCACTTGTAGATCTTGTGTAACTTGATACATTGGATACCTAGAAGATACTTGTGATTCTTGTGGCTTTGGTAGCCACAAGGATTAGCCGGGAGCCTCCAATTAAGTTGTGGAGACGCGACCCGGCCTTGTGATTCTTGTGGCTTTGGGAGCCGCGGGAATTTGGTGAGAGCCTCCAATTCGGTTGTGGAGTGTGCCTCATCCTTGTAAAGGTTTGTTGCCGACCTCGAGGGCATCATATAGTGGCTCGTGGATCTCCTCATCGGAGGATAACACGAGGGAGATACGGTGTGCCATATCAAGGCTATTCGGAGTTCACTTTGTGACTCCGCACCGCTCCAACGGAGACGTAGCTTCCATTGGGAAGTGAACTTCGGTAGAACATCTCCGCGTCACCGTGTGGTTATCTCTTAACCTTCCTTTACTCGTATTGCTAGCTTATCTTGTGTAGAATATCTTGCTAGCTTGTTTATTGCTCATCATATAGGATTGTTCATCTAGTTGCATATCTAGAGAACTTATATTTGAGCAATTCCTTAACTTGTTGAAAAGAAAATTAAAATTGGTAGTTGCCTATTCACCCCCCCCCTCTAGTCAACCTACTCGATCCTTTCAATTGGTATCAGAGCAAGGTCTCTTTATTAAGGGCTTAATCGCCTAAAGAGGAGGATGGCTAGTGCGGAGGAGGTACAACGTGCTAAAGATGAGGAGTTAAGACTTGCTAAGGAACAAGAAAAATTTGATAGAGAACAACTTGATAGAGAACTAATCGAAGCGGGAATAATCCCTCCCGAGGGTGATGCCCCAATCACCATGAAGTCCATGATTGAACTTTTTGGGTTCATGAAAGGCAAAATGGTGGATGAGGTGTATACTCGGGTATCTAATCAAAATGGCTCCTCATCATCCGCTAGCCCTATTAAGGGTGCTAGTGACAAGGATAAAAATGATAAACCTAATGAGAAGCCTTCTCTTAACTTTGCTCCACCTAGCTCTTATCTCACTCAAGTTTCACTCACTCAACCTCATATAACCAACCTTGGTAGACCCCCTCCTAAGCTTGATAATACTCGTTATTTCACTTGGAAGAAATCTATGGAGTCTTATTTTCGCAGCTCATCGGTGCATCTTTGGAGGGTGGTTCTACATGGTTTCAACCCAGTTGATCCCAACAACTTGACCAAGCAAGAAGAGATTGATGAGCAACTTGATGCAAATGCCAAGTACATTCTTGAGAGTGCTATGACCGCAAATGATGAAGATCATGTGCGGAATCTCAAAACTTGCAATGAGGCTTGGCTCTATCTTGAAACCGTGTATGAAGGAAATGAGGGCATTCAACGCTCCAATGCGGCCGTCCTTCAACATCAAGTTGACAACTTCATCATGCTAGACGAAGAGACTCCGACCGAACTTTACCGAAGACTCTACAAGCTTGTGGTGACATGTAGGGAAAATGGAAAGAAGGATATGGATGATGAATGGGTCAAGGCCAAGTTCCTTCAAGCAATTATGCCATATAGTGAAACTATGGTGATGAACCTCCATGCAAGAGCGGATTACACAACAATGACTCCCAATGACATGTTGGCTCAATTTGTCACATATGATACATTGAAGTCCACATCCAAGTCTTTCAACCAAGTCCGTGGCCCAAGACTCTTGCTTTGAAGGCTCGTGTGGTAGACCATCCAAGATATGAAGAAAGCCCGGTCTATGAAGGTGAAGAAGACTTGGAGGGTGAGCTCAATGAAGTTCTTGCACTTGCCGCCACCCGGTTTTGGAACAAGAAGAACAAGAGCGTCAACCCTTCACCAATAAAAAGAATGTGCTTCAATTGTGGAAAGGACACTCATCTTGTGAAGGATTGCCCCTATGAAAGAAGAGAGGATAATGGTGGTCAACTCATTCTAAAGAAGAACAAGTACCACCCCAAGCCTACCTACATGAAGAGATCACCTCAAAAGGCTCTTGTGGCATCCCATGAAGAGGAATACGAGTCCGGAGGTGAGGAGGATAAAGAACCAAGTGAAGAAGTAGGAATGGCGGCTCTTGCAATGGGCACCCTTCCTCCATCATTGGCCAACCTCTTCTCATCTCCAAACGACGACAAGATCTCCAAGCCCATGTGCCTCATGGCCAAGGAAACAAAGGTGAATTCCCCACCAAAAATTACTATCTCCTCTAACCCATCACTATTGGATTGTGTTGAGGATGTAGGGAAAATTGAAGAAGAGGATAAAATTTCTATCTTCATTAGCAAGCTCCAAGGTCCAACCAAGAAAATGGTTGAGGCCCTCATGTATCAATATGGAGAAGCCAAGCATCTTCTTGATGTGAAGGATGTTAGGATTTGTGAGCTCGAAGGGCATGCATGTGATCATGCCGACAAGATTGGTGAGCTAGAAGATCAACTTGTTGAGGAACAATTGCTCCGTGAGCAACTTGAGGAGACACATGCCATGGATCTTTCCAAGGCAAAAGAAACTCGTGAAACCTCTATTCAAATTGCTATTGATCTAAAAAGTAAAAATGAGGAACTTGTAGAGAGTCATAACAAACTCTTTGAGGGTTTTGAGCAACTTAGGGAAACCCACAAGGTGACCTCAAGTGAGCTCACTACACTCAAGGAGTCATATGCCAAACTACAAGCTCAATTTATCTATGCTAGCTTCACCACTTCTCACAATGATAAAGATGCAAATTCTTGTACCACTAACCCTTTATGTGTCAAGGCATCTCTTATTGAGGAAAACACTAGGTTGAAGGCCCAACTTGAGAAGGGCCTAGCCACTTGTATCCAAGGGGAAAAGAACCTCAATGATCTTTTGAGCAATCAAAAGGGAGTGGTTGGCAAAGAAGGAATTGGGTTCACACCCAACTCTAAGAAGGTCAACAACAAGAAGAAGAAGGCGACTCCCCCTTCCAAAGATATTGTTTTTGTGAAGGAGGGGGAGTTAGCCAAAGCAAATGACAACTCTATTGGGAGTGGTAATGTCACTAGGGGCAATGCCACTCACAATAACTTTGCGGGAAAATACAACCCCTCATATGTTCTTTTGAAATCTACAAATGGTTGTGTTTTTGCTAAATATGTTGGCTCTTCATATGGAGATGATTATCACTATGCTATTTGGGTTCCAAAGACCCTTGTGACTAACAAAAGAGGACCCATTCCAAAATGGGTACCTAAATCAAAGACTTGATTTATTGTAGGGTTTCTCTTCCGGTGGATCTTCATGGCTCATTGATAGTGGATGCTCATCCCATATGACCGGAAGCAAAGAACTAGTAAAGGACTTATTGAAACAACTACTCTCATTCTCTCATGTCACCGTTGGCAACAATGCAAGACTCAAGGTAGTGGGAGTTGGTAAAGTGGTGATCACTCCGGAGTTATCCATTGAGAAGGTCCTCCTTGTCGAATCTCTTTCATACAATTTACTTTCCGTTGGTCAATTATGCAATGCCGGTTACACCGTTATTTTTAATAAATACCACGTGACCATCCTTTTCACTCAAACACTCAATGTCGCCTTTGTTGGATTTCGTGAAAACGGTTTGTATGTGGTTGATTTCTCAAAAGAGACCACTCAAATCGCTACATGTTTAATGGCTAAAGGCGACAAGGGGTGGCTTTGGCATCGCCGACTTGGCCATGTCGGTATGAGAAATTTACAAACTCTTGTAAAGGGTGGACACGTGGTAGGACTAACCGATGTTAATTTTTCCAAAGATCGTCCTTGTAGTGCTTGCATAGCCGGAAAGATGCATGAAAAGAATCACCCCAAGAAGACCATTATCTCCACTAAGAGGCCTTTGGAGCTCCTTCATATGGATCTCTTTGGGCCTCCCACATATGATAGTCTTGGTGGCAAGAAATATTGTTTGGTGATTGTGGATGATTACTCAAGATATTGTTGGACTTTCTACATCAAGAAGAAGAGTGAAACTCAAAAGATATTCATTGACTTTGCAACCCTAGTTCAACGCCAATATGACTCCAAGATTTTGGCAATTAGAAGTGACAATGGTACGGAGTTCAAGAATTACACTATGGATGATTTCCTAAGTGGGGAGGGCATTCAACACCAATATTCCGCTGCATATACTCCCCAACAAAATGGTGTTGCCGAAAGGAAGAACCGCACTCTTATTGATATGGCAAGAACTATGATGGCCGAGTTTAATTCCCCATACAACTTTTGGGCCGAAGCCATCAACACCGCTTGTCATTACTCAAACCGGCTCTTCTTCCGTCCTCTCAAGGACATGACACCATATGAACTCCTCACCGGTAAAAAGCCAAATGTATCTTACTTTCGAGTCTTTGGATGCAAATGCCATGTTTACATTAAAGGTTGCAAAATTGCTAAATTTGAATCTAGATCTTTTGATGGTATATTTGTTGGATATGCCGCAAAGTCTCATGCTTATAGGGTCTACAACATATCCACCGGGTGTGTTGAAGAATCTATGAACGTGGAGTTTGTCGAGGATAATGGCTCCCAAGCGGAGCATATTGATCATGATGATGTAGGTGATGATCCCATCTCAAGCCATAAGAACTATGGGGATTGGAGAACTAATTCCTATTGAAGGACCCATTGATGATACTCAAGAAGAAGGAACAAGTTCTACTCAAGTTGAGCCATCCACCTCAAATATTGATCAAGAAGATGGTCAAGACCCACCCAACTCTAGTGGTGAACAAGAACATAATGAACCCACAACTCCAAGAACTCCACTTCGGGTTGACCATGAGCAAGATAAAGGCAATGATGAAGATATTTGTGTTGGTGAAACAATTGGTCAAGCCTCGGAACGCCGGGTCATCCGGCGTGCATCAAAATTGGATTACCAACAACACTTCAAAGAAAATATCCTTGGGAGTATCCGTAGAGGTGTGTCCACACGCAATCAATTATCTAACTTTTGTGGTCATGTCTCTTGTTTGTCTAGCTTAGAACCTCTCAAGGTATATGATGCTCTTGAAGACATGGATTGGGTTGCGGCTATGCATGAAGAGTTGAACAACTTCGAGCGCAACAAAGTATGGTCATTAGTGGAAAGACCCAATGACTCCTCCCATAATGTCATTGGAACCAAGTGGATATTTAAGAACAAGCAAGACTCACATGGTCAAGTCATTCGCAACAAAGCAAGATTGGTTGCACAAGGCTACACCCAAATCGAAGGAGTCGACTACGGTGAAACCTATGCCCCCGTTGCTAGACTTGAATCCATTCGCTTACTAATTGCTTATGCATCTACTCATAATATTGTCTTATATCAAATGGATGTTAAAAGTGCTTTCTTAAATGGTCCACTAAATGAATTGGTGTATGTTAAACAACCACCGGGTTTCGAAGACCCTAAATTTCCTAACCACGTCTACTTACTACATAAGGCTCTTTATGGGCTCAAGCAAGCTCCACGTGCTTGGTATGATCATCTCAAGGAGTTCTTAGTAGACCGTGGCTTTGAAATTGGGGTAATAGATCCCACTCTTTTTACAAAAAGGGTAAATGGAGATTTTTTCGTATGCCAAATATATGTTGATGATATTATCTTTGGTTCCACTAACCGTGAATTTAGTGATCAATTTGGCAAGCTAATGACCAAGGAATTTGAGATGTCCATGATGGGAAAATTGAATTATTTTCTTGGCTTTGAAATCCACCAATTTCGAGAAGGAACATTCTTATGTCAAGCCAAGTATATTAAGGACATGCTCAAGAAATTTGATATGAACAATGCCAAGCCATATAAGTTTCCCATGGACTCCAAGGCGGATCTTCACTTAGATCCGGATGGTAAGGAAGTTGATCAAAAGCTTTATCGTTCTATGATTGGATCTTTGCTTTACCTTTGTGCATCTAGACCGGATATTATGTTTAGTGTGGGTATGTGTGCAAGATTCCAATCAAGTCCTAGGGAAAGTCATGAAACCGCGGTCAAAAGGATTCTAAGATATTTGTTGGATACTCCCAACTATGGTCTTTGGTATCCCCATGGTACAAGCTTTGATCTTGTTGGTTATTCGGATGCGGATTGGGCGGGTTGCAAAATGGATAGAAAATCAACTTCGGGTACATGCCAATTCCTTGGTAGGTCCCTTGTGAGTTGGTCTTCCAAGAAGCAAAATTGTGTGGCCTCGTCATCCACCGAAGCCGAATACATCGCCGCCGGTAGTTGTTGTGCACAATTATTATGGATGAGGCAAACTTTAAAGGATTATGGTGTCATTTGTGACAAAGTGCCTCTTTTATGTGACAATGAAAGTGCTATTAAAATTGCACACAACCCGGTTCTTCATGGCAAGACCAAGCACATTGAGATTCGGTATCATTTTATTCGAGACCATGTTGAGAAGGGTGATATTGCAATCAAGTATGTCAACACCAAGCATCAACTCGCCGATATGTTCACGAAGCCTCTTGGTGAAGCAAGATTCAAGGAGTTGAGAGGAGAACTAAATGTGGTGGACATATCCAATTGGATTTAGTGGATTTCTTGCATACCTACCCATATTAGACGATACTTATTTGGTTTAGATGTAGGCATGGACATAGGGGGAGTGCGGTCCTAATCCATTGGACCATCCCTCCCCCCATTATGCCGATAGTAAGAATTCATTTGCATCTCTATATTCGTTCTATGAATTGTGAGCTTAAATGACGAGTAGTGGCCGTGGACTCAAGATATATCTTCGCGGTATCACACCACATACTCATACATGGTGGCCTCGGCCACCACCCTCTTCCTTGTGAAGAGTTGGTTTCATTTGGATTTTATTGGTTTTCTAGTGCTCCTATGGAAAACATGCTCAATTTGGTGTTTTTGTGTGTATTTGATTCTTGCAAATTGAGTATGAAGTACCATCTCCAGTGTGTTGATCTAATCCTATGCCTTTCATCTATCTCAAAACAACTTCCATCTTGCACAAGTTCAAATTCCTTACACAAAAAGAGAAATCTGGGGTTTCTTAGGAGGCCCCGGTAGTACCGCCGGTGGGATCCGGTAGTACCGGGCTCTGAATCTAAGCAGTTCTGCTGCTCGCAAAGATTCAGGCCCCGGTAGTACCGGATGCTCCGCCCCGGTACTACCGGGAATCGCGGGTATCTAGATATTTCACCGTGCGGGCAGGGTGGGGGTTATTCCCCATTTTCCCCACCCGCACGAAGCCACACCGCCGCCTCCTCTGCTCCTCACCTCCGGCCGCCGCCCTTGGCCGCCGGAATCCGCCATCTCCGGCCAGATCTGCTCCGTGGGAGCGATCCCCTCGTCGATCTCCTCCATGGCCTCCGGTATTTCCCCGTTCTTTGCATTCTTTGTTTCTAGATCTTGAAACCTAGATGTATGGAGAGGAAATGTTGGTAGCTCCGTTGGCAACGGTTAAAGTTGGATGGATGATCACCTAGGCCTTGTTAGCTAGCATATATGTGTAATGTATGGTTGAATCTCTCGAGTTTGTGCCATTTCAGTCTTGAATCGGCTCAGCCGGTACTACCGGGTTCACCCCGGTACTACCGGGTTTTTCAAATTTGCTCGATTCAACCATTCTTTACATCTACTGGCTAGTTTTTGATTCCTTATCCGTGAACTTGTGCACTCATCTATTCCCTGCCCTACCTATATGCTGTTTCACAGGTAGCCGCCGTGGTACCAAGAAGCCACGTCTTGTGGAGGATGAGATTGAAGAAGAAGAAGAGGAAGTATTGCCTGCTCGCACCACAGCCAGAACTCAAGCAAGGGGAAGAACATCAGCTGCTGCTCGTACCACCACTGCTCCCCCCACGAGAGCCCGCAAAGCACTTCACTTATGGAAGAATGAGACTATCAGAAGCTCAGAGAAGAGAATCCCTATGATGAGGAGAGGTCACCCTTGTGCGGAATCCGCACTTTTACACAAATGATCAAGAGGCCATCTACAAGGAAATCTATCTCCACAAGGATTACTCCGTGGTTGTCCAACACACTCTTGATATTCCTTACATGAGAAACTCGAAGCACAAGGGCTATTTTGATGAGACACTTGCTATGTGTGAAGAGTTTGGGCTGATTGACATCATGAAGGAGAACCATCCCTACATTGAGTACTACATCATTCAGTTCTTTGCCACCGTCTACCTTGACCATGATGAAGCCCGGACCCTATATTGGATGACTAAGGACACCTTGCTTTCTGCCACCATGGCGGAGTTTGGAGAGCTTCTAGGCTATGAAGACAAGGGTGAAAGTGTTGCTAGTGGATGGAGATGCCATGACAATGATCGATCAAGCTCCAAGGATGTTCTTGGACCAATCACTATGGAAGGGGCACCACCGGTAAAACTGCTCATCTTGTGCGTCCATTTGAGATTCTCCACCGTGTCTATAGGGAAACCATTGCTCCTCGTGTGGGAAATTGGGATGAGGTTCATGGCTTCATGTTTGACCTTCTCAAGCTCTCATATGAAAATCAAGGCAAAGGCAAGAAGCTTGATGTGATGGATTGGATGTGGAATGACTTGTGGTCCACAATCATTGATAGAAGGGCCCCCATCTATGGCCCATACATTATGAAGCTCATTCGCCGCAAGTGGGCTCTCAAGAAGAATGGAGAAGATATCATGAAGGATGGCAGCCCGTTGTGGCTCATTAGTGAAGGAACTGCGTATCAAGCCTCATGCTCCTCCCAAAACCCAGCCCATTGATCCCGAGGCTGCTGCTGAAGCTGAGAGAGCTAGTGGGAGTGCACCTCCTCTTGAGGAACCTACATGGTTCAAGAAGCTGCAGATTAAGCTCAAGAGGGCCTTTTGCCTCAAACTGGATTTGGAAGACCGTCTGTATGAAGCTCATGTGTATCACAAGAAGGCAGCTCAGCGACACAAAGCAATGATGAGGCATATGCAGATTGACGTCTCCGATGGTTCTGAAGATGATATCACTCCAAAGGAGGAATGGGTGTCCAAGCATGGTTTCTGGAGTGATGAAGATGCTCCTCCACATGGTGATCGCTTTCAGGCCTCCTCTTCGACCCACCACGGCGCGGGTGGAGCTTGATGCTCCTAGGGACGTATTAGCATCGCGCTTCTCCCTTTTTGGCATTTCGATGACAAAGGGGGAGAATGTGTTCTATTTAGGATGAGCCGTGGGATTTGCATGGGTGGAAACACAAGCTTGCACTTCGTTTGATCTTTATGCTTGTGTTTCATCTTTTATCTTTATTTGGATATTTGCTTTGAACTTCCCTATGCATGATGTAAGACATGCCTTGAACTTATGGTATTGTAATAAGACCTATCTAGTATGTTACTTGCTTATTGTTGCTTATATTGTGCAAGTTGTTTAATTGTTATCCATATGAACTTGCTTGGTTCGTAAAATATAGGGGGAGCTCCGCCCATTTTATATGGTGTGTTTTTGCATTCAAAAGCAAATTCCTAATAAACACACAATTTGGAGAGCCCCGTCTATCTTTTGCAAATCATTTGTTTCTCCTAAGTATGTTGTCATCAAACACCAAAAAGGGGGAGATTGAAAGGACATATCCTTCCCCACAGTGTTTTGATGTTTGTTGACAACACACTTAGATGTCTAATGTGTGTGCTAAAAGTGTGCAGGATTGTATCAATTAATATTGCACAGGTTTTGTCTCAAGAAAAGGAAGAAAAGCAGTCTTCATAGCTTCAGCCGGTACTACCGGGTTCACCCCGGTACTACCGGGTGTTCTGCCATGCGGAACTACCGGGCCCAGTACCGGGCCCAGTACCGGATCTCCAAAAGCTCTCTGGACTCGCTCGATTTAATCCGGTAGTAGCCCCGTAGTAAGCGCGGTACTACCGGGTGGGGAGCACTACCGGACCAGGGTCCGGTACTACCGATGCGCGCGTGGAGTGAGCGTTGACCAGTCTGGCGCCAGGCCTTCAGTTCCCGTCAGCCGGTACTACCGGGCGAGGCCCGGTACTACCGCTGCGGGCTGTTTACAGCTCAACGGCCAGATTTCTGGGAGGGGTATTTATACCCCTCCACCTACCTCCGGTTGACTAAGCTTGATTCCTCACTCTCTCTCCACCATTGTTGCAAGCTTCAATCTACTAGAGCTCCCACTCCAACCACTCAAACACGTTGATACTTTGAGGAGTGAAGGAGGAGCCCTAGATCCGCATCTCCACCGAGCCGATTTGTCTACATCGACCTAGTCACTTGTAGATCTTGTGTAACTTGATACATTGGATACCTAGAAGATACTTGTGATTCTTGTGGCTTTGGTAGCCACAAGGATTAGCCGGGAGCCTCCAATTAAGTTGTGGAGACGCGACCCGGCCTTGTGATTCTTGTGGCTTTGGGAGCCGCGGGAATTTGGTGAGAGCCTCCAATTCGGTTGTGGAGTGTGCCTCATCCTTGTAAAGGTTTGTTGCCGACCTCGAGGGCATCATATAGTGGCTCGTGGATCTCCTCATCGGAGGATAACACGAGGGAGATACGGTGTGCCATATCAAGGCTATTCGGAGTTCACTTTGTGACTCCGCACCGCTCCAACGGAGACGTAGCTTCCATTGGGAAGTGAACTTCGGTAGAACATCTCCGCGTCACCGTGTGGTTATCTCTTAACCTTCCTTTACTCGTATTGCTAGCTTATCTTGTGTAGAATATCTTGCTAGCTTGTTTATTGCTCATCATATAGGATTGTTCATCTAGTTGCATATCTAGAGAACTTATATTTGAGCAATTCCTTAACTTGTTGAAAAGAAAATTAAAATTGGTAGTTGCCTATTCACCCCCTCCCCCTCTAGTCAACCTACTCGATCCTTTCAGTTCTTATCTTGCTATCCTTCCCCCTTACTATTCCTTCCCCCTTATATAAGCAATGCAATCATTGTACGTACTGGTTGACAGAAACAGAGATTAATAAAGAGCTCCTTGCCTACACCCTGTGTCTTCTACTTTTCTGTACGTGTGTTCTTCGCCTTCCGTCTCTTTCGACTACGCTGTACACCCTCGGGACCGGCCAGCCGGCAGAGGTTGTACAACACGTTATCAGCACGACGCTCTCCGTCGAGCCGCCGTCAAGCCTACCTCAAGCAGGCTCCCTGCATCAGATCACGAAGGTATAACCACAATCTGATCGCAAAAATGGATTTGTCTCACAATTTCCTTTCTGTTTTTGCGTATATCGTAATTTTTAGATGTGACCTACGGTGTCGATTTCCCTCCCGAGAGCCGAGCTGACGAATACGTCGCCGACCAATTTCGATGCTTAGGATTCATGAGGGATTGGTTGACGACACCGTAGGGAGTCGATACGAACGTGATCCAAATGATCACGGTACCGCCGTGGCACACCGGCTGTGCGACGCGCCGTCACTGTTCGGATGAACACGACGAAGAAATTTGGTTTCTGTGGCGTTCCTCGCATGTGTCCTACGCTCTCGACGGCCCTGCTGGCCGCGTCGCGCCGTGCCGAGCTTGCCGATGCCACACCCGTGGCCGTGCCTGCTGAGTGCTCCCCCGCGCGACAACGCTGCCGTGCTCGCCGGCCTCAGCTGCGCATGGAGGCGCCCGACACGTCGGCAAACTCGTATGGACGACCGCGTTCGTCGCCTCCGCGAGTGCCGCTCTGATGGCCGCGCCAGCGCACGCTGCGTTGCTGCGGCCACCCACCGCCCGTGTTGGCCGCGCCATGGCCGGCCGCGAGCCGCGCGCGCCGCCGCCGCCCCGCCACTCCCGCGCGCACCGCCGCCGCCGCCCCACACTCACCACCGCGTGCGCCGCCAGCTGCGGCTGCACACCGCCGCCCTCGCCCGCTCCCGGCCTCGAGCCAGGAGGTGGCCGGCCGCCGCCGCGACCTGAGCCTCTGGCTCGGTCACGCGCGTGGCTGCCTCCCTCTAGGGTTTGGCTGGGCCCCTGTGAAAGTGCATGTGTCCTCATGTGTGGTTTTGGTAATTAATGACAATCCCTATGGACTAATATTTGCATTGAGATATCTTTATAGATCGTGTCCATGAAGAAGATTGGAGTTCATGTGTTGGACTCTAGAAGATTATATGATGACCAAGATTCTTTCCAATGGGTTAATATGAAGAAGGGTCACCTAGAGTTGAGCTTATTGCAAGCATGACTTGGAAAAGAAGATTGAGTGAACATTCATGTTTATCTCCAAGCCATCATCTATATCAAGAGAAGAAGATGAAGTGCAAGTGGATACATGAGGACGGAGCTAAGCGAGGCTCTCCCATAATGTGTATGGTGGAGTATTTGGAGAAGTCTTCATCAAGCATGTGCTAGCAAGCACAATCAAAAAAGGTGTTCCAACTTGAGAGAGTCAATATCGTCATCATCTAGCTCAAGTGGAATGCGCAAGGCAAAGGTATGATCTTGATAGTGTTTTCTATTTTACCGGTCACATGGTGTTAGTGGGAGACCGGGTTATAGGATAGACGGCGTACTATCAAGAGGGGCTCTCAAGTGAGTAACTTGATCGCATCTTTGTGGAGAGCTCAAACCTTTGCATACTTGGCATATCATCTTTGTTGGTTCTTATTTGGCTTTTATCCATGTTAGAATTTTGAGCTTGTGTTCATCTCCATACCAAGCTCTACTTCATCAAAAACGGATTTTATATTCATACCTTGTTGCGTTTTTGATGTTGGAGGTTTTGCCGGTTCATCTTTTTATAGAGAGGTTTTACCTTTCTACATTTGGCTTCCTTCTCACATGATGGACTATGATGTTTCTCTGCATGATCTTGAAGAGCTCTTCGTTGCGATTCCAACGAGCCCAAGATCATCGAAATCGGAGTCGCAACGAAGAGCTCTTCAAGATCATCGAATGAAAAAGATATTGCAGTTTTTGTATTGAGTAGTTTTCCTGTTTTGCATCAGTTTCAGATCTGGAATTCATTCCGGAATTCCGGATCTGGCACCGGGACGGTCCGGAAATATTTCCGGGTAAGAACCGGGCGATTCCAGGCGGGTCCAGTAGCGTTTTTCCATCCCGGAATTTGTTCCGGATTATTCCGGATCTGATACCGGAAAGTGCGAAAACTGTGTAACGGGCAGATCTTATCTTGACCTATAAATAGGTCTTCTTCCCCAACGGTTTTCCTAGCTCTTAAGCACGTTATTGCCCCCCATTGTTGATCTCTTGAAGCTTTGATTTCTCTCTATTCCTCCATGATTCTTGCCTCAAATTAGAGGGAAAGAGAGAGGAGATCTAGATCCACCATTCCACCAATCATTCTCTCCTCTAAGTGAGGGGGAGCCTTTGGATCTAGATCTTGAAGGAATTTGGTGTTCTTCCGTTGTTATTCCTCTCTTCTCCCCCCATAAGCATTAGTTGCTTTTGGTGGGATTTGAGAGTGAAGGATTTGAACACTTGTGCTTTTGCCATTACTTTGTGCATCGGTTTGTGCTCTCCACGAGGATTCGTGGAAGTAAAAGTTTGTGAACTTGTTACTCTTGGGTCTTTGGACCCTAGACGCCTTTGTGGTGGTTGAGACATTTGTGGTCACTTGTAGCCGTTCGGGAGCCCCCAATCCAGTTGTGGGTTGTGCCTCGGATTGTTGTTGTAAAGGCTCCGGATTCCGCCTTGAAGGATTCCGATAGTGGAAGGTGAACCAATCCTTTGTGGTGCGGTTCATCGGAGAATAGGGTGAGCCTTTGTGGCGTTGAGATCGACCTTTGTGGTGCCTCACACCTCTCCAACGAGACGTACTCCCCTAAAAGGAGGAACACGGGAATACATCATCGTCTATGTGTGCCTCGATTATTTCTATACCCGAGCTCTTTACTTATGCACTTTACATTGTGATAGCCTTCGTGCTTGAAGTATTCTATATTGCTATCACTTTGTTGCTTGTCTTGCTTAGCATAAGTTGTTGGTGCACATAGGTGAGCCTAGTATATTTAGGTTGTTGGCTTGTTAATTTAAACGCCTAGTTTTATTCCGCAATTATCAAGACTAAACCGGAAAAGTTTTAATCGCCTATTCACCCCCCCCCCCTCTAGGCGACATCTTTGTCCTTTCACCCTGCTGGGCTTAAAAAAACAAAAAGGCGCTTGTGGATGTTGCGGTTGGTGGGCTGCTGCTTATTTTCAGCCCGTTTTTTGCCTGCTGCCAACATGGACCGGACCAAATGTAGATCTGTGCAGACTTTTTACATTTTGGCATCTGTACTTTTCCAGTTTTATGTATAAATTTATTCCTGCTGAATAATTTATCTGTAAGTCCCTGGAATTGTCTGTTTTTTGCTGAAACTGTATATCTGGGCATAAAATAGCTTCAGAAATCAAATTTTAGGGACAATTTTTCACGTTAGTGATGTGCTTAACATGCTTCAATCATAATCATGCTTGTATTATATGTTTTCATTGCTAGTATTAATTGTTTAATTACTTTTAATCGCTCTGAAATCATTGTTAGCATGTTTTAAAATATTGGAACGTCATGTTAATGAACAATTGTATCTTCATCGCATTTATGCAATGGATTACCTGCTGTAATCCGGATTACCTGCTGTAATCTAATATGATTTGCAATCCTCACGTCCAGGGAGCTGACAACGGCGATTGGCCTGGGGACCCAAGCGGACACCAGCACCGTCACCTCTGCTCAGCATGCACAGGCTCTGCATTTTCTGCGTCACCACCTCTGCATTACTCCAAAAAATGAGTACATGGCTGAGCGGAGTGCTTTGGACCTCTGGAATGCTCTTAAGCAGCGTTTCGAGCGACTAAAATACACTGTTCGCCGCAGGCAGAGGCGGAGTGGATGCGTCTGAGGTTTTAGGACTTCAAGAAGGTAGGAGACTATAATTCGGTTTTGCACCGGATTTGCACCTCTCTTCGGATGTGTGGTGTCACTATCACCGACACCCAGAAGATTGAGATGACTCTCTCCACTTTCCACCCCAACGTTGTACAGTCCTCGCGAACTACCGCTAGGGAAGTACACGCAGTATGCAAAGCTTGTGGACATAATCCAGGTGGAGGAGGCGCGGGATGGGCTCTTGCGAAAGAACTCTCTAGCGCAGCCACTTGGGGCGAGTTTCCGTCAGGAAGCCCATGCTAACGCGTACAAGGTCCGTGCGCCTCTCAAGAAGAAGAGAGGTAGGAAGGGCAAGAAGGCGCCTCACCCCCCTCGCCAGGCTCAGCAACATCAGCAAGGCCAGGGGGAGCAGAGGACCCAGGAATGCTACCGGTACGGCTCTACAATACACTTCTCACACCAGTGCCATGCGCCTAAGGAAGTTATGGCAGCGTACAAGGCTAGTAAGAAGGTGCATGAATCACACCTCGCCTCAGTACCGTGGGAGGCACCTCCGGCACCCATGGTGGCGCCCAAGTTCCTCCTGCCGCCTCCACCTCTGCCTATGGCTGCACCTGCAGTTGCGCCCATGGAGATAGCCTCGACAGTCTCAACTGACGTCAGCGTCTCCATGGTGGTCGATCACTTGGTGCTACCTTCTGCACCTCGTATAGGCACTGATGATGATCCTATACTCAGTGAGGAGCAGTTCGCTCGTTTATACATTGAGTGTGAAGTGAACGGCGCGTTCTCTATGCCCGTTTAAATTTCCGCTCTTTCATTTATCATGATTCCTCAGGCCATTTGAGATACATTTGGTTTTGTAAGCTCTATAAGAGCAAGACATATTCATTATTTCGACGCTTGAATGACATTTGGTTATCGTTCATTAATTCCTCTATTTAAGTATGATGGCATGTTATGTTCTAAGATATACATGCATTTGTTCTGTAATGTCGCTACTTCCTCGCTTCATTATTTTAATTACATGCAAACATCTTAGAACACGTGTGGCACCCCAATGGAGTAAACATGTCTTGTGGAAAACGATACACAAATACCATCTTGAGAGAGATTGCGTGCTTTGAGTCTAACAAAATCTCGAGGTAGTGTTGTGAACATCGCCAGCTGCGATCCGTATAGTTGGCTCCGGAAGAGCCACTATCATACTACCCATGGGAACAACTTTGATCATTAACGATGCATTGTTGTACCCCGAGTCACTCGCACCCCCTTAAGTTTCAATGGTTTTCACGCTAATAGTCTCTAACGGAGACCGGTGTTGTGAATGGTGGAATATCTCCTAATCACCGAGCGCGATGAAAATGGTAAACATGTTCTTGGAAGATTTTCCTCCACTGGACACAGGGCTATGCTACACGATTTTGGTAGCACTTCTTGTGTACACTACCTTCCGATGCTCTGAACTATTTTGCCTCAGGCATGATAGATTAGGCCACTTGGTCTTAGAATGATGAGAAATATAATTAACAACTCGAATGGTCATAGTGTTAATGTAAAAAAAATCCAAATCCTGATGATTTCGTGTGCTCCGCATGAGTCACGAGGAAATTAATCATTAGACCATCCCCCTAAAGGTGAAGGATGAAATCCCCGCGTCCATGGAACGTATCCAAGGGGACATATACAGTCCTATTCAGCCCCTCGAGGGGCTGTTTAGGTACTTCATGGTGCTCATCGATGCTTCCTCTAAATGTTCCAATGTTTACCTGCTGTCAACAAGGAACCATGCTTTTGCAAAGTTGATCTCTCAGATCATACATATGAAGAATAAATTTCCGACTATCGTATAAAGTCCATTCAAATGGACAACGCCGATGAATTTACTTCAAAGGCGTTCGATGATTATTGCATGGCAATGGGAATCCAAGCTGAGCATCATGTACCGCACGTCCACACACAAAATGGACTTGTGGAGGCACTGATTAAAAGAATTAAATTCATTGCCAGACCGCTCCTTCAGGGTTGTAATTTACCAACTACATGTTGGGGTCACGCAGTGTTACACGCGGCCAATCTCATCAACTTTCGACCATCGGCCTACACCATCCACTCTCCTATGTAGCTTGCGCAAGGGTCGGCACCGAAAATTTCCCACCTTCATAGGTTCGGTTGCCAGGTATATGTACCAATACCACCCCCTCAGTGATCTGCGACGTGATCGTTCCGTAAGTCGGGGATATATGTTGGTTATGAGATGTCCATAATCAGGTTCCTGGACCCCGCGACAGGTGACTATCATACGACCCGTTTCGCTGATTGCATTTTTGGCGAGGATCTTTTCCCGACTTTAGGGGAGATAATCAATCCCTTGATGATGAAAGTCGAAAAATCACGTGGCAAGCCACGGGGATCCACGCTCATGACCCGCGCACTGCTGAGTCAAATAAAGAAGTCCAAAAGATAATTGATTTGCATGCATTAGCGAATCAACTGCCCGACCACTCTAGTGACTTAAAAACTATGACAAAGTCGCATATGCCTGCGCGCAATGCACCGGAAAGGGTTGATACCGAAGTTAACTAATGGTACACCCGCTCCCGTCCAAGGCCTAAAAGGACACGAAATCCGGTTTCTCAACTCCTAAGTACTCGGGGACGCCTGAGGAAGAAGGATATGAGAGATTTATCATAGATAGTCACCAAAGTCCTCAGTAAGAAAAAGGGGAGCCAGTTGAGACCTGGCACAAGTACGGAAAGTCCTATGCACGGGATTCCGGTCTTGAACGTCCCTATTGAGGGAACATCCAGCAGAGATGTGAGTACACACATCGGCGCGGAAATGCTAAAGGACCTCGCTCCTTTAATGGGAAATACAGTAGAGCGAGAGATAGCGCCAGATACGCCCCATGACAAAATGGCCATAAATTATGTAAAGGGAGCGTCAAGGAACCGAGCAATGGCGATTGTCGACATTAACTTTGCTATAGAATTGCCTCAATCATAGATCCTGACCCTAGGCCTAACAATCTCGCTGATTGTAAAATAAGGTCGGATTGGAAAGATTGGTAGGAGGAAGTTACCTCACACATGAGGTGGATCGGTACAAAGCAAAGCTCATCGCTCAAGGTTTCACTCAACGACCAGATGTCGATATTGAGGAAAGTTACTCTCTAGTCATGGATGGAATTACCTTTAGATACTTGATCTCAATGGCAGTAAATTTGGACTTGAAAATGAAACTTATGGATGTTGTCACCACTTACCTTTATGGTAACTTGGATTCGAACATATACATGAAGGTACTCGTAGGTATACCTGTTCTGAACCAAGATAGATCGAATAGAAGTTTATACAGTGTTCAGCTTAAGAAGTCACTGTATGGACTTAAACAGTCAGGTAGGATGTGGTATAATCGCTTTAGCGATTTTCCTCCATCAGAAGGGCTACACGAGCAATGAAGCTTGCCCATGTGTTTTTATACGGAGATCACAAGATGGTTTCTATATCGTCTCGGTGTATGTGGATGGTTTGAACATAATCGGTACACCTGAGGATATTGAGGAAGCGAGTTCCTACCTGATGTCGGAATTCGAGATGAAGGACTTAGGCAAAACCAAGTTCTGCCTAGGTCTGCAACTTGAGCATTCCCCTGCTGGGATATTAATGCACCAGTCTGCCTACACCCAGAAGGTGTTGGAAATATTTGGATTTGATAAGGCATATCCTTCTAAGACCTCGATGATCGGGAAATCTTTACAGCGAGACAAGGACCCTTTCAGGCCTAAGGAAGAGGGGGAGGAAGTTCTGGGACCAGAATTCCCCTACCTGAGTGCAGTTGGCGCACTCATGTACCTCGCGAATTGTACACGGCCGGACATTGCGTTCGCCGTCAATTTGCTTGCTAGGTACAGTTCTGAGCCTACCAATAGACATTGGAAAGGCATCAAGGACGTCTTCGGATACCTGCAAGGGACCAAAGACCTTGGCTTGTTTTACCACAGGAATCAAGACCTTTCGCTTGTAGGATATGCTCATGCTGGGTACTTGTCAGACCCGCATACTGCCAAGTCTCAGACTGGATATGTTTTCCTTTGTGGTGGAACTTCTGTTTCCTAGAAATCGTCTAAGCAAACTTTAGTAACGACTTCGACGAACCATTCGGAAATCATAGCATTGTATGAAGCATCACAAGAGCGTGTATGGCTTCGACGGATGATCGGCCACATCCTGCTGAAATGTGTGCTGAACACCGTCCAAACCCCAACTATTATCTATAAAGATAATGCCGCTTGTGTTGCACAAGTCCAGACGGGTTATGTGAAGAGCAACCTAACAAAGCATATCGACCCCAAGTTCTTATGTGCACATGAATAGCAAAAGTTGAACGAAGTAAGAATTTAGCATACTAAGTCGTGTGAAAATCTTGCTGATTTGTTCACTAAATCATTACCAGCATCTTCTTTCGAGAGATGTGTTCATGGAATTGGTATGATGAGACTTAGGGAGATGAAAGGTTCAGGGGGAGAATCTTAACAAACTCATCGCTGAAATCTCGATCCCGATGATTGAGTACTTGACTTAAAGTTGAGTGAGTTGTACTCTTTTTCCCTTCAGTGAGTTTTTATTAAGTTTCTCAATAAGGTTTTTAATGAGGCAATTCGTTCAACATAGAAAAAGTATACCATGTGCTTTTCTCCATATTTTTCCCATTGGATTTTTTGGAGTTTTGAGGCATGTCTATACGGATAAACCCAATGGGGAGTGTTGGGAAACTTGGGCCTCATGTGTGCGTGCGGGAGCCCACTTCGGTGGCCTCCTAAACCCACGTTGGGCTAAGTCTATCCCAGTTCTTATCCTTCTATCTCTTCCCACTTATATAAGCAAGGTAATCATTGTACGTACTGGTTGACAGAAACAGAGATTAATAAAGAGTTTCTTGCCTACACCCTGTGTCTTCTACTTTTCTATACGTGTGTTCTTCGCCTTCCGTCTCTTTCGACTATGCTGTACACCCTCGGGACCGGCCAGCCGGCAAAGGTTGTACAACACAGTTAAATGCTGCCTAACGATGCACTTCTTTTCCATGCCACAGAAACGAGTTCCCTGCAAGCACATTGTTTGACGATCAATACCAAGTGGTCTGGCCCATTATCCATAGATGAATTGAGTACTGGATTAACTGGGCTTAGCCACGTCTGGCCTATTCGGCCTCTAAAGGTTCAAAGCCCATGTAGCTATGCAGCCTTGCGTACGTGACAACCAAACTTGACACAGTTTCTTTAGTACCACCTCGACTAGAGAAGCGAAGCTGGTTGGAGCTCTGCCTATAAATTGACTAGAGTTGCCAGGGCCGAAAATAGCTGTGCACACTGACGACCAGCGGTGTATATATATATACAATAATAAAGTGAGGATGGTTTCTTGTGATACGCCGTTGATAATGCACCTAAATTACCCCAGTCTCATCCATAAGTACCGCTTCGTCTGTTTCGTGTGCCACTGCCAGCCGGCAGCCACGACCGTTCCTTCATGCTAGCAGGTGCCCGCTCTGCCCCGTCCCTGCTCGACGCGGTCGTGCTAGGGGACATAGACGCGAGATCTGGAAGGTGACCATGGGGATGGCTGTTGACATCCCGCCGGCCTCAGCGGCGCAGGCAGTCTCCCATCCGCCAGATGAGCTGTGCTTGTTCTGCCGCCTCTCCGCGATTTAGGAGAAGCACTCAGTGGCGGATCCACGTTGAAGCTGTGGGGTCAGCTGACCCCACAGCTTTTGGCAAATCCTTCATATTCATGTACATTTTTACACTAAAAAAATCTAAAATTATTTAAAATTCGTGATAATCTTGGCTCTGACCCCACAGGGTTAGCCTCCTAGCTCCGTCACTGGAAGCACTGATGTGTGGATTGGATCAGCGACAGGCCATCGTCTTCTTTCTGGTTGCTGTGTCGCTCTTTGGGAAAGTAATGAGAGGGAAATATGAGAGAGAGAGAGCGTGTGCCCCACTCAGTACATCTTCCGTCGTTTCCTTTGCTCATGCCCTAATGGGTTCTGCCAACTCTATTAGGGCATCTCCAGCCGTGGCGCAAACCCAAGAGGCTTTTTCAGTCACATTTTGTTGCGCCGGCGGTATTTTGAATCCTGGGGGGATTGTTTTCCTAGTCGTTCCCTCACCCAGGAACTAGCTCAGCAAGCTCCTGCACCGAGCTTCCTCGACCGAGCTCGTCGGCTGCTTCGCCGTTCCGCGTTGTTCCCCACCACACCCACGAATATGTACTGGCTCCCGTCCATGGCTTGCATCCCGGCGCGGCAGTCGAGCGACGGGTGGCGTGCGAGTCGGGCGGCCCGCGAGCTGGGTGGAGGGCAGCGAGCTCCGCCCTGGCCGCGAGCCAGGCAGCGACGCCGGCGCGAGGCGCGAGGGCCGGGCGGTGGCGCGAGGGCCGTGAGCCACGAGCTCCGCCCCGGCCGCGAGCGCGAACCCCGGCCCCGGCCACAAGCGCGAGCTTCGCCCCGACCGCGAGCCAGGCGGCGACGGCGTGTCGGGCGGCGGCGCGAGGAGCTGGGCGGCGGCGGCGTGCTGCCCGTGCTGCCCTCCCGTGCATGGTGGGGAAGAGTGGGAGGAAAGAGAGAACCGTGTGTGCGTGGGGTGGATAGAGGAGAGAGAAAAGTGGGGAGGAGAGAGGAAAGTGGGTGCGTGGCACGAAATAATTGGGCAATCGCTTCAGATCGCCCCCCAGGCGCAACCCAACGCACTGGGTTTCGCCTGGGTGCGCCGGCGCTAAAACGGCGTTAAGCGGCGCTATTTGGCGTCCTGGGGGGCATGGCTGGGAAGATTTCGGCGCTATTTGGCCAAAAAGTGCCCAAAAGTTGTCCTGGGGGCACGAGTGGAGATGCCCTTAGTCCAACACACATGTACATACGCGTTTTTCCCAGTTGAATCTACATATACCGTTCTTGGTGCAGAGGTCGGGGAAGTGAAATTCTCCCCCAAATTTTAGAGTGCCAATGCAGAGGAGATTGTCTGAGACTCCTGGACAAGGGGACGCCGAGATGAGAGGCGACTCGGACGGCGACGCCAAGGGGACGCCGCCGCTCGGCCGTTTCTGGGCAAACTCGCCTGAGAGCTCCGACGAGGATACTCCGGTCACCGAGGTAAGGGCTAGATCGTCGCGGTATCTTTGCAGGTCGCCGGAGGTGTGTTCTGGCTGGGAGCGGAAGGCGAAAAAAGGCAAGCGGGGAGACCGGAGGAGGCTACGTGAGAGGGCGGAATGGGAACTGGAGGTGTACGATCTCTCGCCGACCGTTCCTCGTCGATGTTCTATACCGGAGCCCAAGCTGCCGGTGATCCTTCCAACGGTATTCACATTGGGTGAGGCCTTCAGTGCGGCGGAGTGGACGGTTGTTGGTCGCAAAGGTAAGGCTTTGAAAAGCTCCCCCACTCCGCCGTCGAGCTCAGGAGATCGCCGGCGACGTCCGGCGGTGGTGCAGCGCGAGTTGCGGATCGCGTAAATCATGGAAAGGAAAATTCAAAATTTCAATCAACTTGGGGTTCCAACGGGCACAAGGCCCCTTTTGGCCCATGCAATAACAAAGGCCTGCACGGAAGCGTGGGCACCATCCATCGTACAAGCCACAAGGGCTTTTTTTCTTCTGTGTCGCCGTCGAGACCAAAAGGCACAAGGCCCAGGTCGTTTGCATCGGCAGGGGTTTTAGGGTTGCGCCATCCGCAGCTGCATTCTCGTATTGCTAGCATTCATATGTCCTCGCTGCAGCGACCGTCATCTAGTTGCCGATCGTCTGCGCCGACCATGGCTGGCAGACCCAACTTCAATGGTGGTCCATCCAACAATGGCCCCAACTTCCAAGGCAATGGCTGGCAGGTCAGGAACAACAGTGGGTACCTTGGGTCTGATCGCGGGAACTCAAGTTTTGGTCAGCAGTCCGAGGGTGGGGGACGTTCTGGGGGTTTCAACGCTCAAGGTTTTTCCAATCAGAATCTCCGGGCGTCCGGCCAGAGTCAGTTCGTTCAAGGTGAAGGGAGTGGATCTGCCTTTGGAAACCGAGGGGAGGGCGACGATCAGAGGGGTTTTGGGGATGGATCCAGAGATTTTGGGGGTAACTTTGGGAACTTCAATGAGGGATCTTATGAAAGAGGTCGACAGAACTTCGGTTTCGGCGGTAATGGAGGTAATCAGAGATTCCGCAATAATAATGCGAACTATAGCTCGGCTGGTAATAATCGTGTAGCCTATCGTCCAAGGGACAAGTCCGTTGGGAGAGGTGCAGCTAAGCCAAACGTGGTTTCATCGGTGGTCAATAACAATGCTAGCTCGGACAATCTTCAGGTGGGTACCAGTACTGATCAAGCTGCTAGCGCAAGAGGGTTAACTGGTACACAGGATAGACCACAAGGGTTTGTCAATGATGTTGAGCAGACAGCGGTGACAGCAACTCAGTCTAAGGCCAAGAAACAAACTCTTTGTTTCAACTACAAGCTCACTGGCCATGTGGCAGAAGATTGCAAGGCGACGCTGTGTGTTTATTGTGATTCAGCGCTGCATCCGGAGGAGGCATGTCCTCTGTTGAAAATGCCGAAGCGTAGAGCGATTCTGTATGGGATGGCAAAGGAGCGCCTAATGTGGTTCGAGGTTGAGAAGTCGGACGGGCTGAGAGAAAAGAATGAGAGTGGCAAGGTTGGCAGGATAAAAATTTCGGGAGGGTCTATGTCGGCGCCTCAAGTACTCAAGGAGCTAGAATGGCTTGTTCCGGGTGATCATCGGTGGGAGATTATGCCAGCAGGTGATAGTGCTTTCAGAGTGGTTTTCCCTACTAAAGCTGATCTAATGAGGTTAAAAAAAATCAAGTGCATTGAGGTCGAGGGGACAGAGATGTCCATGCATTTTGAGGAGTGGTCTTCCAAAATCTTCGACAAATGGGGTCTGTATGACGTGTGGATTCGTATCTCTGGCTGCCCGGACACTTTATGCCGGGATTATCTGGCTCTCTTTGCGGTGGGGTCTTTGGTTGGGAAAACAAAGGAGGTTGATATGAGGTTTATGAGAGAACATGGCATTGTGAGACAGCGAATTGATTGTGCTAATCCACAGGAAATTCCACGACATGTGGATTATGCCTATGATGGGGAAGGTTATGGGGTCTCCTTTGAGATTGAAGCAACGGATGGTTCTTTAGTCCCTGCCGGTGAGTTTATCATGCAACACCCAGATGAGGATGCATATACATCGCGAGATGGAACAGGAGATAAATTTAAAGAGAAGGATCCCAAAGAAAAGAAAAATGGAGGAGAAGTGGCTGACAAGCACACCAAATCGAATGGCACTAATCAGGACATGGAGACGGATGAAAAACAAACTGAGTCGGTTGATCAAATTTGTGAGCAGTATGAGCATATTCAGATTGGTTCGATTAGCACTCCTGTTCCCTCTTTTTCTCGGAAGATAGGCACTAATTCTGCACCATCTAAGAGGTGGTATCAATTAGTTGATGAGGAGGAGGCAGAATTAGCTCGCTCCGCGCCGATCATGCGTGGTAAGGAGACTGAGGGGCCGGCGGAGGAGCTCGTTGTGTCCCATAAGCTTTATGTTGAGCGGGTGGAGAATCATGATGCCTTGGGGGAGATCACTCAAGAGGATGTTCAAGTGAAGGAGGCAAATATGCAGGTCCTGGAGGTCAGTTCGCAGAGGTCATCGGATGCAGCGGATAACGTTTTTCAGCCGTCGACCCCCACGGCAGAAGAAACCATGTTCCCTGTGCCAAGTCAGGAGCTCCCGACAGCGTTTTCCGCAGATGCTATGCCGCGGCAAAATATGAAGGAGGTTGAGGAGCTTGGAGCTACAGGGACTGAGAGAGGCCCAGCTGGGATTCTGGAGGTTGAATCACCGACAGAGGTGGTGCAAACAACTTTACCGCCTAGCTCTGCAAAGATGGGCAAGCAACAATGCACAGACTCGATATTTTCGTCATCAACAAGTGATGTTCGACACAAGCCGGAAGGGACGGGGGTTTTTCTAGGTGGACGATACTCAAGATCTGAGGTCATCTCTTTCGGTGGTATCCCAGAATTGGCAGCAGTGGGAGTTCGGTCTAGTGGGCGTATAAGGGCGCAACCAAATGCCGACGCTACTCAGATGGAACAGGCTAAATTGAGAGCTCAAGCGCAGGATCATTTGTTGTCAGGTATATACGGATTTAATTCGAGATTTTACTTTAGCTTCTATTCCTAATGAAGAGGTAGTTGCTAGGGCTGCTAAACTTGGGGTGTCCTTGGGTAAATCACCTAGTCAAATTGAAACTTCGGTTAATTCTTTAAAAGATATCGACTTGGATAGAGCTTTAACAGTGCTTAAGAAAAAGGAAGCAGTTCATGATACGGTAGATGATGATCTTGGGAGTTTAGTGCTGAATAAAGCGAACAAATTAGCTGTTGATCTATTAGATAAGGAGGCTACAATAGCCACGGATCACAAGGATCCTCCGGTTATTGTAAATAAGAGTACAAGGGGCAGAAACAGAAAAATTGTTGGGGAGGTTACTGCTGTACGTCGAAGTGCTAGATTCAAAAATAGAAAGTAATTGGTGTTCCAAATGAGAGGTTGTTTCTGGAATTGTGATGGGTTTGGGGATACGGCAAAACACTGGTTTGTTCATGAGTCGATAAAAGAACACAAGCTAGATTTTTTTGCTATTCAGGAAACAGGTAGGGATAATTTTTCTGCTCCTTTTCTTAGATTTTTAGCAGCCGGTTTGGACTATGCTTGGTACTGTCTACCACCACAAGGGAGGTCAGGTGGTATTTTAGTTGGTATCAATAAGCAATCACTCACGGTTCGGGGGGTCAACAACGGTGATCGATGTGTTAAGTTTGACATGACTTCAAAAAGTGATGGTTTTCTTAGGTCTTTAGTGGCTGTTTACGGAGCGGCTCAAGATGAACATAAACAAGCTTTTTTAGCTGAGCTGGTTAGGATCTGCGAGCATGAAAATAAACCTTTTCTCATCGGGGGATTTTAATATTTTGAGTAGAAAAGAGGATAAGAGTAATGATAATTTCAACCCTCGCTGGCCCTTTTTGTTTAATGCGATCATTGAAAGTTTAGAGTTAAAAGAAATTAAAATGTCGGGGAGACAATATACTTGGGTGAGCCGCAGAGAAGTTCCTACGTACGAAAAATTGGATCGGGTCTTGTCTAGTATTGAATGGGAGCAAAAATTTCCCTTAGTTACGGTAAGGCCACTTGAAAGGGCAGGCTCCGATCACACGCCGTTGCTTCTCGACTCAGGTGAACAAGCTCACCTCGGGAATAAGTCTCAGTTTTCGTTTGAACTGTCTTGGTTTAGACAAGAAGGTTTTATTGACTTGATTGCAAGAGAATGGAACTCGGTTTCTCATGGTCAAAATCCTATTGAAAAATTGCAGAACAAGATCCGCCACCTTAGGAGTTTTCTACGAGGTTGGGCTAAAAATCTTAGTGGTGTTTACAAAAAAGAAAGGGACCGGTTATTAGCTGTGATTGAAGATTTAGAAGCCAAGGCAGAATTGAATCTTCTAGGGTCTAGTGATAAAGAAACACTAAAAGTAGCGAATGTCCAAATAGCCTCTCTTAGAAGAGATGAAGAAGCCAAATGGGCACAGCGGGCTAAAGTCAAACATATTCAGGAAGGGGGAAATAATACAAAATATTTTCATATGATTGCTAATGGGAAGCATCGGAGGAAACGAATTTTCCAATTAGAACAAGAGGAGGGTATTGTCGTAGGACAAGAAAACCTTAAAGTCTATATTACCCAATTTTATAAAAACTTGTTTGGCGCACCTGAAGAGAACTTTTTCTCTATGGACGAGTCCATAATAGAGGATATTCCACAATTATCTTAGGAAGAGAACAATATTTTGACAGCGGTATTCACTGAACAAGAGGTTCATGACGCCATCTTTCAAATGGAAAAAAATAAAGCACCAGGGCCTGATGGCTTCCCGGCGGAATTTTACCATAAATGTTGGACTATTATTAAAAATGATTTAATGGATATGTTTAGTGCTTTCCACAAGGGAGAGTTGCCAATCTATCATTTAAACTTCGGGACCATTATTTTGCTGCCGAAAAAAGAAGATGCCATTCAAATTCAGCAATATCGTCCTATTTGCCTTCTTAATGTGAGCTTTAAAATGTTTACAAAGGTGGCTACCAACCGAATCACTAAGGTGGCTCACACGGTAGTAAGACCCACACAAAATGCGTTTATGCCTGGAAGGCATATTTTAGAGGGAGTTGTTGTTTTACATGAAACAATCCACGAGCTTCATAGGAAAAAGTTGGATGGAGTTCTTCTTAAGATTGACTTCGAAAAGGCATATGACAAAGTGAAGTGGCCTTTCCTTGCACAAGCTCTACACATGAAAGGTTTTAACCCAACTTGGTGCAAATGGATTCAAGAATTCATTAGCCGGGGAGTGTGGGTATAAGAGTGAATGATGATATAGGGCATAATTTTCAAGCTAAAAAAGGTCTTAGACAAGGGGATCCTCTTTCCCCGATCCTTTTCAATGTGGTGGCCGATATGTTAGCTATTCTGATAAACCGAGCTAAAGAAGATGGTCAAATAGGTGGCCTCATACCTTACCAAGTGGAGGGGGAGTGTCCATTTTACAATACGCTGATGATACAATCATTTTTATGGAGCATGACTTGAGTAAGGCTTTGAACATGAAATTAATACTTTGTCTCTTCGAACAACTATCGGGGCTTAAGATCAATTTTCATAAGAGCGAGTTATACTGTTTTGGACAAGCTAAAGCAGTGGAAGCGCAATACATACAGCTTTTCGGTTGTGAATCTGGATCATTTCCATTCAAGTATTTGGGAATACCAATCCACTTCCGAAAACTAACAAATGGCGAATGGAAACCGGTGGAGGATCGTTTTGAGAGAAAACTTAGCAGTTGGATTGGCAAACTGTTATCTTACGGGGATAGATTAATCCTCATTAACTCGGTGCTTACAAGTTTACCAATGTTCATGTTGTCTTTTCTTGAGATTCCAAAGGGGGTCCGGAAATGACTCGATTTTTATAGATCACGGTTCTTTTGGCAAAGTGACGGGCATAAGAAGAAGTATCGGCTTACAAAGTGGAATATTATATGCAGGCCTAGAGATCAAGGAGGCTTGGGTATTGAGGTGCTTGAGTTAAAGAACAAATGTCTGTTAAGTAAATGGCTTTTCAAACTTATGAATGAACAAGGCGTGTGGCAGGAATTATTACAAAATAAATATTTGAGCTCTAAGACACTATCCCAAGTTACTGTTAAACCTCTTGACCCTCCTTTTTTTGGAAAGGACTGATGAGGGTGAAGGATGATTTTCTAAGTAGAGGATCTTTTGTCGTGGGCAGCGGATTGAACACGAGGTTTTGGGAAGATGTTTGGCTAGGTGAATCCTCCCTAGCGCAACAATATCCGCAGTTATATAATATAGCTAACCAAAAACAAGTTTTGCTAGCTCACGTTCTAACTCAACCTCCAAATATTACTTTTAGGAGGAATCTCACAGCAAATAAATACGAGCAGTGGCTGCACTTAGTGAACCGTTTAATGGATATTGATCTTAGTCTGGAGCCAGATAGGTTTGTGTGGAGATTGACTAGTTCTGGGATTTTTACAGTCAAATCAATGTATGCAGATTATTTGAACGGACAAACGAGGTTCTTAAAAAATTATATTTGGAAAATGAAAGTGCCACTAAAAATCAAGATCTTTATGTGGTTCTTATATAGGAAAGTGATTTTAACTAAGGATAATCTTACTAAACGCAACTGGAACGGCAACAAGTGTTGTCCTTTGTGACACTAACGAAACAATTCAACATCTTTTCTTTGAATGTCCTTTTGCTAAAATCATTTGGAGAGTTGTTTACATGGCTTTTAATATCACACCACCAAAAAATATTACACATCTTTTTGGTCATTGGCTTCATGGTATTGACAAGACAGAACTAAAGCCGATTCGTGTGGGTGTTTGTGCGGTACTTTGGGCAATTTGGAATGTACGAAATGATTTTGTTTTTAACAAGCCAAAGAAAACATCTTTCTTGCAGGTCTTCCCTTTGATTACACACTGGATCCTGTCTTGGTCTTATCTCCTGCCCGAGGGGCAACGTCCTACTATGGACAGTGGATGTACCCGGTTAGAGACGGTCGCCAAGGACTTCTACAACCGTGCGGGCTGGCGTTTTTAGAAAAGAATTGAGATATGAATAATTTTTGTCTTATTTCCGTTTCTAGCTACTTTGGTTTCGTCGCTTTGTGAACCTTGAACTGTAATAGACCTTTTTGGACCGTGTAATAATGTAATAAAGTAGCCGTATGCATCATTTTGATGCAGAGGCTGGGATGCCCTTTTCTAAAAAAAACATATACCGTTCTTTAATTCGTACTCTATCACTCTTTTCATCTTTAGTTTTGTTGGAAATTCGTGAGATGGACACAGGCTTATCATTTGACCGGAAAAAGTAACAATTAGTTGAAATTGTTAGTCAGCATTAGAACTTTCGGCCTTAAACTACTAGCTCTTAAACACAACGCAAATGGGATAGACACAATGCTCTCATCACTTTATCTGCATCTTATCAGTTATCAACTAACTCAATTCCTGATGCGTGCATTTTTATATACACTTTTGAGGTAGGTGCCTGGTTGAGTGCCTCTGAAACTGATAGCATCAATTATGTTAATCGTTTTGTAGATACTTTTTTCATGGTGTAAAAATGAGATGTCTATGGAGCGGCATGGTGCGGCAAGTGTAGAGGCGGGCGTTGTTGCTAGAGAAATGGTGATGCCAGGGTCCGACGGGGGGGGGGGGGAGGGGGGGGGCTCATGTGGCGGGGGCAGTTGGAGTGGCGGCGAGTATAGCGAGGGTCTACAGCGAGTGCAGCAGCAGGGTAGCGGGGCGACATTGAGCAAAGAGATAGACAATGCGTACATGATTTGACGATGTGGTAGTGGGCAAGGTTGTCAGCGGTAAAGAAGCTCACCTCCGCCGTTACACGCCCATCATCCTCACCAAGAATGTCTCTGGCTCTGTTTGTGGTCAAGTACCCGAGGAAGAAGCCTGGCAACACCAACAACGGCCACCACAAATATCGTCAGCCAACAAGATATGTTAGTTTTCCTAGGACCGACAGCTTCTTCTTAGGAGGTCGGTCTGGTTGCGGCGCGAGTTGAGATGATTTGGTGGTGGCGCCGCGAGTGGAGGGTAAGTAGAAAAAGTATTAAGAAGAAGGCTAACTAAGGCTACGTTTATACCGGTCAATCTATTTCGCGGCAAAATTTGAGTTGTACCGACATTTTTCTCCCCCGTTGCAATGCACGAGCACGTTTGCTAGTGAAATTAAATAAAATATTATCAAACCCGATGGGTGCCCGATTAAGTCGGTTACCCGATAGGTTAGGGCATGGGCATGATTTGTTGCCCATGGCCACGGGTCACATTGACCCGATAAGGATTCGGGCGGGTCTGGGAAAGGTCAACCTGTCCAAACCCGACCCGATTGCCACCCTTACCTGTACCCGACTCGGACCGACGCGTAGGAGGAGGGGCTCCAAGTGGTTCATGGATGGCGCGTACCGACGCATCAAGGGCGATGCAGATCTAGGCGGCACCGCCGCTGTGGGGGCGGGAGGGCACGAATCTTCGGCCACCTCCAAATCATGCGGCGTCGATGAACCTTCCGTGTCAGAGCCGGACATTTTGGTGGATCAGAGGGTGGGGAGACGTCCTTCCGTGTCAGAGCCGGACATTTTGGTGGATCAGAGGGTGGGAAGACGTCGGGGGGGGGGGGGGGGGGGGGAGGGTATTGGATAGTGGAGTGAAGCGGAGCAGACGAGAAATGTATTGTTTGTTCCACGTCGGGGACGGGGTGGGGTATATGTGGGGATGGAGTACTAGGCCATCCTGGGACGATCTCACGTGGCGGAAGCATCCGTGCGTGTCCGGACCGCCCATATCCCCCGGATATGGATTGTGTATGAGGGGGACATCCCGAACATTTGAGCTAGGCATGGGGGGTCGGGTTGGGTGGCGGTTTTATGTCTGGGTAGTGTTTGGGCTCTACGCCTGAATCTATAGGTGGGGAGTGGGGGGCTCTGGTTTGAGATGCTCTTAAGCCATCCCATGGAGTGTTTTTCTTCCAGCTTTCCATTGGGCATACTTGGCATTTGACAAATTTTCACTTCTCTGACGAGTGGGCTAAGCCAACCCTTCGAATCGAACCAAGAAGTTGGTTCGGTTCAAAGAAACTTTTCCTTGAGTTCAACCTCTAAAGTGTGTTGAATCAGCTCAAATGTCGCTTTGAATCGCCTCTCCTGCACAAAGAATCTTTTTTTAGCATAACATCGAGTATGATTTCTTCTAATCTTCCAAATATAGCAATTCTTTCTTCTTCGTTATAGCTTCGAAAGTGGTGACGATGATGTAAAGTGCACGCACCTAAAACCCTACAAGACACAAAAGGAAGGAAACAATAAAAAATAAATAATGATATGATCCGAGATTTATAAATCTCAATATTAGGCGACTTGGAGGACTTCGCCCTTCTAAGAAGGACACACGGACGCAGGAGCCGCTCGGGGGACAACTTTGGACGCGGCATAACTGGAGCATTCATATCCTAAGTATATAAAAGTTGGAATAAATCGCGAATTGTGGGAGGCCCTGGCACTGTAGCAGCTACAGTATGCTACAGTGTTGAACAGTGCACCGATCCGCGCCGTCGCGCGGGCCCGCACGGAACCGCTCGCGTCATTTTACAAAAAGGCCCCTCGCTCCCGAGAAATTGCTCCGCGGTCCCAAAAAAAAACGCAGGGAAGGACCTTTTTGCAAATCCTGAAAACCACAGGGACCTTCGCGCAAAAGCGTCGCCACTTCCCCCCCTCCCCTCCCACTCGCGCGCGGCCGAGGTCGCCGCCGGCCGCCGACGCGCTCCGCCGCCGCGACGGCCCTCCCCGGCAAGATCCACGGCCACGACGACCTTCGCCGCCGCGTCAGCTACCTCCTCGCCACGGATCGGATCCCGGGAGGTCGCCAGGTCGCCGGAATGGCCGCCGCTGCCGCGCGACCCTCCGCCGCGTTTCGCGCGTCTCCGGCGGCGCCACGGCGACACAAACGGGGCGGCGCCGCCGCTCGCGTGCTCCCCGCGTCGCTGCGCATCGAACGCGCGCACCCGCGCGTCCCGCCTCGCGGTGGCGCGCCGCCGGCGTTGTCCTCGCCGCCGCCGCGTCTCCGCCCCCGGCGACGTCGTCGCTGACGTCGTCGCGACGGCCAGCGGGCCTGGGCTGGCCAATTGGGCCGCCACGCGGGCCGGCCTGGCTGCTGCGTCTTTTTTTTTCCCCCTGTTTTCTAATTTCTAAACCTTCTGCAATTTTTGAAATACACAAATAATTTTTGGTGAATATTTCCATGTACAGTTGGTGAATATTTCAATCCAATTGCACTTCCTCTAATTACATAGAGTAAAATTTATTAAATGCTCACACAGTACACTTCCTCTAATTATGAACTCAAATTGAACATTTCAGTTTCGTAAATATTTTGAAATAATACACACTTCCTCTAATTATATGGAGTTTAATTTAGAAGAATTCTATAATTATGAAATTCAATTCAATAACTCTGCATTCCCACTCATGGGCCTCGATTAAATATTGATAAAAACAACATTCCAATTTTAAATATAACAACATGCTCACAAAAAAATGCGAACTATTTATGTCAACACGCAGATAAATTTAAACATCTCAATTTGCCTAATATTTAGAAAACATCGAAATGCACTTTCTTAAATTACATGGAGTTGAATTTAACAAATGCACACATAATGCATTTCCTCCAATTATGGACTTGAAATGGACATTTCAATTTGGTAAATATTTCGAAGTAATCTAGATGGCTTTTCTGTAATTATGGAATTCAATTGAAAAAATGTGCGTTTCCACCCATTGTCGACTTCAATTAAATATTGCTTACAAATAGAAACATTTTTTGCACGTTTCATTTCGCTTACGAATTGGAGACGCTCCAAAATATATCAACATGCTCACAAAAATAAATGCCAAATACTTATGGCAAAATACAAACATAATCAAATATTCCAATTTGGTTAATATTTCGAAAACATCCAAATCTACTCCCTCAAATTACATGGAGTTCAATTTAATATGTGCTCATACCCAATTACATGGAGTTGAATTTAATACGTGCTCATATCGTACATTCTGTAACTACGGAGTTAAAATGAAATTTTATGGCAAAATACAAACATGTTCGACCATTTTAATTCGCTGCGTATTTGGAGATACTCTATACGATAAATTCCAACGCATTTTCGACAATTTAAATTAGAAGAAAATACGTATTCTCTGACTATGGAGTTATTTTACAAATTTATGAAAAACTACAAACTAACAAAAGCGCGGCGTCACCGTCCAATGGACGCTAACCAAATCGAAATATGAATGCCGCCCCAATTTTAACAATTTTGAAAAATAAACAAATTTTACGTACAACCTCTTTACCGGACTTTAATACAATTCAATCTAAACAAATTTTAATGTGGTCATTTTTAGATTACAATTTTTTACGCCACGGTACTTCCGCGAAAAGTTAAACAAAAAAAAACATCGAAAAAATCAATGTCCCTGAATATATCCACCGCAAAAATACAGGTAATATATCAAAGTAAAAAGGAAAATACATGCGAACTGCTTATGCTACAAAAAAAAAAATTGAATATGCGCAATTTATCAAATTATACGGCTAATTAAAATGAACTTTTCGTAATTTCAATTAAATGTTAGCGTCGTCGAAAAATCGATGTCCCTGAATAAAAATACAGGAAATAAATCAAAGCAAACAGAGAAATACATGCAAGCCACTCATGGTACACAAAAATATTAAATATACAAATTGCGTCAAAATGTCCGAAAAATACAAATGCACTTTTCCTAATTTCAATTAAACGTTCACACCGAAATACGAACATGATCGACTTTTCCAAAATACTAAATATTGGAAAACTGTAGAAAATATATCAGGCAGCATATAACTATATTTGACCGCTCAATTTAGCTAACATGTCTACAACCAATACAACTTAAATATATCTAACCATGTACTCACATTTCGAGAAAAAAAAATGCTTCACTACATAAATATTTCGAGAAAATAAATTTGTTCCCTCTAATTACGAAGCGATTTCAAATTGAATGCACTATATTAAGTACAACTATCACCTTTCCTTATAATATATATAACACGACTAAAAAGAATACACAAATTACCACAACAAATATTCTCACCAAACGCGCGGCGTGACGCCTCGCAAAATATAACTAGTAGAACTTGAAGGCATACATTGGTCTGTGCACCTAATAATTTGTATGTACATTTGTCCTAGTTCGTGTTGTGCGCTACACCCCGTCCCAAGGCATAATATCAGTGCAACATAACAAAGTGCAAAACATCTATGGGCTAGACATCAAATTGCAGTGCATCGTAAGGAAGAACATCGTGTGCAACGAAATACAGTTCAAGACAACTACTCTGGGCAGGACGTAAAAATTCAGTGAGTAGTGGCAGTTGGATTCAAATCCAAATGTTGAAAGTGACGTAGACTTCAACTAATGTCAGTCCCCGTAGTTCCGTACGGCCCGTCCTCTCACTTTTAGTATAAGTGATCTAAAATTTTACTTATAGCGGTCGAGATCAGTCCTTAAATCTCAGTTGCATATATGTTACAACTTTTTTTGTGAAATACAGTATAAAAACGCACACTCACATACGCGCGTATACACTCACCCATACGAATGCACGCACACCACTACACTATGATCACATCCGAAAGATTGAGCAGTTGGGTTGTGTCTAGAGATTGACGAAGTCACCATGAGCGTCTCGCTATCGACGGGAACGTCGCCTCCCACTAAAAAGTATTCCGTCTTAAATGCGAAACAAAAAGTGTCAAACCTGTGGTTTAAACTTTTTTTTGTAAGGTAATACGTTTCTCATTGATAAATAAAGAACAAGATACAACACACATACACACCAATTTTACAGATATGCAAAGATATGATAAATCTATGTGACAAGCCATCGCTGATCGCTCATTCGGCACCACTGTAGCAGCCACCAAAGTGAAACGAGACAGATCACCTCTTCACCCGAGCTCAACGAGGCTCCATCGCTGATCAGCAGCTTTTCGGACCTCCAAAGTAGATTGCCATAGGACAAACCATTGTCGTTGAAAGAATCGGCACCCCGCACGAGGACGTCGGAGTAGGGAATAAGAACCGTTAGCCTCCAACCACAAACCCAGCACAAGGTACACCATCTTCCATCGTCACCGGCACAAACAAATGTCTGCAGGTACTCATGGACAAATCCTCTCTGCTCCACCATGGCACCGGAGACAACGCCGCAGCAACGGGGACAGAGCAGGAGGAAAGACTCATCTGATGAAGTCGCCACCGCCACCTCACCGACACCATCCAAGAACCCTAAAACCACCGACCTGAAAGATCGACAACCACACGATGCCACCAACTCCGAGACGTCGCCATGAAGGACAGCGCTGGTGTGAGATTAAATCTGAGACAGATTTATTTGCCCGGGCGCTGCTCCCACCATCCCATCTGCGCACCAAAGGAGACAGAACCTAACCCTAACTACTAGGCCAGAACGAAGGAGGGAGGTCCCCCTCCCTCCTGCCGCCGCCGGAGCGGCAACCGGAAGAAGAGGGGACCAGGACGAGCGTCCTGGCCTAAGGAGATCGGGAGAGTTGGTCCGCCGCCGCCTCTTTGCGAGAGAGGAAAACGATTCGTAACGATCCGTCGTACGTTCACACCCCTGTGGTTTGAACTCGTGGGATAGGATACAAGTGTATAACCACCCTTATAACCATTCAAGCACAAGGGGTTCTCATCTGCGGTGCAACTCATTTGTAGTTGTCAGTATAGCATAAATTATGACACAAATTGAATGATCTTGATTATTTTTTTAGTTGCAACACATGTAAAACTAAAAAATCTCAGTTTCAGCTTGCAGTAACCGGGAGAATCTCAGTAAGAACCCACGCCGATGAAATTTCAGTTGCAGCAGAATACAGCTCGGGACATAATCCAACAGTTTTGTTTTCTTAGGTGATTGCATTGTACACGAGGAAATTAGCGACCAACTTGGCCAATAAGCGAACGACTGATCCCACTCTTTCTACACCCCCTTCCTAGAGAGTTTTCTCCTTCCTCTCCAAGAAAAGTAGGGCCAAACCAGCAACAACTCCGCGCCTCCGCCACGCGCGGACGCGCCTGCCCGCCGCCCCGCCGATCTTCTCCCCCTTCGCGAGCATCGGCAAAGGAGGCGTTCCGACAGGAGGACGCCATGGTGCTTCCATTGGTGAAGCTCGGGTTGCTCGCGTTCCGGACGCTGAGCAAGCCCATCGCCACCCGCCTCAAGCACAACGCCGGCATCCACCCAAGTTCCGCGGATTCATCATCGGCCTCGCGCAGGTGACCCTCCCCTTCGTTAATTCATCCGCTTATTAACTCGTCCGTACGTATCCGATCCCCTTTTTCTTTGCGATGTTTGGATCGCCGCGCGTACGTAGAGTTTCTCCCGGCTGGCTTTTGTTGCTGTTCCCAAGTTGGGGCTGCTTGATCGTTTCGATTCAGTACGATTCGGGAGGTTGGAGCGGAAGTTTCGTACGCGCTTGTTGGACATCTTTGTTTATGATTTGAAGCAGGGGACGTGCATGACAAAATGCTTAACAGAAGAGTATGAGGCCTATGTTCTGTTCTTGTTGGTTTGTTGCTGATACCATTGGTCTGGTATGTGTGGAGTTGACGATTTAGTTCCCCATGTTCTACGATGAGGGTATCGGGCCATGAGGGATGTTGTGGAAATAATAGACCTTGGTGCTTTTCGGCGAATTATGATAATACTAGAACCAATATTTCTCGTGCACAAATGCTTCAGTTTTGCATCAATCACTTGCAATGCTGTCTCGCAAAATTTGATTCCTGCTACTGCTAATGTACATTGATCCAGATTGTTGCTTCAATCTGATCTGATGCCAAGAGTTCTTTTGCTGTGGGTAAATTAAGTAAAAGCACAGTAATAGTAGTTCTTTGAGCTTGTGTTGTTATATCACACAAGAGGATTATCTAAGCAATGACAGACCACAAATTCAAATGATGCCTTATTGTCTTACAAAAGTTTAGAATGATTGTTGATGTGCATTCTGCAACATTATGTGCTGTTAAGTGTTAACAATATATACTGCAGTGATCTTTATCAGGTCACCATCAAAATGTCGCGTTGTTTCATGAATCTAAACTTGAAAAGGCTTCTGAATTCGCTATGGTTCAGATTTACTCATACAGTAACTGAGTAATAGTTGTGTCCTATTTTTGTGGCAAGTTCGTTGTTTTTTTCCATTTACTATTCTGTTCAGAGAATTACTATAATTTGGATGTGTTCCGATTTTCTTGCACGGAGTAGTAAACAGTTCTTCAGTTCAGTTTGGATCATATATTATGTGGTTCTTGTACTGACAAGGTGTGTGACATACTATTTCAGGCAAACCATCGTTTAGCAACAAATATGCAGAGGCGACTTCATGGACGTGCACTTGACATTCACATTCGGCCCCTGAATGAGGACAAAGCTATTCAAGCTGCTGCAGATCTTCTCGGTGAACTGTTCGTTTTCTCGGCAAGTATCCTTGACCTTCATGCTCTGAATGAGATGTTCATACAAATTTATTTAAGGGTTTCATGTAATGCATATGGTACAAGTAAAAATCTAACAACTGCAGGCTTTGCTTTCTGTTATCTTTGTCCTTAATCTTCAGACACTAAATATGTGATTGTGTGACATGAGATGATTACACCTGACATGAGTTCTCACATGATTGCTTAGGTCGCTAGTGGCGTTGAGGAACATGTTGGTGGGCGTCATTGTGGTGACTTCAGTAAAGAATTGACAGGAGGTGCCTACACAGATGATGATCTTGTGCAGAACCATGATCTTACAGCAGATGTGTTGATTTCACCGGTGAAAGTTAAACCCACGATGGAGGAGATCATTGCCTATGGTGGCATTGAAGATCCAGAGGCAAGTGGAATTCGTTCGAGTGCAAGACTCAAGGCTCAAGAGAATGCTGATACACCACAATTGGAGAGGGCGATGATGAGAGCCCAAGGTCGTGACAACGCATATGAGTCAGGTACTTTCACCAAGTCTAGCCTCTCGTTTCTTTCTTTACCTAATGAGGTAATTGTTGCTAGAGCGTCTAGATTAGGGGTTACGTTAGGCACCAGTCCGTCTCAGATTTTAGCATCAGTGAATCGTTTAAAAGGCGTGGAAGAAGAGAGAGCGCTCATTTTTTTAAAAAAAGATTTGACACGCACCGATGATGGGAACTTGTCAAGTTTGGTCATTAAGAGAGCGTCTAACCTTTCTGAAGATTTAGGGGTTGATGCGGAAGAAAATGCATTTGACCATATGGGTCAAATATCCGAGAGTAGCAAAGCTACCAGGAAACGTGCAAATAAAAAGGAAAAGATTGCTTTTTGTGTAAAGAGAAGGAGTGCTAGAATAGAAAAATTAAAATCTTTGGCTCAATGAAAGGAATGATATGGAATAGTGATGGGCTAGGGGATACGGCAAAACATCACACTATACAAGAAACCGTGAGGGAGCAAAAATTGGATTTTGTGGCCCTGCTTGAAACAGGACGATCTAATTTTACCTCACACTTTTTAAAGCACCTTGCGGGCGGTTTGGACTACACTTGGTACTGCCTACCGCCTCATGGTAGATCAGGGGGGATCCTTGTTGGCTTTAATTCTGTCTCGTTGTCAGTACAAAATGTTGTCACTGGAGACTTTTGTGTTAAGTTCCAGCTTAAATCTAAAGTGGACGGATTTATGTGGACCTTAGTGGTGGTTTATGGGGCTGCCCAAGACAACCTCAAACCAGATTTTCTCGCGGAGCTTGTCCGTATTTGTGAGAATGAAACACTACCTATGTTGGTGGGGGGTGATTTCAACATTATAAGACGACAGGAAGAGAAAAATAACTCAAACTTTAACGCGCGATGGCCGTTTATCTTCAATGCAATAATTGAGAGTCTAATCTTAGAGAGCTTGAGCTCTCGGGTAGACAATACACATGGGCAAGTAGGCGAGACGTACCAACATTTGAAAAGTTGGATCGTTTCCTTGCAAGTGTGGAGTGGGAACAAAAGTTCCCCTTGTCACGGTACATGCCATGACACGTACCGGGTCAGACCATACGCCACTCATCATTGACTCGGGTGTGCAAGCCCACCTAGGTAATAAGAAAAATTTCTCCTTTGAGTTGTCCTGGCTTCGAAAGGAGGGCTTTTACGAGATGATTGCTAAGGAGTGGCAGTCTACTCTTGGTGGATCCACTCCAATAGAAACTTGGCAGAATAAGATTAGGCATATCCGTCAATTTTTGAGGGGTTGGGCCAAGAACATTAGTGGTCAGTATAAGAAACAAAGAAAAACTCTTGCTTTAATTAATGAGCTTGATTTAAAGGCTGAAAACGTACCTTTGTCGGAACTGAGAAAAAAGCCAAAAAAGAAGCGGATGAGCAAATGGCTCAGCTTCGGCGAGATGAAGAATCAAAATGGGCACAACGGGCAAAAGTTAAACATATTCAAGAAGGAGGAGATAATACGAGATACTTTCATATTATTGCAAATGGAAGGCATCGTAAGAAAAGAATTTTTCAATTAGAACAGGATGAGGGGACGATTGTTGGAGAGAATAATTTGAAGGTATTCATCTCCGAATATTATAAAAGGTTGTTTGGACCTTCGGACCCTAGCTATTTCTCTTTGGATGAATCCGTTATGGAGGATCTCCCTCAAATCTCGGCTGAGGAGAATAACATCTTAACATTCCCTTTAATGAGAGTGAAGTGTTTGATGCTATTTCTCAGATGGAGCACAATAAAGCCCCAGGGCCTGATGGGTTTCCTGCGGAATTCTATCAAAAATTTTGGGATATCATTAAGATTGACTTAATGCCTTTGTTTGCGCAGCTCCAAGCTGGTGAGCTTCCTCTTTACAAATTAAATTTTGGGGTAATTACTTTTTGCCTAAAAAAGAGGATGCATCTCGTATAGAACAATATAGGCCAATTTGCTTATTGAATGTAAGCTTCAAGATTTTCACTAAGGTGGGCACAATTCGGGTGTCGTCTATTGCTCACAAAGTTATTAAACCTTCCCAAACAGCCTTCATTCCTGGGAGAAACATCCTTGAAGGAGTGGTTGTATTGCATGAAACAATCCATGAGTTGCATAGGAAAAAAAAGATGGAGTCCTTTTCAAAATTGATTTTGAAAAGGCCTATGATAAAGTAATTGGTCCTTTTTGCAGCAAGCCCTGCGCATGAAAGGTTTTGATCCTAAATGGTGTGATGGGTTGCTAGGTTTATTCAAGGGGGGAGTGTCGGAATCCGTGTTAATGATGACATTGGCCATTATTTTCAGACGTTAAAAGGACTTAGACAGGGAGACCCATTGTCTCCTATCTTGTTTAATATTGTTGCAGATATGCTGGCTGTCCTTATTGCAAGGCAAAAGAGGACGGTCAGGTAGGATCGCTCATTCCGGATCTTGTTGATGGAGGAGTCTCGATCTTACAATATGCGATGACACGATTCTTTTCCTTGAGCACGATTTAGATAAGGCGGTTAATATGAAATTAATCTTATCAATGTTTGAGAACCTTTCTGGGCTCAAAATTAACTTTCACAAAAGCGAACTGTTTTGCTTCGGTTCGGCCAAGGATGTGCAAGATGATTATCGAAGCATTTTTGGTTGTGAGGTAGGCACTTTGCCTTTCAAATACTTGGGTATTCCTATTCATTACCGCAAACTTCTTAATAAGGAATGGAAAATTATCGAAGACAGATTTGAGAAAAAACTTGGTTGTTGGGCGGGCAAGTTGTTGTCCTATGGGGATCGATTGGTGTTGATCAATTCGGTTCTCACTAGTCTCCCCATGTTTCTCCTATCTTTCTTTTTAATTCCGGTTGGGGTAAGGAAGAGGCTTGACTACTTTCGTTCAAGGTTTTTTTGGCAGAGCGATAGTGTTAAGAAGAAATACAGGTTAGCTAAATGGAATATAGTTTGTCGACCTAAGGATCAAGGTGGTTTGGGTATTCAGGTTTTAGAAATCAAGAACAAATGTTTATTGAGCAAATGGCTTTTTAAGTTACTAAGAGAAGAGGGTGTTTGGCAGGAGTTGCTAGCAACAAATATCTTCAGGGGAAAACGCTAGCTCAAACCGAACCTAAACCCACTGATTCACCCTTTTGGAAAGGGATTTTGTCTGTTAAACAGATTTTCTTAAACGGGGAAATTTGTGGTGGGTAATGGCCTCCATACTCGTTTTTGGGAGGATATTTGGCTTGGGGATAGATCCTTGGCTGACCAATACCCATCTTTGTTCAGCATTGCGCGTCATAAAAATGTCTTTGTGTCCACGGTATTAAGTCATATCCTCTAAACATTGAGTTTAGAAGAACTTTGTCTGGACAAAATTGGGCCTCATGGATGAAACTTGTTGAGAGACTTATGAGTATCTCACTCTCTAATGAGGAGGACAGGTTCAGCTGGAACTTAACTACGACGGGTCAGTTCACTGTTAAGTCTATGTATGCTGACTATCTACATGGACATACCCCGTTCCTCCGAAAATTTCTATGGAAATTAAAGGTCCCGCTAAAAATAAAGGTGTTCATGTGGTTCCTAATAGGAAAGTGATCCTTACTAAAGATAATTTGATTAAAAGAAATTGGGTGGGTGTAAGAAATGTGCGTTTTGCACTGAAAATGAATCAGTGGAGCACCTTTTCATTCAATGTCCTTTTGTTAGGAACATTTGGCGTCTATTTCATTTTACTTTCAATATCTCTCCACCTTCTAGCGTAGCAAACATGTTTGGACATTGGTTAGATGGAGTAGATAAGAAATCTAAAGCACGTATTCGCATTGGTGTTTGTGCTTTTCTATGGGCTGTTTGGAACTGTAGAAATGATGTTGTTTTTAACAAACTTGGAGGTGCTCACTTCTTGCAGGTTGTTCACCGCGCCACGTCTGGATCCACATGTGGTCCTTTCTCCTTCCATCCGACCAACGGGCTCCTATGGATTCTGGGTGTACCCGTATTATGGCGGTGGTCCGAGCTATCTGCTGCCAGCATGGGTGGCAACACACTAGAAGGCTTCAAGATGTGTAGTCTTCCGTTAGTGCTCTGTTAGGGTTGGTTCTTGTTCACGATGTTTGAGTGATCCTTGAGTTGTAATCTGCCACTTGTTACTACTTTGCTACCTGTTTTGTTAATCTAAAGGCTGTGTGCATCAGTATGATGCAGAGGCCGGGACTGCCCCATTTCAAAAAAAATCTTTGAGGTGCAAAGAAGTGCTAGGTCAGAAGCCAGAAAAGAAGAGATCCGTAAGCAGGAAGTGGAGGTAAGATGTTTGGTTCCAACTGCTCTGGTATTTTGTTTGTAAAAATCCAATAGTTCTCACGGAGAAATCCATGTTATCACGCTTTCATATTTTAAATGTTTGCCATCAGATTTCTAGGATATATCATGAGCAAATCCGCGAATGAATGTAGTAGTCTGTTTGTGGACTCTCTAGTCTCTGAATTCACTGCCATCGGTGCTTACATGACCACTGCCAGGCTCTGAGTACACAAACGTCTACTGTATACTCCATCTCTAAGATAGAAAACAATCTTGATGGTAGTTAATTGGGATCCTGCCCTATAATATTCTCAAGAACTCTGCAGAGATGATCATCTGTTCGTGTTTCGAAATGACAGGCAATAAGGAAAAGGATGGACGAACTCGACATGGAAAAGCAGATCATGAGGCAGAGGATTGCTGAGATGGAGCAGCGGTCATGGAGTGGGGGGTGGGTTTTTCCAAGGATCCTAAACTTCGGCCCTGCCCAGCCAGCAGCAGCAGCAGAAGCAGCACAGCCTGGTGGTACTCAGCAACCCACAGCTGATTAGCTGCCATGGCAACGCTGCGTTGTGAAATGCCAGACGCAGATTGCCCTGTAGTTAGCTACTTGCATGATTCGATCGTGTCAGTTTAACGGATGAACGGCTGAGATTTTTTGCCGCGCGTGCTGTGAATAGTGTCCCGAGAGGTCTGGGGAGATTTGGTCTGATTTCGGAGCAGTTTGATAGAGAATGAGATTCCTGGTTCTGATAAGATGCCCGGAAGTGTCGTCCTCCGTTCGGAGCTCTGGTATTTCAGAGACCAACTAAGCATGGATCTATGAAGGTGACTAACTCTAGTGGTAGTTTCTTCTTCCGTGAACACGTAATGTTTGTGGCATGGAACAAAAATGTTTTTCATTGTTGTAATGCTCTGGTATTGGGCTACTGGCTGTGACTGAATACAGAACGGAACCAACATTGAGCAAGTTGCTAGTTTCTAAATGAACAATGTAGCATGAACTACGAAGAGACGGGACTGAACTCAGCTCCAGAAATCACAAGTGACATTCAATTGCGTCTACAAATATGATATACATGCACAGAAGGACTGAACGTTTCAGCACAAAAGGTGATGGCAGTCCGCTTCATCATTCCCTGATTTGCTGCTTCTAGCAATGAGACTAATGTTTTCTGGTTCACACATATATTCCCACCTTCACATCTGAACTTCTGAAGTTCAAACGTATTCTGGCTGAAGGAAAAAATGCATCTGAAACAATAATGACGAGATCCTTTGAAACAAGTCTTTTCGTATTGGATGTCATTATTTACTGCATTTACACTAAATCCTGATACGATAACCTGTATCTAGAGAGCAAGCAAATTTAGAGCATCAAAGCGGCTCAAAATTCAAAGAAAGAAAAACTTAATACAATTAAGAAACGTTCAGTCCTTCTGTGCCTGTAGGGCAAAATCCTGTTAACACTAGTCGAATTCTAGAACCACCTTGCCAGCTACCAGCCTTTTCTCCTTGGCCTCATGAGCTTCTCTTACTTGACTGATAGGAAAAGTCTTCTCCACAGGTATCTGTAATTTTCCAGCTCCAGACAGCCTCTGGATCTCATGAAGACCTTCAGGATCAGCTCTCATGAATGTCCAGCAATACTCTGAAATAAATTGGATGAGCAGGAGTTAAGAACATCGTACATAAATTATGGGATATGCTACCTACATAGCTATTAAAAATGCTTCTCTAAAGTATTGCACTCGTAAAAGAAAATCACGTCAATTTATAAACGAAGGTCACATGCATAGAAAGTCATACGATGATAAGCAAATAAATTCTAGTTGTATTTGTAACCTGACAAAAGAAAGCATTTTGTATTCTTGTCAGCTTCATTTTATGTTGCTAAAATAACATTTTGTTGGCCAATTACTAACCAAGTTTTAATTGGCATCAATCTGCCTATTGATTGGAATTGAGAGCCTCGATGGTTATGAGCAGTTACACAATATATAGTAAATTAGCCCCCCTCAGTCCTCAGACATAGCAAGTTCTGGAAACAAATTTTCGAACAGATCAAAATATGCATGGCAATGAAGCTCTTTACCAATTCCATGAGAACAACGATACTGCATCTGTTTGTTTAGTAAAACAGCAGTAGCAGCAGGAAGTCCCACAAATAATCCATATCTGTCTGCTAGTGCAGCTGCTTCTCCCTAATCATGTAAAAAGAAACACAATAAGGACAAAGAAAACAAAGTACAGAAAGATTAAACATTGCAGATTGATTACCTGAAGGGTCATATAATGTCCACCTCTCCTCAGAAGATTAACACCGACTCTTTCAGTTTCAGATACTCCTATAGTATCTAACACAGCATCAAACTTTCCGGTAACTGCTGATTCAGTATCCTGTAATGTACAACGTAAAATATGAGCATTATGGAGAAAATAGTATTCAAGGCGGGGAATTTGATGAAAAGAAAACTCAATGGTTAGCAGCTTTGACTATTTCCTCAAACTGTAGACAAGATTCTTGCCCCTGACACAAAGTTCTTAATTGTTTTCTCAGTTATGGAGAAATAACTAAGGATTTTTGGAACTTATGTTATATTTATAATCAGATCACAGACAGATGGAGTTGACAATAGCTGAAGCCTAGACATAGAGCTACTGGGCACCAAGAGCGTGGCCTGATAAACTGATCGCCACTCTGTATGTGTCATCCACATCCTGCTAATGCAAACGTACAAAAAGAAGATGATGATATGCAGCACCTAGCACTTCTTTGTGTTCAGCACTAAAGAGAAAAGTGGAGGGGAAAATAGGTGATTCTGGGTTCCCTTTTCTCCATTTATGCATGAAATTATCAGCTCATGCGGCAATAAAACCACAGTGATAGATAAAAGCGAGAGATGAAACGCGGTGCCTTGAGTACCATACTGATACATAACCATTCCTAGTCTGCTAAGATAAAGAATGATAGCTGTATGTTCTGTGAGATATCTAGACAAAACAATGACATGAATGGCGTGCCTATGTTGTCTAGGTCAAAATACTGAAGATCAAGAACTTCACTACATCATTACTGTAAATAAATATAAGGTCAAGATTTCTGACTTCTGAAGGATTTTTACCTCAGTAGTGTAATCAATAGCTTTTTCAGCACCAGCCGCCAAAACTTGCTCAATACTTTGGGCCCCACAAGTAGCAGAAACACTACATCCTGCAGCTACCGCAAGCTGAACAGCAGATAGCCCAACCGCTCCTCCTCCACCAATCACAAGTACTCTTTGTCTAAAACACAAATTGATTGCATTTAATTCATATGAAAGGACAAAATAATTTCATAAATGGCACTTAATCAGACATGAGGCGATGATGCAGACAATGGCAAGCTTCAGTACATGCAGTTGGCCTAACTAGCAGATTGGTTTTCAGAACGATCAAAAGGAACTTCAATGTTCCCGGCTTCCTACAGAGTTGCTAAATTAGAAGCCAAAAGGAAGTGTAGAGCAATATGTAACAAACTAACTCAAGTATTCCTAAATTTTCCATCAATAAACTAATAAAAGTAACATGATGCTGGTTGGATGCTAAATAAACACAACAGGAGGAGCAATAATATAGCTTCCAAAGCCTATTCAGCGTAAATCATAGACCAATCTATTGCATAAGAATTTTGCATGTGCCTAGCCAGTTTATTGCATCAATCGCAAATATAGCTGCCAAAGCAAATTCAAGATCATGAACCTAGCTGTTGAAGTGTTGATGATGACTGTGTGAACAATGTTCATTAAATCAACCAATGCGCAACCAAGCTATAGGAAACAGCAACAAAGGCAAATTGCTATCTATGTTGATGATGACTGTGTGAACAATGTTCAGTAAATCAACCAATGTGCAACCAAGCCATAGGAACAGCAACAAAGGCAAATTGCTATCTTCTTATTAAACTGGGGTGTGTAACAGGACATACCCTTCAGAAATTCCAGCAGTACCATGTAAAGCACGCCAGGCAGTCAACGCAGCAAACGGAATTGCACTAGCCTCCTGTAACATATACAAAAAAAGCTCTAGCAACTTGTAAGGAGCCTTTTTAACAAGCAAGCAACACAAACTAAAAACAAAGCCTTTAGTAATCAACAGAAGAAAGAAGAATACGCTTCTCTCCAATATGAATCGTATAAATAACAGTGGCTCTTTGCTCGTGTATATCCTTGAAATGGATAACTTGTACTCCCTTCTGTTCCTAAATATAAGACGTTTTGGTAAACGTCTTACATTTAGGAACAGAGATAGTATATATTTAGAAACTGAAAGGGATGTTTGCCCAAGACTAGATGCTATTATCATAGTATAATGTTCAGTAATCTATGTGAGTAAACTGAAACTACTCCTGAAATTAGACTTTTGAAGAAATAGTAGAATGCAAAGGAAATTATTCCAAGAACTCCTACCACATGAGTGAGTGTAGATGGTTTAGGAGTAAGCTCATCCTCTGAAAGAACTGCATAATCAGCACATGTCCCTCGCATAGCTGTCGGATGCAATGCACCATACACTTCTTGCCCAATAGAAAATGACGACGTAGAGGTCCCTGTAGCTGCAACTTCACCACTGATGTCCCGGCCAAGGATCAGAGGTAGGAGTGGCTCGAATATGCAACGGCCATAACCAGACCGCATCTGCAAACAGACAATACTTTTAGCAAGTAAAAAACACTTCCAACAATTAGCAATAGAATAGTATAATCTGAAAGCAGATTCATTATTCTGAGAACAGAATAGTACATTTCATGTGCAGCATAACTAAATTTATTTCAGCAGCACTCTATCTGATTGTTTAAGTTATCTGCATTTGGCTTAATTTTAGACTTCTACCAGGACATTTTCTGATAGACAGAACACACAACACATGTCATTCGGGACCAAAACGTTATATAACTCTAAAGTTTCTTACAGTGATCTTTCATTCAATAGCAGTAATCCTCACTCTGTTTGGTACCAAATGCCACGACGAATTATTAACCGACCGATAAATTCCTACAGTGAGATCGGTTCAGATAAAACAGGTGCCCAATGGCCCACCCTAATCCTAATTCCCAACATGCCAGAAACAACAAAAAATGTGAAAACTTTGACTGAAGGCTCATTAATTAAATCCCAAGGGGGGGAGGGGTTGGCCAAAATGGAGCGCTCACTCGCAAGTCCAGGGGGTTGATGGAGACGGCGCGCGCGCGCACGAGCACCTCCCCGGGCTTCAGATCGGGCACGGTCACCCCGTGCCTCAACTCCAGCACCTCCGGCCCGCCGAACCGCGGCACGACCACGGCGCGGCTGCTCTTCTCCGCCCCCGCGGCCGCCGCCGTGGACGCCGGCCGCCCCCGCGATCCGCCGGAGAGACCTAGCCACCGCCCTCCCCACATCGCGGCGAGGTCGCGCGAGATCGTAAGCCCTAATGATGCGGGTGCGGCTCGTGAGCGGGAGGTGACAATGGCGACGCCCTGCTCGGTAGGGAGAACGGAGAAGGAGACGAGACGAGGAGGCAGGGAGAGGGTTAAGTATATTGGGTGAGGATGACATGTGGGGACAGCGCAAGTGAGGCTTAACGTGTCGTCATGCGAGCACACGTGGCTCCAAGGGGCTGCGAGCTCGCCGCGACGGGCGAGGTGGGCGCGATGTGTCCGGCTCACAGCCAAGGGTGGCGGTGGCGGAGAAAGGAGAGATCTTGCCCGTCGATCGGTCTTTCCACGGCTCTAAACATCTTCTTTAGTAACACGGCTCTAGTCTCCGGACTCGTTGCTATGGTGATTTCCGTCCAAAGTTTGAACTTTACTCAAGGAATGATTTATTAGGATACCATTCTTCACGGTTGTGGTTTGAGAGAGGCCACAAATTCGTTAGGCATCTGATTTTCTCACGCGAGTCTTACTTTCTCGGTTCGGGTTTAAACTTTGAAGTCCCGCACATATTTTGATAATTAGTTTGTTTACCTATTCTTCTTTATCCACAGTTTTTCCTTAGGAATATTTCTCCATTGTTACTTGCATGTGGGACTGATAATATTATACACCCTAATTTATTTGTCAAGTTGATTGTCTAAATTGGACTCAAAATGCATATGGATGTTGTAAACCCGAGCATAAAGAGAAGATGATACTTATCCATTCAATCATTCGTTTTGCCCTCAAAAATTTAAGTGAGTAGGAAAACACGAACTCCAAACACAAAACTAATAATAATGAAACAAGCACATAATTTCTCAATGAGTTAATTGCGCTGGAGGTCACACATCTCGTCACGTACGTGCACATTGGTCACACATCTGGATAACGGGATTTTTTGGTCACACATCTCACAATTGCGTGCACATTGGTCACAAACGGGAAGTGTCATCCCGTTTTGGACGGTAAATTTTCAGAAAACCCCTGGAGTAATATTAATTTTACAAAATGGTCCTCCTAATTTTACAAAATGGTCCTCCTGATTTTTTAAATTTTACAAAATGGTCCTCCTAATATTACTCCAGGGGGTTTTCTGAAAATTTCCAGTCCAAAACGGGATGACACTTCCCGTTTGTGACCAATGTGCACGCAATTGTGAGATGTGTGACCAAAAAATCCCGTTATCCAGATGTGTGACCAATGTGCACGTACGTGACGAGATGTGTGACCTCCAGCGCAATTAACTCTTTCTCAATTGGAGCTGGAGAAAAAGAAAGGTATGACTTATCCGCAAGAGATGTCAGCTCTCCATGGATTGCATGATCTTCATAGGAGAACATGAGGTGTTCACATTGTTAAGGAATATTTCTATGTGACCTTTTTTTTACAGTAGAATCTAAGCATACAAATTTCGTTGAAATTAATGTGTATCTCTATTGGCTTGATTTCATAGGAAACTCAACATGTGCTGAAACATTGCCCCTCTGAACTCCACTGATCTCTCTCTCCTCATCATGGATTTTCCTTTTTTCCTTTCCCCATGTCTGAGTATATCATCGGCGCTCATGCAACCTCATGGAGGCTTCGAGTGGTCGGCCAATAGTCTAAAACGACGGAGCCGGCTGGTCGGTCTTCAAGAATCTTGAAGTGCTTACCTCCATCGTCTTTCCACTGATATTTCCACAAAGCCACCGCACGAGGAAAAAGAGCAACGATTCACTGTGATGTCGAGAGATCACGACGAGAGGAGAGGAATCTTGATCGCCGAAGACATACATGACGAGGGTCGAGGATCGCCGGAGAGAGACGAGATGAATTAGCCAAAGAAGAACCGAAGTTTGTTAACTATACTGGCAACGGACGACGCTGTCATCTTTGACTACTCCTGGATTCGTGCCAATCTAATCCCCCGCCCACCCACTCCCCGCCGCCTCCTTTCTGCCGCGGCCGTCGCTTTTCTTCCCACGCCGACCCAGCAAAGTGGAAGCCATTACTACCAAGTGAAACGGAAATACTAGACGACGAGCATCTCTCCTGGCGCAAAGCGAGGAGGAGCGAGCCCAACCACCCCGCGCGACTCCCCTCCACTCCGCCGCGCCGCGCCGATCGATCGGCGATGCGGAAGGGTTCGTCGCGGTCGGGGTCGGCGCGGCACCAGCAGTTCCGCGCCCGCGCCAAGACCCGCGTCGACGACCTCCAGGACATGTTCTCCGGCCTCCAGGGCGCCCGCAAGGAGGCCCGCTCCACCGACGCCGTCGTCCTCGAGGCCCAGCTCCACCAGATGCTCCGCGAGTGGCGCGCAGAGCTCAGCGTCCCCTCGCCCGCCTCCTCCCTCCAGGTCAGTTCCCCCTTCCCCCTCCTTCAATCATCCGCCTCCGCTTCTGTTTTTTTCTTTTGCTGATGTCTGATTCGGTGGCTCGTGGTTGACGGCAGGGGACCCATCGGGAGGCGTCGGATCCGCATCCGCCGCGGCAGCTGCAGCTGGCCAAGGCCGAGGAGGAGGACGACGCCACCAGCAAGCTCGTCGAGCAGCAGCCCCCTCCCTCCGCTAATCAGGCGGTCAAGCACGAGCAGGGATGCGAGGATATGATGAAGGCGGAGCCGAAAGAGGAAGGGACTGCGGATCCCGTGACGGTGGCGCAGCAGCAGCCGCCGTCACTGGGTCAGGGGGTTATCGCGACCGGTGGAGGATTGCTGACTCCTGCTACTGCCGTGTACCACGATCAGGTACGACAAGTTATTACCAAAATTTTGCTCAAGGAAATCTCTATCTCCATATTGACTTGGCAGAATGGTTGGGTGAATCCATCTTGCCACGAAACCGGTGGTTGTTTTTTAAGGTGTTTTCTATAGGGCGCTCCAAGTAGTTAGGCCGGCTTTGTGGTTCTCTATAATGATCAGTTGATCAGAATGAGGAAAATGCAATTTTTGATGTGCATATGGATCTAGCTAGGAGTTCGTAGGTACAATTAGAACTTTCTTCATAATTTAAGAAATGTACCAAGTTGGGAGGAAAAACAGGTTTTGTGATGCACCACCGAAATGATGAAATCGCTTCATCGAGGCTTGGGCTACTTATGGCAACTTCTCTGCTAGTGCCTTTTGTGATTTGGCTCCTGTAGCTAATTTCATTGCAGTGATACTGATAGACCACTCCTATTATTTCTTATCTAGTTGGCTTATCACTTTATTTAGCGCGTGCCTTCCAACCATAATGGACAACATGTTGATCCAGGAGTTACATAATTCCGGTTATCCTTTCCTTTGTCCAACTTATGTTTGTTTAGTTAGCCTCCATCTTCGACGCCATCAGTTAAATCAAGTTAGTACAAGCATTATGGGCTTCTGTGGTTAAATTCATAGCTTAATTTTTTGGTTATTTGGTAATACATTTCACCTTTGAACTAAAGGTGAACATAGCAAAGCACTAAACTCCACCATTCTTCTGCCCTTTGGAAATACATGAGCATGAAAGAGTTGTATGGGAGGAGCTCTTGAAGGATCATTAGGTGGCCAAAAACTTTGCGAGAGGACTTACCATGGCTGTGGTCCAGGCCAGTATCGGCTGCTGACCAGGGCGGCAGCGTAACAGCCACTCAACCATTATCCGTGCGGAAGGCCCTTGAGGGAAAAACTGCAATCGGGAGATAGTTTAATGTGAACTATGAATAATGGGAGCCACCAGTTCAAAGTCATTTTGTATTATTGGAAACTTGAGTTCAAGTTATAGACCTTTATTTCCTTGGTTATGAATTGGATGGTTCAGAAAAATCTTATGGACTTCAATCCTCACAGCAAACAGCATGTTTTTGCTAATAAAGGTACCAATATGCGTGTGTTTATCACTTTATCTTGTTAATGAAAGGTTTGAAGATATCGGTTGCCACATCCTCAGATAAGTTCAGTGCATATTTAGTATGCGCATGAACTAATTTGCCTTGTTTGATTTCTATTTGTTGCCAAAGGTGCCAACGAAATGTCCTCCAGGGAAGAAGTTCAATGATAATCAGAATATACATATTTTTTTGTAGCATTATTAGTTTCCAGTAATTAGCCTAGTTTTCACTATGGGTCATGATTTTTTATGGTTTTGGATAATAGATTCATGCAGACTGCAGAGCCACTGAGCTGTAGGTCTGATCCTATGATCCATGCTCCATTTAGTCAGACTACTGCCTCCAGATGGCTTTAAGAAATTACAATTATTACCTGATATCTCGAAGGTTGCTTTTGTAGTTGGGACTGGTTATTTAAGTTGTTTCAGAATGTACTTTAGTGTGCAAAGATACATGGAGAAGAAAACAAAAGCCTTCTGATGGTGCATAGGAATACTTTGCTTTTGTATTGGAATTGCCTAGCTATGGAGATGCCTGAAATTGTTCATGATCGCTTCTGGCATGGGCTTAGTTCAGAAAATTACTGGTGCGTGCATTGGTGGGATCTGAATGTTAAGTTTTGTTCAGATTATTTGTAGTGTGTTTGGAGGAAAAGACGTAGGCCTTCTGTCGAAATATCTTATGCTATATGGATGCTTTATTTTCCTTGTTAAGTTGGATACCATCCATTTCGATTTCTTTTTTCTGCCAGCCTCCTTAGCATTGCAAATGCTCCTGTTGATGTTTTTCTTCTTTTGATATGTACTGCTTTATGCTAAATTTCAGCATCAGGACGCATGCAATAAGCACAGACACAGGTCAAAGTTTTTTGTAGAAGTAGCAGTAGCTACTTAATTTTGTTATGTATAGGAAAAAAGACCCGCAAACCAAAAACGACGAGAAGGTCTACAAGGACATGGAACAGCCTCAGCCATTGAGCAACGTTGGACCTACAGTTACTGCCTCTAGTAGCTGATCAAATAAAATCACCTAGGCTACATTTCGGAGGTAATGATGCCCGCAGGATTCCAACTTTCTGTGTCCTTTCTTATGCACGCTATAAAATCTTACACAGAGAGTTTCTTGTTTTGAAGAACTTTTCGGCTTCTTTCAGTCCACCTGGATTGTAAGGTCGCCATACTTTACCTTTTTAGACCGCCTGTATCTGCTGCTCATGAGCCCCAAGACGATCAAAGCAGCATTCTCCCAGTCCCAGTGCCCAAACTGAAGCCGGGTGACACTGACCATAAAACCTCACTGCCAATCTTGTCTTACACTCTTCACTCAAAAAGGGTGGCGGTTTCCAGCTTTCTGCAACACAACAGGGAAAAGTACTCATTGGGACACTTGCTACAAAACCCCTAAAGGACAGACCCAGTGCATAGAGGCTCCCACACAAGGTGGGTCTGGGGAGGGATTATAGGAACTTAGTCTTACCCCTGCGATTGCGAAGTGCAGTGCAGAGAGGCTGGTTCGAACCCAGGACCTCTTGGCACAGGTGGGGAGGACCTAACCACTGCACCAAGGCCTGCCCTCTTGCTACAAAACCCCTATAGTAAAAAAAAAATATCGAAACAGGGATAAAACGTAGGATAACCCAGATCACTCGGACTAGCTAACTCTATGAACCGACTATATTGTTTGAGTAGAACCAAAGATGTTCATCCTGTACATGGATATTGTTTTGTACTTGCTGTGCAGGGTGAGACGCCACACAATCTTGTCCCTCGGCTCTGGAATTAGTCATGAGTGTGCTACCTGTGGCATAGTACAGTAACTTCCTGGATAAGGGTTCATCTCAGCGCTAAGATCATCAATCCGTCTTGCATTATTGAGAACAGCTGCCCTGTTCTATGCTTTCTACGCTAAATCTTGTTTAGGCTCGGTGGCAGGTCTTTGGGTGCTTTGCCGTGCAATGAATGTTTATTCCAGAAGCTGACCATGTTCATGAATGTTGCTTGTCATTTTTAACCTTTCTGTTACTTTAGATGGATTGAGCTAATTTAACGTTCTTTTTTCATGTCCTTCCAGATGTACTATGTGAACCAGGAACTTACCATTGAAGATTTTCTTTACGACGATGATTACAAGATAAACCTTCCTGGATCCAATCCAGAAATCCTCAATAACTTGGAAGGAATCTGTCACCAGGAATATCCGCAGTTCAATTTTTCACAAGAGCTACCCCCTAATGCGTATCTTGATATGAACAACTATGGGCAGAGTACTGAAGATGTTTTCCTTCACATGTCAGACTTGCTCACAACAATGTCTCCAGCACCTGCTGCATTCCTCAGGCCAAAATGCGCTCTCTGGGACTGCCCTCGCCTGCTCAAGGATCGGAAATGTGGCAAGATTATTGCAGCATGTACCATGCTGAATTAGCTGTGCAGGAAGAGGGCCCTCCAGGCACGATGCCTGTGATCCGTCCAAGAGGTATTGATCTAAAAGATGGTCCTTTGTTTGCTGCTCTTGGTGCGAAAACCCAAGGAAAGCATGTCGGTATTCCTGTCTGTGAAGGGGCTGCAACTGCAAAGTCCCCTTGGAATGCACCTGGTAAGTTGTTGCTGCATACCTCTTCTTTTTACACTGCATCGATACTGATAAGTATGTTCTAACTGTTGGTTCATTATATCATTGCAGAACTTTTCGATCTTTACATTTTTGAAGGTGAATCTATTAGAGAATGGCTTTTCTTTGACAAACCAAGAACGGCATTTCACAGTGGAAACCGGAAGCAAAGGTCATTGCCAGATTATAATGGTCGTGGTTGGCATGAATCCAGGAAGCAGGTGATGAAAGAGTTTGGGGGTCTGAAGCGATCCTATTACATGGATCCGCAACCATCTAGCAGCTATGAATGGCACCTCTATGAATATGAGATCAATGATTGTGACGCTTTTGCCTTATACCGGCTTGAATTCAAGTCTTCTGATGCAAAGAAGAGTGCTAAATCAAAATTAGCTTGTAATCCAGTGATTGAAATCCAGCAGCAAATGGTTAGACTGAGTGCAGATAGTCCTGTGGAAAACAAACGGACTGCCCGTGCCAGGACAAAGGATGTTAATACGAATATGTACTCAGTTCAAAACAACACAGTTCAAGCTAATGTTCCAAACGCTTATCAGGCAGTGCCGCAGGTGGACCAGATGCAATTTTTGAATGGCAATGTTGTTTATGGACCTCATCTCCCATACGGTTACTCAACAGAAAGAAGTGACTTCTATTGGAACTCGAATGACGGGGCATGACGAACATTCTCAACTTGAAGCATATTTTCCGCCTTCAAGTTCTAACAGCGTCAGCTGTAATTAAGGGGTCTACCACTCTACTCTAGTGGCAATGCCCCCCATAATTCTAATTGTAATGGGCCAAAAGTCTACAGGAATCGTCTCCTTGAAGCAAGGGATGCATCATCCCTAGCGTATGTGCTGCAAAATATACTCGTATATTCTAGTGTCCTGACTGTAGCATCTCCTTGGTGCACAGCGTATGATGAGAGATGAATTACCAGATTTGGTAGACGCGAACCCTTTGGTTAGGTCTATCAGCCATTTGATGGATCTGTTTATCTGTTGCGTTGCATATGCGACGTACTGCCTGTTGCGTATGATGAGAGATGAATTACCAGATTTGGTAGACGCGAATGTTGGTGGCCTTTCGGTTGTTGTCTTTCAGCTCTGGTTACAGCATAGCGAGGTATCTGCTGCTGAATTCACAGGGTTCATTCATGTTCGTCAGCTCTGATTACAGCATATATGAGGGTTGTGATTTGTGAATCGCTTTGCTGTTGCGTATGTTAAGCTTTAGCTGATGGAAAAGACTATTTGCAATCCACACATATTGTAATACCCTCTCACGTGCGATTCGGAGAGTCCAACACGTGAAACCGTAAAAGAGCAAGGACACGCGAGTCTCAAAGCTAAGGCTCAAAAGACCTATACGTGAACACAAAGGGGCTACCAGCAACTGCGAAAGTTAGGATTCGAACTCGAAACTCTAGGTTCTGGTACCATGTTAAGCTTAGTAGAATAGCAACTTAGTTTATGAGGAGGGTAAATCCATTACATGTACAGGTGGGAATGAATAACGGTAAGTTTGGAGGCAGAACTTGAGAGTGAAAGTGATACGGTGGTAGGCAGACACTTAGCTACTCTCTCCGTTTCTAAATGTAAACATTTTTAGAATTTTCTGACCCACATATCTCTAGACATGTTTTAGTGTAAGAGACGTATGACAAAAAAAAAATAGAAGATTTATAATTCGAAACTGCTCGAGTATTTTTAAGTACGAAATCAAAGCAATTTTTTTTTAACTGAAATCAAAGCAAAGCTAGTTCTTACATGTACGGGGTAGTTTTGAGCGTTTGAGCGCTACTCTGTTTTTCAGTTTTTTTTTTTTTCGCACCCGGTACGGCGGTACCCATCCCATCACCCGAATTCCCCCGTTTGGCCATTTCGTGCACTGAATCTCATTCCCCAACCCAGACCACCACTGTAAAAAGCGGTCGTGACAGTAGGGTTTCCCGATTCCCACACCGCGTACAGCTTAGGCGAACCCTGCTCCTCTTCCTCACCCCTCCACACGCCTCGTCCCCTCTCTCCTCGTCCGCCGCCGCCGTCGCAACCATGGGCAGGGGCAAGTTCAAGGGCAAGCCCACCGGACGCCGCAACTTCTCCACCCCGGAGGAGATCGGTAACGACCCGGCCCCTTACTCCTCGTCTATTCGGTTCGGTTCCGTTAGGCCAACTCGGGAGCCCGTCGTCTAGGGACTGCTTGATCTGATGTTGTGGCGACGAAAGCTATTTTTTCTCTTTGGCTTGATTGCGGTCTTCTAGTAGGATAAGAGCAGCTCTTGGTGACGTCAACATGCCTGGCTTTACTAGCAGGCACGGGTTAACATACAACGATTTGATTACTGATTACATGCCGCTCTGGGTCGTTGATGATGGGGTGTTCATTCTATCCTATCTATCTATTCCGGATGTCTTTTGTGTTGACAGTTTTTGTTTGGTCTGGATGTGAATGGACTGCAAATTCCGCGTACCTTTTCCGAGGGTTTAGATGCTTTCCTCCATCCCAGATAGGACAACTTGATTTGGTAACAAAGTTTTCAATCATGTTCACTCTTATCAGAGCTTCCCAGAAAAGTTTCTTTGTGAAGTTTAAACGCAGTGAGAAATCAATAGCACCCTCTATTTATCTAGTCCCCGGCAAATAAGCTTTTCAGAGGCAGTATGCATGGGTGATGCTACATTCGAATTTCCTTGCATTACTCTACAGATGATTTCTTGGTTCTTTTTTATATATACTATGAAGCATTTGTTAAGATGTTTTTTTTTCTTACATTGTGCCATGCGTAATTTTGACTTCTGTGCTCAAATAAATGCAGCTGCTGGAACTTCAGGGCGCCCACGCTCGTTTAAGAAGGTTTGACACTCTGCTACATACTTATATCAACTTCATCATCATAGTATTAGGCTCCTCTGCATTAGCTACGTTTCTATTCTGAATTCCTAATAATTATAACGTGTAACAGTTGAGGTGCTACATTTAACAATCAGATTGTGCATCATTCTGCAGTTTTTTTGTTTTGTTTTTGCAATCATCAGTAGCTCATCTCCATAACCCACTGTTTAATTGTAGGAATACCAGGAGTTTAAAGTGCATATTCATGAATTACGTTTAACACAAATGTTATTATGGCATATTGTTTTCTGAAGATTAATTTATGTATCTGTATATTTAAAAATAGAATGTAGCTGAAGCAGAAGAGGAAGAGGAGGAAATAGAAGAATCTGAAGAGGAAGAATCCGAAGACGACGGTGAAGAGAAGGTTGTATGCAGCCTTTTCTTTTGGAAGTGTATGTTCATGTGCATGATTCGTTGTTTATCAATCTGATTCAGTTTATTATATTCCAGAAAACTAAAGGAACTGAAGGTCTTATTCAAATCGAAAATCCAAACCTGGTGAAAGCAAAGAATATAAAAGCCAAGGAAGTTGATGTAAGTGGGTTAAAACCAGTAACATCTGTCCTTACTGTTGGTAGCTAAATATCATAAAGTGCTATGGCATAATGGTGCTAGTATTAAGTTTCCTTGTTTTCCCCTCCGTTTTGTATACTATTGTGTTATGCAAATTGATATTCCCAGCTACTTTCATTCAGGAGAAGTTAAGTGGAGAACTCTTTATAGCTTTATTTAGATCCTTTTATTTTCATGCATATCTCCAAAGACTCCTAACTAAGCTTGCATTGTGCAGCTTGGAAAGACAACCGAACTCTCAAGGCGTGAGAGGTACCTTTTCTTATATCAGCTCATGCAATTTTCTTATTTGTGAAATGCTACAGTTATTTTGTAGTTACGCGCTGTTTGTATTTCAGATCTCTCTAGGAGCGCCTAGGCACGCATAAGCGCTGGGAAAACGCATAATTAACGCCGAGCGCCTTTTTGAACCTTGAAAATTAGTAATATAGTATTGTTAGATAAAGAAAATCTACATGATGCTACATAGTAGTCGTCGACTTGTTAACTTTATATGTTACATCGTTCCTACTGGGTCAACTGGTGTCGGGCAATCTCTTGATTGTCTTCTTAGATTTAAAATGCTAATAAAAATTAAGATATTTTCCATAAAATAGCAATCCTTTTAATATTTTGAACTATGATGATAATATTATTTACATTTCTATAGTTTTACCTCTCAAATAAAAAAATAGCCGAACCCTGATAATCCAAATAATGCAACTTATTATTTTTGTAAACACTTATACCTAGTAAACTAACATAAATTTTCGATGCCGTTGAACTGCAATTCATTTTATTATTATTTTTTCCAATGTAAGGACAAAAATATTTTCTCGTAATATAAGTCAAAAGAATCCAGTAGCCATCAAATCAAATTTGTACTTCTAAGTTTAAGCAAGCCCAAGTGTAGACGAAGTACGATTTACTGCTTTCATGAGTTGCTATTGATAGCACATGCCATATTCTGGATGGTGTCTAGTCAGTATGTTTGCATTCGCCCTTTCTGTATACATGGTCTTCATGATATATGTAGTTTCGTATAACAGGGAGTAGGTGTGTTGAAAGAACTAGGCTCCCAGCATACCTGCCCTTTAGACATGTCTTCATGAACTGGTGTAAAAAAAAAAGTTTCTAAAAAGCGCTAGGTGTTAATTTCTAGCGCCTATCTCGCCTAAGCGCACGCCTAGGCATGATTAAGCGCTAGTCGTTTTTCTGTTGACTAGCGTGTAGGTGAGCTTAAGCACACGCCTAGGCGTGCCTTTTTTTACCATAAAAAAATAGTTTCACACTGCTGTTATGTTTATATTTAGAGAGGAGATTGAGAAACAAAAATCTCATGAGCGCTATATGAAGCTTCAGGAGCAAGGCAAAACAGATCAGGCAAAGAAAGATTTGGGTGAGTGTTTTTCTATGTTGCACTTTCGTATTATCTTCTCATGGCGACTCTTGGTCGTGGTTATGTATGTACTCTTTATATGGACGAATTGCTACATGATGAGGTTTAATCAGCAAAGAGAGTAGCCTTTTGTGAATGAACACGGTGAACCGAGTATTAGTATGAGCAGCACTAAATAACTCATGGCTATTGCCCAATAGTATTCAAACATCAACTGGTTTAAGCGTTTCATCTTAGTTCTTAAACAGTACATCAGTTGCTTTGGTTCAGTGCTGACAGTGTGATGTTACTATTATAATACTCCCTCCGTTCCTTGAAGTAAGGTGTATAGATTTTTGAGGAAAAATCCGAAATGTAAGGTGTATTCCATTTGTTGTCAACTATACCCCTCCACCCATCTGATCCCACGCTTGAAGCATGGACTAAAATCCCTATAAAAAGGAGACAATTAATTGGAAAGGTCCAGCCGCATGCATGCCCCACCGATCCCTTAGATTTAGCAATCAATATTCTTTTCTTTCCTTAACGGTTCCTATAACCTGCACGCATAGTTCCTTAGCAAATCGGAGGAGAGTAATACAAGAGAAAATCATGGGATTTGGTACACTAGTTTAGGAAGTAGTCCGATTGGGAGAGAGAATATCCCAGGTTTCCATATTTCCACCAAGCCTCACATCGTTCTGCTAGGGGTATCAATGTCCAAAACCAACTTAATTTGCCCTCCCAGCCTTTGTGTTAATATTCGTGCAAAAAACTATACACCTTACTTCAAGGAACGGAGGGAGTAGTTTATATACTGATGATCCTGCAATGAACTTGTATTTTCCAGCGTGAATCTTCATCAGTAGTTTAAGCATGAAGGTATATGAAATGAAATTGATGCATTTGCTGTGATGTTTTGGTACCATGATGCTTGCTGCTTTCATGCTCAACTTACTCTTAGGCGACTTAAATGTTTTGTAACAGTGAGTCTTGTGTTTAACCAGGGTATTCCAGATATAAGAAAACACAATCTTGAGATGTTTAGACACACATCTACTGCTTAATGCTGCACTTTTTCACATTTGATTTCCAAGAATATAGAGCTTAGAGCTCATAGAATAACATCTCATCACCAAATGTTGATATGGATTATTGCTTTAATATGATGTGACCCTCCCTGCCTATATTCAATGTTAAAGCATTCAGGGGAGCTGCATGGTACCGTAACTATTGCTTTGCAAATGCAGAACGTCTTGCTTTAATAAGACAGCAGAGAGCAGACGCTGCAAAGAAACGTGAAGAGGAGAAAGCTGGTATGTCTCTTGATATTTGTATATTGCTTCATGGTCTTGGTATTCTTGTATTAACGGTTCATCATTACTACCTTGCATCTCCTTGAATCTTTGGCCTCCACCTGTTCCATTAGTTCTATGCTGGAGTGTTTGTCCTTTGATAATTTGCGGTAAAGGGCATCGAAACATCTGTTTAGTAGCTCAAACCTACTACCTCCTTTTCGAAATATAAGCCTTTTTAGCTTTTCCTGATTCGTGCATATCTAGATGTATTTTACTGTGTTGATTCACTCATTTCAGTCTGTATTTAGTCCGTATTGAAGTGGTCAAAACATCCTACTCCTTCCGATCGGAAATGGTTGACACACGTGTCAAAATAAGGATGTACAAACTAAAATATGTCTAGATACATCCGTATTTAGACAAATCTGTGTCAATCATTTCGATCGGAGGGAGTATAATATAGAACGGAGGGAGTATTTACCTCATTTTCGCGATACTGTATTTACTGAGCCTAATATCTTCGATAATGAGCGGAACAAAGTTTTAATATATCTCCTAAGAACTGTGAAGATTTTGTGTATGTACTGAATCATATCTTGTTCTTTGCAGCTAAAGAACAGAGGAAGACTGAAGCGCGCAAGTAAAGTGCGAAGATCGTGGTGGCATGAGCTGAGATATGTTGTCTGGATATTTACGGTTATGCATCTAGTATATTTAAACCTGGGTCTCTATTCAATCTATATTTCCATAAAATCGTCCATTGGCCAAATGCAAAGTAGTCCTGTCGGTGTATCTTGCTGTAAACTTGAGCTTGGCAGGGCACAAATGTAGCGATATCAGCTTATGCGAGATTTCCTTTCACTCAAAATTATATGAAGACCTATTGAAAATTGCCGTTCTGGGGGACCTGAGCTAAAATTGCCGTTCTAGACGTAATGGAACAATGAAAGGCGTCTGGCTGTCTTTTTTTTTGGGTGATACGTATCTCATTTATAGAATATAGATCAAGTTACCTAAATACCGACTTCTGAAAAGATAGGAGAAACCTTTGACGAATCAACGTCTATCCCTCTCCTTTGGCACCACCATAGCAGCCATTGAAGAGAAGAGAGACAAAGAGCTCCTTCGGCACCACCATAGCAGCCATTGAAGAGAAGAGAGACAGAGAGATGACGACGTGGCTCTATCGTTGATCAATAGCTTTTTGGACCTATAATTTAGTTTGTCATATGACAAATTATTGTCATTTAAAGAATCATACCGGGGTAGCATGACCCTGGACACCCCATCGAATTTCAAAACTAACACCCCACCACGACGATGCTGGAGTAGGAAACCAGAACCGCCAGGCTCCAACCGTGAACCCAACACAAGGTGCACCATCTTTCGCTGTCACCAGCACAGACAACCGTATACACGTATCCACACGTACTCCTGGACAAATCCTCTCTGCTCCAGCATGGCGTCGGAGACAACGTCGCATAAAAGGGGACAGACCAAGAGGAAAGACCCATCTGATGGAATCGCCGCCGCCGCCTCGCCGACACCATCCATTAATCCTAAAGCCATTGGTCTGAAGGATCGGTAAGCACACAATGCTACCAATTCTGAGACGCTGCCATGAAGGACAGCGCCGGTGTGGGATTGGAGTTGAGGCAGATTTATTTGCCCGGGCGCCGCTCCCACCACCCCAACAACGCACAACGCCAAAATTATCCTAACCCTAACTTCCATGCCAGAAAGGATGAAACGGGGTCCCCCTCCCTCTTGCTGCTGAGCAGCAAGCTGAGGGAGAGGGTACCAGCCCCTTCGCCGGTGAGATCAGAGGAGGAAGGTGGACTCGCTCCCTGCGCCTGGCGGCTAGGTCAGGGACGAAATGATAAGATTTTCTGTTGTCGGCGCCTAGCGTATGTCATTGCATGCTTTGTGGGCTGTTTTTTTGTCTACAATGTTGTCAGGAGAGCTGCCAAATCTATTCATAAGAAAGAAGATGGGTCTTTGACCTGAACTGCTCGCTTTATTAGAAAACCAGGCAAATACCTAAAAGAGTAGGTCTAAAGCAACACAAAACATGCAAGACATCGGTTGGTTTATTGAGAACAACCGGGCAAATACCTAAACAACGCCAAGCCACTACGTACTAGCTAGACTAGTTCTAAAGCACTACAAAGCATACAAGACGTCGGTAAGATAGAACAACTACCTCCCAAATTACACACCGAAAGACATGCCCAGAAGAGGACATGTGCCTCTCTACAAGCCCGCAAGCAAAGACCAAAGAGATCATTTGACGCTCCTCGCATGTGGAGAGTGCTCCTATTGCCCAACGGGTCCCACTAGGCAGATCCACCTCCAAATCGTTGCCCCAAGAGGGAATAAGACGCCATTATTGACACTAACGCCACCATCGTCCGATCCAGGATACCAGATCTAGGGTTTCTAGAAAGGGAAGGAAGGTGATATACACGGTCGACACTTTTACAGAGGAACCACGCCCATAGGCCCCGACGTCGATGACTCCGGACAGAGCCAAAGTACGACTTTCACTTGCATAGGCAGTCTCAATGCAATAACCCATGGAGCCGACTAGCCCACCTCGTCAACCATGAAGGCCACTCGCACGAGCGACCATAACCGTCCCTGCTTCCTCCTCCCCGGACAAATACCACCTCAGAGCATCTCCAACATGCCACCCCAAACACGCCATTTACGTCGGGCGGACAACCCGGACACGGTTTGGGCCCAAAACCAGCACCCAACCGCCTCCCCCAAATTCAGCCCAAACGTCCGGGCAGTCCGGCAAACCCCAACTAACCCGTATGTGGGGAGAGTTTGGGGTCGCCCGGACGCGTCCACCACGGCGGACCTGTCAACACGGACCCACCCAAATTCACCCTAAATCGGACCGAACCCTCGCCCGACAGTAGATATTTTCACACCCCGCCGTCTCCTTCTCCTAGCTTCTCCTCCCTTTGCCTAGCTGAAAGGACAAGGATGTCGCCTAGAGGGGGTGAATAGGCGATTAAAACTTTTCCGGTTTAGGCTTGATAAATGCGGAATAAAACTAGGTGTTTTAATTTAACAAGCATACAACCTAAATATACTAGGTTCACCTATGTGCACCAACAACTTATGCTAAGCAAGACAAGTAACAAGGTGATAGCAAGATAAAGGACTTCAAGCACGAAGGCTATCACAATGTAAATTGCATAAGTAAAGAGCTCGGGTATAGAAATAACCGAGGCACGTGGAGACGATGATGTATTCCCGAGTTCCTCCTTTTTAGGGGAGTACGTCTCGTTGGAGGGGTGTGAGTTTCAAACTCAAGACGCCACAAATGGACTCACCCTATTCTCCGATGAACCTTGCCCAAAAGCTCGGTTCACCTTCCACTATTGATTTCCTTTTGGGCGGAAATCGAGTCCCTTACAACAATCTTGAGGCACAATCCATAAAAGGATTGGGAGCTCCCAAATGACCACAAAAGGTCCCAACAAGCCACAAAAGGCCTTGACCACAAAAGGTCACAAGAACACTGTCTAGGGTCCAACGATCCAAGAGTAACAAGCTCACGAACTTTCACTTCCACGAATCTTCGTGGAGAGAGCAAACCGATGCACAAAAGCAAAGGCAAGAACACAAGTGCTCAAATCCTCCACTCTCAAATCCCACCAAAAGCAACTAATGCTTATGGGGGGGAGAAGAGAGGAAGAACAAAGAAGAACTCAACAAATGGAACTCCAAGATCTAGATCCAAAGGGTTCCCCTCACTTAGAGGAGAGATGGATTGGTGGAAATGTGGATCTAGATCTACTCTCTCTTTTCCCTCTAATTTGAGGCAAGAATCATGGATGAATAGAGAGAAAATCAAAGATTCAAGAGGTCAACAATGGGGGGCAATTTCGTGTTCTTGAGCTCTACCCACTTTGGGGAAGAAGGGGACCTTTTATAGGTCCCCACGGAATAGATCCGTTGCAGGAAAACAGGGACCAGATATTTCCGGTGCAAGTTCCGGAAATTTCCGGACTTGCGAAAAACGGCTAAGTCATCCAAAAATTCGGTAATGAACTCGGGGCGTAAATTTGGCCGGAAATTTCCGCCCCACGGAAAACTGCAGAAACACCAATACGAAAACAACAATATCTTTTTCGTCCGGACTCCGATTTCGATGATCTTGGGCTCGTTGGAATCGTTACGAAGAGCTCTTCAAGATCATGTAGAGAAACATCATAGTCCATCATGTGAGAAGGAATTCATAAGGAGAGAGTTTGATCTCTCTTAAGAAAGACAAACCGGTAAAACCTCCAACATCAAAAACGCAACAAGATATGCATATGAAATCCGTTTTTGATGAACTAGAGCTTGGTATGGAGATGAACACAAGCTCTAAATTCTCACATGGATAAAAGACAAATAAGAACCAAGAAATATGATATGCCAAGTATGCAAAGGTTTGAGCTCTCCAAAAAGATGCGATCAAGTTACTCATTTGAGAGCCCCTCTTGATAGTACGGTGTCTATCCTATAACCCGGTCTCCGAACTAACAACATGAGGCCGGTAAAATAGAAACCCTATCAAGATCATACCTTTGCCTTGCGTATTCCACTTGAGCTAGATGATGACGATCTTGATCTCTTCAAGTGGACCACCTTTCTTGATTACGCTTTGCTTGGTGAAGATTCACATATCGCTCCCCCATACACCAATATGGGAGAGCCTCTCTTAGGCACATCTTCACTTGACCATTATCTCCAAATGGGTTGCAAGCTTCAAGCAAATGATGTTTTCTAGATGCCCATCTTGAACTTGCACAACTCAACCTTGATGACGATCACCACATGACGTCATCCTTCATGAGCTATATGAAATCTTCCTTTTGATGCAAGCCCATGGAAAGATACCTAACCCAACAAAGATACTCAACACACATATATCATGGGTTAGTACACAAAGCCATATGGACAATTTCTTACCATACCATTGGATCACATGATCCCACATGGTACATCATTTAGCTTCGTGTGTTGATCAACTTGAATCCACTCTTTGCACTTAGTCTTGATCAACCTTGTGTCTTTTCTTCATCTTGATCATATCAAATATGTCTTTATAATCAATGATCTTGATGGCCTACAACCTTGAATCCAACACATGGAGTTCAAGCGATGCCAATGGACAAACCTATAAGAATATCTTACTACAAACATTAGTCCATAAGGATTGTCATTAATTACCAAAACCACACATGGGGCAACACATGCGCTTTCAATCTCCCCCATTTTGATAATTGATGACAATCCCTTTTACGAGGGTTTATATAATGAATTAAGCAACTATGCAACACAAAAAGCAAGGATGCATGAGAACAAAACCATGTTAGCCCTCTAAATTTCTCCCCCATTGGCATCCATTGCCGAAATGGGTGAAAAATTAGGAAGGCCAATATAATAAGAACTCCCCCATAATGTGTGCATTTCTCATGATATGAGTGAAATCAAATGCACATATCCAATGACGAATAGATGGAGGGAGATCAAACTATATCGAGGATCCAAAATTGCAAAAGAATATCAAAGAGAAAGATACTTCGACAAAAGAAGTAACCAATCAAAGGATCCGAAAAGTGTTCTAAAAATTGAGAGGGAACTCTCCAAGGTACGTGCACAAAGTAGGATTTGCATTTCAATATAGTGTGCACAACATGGAATTCTCACTCCCTCCTAAATTTTTTGAACACAAATAAGTGCAAGAGAGCAAAAATGGAAACGAACCAATACAACTTGCAACAAATAAAATGTTGAGCAACAATAGCAAGAAGCATCAAATAGAGAAACTTGCCCAACCGAAATGAGATGGTGTGACATAGAAAAGACATTTTAGGAGACTAATACAAGGATGAGCGAGCATCAACATAGTCTTTCAATATATGAGGCACATAGTGCATATCATGTCTTTCCCATACACACAACCCAAAGAAAAAGAAGCAAATAGATCCACAAGCTTATTAAGATTCAAAAGTATACCAAATGAAAATCAAAGCTTGTGCATTTTAAAAACCACCAAAGAATCAAAACCAATAAAAGGTGGTCACTAAAGAATTGGAATACCAATTAAAGATGTAACTATTCTTGTATAAGTTTCTAAGTAGACACCAATCATGAAGATATAAGCCCACAAAGAAACATAGACACACAAAAAAGGTACAAAGTTAGAGAACATGATATCCAAGAGGAAGTCATAAATAGACCAATAAGATCTTTGCTTAAAAGCATAGCACAAAGCTCAATTTTATCTTAAAGGGATATAAATGAACTTCCAACACATACTCATCATAGCATCAAAACAATATCCACAAGGGATAATGTGATAAAAGGGATGCTCCGAGAAAGATAACAAGTATCGCAAAAGGCAAATGATTTTATAAAAACTTCAATATTGCATATGCGAGACATAGAGTAAAAAGTGCTAGATTAACATATTTGGGATTGGTGACTCATGAAAATGATTATATATATTCCACTTTATATGTAATCATCCCGGCTTGCCCACATTTGCAATAAAGTTGTTTTGCAAGAACCAAATGAATTGCAACAAAAGAGATTCATGCCATGAAACAACCTACACAAGGTTGAAAGCTAGAAAAGTATGCATGAGGCAGATACTTGTTACCGAGATAGCATTGGGTGACGTAGAAGATAAAAGTTCATGATCATCCAAGCTTGGCTCCAATAAGCACATGGTGGAGACACCTTCCTTGTAAATGAGACAAGCTTCCAATGCATCTCAAGTGTACCTAAAACAAAGTCAAGTACAACATGGTACCCAAACTCATTGGGTCCAAAGTAGTTAGTGCAACTACAATACATAGGACAAACTCCACATAAATATGTGCATATTGATATGAAATTGAATTTCATGCACATCTTAGCCATTTAGGATATGATGGAGTTTTTCCTATATATTGGATCAATAAAAGTAAGCATGCCATAAGATATACATATAATAGATATGCATGCACAAGACTTTCAAGAACCAAATGAGATACAATTTGGACAAAACACTAATTAAACCAAGAAAGCACACACAAGTGTGACAAGAAAATGAATTGCCCAAATTATATCAAGGACCCAAATCAACACAAGAATGAAGGTACCAATTTGAAAACATACCAAATAAAAATAGGATCAAGGAATAAATCAAACCCACTACAATTCGTGATGGCATAAAGTACCAAGACGAAAAATGCTTGTCTTCCAAAGAGACACGTCATCGGGATCAAAAAGCCAATTGAAGATAACTAGTGTTCAAAAGCATATAGGATAGCTCCCCCAATATTTGTGCAGTATTTGTGATATTGCATTTGAATACAAAATACACACAAATGGGAACATCACTCTCCATATATATTACTAGGGATAGTAGCGCGGCAATGCCGCGCGTTTGTTTGATGAATTTTAAGTATGTTTTAAAAAAAAATCTTGGAGTGTGAATATTATTTGAATATGGAAAAGTTTGTGCTTAGAGGAATGGTTAGATTTCGAATATGGTTTGTATTTGAATGTATTTGAATTTGTATTCTTTTGGTGTGTATGAAATGATTAGGTTTGGAAGGTAAATTTTCAAATCGATTTTAGGAAATGAGTAATTTGAAATTTATTAAAATTTGAATTCCTTTATTGTTTAGCAAATGAGTAGGTTTGAAAGTCGTATGACATTTTGGAATATTCAAATTTGTAATTTGAGTAGGAATAATCAAATATGATTGGTCTTTCCATATAGTGAACATTTGAGTTGGTCGAAGTTATTTGTTTTTTTTGCTGGAAAATGGTTAACATTTTTTCCCCTAGCATTTTAGTATACTTTTTATATTTTGTCGATTATATACATATGTAATTAGTAACCTATTTGAATTGATATAATATGTTTGTGGTTTGTTGTAAATCTTTAATGTAATTCAATAATCAGAGAAAATACATTATATGATTATTTATTAAATTCAATTTAGTTTTAGTTTATAATTAGAGGAAATGAATTTGTATCTTCTTCAATTACTTATGTAATCATTTTTATTTATTTTTTTTCCTTGTTGTAAGTGTAACTACATAGTAAGAGGGATTTAAGGTATGTTAGTTCTAAATATGTTAATTAAATTGAAATGTAGGTTACGATTCCATTTTGTTGTAATTTTCTTATTTACCATCATAATTAGAGGAAATATATTAGCTCTAAATATGTTAATTAATTTTTTTATGTACCATCGTAATCAGAGGAAATATATTATGATTATCTTTAAATAGTTTTCATTTTCATCATTTATTAAATTTGTTTGCATATTTTTTAGTACTTATCAACTTGGAATCTTCGAATATATTTGTAGTGGAGAATGCAGCATTCAAATAATTACCAAATCGAAATGTTCAATTTGAGTTCATAATTAGAGGGAATGTATTTTTTGAATATGTAATAAATTTAGCATCATATACTTGGAGGAAGTGTATTTGGATCACATTAAAATATTTATTAAATTGGAATTTTAAAACATATTTGTTGTTTGTCATAAATAGCTAGCGTTATTTTTTTTGTGACTGTTTGGATATATTTTAATATTTTTCTGAGAACATGTTTGTTTTTAAATATAATTAGCTAGCATTTATTTGTTTTGCCCATTTGAATATGTTATTTATATTTTTTTGGTGTGTACATTCAAAGTTATTGTTTTTTGAACATTTTCTATTATATGGAAGTTCAAATAAAAATGGCTAAAATTTGTTAAACATGCATGAAATTGTTGGGAAAGAATTTTTTGGAAATTGCATTTATGTGCGAATTTAGGTATTTTGTTTGCAATATTTTGAATTGTATTTTCAGAAGGTTTGAATTTTACAAAAATTTGTATGTATTGTAATTATTTTTTGCAATATTTTGAAGTGTATTTCAGAAGGTTTGAGTTTTACATAAATTTTGGTTTTTCCTGTCATGAGAAAGAATTACTTGGGAAATTTTATTTTTTATGAATTTTGATATTTTGTTTGCAAGTTTAGAAGATTTTGAATTTTGCAAACTTGGTTATCTTCATATGTTTTTTCACTATATTTTATTTAAATTTTACATAAACTTTGATATTTTGTTTGCACTATTTTGAATTGTATTCCGGAAATTGATTTTAGTATGTATATATATTTTTTTTGTGCAATATTTTTCTTATGAATTTTGATATTTTGTTTGCAAGTTTAGAAGATTTTGAATTTTATTTCTATTATTTTTTTTGCTGTTTGTTTTTTGGTAGAGGGGGAAAAAACTGGCAGATGAGCCCCACCTGTCATACGTACAGGAGAATCTGGGCGGCGCGGCCACGGCGAGGCTCGCCGGAGGAGGGTGAGTGGGCTGCCGCCGCTGTGCGCGTCGCACGCGCACGGGCGCGGGCTACAGAAAGGAGGCGGCGCGGCCACCAAATGGTCGTCGGAACAGTTGTTTGAGCATGGCGGAGCGGCGGCCGACGGCGAGCAAGGGTGCGATCACGCTACGGGATGCAATAAATCGAACGGAAGGGTGCTGCAGCACCGTGAGTTCATCAGGAACCCGATGGAGAGGACGGAAAGGTCAGGGGAGGTCGGACGGCGTCGGAAACGTCCTCGAAACGCGGCGGCCGGAGCTGGGGAAGAGTCGGTCGATTCGGGCGATTCGTGCTGTTCCAGCAAGCAGCACTCCACGGAGAGGAAGAGGGAGACGGTGCGGAGCTCGTGGAGTATTCAGATTGTCCTGGGGAGGCCGGAAACGGCGGCATCGAGCGTGGCAGCCGGCGGCGACCTCGGAGTCGCAGGAGAGGAAGAAGAAGAGAGAGGGGGGGTGTGCGCGTGGGTTTTTCAGCGGGGTCCTCAGGTTTCTTGGAATTTGCGGATAGGTCCCTCGCAGTGGGAAAGCTTGGACTGCGGGTTAGTTTCTAAAAGTTTTGGGTTCTTTTTCGTAAAATCGACCGCGCCAAAAATCGTGCACGGGCTGTGATTGGCTAAAATTCCGCTACTACAGTAGCGCACGGATCTGGGTCGTTGGTTCGCTCGATCAGACGGCCGTAGGAATTCGGGCGACGTGGAGGCCGGTTTGGAGGGTGAGTCTGATGTACTTTTATATATAGTAGGATTTGAACAAATGTCATGTTCAAGAAAGAGCAATAAGATCCAATACCAATTTAAAGAATAGTGTTCTACTCAAAGTAGGATAGCTTCCCCAAGAATAGTACATTATATAGAAGTATGACTTGAATGTAAATGCACAAGGATGGGATCATTGTTTTTCCTAACTCAAGAAAGCATAAAGCAAATATTGGGTAGAGCACAATGAATCCAAAAAGATACAAGGAAGACAAAAAGGAGTTTGATAAAACAAGATTTGGCACTAAAAGAAGGCAATTCAAAGCAAGTCAAAAATCATTGAAGAAAATACGGAACTTGTTTGAGCAACATGCCACATAGGAATAAGATAATGAAGAATATCAATTCTAGGTGGCAATACCTCACATGTTCACATTTTCTAGGTTTGTAATATGCACAAAGCTTATTACTCCTCCATAATGTGATAATCCAATTTTTCTTAACAAGAGGTAAACAAAACCAACTAGAGATAATTAATGGACATTATAGAATTTGAATTTCTCATGATCAACATACCACATAGAGAGTAGATAATATTGATATATCGTCACTAAGTGGTATTCCTCATGTACACATATTTTTAGGATTGTGAAGTGCACCAAGCATATCACTCTCCCAAAATGGAATAGTCCATTAATCTCTCAAAGAGAGCCAACAAGATAAGATAGCAAATAAAAGCAATAAGGCTCAAAACAAATACATGGTGTGCAAACCAACATACACATACTTGATTTCTCAAGATAAGTAAGTAGAGAGCACAACACATACAAACACTAGCAAGGTACAAAACCAAACACATGCAAGGGTGCGAGCAACTTTCAATGTATATATAATATAAGCACAAGTTACCGCAAGGAGGAACATTGGATATAAGATAGAACAATATAACCCAAATGACTTGGCTTGAGAGAATATAATTGATGAAGGTCCCTTAATTCTTCATGATGTAGCCAAGTCTCCAATGCCCTCCATCAACACCTATTGATCAAGTTTTAGCTTGTTGGTCCCCAACCGAGTTGGGTCCTAAGACGTTAGTCACAATAGGCTTGGCAACCCAAATGGTTCTTTTCTTGACACCACTTTGAGTACCAAGATATTTGGCAAACACATTGCCAACCTTATCCTTCCGAAGAGAATAAACATCATCAATTATAATAGGGTTGGATGAGGTACCATTAGTGCATGAAGAAGCAAAGTGGCCCTTCTCACGACATATGTAGCAACATTGGCTTCCTCCTTTCTTCTTAGATGGAATCTCGACTTGAGGAGGTGTAGCTTGATTCTTTTTGGGAAGTGGCCCGTCGTGGGGTAGATAACACGGCAGATGTTACACGAAGTAACTTGAGATTGAGGGCAAGGCGACTCTGGTGTTCAGGAGATGGTCTAGCTCTACGGGGGAGAAGATATTTTTTACCCAGGTTCAGGTCCCTCGGTGGAGGATCCCTACGTCCTGCTATAAATCACTATATGATAACAGATTACATGGTGCGCCAATGGCGATCGCCGGGTTTGGATGACTCCGGCGTGGGAGATCTCTTTTCTGAACTCTCTCTATTTTCTCTATCTTATTCGGCTTGTCTCTTTTCTCTCGGATCTGTCTAACTAGGACCTAGGAACCGGCTTATAAAGACATCCGGGTCTCCTAGTCGCTTACAAGGTAAGTCCGGGTTCTACCCGTACTCAGAGTCCTACTCTATCTCTTCTAGCTCTTCGTGTCCTCCAAGTCTTGGACTCCGTGATGCATACCGCCTCCGGGTCTTCTCGAACCTTCCTTGTGTAGACCGGGTTACCGACGAGCTCACCGGTCCATCAGTATAACCCGGCCCATGATGATGATGGCTGGCCTCGCCCGGCCTCCTGCCTGGCGGGTCATGCTTTCGTTTGTATGGGCCTACCGGGTTATAATCCCCCCATCAGTAGCCCCCAGGTTAACTTGGACGCCGGGTTTGGCGTGCTTCGACTTTAGCTTCAACCTTTATTTCTCAAGTGGAGCCGCCATCCTTGGTGTCCGGTTAACCTCCTGAAAATAAGAAATACTCATAAAATATAAAGACCGGGTTACATTGCCTTCTCTTTAACTAGGCCGGCTCTTCTTAGCGGTCCATATCATAACCCGGCTGCTTTCTACCGGGTTCATACGCCTCCGGTGTTCTGTTCAACACTTGGTTTATAACATCAATCAACCTCCTGAAATAAAATAAGTAAATATTTAATGGGAGAAAACCCAGGTTATACTTGGTAGGCCATCTCATCTTGGAGGTCCAATTTATAACAAGGCCCTTTCCTCCTGGGTTCATATGCCTCCAGGTTTATCTCAAGAGCATCCAGCAAATCCTGCCAGAATATTTCCACATTTTCTTTTGTGGGTCCTCTGACCCGGTTTTTTTTATAGAGCCTACTCATACGGAGGCTATGCTGAAGGATGCTCCAGGTTCCTACGATCCAATCTTGATGAAGCCTACTCACATGGAGGCTATCTTTCAAGACCCGGCTTTTGAAGACCCGGCGCAAATACCTCCAGCTTTACCAGCTCTCAAGAACATTAACCTCGATTTTTCTCACGTATATAACCTGTAGCCCCCCAAGCTCCGAGTTTATCACCTCGCGATAACTTGGTGCTTGATGAATGAATATAAAACTTCGAACCGTGTAGCCCCAAGTGCCGGGTTGCTTGCCTGCAGCGTCCTGGGACTTCCACATCTTGTACCTCTGAAAAAAATTTGAACTTCAAATACTGTAGCCCCCAAGTGCGGGTTGTGTGCCTGCAGCAACCTGGGACTTCTTCACTACATTTCAAATTTTAGCTTCAAACTGAGTAGCCCCCAAGTGCGGGTTAGCTGTCCACAGCCACCTGGGACTTTGATAATCTGCCTTGGATAAACTTTTGACTAGTGTAGCCCCCAAGTGCCGGGTTAGCTGTCCACAGCCACCTGGGACTCCACTCAAAACATCTCTGATAAAAACTCGATAGTGTAGCCCCCAAGCGTCGAGGTGTACGCCTGCAACAGCTCGGAGCTTGTTTCTTCAATATTTATATCACCTTAGAATATTTCAACTCTTGTAGCCCCCAAGTGTCAGTTCGTTCGCCTGTAACAACTCGGAGCTCGGTTTGTCTTTCAACTTCAAATACGGCAACTCATACACCTGTAGATTGATCACAGCACTGGCAAAGCCGGCCATGGACGCAAATGATGAAGACCCGCCATGCTGAGCAGAACCGGCGGTGTTGAGGCAAGGCTGAAACGGACATGTATAATCTTTCGTAAGCCGGCTGTTTCTTCTTTCTGTTTTCTTCACTCATGCCCAACATGCATATTCTCATAACCAGGCAGCAACTCCATCTGATTTCTAATTAACCATGTCCGACTGATACTGGAAAAGCTGTTGGAAAAGCTGTTGTAACGTGATTTCTTCAAGTTCAGACTTCCCTTTTGTTTGACCGTGCTCACTTTTCCATTAACTGGGTTTTGTACGTATCTGGCTTGCACTTTAATCATCCCATGCATGTGACAGCCCTCCAACACTGTCTGATTCAAACTCAGCAGCCTGCATCCGTGCCATCCGCTTTTCCCTCGATTTTCACTGAGACGTATAATCGCTGATTGATCATCCGATATTCCTCTTGTCGATTTGTTTACGTGACCTTCCTACAGCTGATTTGGTCATGTGACTTTTCTTGGCTTGCATGCATCTGTACTTTACTGGCGATCAAGCTGTTGTAACTTTTGTTTCTTCCATCCGTGCTTTAATTGACTCGCAAGAACATTAGTAGCATCCTGCTTATCTTTATCTCTTCTTGATTCACTTGATAACCGCTGAACCGGACATGCACGCCTTGATATCCACGTGAATTGCTAGTAGCACTCCATATAACATCTTTTGTTTTGAGTCGCCAGCCGCAGCACACATCATCACATCCTAGACAAGAAATTCCTTTTACTCTTTTTTGCGAGAGACAATAGCACGTGATCTTATTGCTTTTAACATGAAACTTTTCTGACTTCCCAGATACCAAACTTGATGACCCGGCTTCTACTGCCGGGTTATAGATTAATCCTGCAAGAAATTTCCCTTAGGCATAAAACAACATTATACAGTATGATAAACTTGTAATAAATTAATAACATATGAATATTTATGCTGATGGTGTACGTGCACCCTGAGGGTTTGCTTTTTTGATGAACGTGATATGTCGTTCTGCAAATCCCTTTGGTTTAGATGACCCTTTTGGTTTCTATAAACTGTAAGCCGGCTTTCGCATGGATTTTCACTGTTGCGACCTCTCTGTTAAAGACAGGGTCAGTCAAGTCCCAGTGGGCCTCATGACTGATTGAATTTACAGGCACGCAATCAGGCCATATAATTGCGTTTCACATCGAGCTTAAGTTTAGATAACCAAGAATATAGTGGCTCTGAATTTGGCCGGGTCATGGGATTGCAGCTGTACCAATAACTGATAATCAGCCCCCATGACCAAAGTGGCTTATATGCCGGGTCTTGAGTTTGTAACTGCGCTATTCGAGCGATCAGCCCCCAAGACCCAATATGCACAATGTTGCGAAGCACTCCTGGGCACGCTAACCGAAGTTGCGAAACACTCCTGGGCACGCTAACAATCTGCAAATAATTAAAGTCGGGGGATGTTTCATGGATTTTCCATGTCTTCAACCCAACAATTGATAACTGAAAAATAACTGAAGCCAGGAGATGTTTCATGGTAAGATCCATGTCTTCAACCCAACCATTGATAACTGAAAAATAACTGAAGCCGGGAGATGTTTCATGGTAAGATCCATGTCTTCAACCCAACCATTGATAACAGAGAGACCCGGATTTTAGGATTCGCCCTCTGAATGATAAATATTTGGCACGCTCTTGGCGTTAATCGATGTACAAGCCAGAGTATGACGATTGAGCCGGAATAATGATAATGAATAAGCCGGAGTACGGTGATAGATCTGAAAAGATGATGAATGATATATAGACCAGCGATTGAGCCAAATGAGGATAATGAATAATGAATAAGACATGAGCCGGCGATTGAGCTAGATTGATGACAGTAAATAATGTATAGACCGGCAATTGAGCCAGGATGATAATGATAAATAAGGCATGAGCCGGCGATTTTGAACCGGAGCACATCGATGGCACTTTAATAGCAACCTTGTTATCTAAGAAATCCATTGCAAGCAATAGATAGCTCGACTTTGATAAACCCATTGCGAGTGATAAACAACTCGACTTTGAAAAGTTTCCTACAATCTTTTGGATGACCTTTGTAATCTCCTCCTAAACAGGATATTTTAACTGCCGGGTTTGACTCAAAGGAGCCAAATATAATTGACTGAATAAATATGATATGAAATTTAAATATAAATGCGACTTAGCTTGTTTATTCTCCTTCGCTTGATGACGCCGTGTGAGAGCGCGAACCGTCCTGGGCCGTCGCGACGAAGTTGGAATTGATTGCCTTGCTGCAATTGTCGCCGGCGGCCGGGTGATAAACATCCAAAGCCGGCCCACAGCCAGGTCGTGGATCTTGGCGAACAACTCAAATTGCTATATTCTTCTCTTTTTTGCAGTGGTAATTTGCCATTGATTTTCTCTACTGGCCGGGCTGGAGTTTAACTCAGACTCGCACGCGCCCGTACGAAGCAAACCTCAGCCTGATCGTAACCCGGCTGGCAGCCTATTATTTTTCTTCTTTTTTCTTTCCTAGCCTGGGATACTGTGTTGCTCATGGATTGATTGAGTCTGGTGCCACACGGTTTGCATTTTTTCTTCTCTTCTTTCGTCTTTTCTTCTGTCTCTTGGAAACCACGTCTCACATGGACTATTTTGTCCACATTGAGGGCTAGTGCTACTCGATTTGCTTTTTTCCTTCCCCATCCATACGTGACTTTGCTTCTGTCGAGCTGTCTTTCCTATTTTTTCTTGCTGCATCAATACGTATTGCGTACACATGCAAAAAGCAAACCGGACGGCTCTCAGCCACGTCCAGCTTGACATGCTTGTTTGCGCTGCTCGTGGAAAAACAGAACACGCTGTCCGAACTTGAGTAGAACTCGCCGTAACTTTCGACCTTCGAACTGTCGGGATAGGATCCGATCTGGTCGGCCTTCTATGACCCCGTAATTTCTTGATATTCCCGATCCAGCTAATCCTGGCTGCATGCGATTCAATCAGACCTAGCTTTGCAAACGATGCGGAATCTGTCCGCCGGCCGCGCTTGACATGACTTTGCTGATGATGACGCTAATCTGCTATTGCTCTCTCCCGGTCTCGTTTCTCCATAGCCGGGTTTCTTTTTGCTCTTCTGGTGAATCTATTTCCGGCTCTTAGCCGAAACCATGGATGATACGATCTTTCTTCGCCGACGGCGATTTTCTCCATCCCTCGCAGCACTTCTCCCTTGATGAGGACACACTTGGACGCAAGCCCCACGGTGGACGCCAACTGTCGTGGGGTAGATAACACGACAGATGTTACACGAGGTAACTTGAGATTGAGGGCAAGGCGACTCTGGTGTTCAGGAGATGGTCTAGCTCTACGGGGGAGAAGATATTTTTTACCCAGGTTCAGGTCCCCTCGGTGGAGGATCCCTACGTCCTGCTATAAATCACTATATGATAACAGATTACATGGTGCGCCAATGGCGATCGCCGGGTTTGGATGACTCCGGCGTGGGAGATCTCTCTTCTGAACTCTCTCTATTTTCTCTATTTTATTCGGCTTGTCTCTTTTCTCTCGGATCTGTCTAACTAGGACCTAGGAACCGGCTTATAAAGACATCCGGGTCTCCTAGTCGCTTACAAGGTAAGTCCGGGTTCTACCCGTACTCAGAGTCCTACTCTATCTCTTCTAGCTCTTCGTGTCCTCCAAGTCTTGGACTCCGTGATGCATACCGCCTCCGGGTCTTCTCGAACCTTCCTTGCGTAGACCGGGTTACCGACGAGCTCACCGGTCCATCAGTATAACCCGGCCCATGATGATGACGGCTGGCCTCACCCGGCCTCCTGCCTGGCGGGTCATGCTTTCGTTTGTATGGGCCTACCGGGTTATAATCCCCCCATCATGGCCATTCTTCAACTTGAGGAACTTGAGTTTGAGCTTAAAGCATCTTCCCTTGTTGCTTCTCACTAGGAGACTTTTTCTTCAAAGGGCAAGATCTAACATGGTGTCCTTCAACTTTGCACTTGAAGCAAACAATCTTGGCCGAATCTTTAACTTGTTCTTGGCCCTTTTTATTCTTGTTGTACTTGGACTTGTTCTTGTTATTGGAGTTGAATCCAAGTCCACTCTTGTCATTGGGGCGTCTTTGAACACTCAACATATTGTCAAGTGTAGACTTTCCAACATGACGCTTTTCCAAGTCTTTCTTCAAAGAAGTGACTTGGGCCTTGAGCTCTTTTAATTCCTCTACATGGTTAGTCTCAACACAAATAATAGAGGAAGTAGATGTTTCATTGTTAGAGCAACAAGGCAAGGAAAGTAATTCATCACAAGATTTAGCAATAGTATGTGATGTAGAATTACTAAGACTAGCACAAGACAATATAGCATTTAAAGTAGAAGTCGTGCTAGTGACCACATGAGGCTCACAAGATGTTACCTTTGACATAATAGCCTCATGATCTAACTTTGGCTTAGCATGGGATGCTAGAGGATCCTCATTAGAGCTAGAGAGATTTTCATGACTTTATTCCAATTTCCCATACTTGCTAGTTAGCAACTCAAGTTGAGCCCTTAGCTCAACATTCTCCTTCAAAATAGATGCTTCACGAGAAGTGGAGTTAGTAGCACAAGCATCATTAACTTTAGAAATGGAAGAAGACAACTTGGTGAGCTCATCATTCAACCTAGCATTTTCCTCTATAATATTTGCATGATCACAAGAGGAAGTAGATAAGCTAGGCACAACAATTTTAGATATTTGAGTTTGGAGTTGATCATGAGACTTGGTAAGGAGAGAGTGTTCACTTTCCAAAGCCTTATGAGCTTTGTCAAGTCTCTCTATATCCTCAATAAGTCTAGCATTGTCAACACCAAATTCAACCTTTTCCTTTTTAAGCACTTTATATTTTGCAATGATATGCTCATGTTCCTTAATGAGTTTAGCAACCACTAAATCATTTGTCTCATCAAGAGATTCAAGTTTCTCCTCAAGAGACACTCGAAGCTCATGTTCTTCTTCAAGAGCATTTTCTAAGGATGCTTTTTCCGTTGCATCCTCTCTTTCAATCCTTCCCTTTTATTCAATGATATCCTTGCACTTAATAGCAAAAGTCAAAATTTCACACAAGTAAGAGCAAGCTTGACTACCTTTAGGGAGAGGACCAAATACCATCTTACTCTTCTCCTTTAAGGAGTCAATATCATTATCTTTTAATCCATAATAATCCTCATCCTCATCATCACAAGATGTAGTGGGTTCCAAAGGTGAAGATACCTTTGACTCCCTATCCACAAGGCAAAAGTGAGAAATGGACGATGCTGATGAAGATTTACTTGAAGCACCATTGAGGTCCATGTCTTGTTCCAACAAATGTTGGGTTTCTTCTACATTGTTAGTCACACAAGAAATAGAGGATATGGAATTATTGTTTTCATGGCAACAAGACATATGAATCATATCATCATGAGATTTAGTTAAACAACTATTACATGATATTCAAGGACTATCAACACTAGCATGTAAGACATTTAGGGTGCTAGAAGAGTTTAAGTCCAAAGATAGAACATTGCAATGAGATAGAGATGAAGTATAGTCAATAATGGATTCACCATCAACAATGCAATTTCTATCATCACTCACCATGTCATTACCTTGTGACAAATCACATGTTGGTGAAGTGGAAGAATAAGTGAGCTCATCACGGCCGGAGGTGGAGGGACAACAATCATACTCAATAATGTTGGACACTTCATATGTATCTTGAAGCTTGGTCCAAAGCTCATGAGCGTTCCAGAAAGGCATGATTGAAGCAAGAACTACATCGCTCAAAACACATATAAGGCCATTAGATACTTGAGTATCGAGATGAGAGTTTTCCTCATCCTCTAAAGATAATTCTTGGGAATCCTTTGGAGTAGAAAAACTCACATCTACAATACTCATGATATAATTTGGACCCATGGCCCTAAAAAGATTAAGCATGCGAATTTTCCATACGTCATAATTAGTGCCATCGAATTTAAAAGTGGGATTGTGCACTAATTCTCTAACCGACATCTTTACTCTCTAGGCGGTAAAGCCCAATAAAGAGAGCCCAGGCTCTGATACCAATTGAAAGGACAAGGATGTCGCCTAGAGGGGGGGGGGGTGAATAGGCGATTAAAACTTTTCCGGTTTAGGCTTGATAAATGCGGAATAAAACTAGCTGTTTTAATTTAACAAGCATACAACCTAAATATACTAGGTTCACCTATGTGCACCAACAACTTATGCTAAGGAAGACAAGTAACAAGGTGATAGCAAGATAAAGGACTTCAAGCACGAAGGCTATCACAATGTAAATTGCATAAGTAAAGAGCTCGGGTATAGAAATAACCGAGGCACGTGGAGACGATGATGTATTCTCGAGTTCCTCCTTTTTAGGTAGGGGTGTAAACGGATCGGATCGGATTTTGCCTCTACCATATCCTTTACCATATTTTTTACTCGGATTCGGATCGGATCGGATAATGAACGGTTGCGGATTCGGAGGCGGATAGATATAATCACGGATTCGGAACGGAAACGGAGCGGATTCGGGGCAGAAAGAAAATTATTCGGATCGGTACGCGCAATGTACATCATCAACCCACATAACCAAAAACAATATCTCAACAACGTAATAATCTAACAAAGTTGTGCTCTATTAGTTTAGACAAATAGAACTAACTACAAATTGTGCTCCACAAATGAACTTCACAACTCATTAACTACAAACTGTGCTCTATTAGTTTAGACATTTCGGTAGAAAATCGGATTATTCGGATTATAACCATCGGATAATACTAATTAATGTTCGGATAATCCATATTCGGATGCTATTTTACATACCATATCCTATACCATATCCGGGTGTTCAGTTCGGAATCGGATATCCTTATCCGGCAGATTGTTCGGAACCGGATATGGATTCTTTAAAACGGATTCGGCGACGGATTCGGTACGGAAATTATCCTATCCGTTTACACCCCTATTTTTAGGGGAGTACGTCTCGTTGGAGGGGTGTGATTTTCAAACTCAAGACGCCACAAATGGTCTCACCCTATTCTCCGATGAACCTTGCCCAAAAGCTCGGTTCACCTTCCACTATTGATTTCCTTTTGGGCGGAAATCGAGTCCCCTAAAACAATCTTGAGGCACAATCCACAAAAGGATTGGGAGCTTCCAAGTGACCACAAAAGGTCCCAACAAGCCACAAAAGGCCTTGACCACAAAAGGTCACAAGAACGCCGTCTAGGGTCCAACGACCCAAGAGTAACAAGCTCATGAACTTTCACTTCCACGAATCTTCGTAGAGAGATCAAACCGATGCACAAAAGCAAAGGCAAGAGCACAAGTGCTCAAATCCTCCACTCTCAAATCCCACCAAAAGCAACTAATGCTTATGGGGGGAGAAGAGAGGAAAAACAAAGAAGAACTCAACAAATGGAACTCCAAGATCTAGATCCCCACGGAATAGATCCGTTGCAGGAAAACAGGGACCGGATATTTCCGGTGCAAGTTCCGGAAATTTCCGGACTTGCGAAAAACGGCTAAGTCATCCAAAAATTCGGTACTGAACTCGGGGCGGAAATTTTCGGAAACTGCAGAAACACCAATACGAAAACAGCAATATCTTTTTCATTCGGACTCTGATTTCGATGATCTTTGGCTCGTTGGAATCGTTATGAAGAGCTCTTCAAGATCATGTAGAGAAACATCATAGTCCATCATGTGAGAAGGAATTCATAAGGAGAGAGTTTGATCTCTCTTAAGAAAGACAAACCAGTAAAACCTCCAACATCAAAAACGCAACAAGATATGCATATGAAATCCGTTTTTGATGAACTAGAGCTTGGTATGGAGATGAACACAAGATCTAAATTCGCACATGGATAAAAGACAAATAAGAACCAAGAAATATGATATGCCAAGTATGCAAAGGTTTGAGCTCTCCACAAAGATGCGATCAAGTTACTCATTTGAGAGCCCCTCTTGATAGTACGGTGTCTATCCTATAACCCGGTCTCCGAACTAACAACATGAGACCGGTAAAATAGAAATCCTATCAAGATCATACTTTTGCCTTGCGTATTCCACTTGAGCTAGATGATGACGATCTTGATCTCTTCAAGTGGACCACCTTTCTTGATTACGCTTTGCTTGGTGAAGATTCACATATCGCTCCCCCATACACCAATATGGGAGAGCCTCTCTTAGGCACATCTTCATTTGACCATTATCTCCAAATGGGTTGCAAGCTTCAAGCAAATGATGTTTTCTAGATGCCCATCTTGAACTTGCACAACTCAACCTTGATGACGATCACCAGATGACGTCATCCTTCATGAGCTATATGAAATCTTCCTTTTGATGCAAGCTCATGGAAAGATACCTAACCCAATAAAGATACTCAACACACATATATCATGGGTTAGTACACAAAGCCATATGGACAATTTCTTACCATACCATTGGATCACATGATCCCACATGGTACATCATTTAGCTTCGTGTGTTGATCAACTTGAATCCACTCTTTGCACATAGACTTGATCAACCTTGTGTCTTTTCTTCTTCTTGATCATATCAAATATGTCTATTATAATCAATGATCTTGATGGCCTACAACCTTGAATCCAACACATGGAGTTCAAGCGATGCCAATGGACAAACCTATAAGAATATCTCACTACAAACATTAGTCCATAAGGATTGTCATTAATTACCAAAACCACACATGGGGCAACACATGCGCTTTCACTAGCTCTGCCGCCGCCTCCCCTCATTGTCGTTCGCCCGCAACCCCGCCGTCGTCCGCACTCTGGTGCAAACCTTTCCCGACTAGATTTCGGTCGTAGAAGATCTCCGTGGCGACCGCATTTCGTCGGATCTGTAAGTTGGCCCAAACCCAAGCTCACCGAGTGCCCGCCATGGTTCCCTAGGACACCAACGAGGACTCGGCAAGCTCCTTCCCTCTATACGGAGGCACCTCCTCCGACTCCACATCGGTATTTCCTAGGTTTTGCTCACATTTTTAGTTTACCCCTAGATTGTGCAATGGGAGTGGATTTGAGTTGCATTTTGTTGTATTGTAGGATTCGAGAGCATGTAGTTGCAATGTCCGGAGTGTGATATGCGAGTTGAATGATTCCCTCTGAGGCAAGATGCTCATATTGGAGGATTTGAACTTCACAATTGAGGAAAAAAGAAGATCGAAAAAAAGTTCGAGGAAGTTCAAGATACAAACCAGAAGTTGGAGGAGAAAATAAAGAATATTGAAGAAGAGAACAAAAAAATAGAAGAAGATAAGATGAGGTTGGAAGAAGAGAAGATGTAAATGGAGTTCCATCTCGCCGACGTTGTCGATGATTAAAAAGCATGCAAGCCGGATGCAACTCGGACGAAGATGAAGAAGATAAATAAACATGACATCGAGAAGGAGATGCATCTCCATTATGCATTGGGAGCTATAGTTATTTTGGTTATAATTATAGTTGTTATGTATGGTTTATCTTTGTGCACTATATAGATTTTGCATAATGCAAAAGAACCAATCTGCATGTACTGTAAGTATTTGAGGAGAAAATATATGGATTATGATTGGAGAACAAAAAATATAGAGTTGTCCGGTCACTGTCCGCGGACACGTCCGGACGTGTTCGCTTGGGGGCGGAATTTGAGGTAGCCGTATGGAGATGCTCTCACAGCGTCAGGACACCTACCACCTCCCGCACGCTTCTCGCTATCAGCTTCGACCCACCTCCTAACTCTTGAAAGGCTAATAGCCAGCAGCCGCACATGGCCACCACTGCGAGCAGAGCAAGCTCCTACACCGAAGTATCCGCACGAGATGGCAAAGGCCCAACTCGACAAAGATCAGGCCCAGGGCGGACCAGATCAAGGTTGCGATGATGTTGCGGGGCCATGGCCGTCGGGGCCTTCCATCATTGCTACTCCTCGTACACACGGCCGCTACCCACCTGCACCTCAGCTGCGTCATCACGACGTGCTCCATCAGACCTCCACACGCGACCCGCTAGACGCGGCCTCTCCATGCGAAGGGGCTCCACCATTGTGCACACATGTTTGTGTTATGTGTCTCGCTATATGTAGGTTGGTGGATAACAAAATCTCTCACACACAAGGATTCCATGTGACCATCCTCCGGCAACAACCCTAATCCTGTGTGAGAATATTCGAACGTGTGAGGTGCTCAAGATACAATGGATGTGCCCGCTAGCGGGTAGACAATTGGTATGCTCTTCTTTGTATAGATGAAATTGGTATGAGAGTCTAAGAGTGAGAGAAGCTAATTGTGTGGGACTTTATTTGGCCCTCTCTCCACCCATAGGAGAGGCGTACCCCTTATATGGGGGTGTACCATAGCCTTATAGACATGCCATACATACCTAGTTACAATCTACAATGAGGGGGATGATCTTTTTTGTTTTGTTTTCGAAAAAGGACGTTGAAACCTCCCGACCTTTGCACCAAAATGATGCACACACTTATTTTTATTATATTATTCAACAAAGCCTTACAAGAAAATACACCAATAAATCTGAAGCCACCTTTTCGGCGACGTGTGCCTTAACCTCACACATACGCACATCATCGAAAACTAGAGCACCAGGCTAGCACACAGGAGACGCTCAACGCACACCGTATGCGCACGCCCTATAATCGTTGATGTTGTCTTCCGCGAACCCATCTTTAGGATAGTTATGAATGCATTGACCTTGTCACGTGTGCCGTCAACGCCACCACGATGTCAGATAACGTAAACACCATGCGCGCTTCCGCGGTCGAGACCCGAATGCGCCATGCCGACGAGACTCGACGTTATCGATGCGAAAGAAACCACATTGCTCAACATGTACCCTCTATCCAGAACCCACTCAAAAGACGATGCCCAGGAAGGATAACGGTGCCGCGAGCCGCCATCATACGGCCCGACATATCCAGGTATATGGTTTCCCCCAAAGCAGCCCGAGGAAGAAAACGAGCATTGCAGTAACGATGCATTCGAAAAGGTAATTATGAAAATAAGTCGTCATCGTCCGCCATGATCAAAGTCGGCGCGGTTTTCCCTAGAAGTTGCGCCTCCCTGAATCTGCACCCGGCTAGATCACCACCAACCGCGAAGTCGATGATGCCACCATGTCTCGCATACAACGTCGTCGATGCCGGAGAAAGCTCTGGCCACCATGTGCCTCCTGGGATGCACCTGGGCTCGAGATCCCATAATTCGCCGGCCAGAGACGCCGCCACATTGAAAGAACAAAGATGTCGTCTAGAGGGCGGTGAATAGGCGATTAAAACTTTTCCGGTTTAGGCTTGACAAATGCGGAAATAAACTAGGTGTTTAATTTATCAAGCACACAACCTAAATATTCTAGTAGGAGAGTTGGATGTGGAATTGTAGATCTAGATCTCCTCTCACTTTTTCCTCAAAGATATGTAAGAATCATGGGAGGGATTGAGAGAGGGGCCAAGCTTTTCAAGGTCAACAATGGTGGGAGAGAGAGAAAAACGTGTCGGCAAAGGTTGAAGAATGGAAGGGGTATTTATAGCTCCCAAAAACTAGCCGTTTGAGAGCTGCTAGGGCCGGAATATCCCCCCCCCCCCCCCAACAAAAAATCCGACCAAGAAATCCAGTTTTGATAGAGACTCGCACGAAATGAGTCCTTAGAAAAAATTGCGGGAACCTATCCCCCCCCCCCCCGAGATTCCGGTTTCGACAGAAACAGTGATACAAAAACTGCAATAACTTTTACATCCGGACTCCATTTTAAATGATCTTGGGCTCATTGGAATCGTAACAAAGAGCTCTACAAGATCATGCAGAGAAACATCCTAGTCCAACATGGGAAGATAAAACCAAATGTAGAAAGGTAAAACCTCTCTAAAAAGAAACAACCGGTAAATCCTCCAACATCAAAAGCGCAACAAGACATTCATATTAAATCCGTTTTTGATAACTAGGGCTTGACATTGAGATGAACCAAGCTCTAAATCCTCACATGGATAAAAACCAAATAAGAACCAAGAAAGATGATATGCCAAGTATGCAAATGTTTGAGCTCTCCACAACGATGTGATCAAGTTACTCACTTGAGAGCCCCTCTTGATAGTACGGCTATCTATCCTAAAACCCGATCTCCCAAGAGCATGAGAACGGTAAAATAGAAAACCTATCAAGATCATACATTTGCCTTGTGCATTCCACTTGAGCTAGCTGATGATGATCTTGACTCTCTCAAGTTGGAACACCTTTCTGATCGTGCTTGCTAGCACATTCTCCGCTTGGTGAAGACTCGCAAATTGCTCCCCCATACTCCACCATGAGAGAGACTATTTTAGTAACATCTTCACTTGACCATTTCTCCACATGAGTGGCAAAATTTAAGCATATTTATCTTCTAGATGCTCATCTTGAATTTGCACAACTCAATCTTGATGACGATCACCACTTGACGTCATACACCATGGGCTATATGAATTCTTCCTTTTGATGCAAGCCCATAGAAAGATACCTAACCCAACATAGAAATGCACACACATATAATGGGTTAGTTCACAAAGCTATATGGACAATTTCTTACCATACCATTGGATCACATGATCCCACATGGTACAACATTTAGCTTTGTGTGTTGATCAACTTGAATCCACTCTTTGCACTTAGTCTTGATCAACCTTGTATATTTTCTTCTTTCTTCATAACAATGATGTCTTGAAGGTGAACATGAATATCCACGTCATCCTATGCTTCAAGACATACTTGCAATATGCTCAACTCTACACATGACCATTCTTCATATTAACCCTTGAATAGAACCTTGGTCATCATATAATCTTCTTGAGTCCAACGCATGAACTCCAAGAATTTCCTATGGACAATACCTACAAGGATATCTTAATGCAAACATTAGTCCATAAAGATTGTCATTAATTACCAAAACCACACATGGGGGCACCATGCACTTTCAGTCTCCCCATTTTGCTAATTGATGACAATCCCTTTTACGGGATTTATATAATGAATTAAGCAACCAAAGCAATGATGCATGATCATGATAGGCAAATGCTTAAGAACGAAACTAAAGCATAAAACCAAAATCCCTAAACCCTCTAAACTTCTCCCCCATTGGGATCTATTGCCGAAATGTGAGGGAAAATTTAGAAGCCAAAATAGTAAGACCTCCCCCATAATGTGTGCATTTCTCAAATATGAGTGAAATCAAATGCACATATCCAATGACGAATAGATGGAGGGAGATCAAACTATATTGAGGATCCAAAGATTGCAAAAGAATATCAAAATGAGAGTTACTTCGACAAAAGAAGCAACCAATCGAAGGATCTGAAAAAACCAATTGAACACAAGAAGATATTATGATAAGATCAACCAAGTGTTCTAAAAATCAAGAGGGAACTCCCCAAGGTACGTGCACAATGTAGGATTTCCATTTCAATAAGGTGTGCACAACATGTAATCCTCACTCCCTCCTAGATAATTTTGAACACAAACAAGTGTAAGAGAGCATAGATGGTAAAAGAAGCAATGCAACTTGCAACAACAAAAAATGTTGAGCAACAAGAGTAAGGAACGACAAATAAAGACTTGCTCAACCGAAAGAGATGGTGTGATATGGAAAGACATTTTACGAGACTAATACAAGGATGAGCATAAGCATCAACATAGTCTTTCAATACAAGAGGCACATAGTGCATATCATGTCTTTCACATACACAACCCAAAGAAGATATAGCAAAGGTCCACAAGCTTATTAAGATGCAAAAACGGGATACCAAATGAAAAGCAAAGCTTGTGCCTTTTAGAAACCACCAAAGAATCAAAAGCAATAAAAGGTGGTCACTAAAGAATTGGAATACCAATTAAAGATGTAACTATTCTCATGTGTATAAGTTTCTAAGTAGACACCAATCATGAAGATATAAGTCCACAAAGAAACATGTACACACAAAATCACAAAATAGGTACTAAGGTAAAGAACATGATATCCAAGAGGAAGTCATAAAGTACACTGATAAGATCTTTGCTTAAAAGCATAGCACAAAACTCAATTTTATCTCAGAGGGTATAAATGAACATCCAACACAAACTCATCAAAGCATCACAAATATCCACAAGGGACAAGTGATTGTTGGGATGCTTTGAGCAAGATAACAAGTATCACAAAAGGCAAATGATTTGAAATTCATCAAAATTACACATGGTAGACTTTGAGTAGAATGTGCTAGATTAACATATTTGGGATCGGTGAATCATAAAAATGATTATATATATATTCCCCTTGATATGTAATCATCCGGCTTGCTCACATTTGCAATAAAGATGTTTTGTAAGAACTTTGCAAGAACCACATCAAAAGCAACTTAAGGCGATTCATGCCAAGATACAAACTACACAAGGTTGAAAGCTAGAAATATATGCATGAGGTAGATACTTGTTACCGAGATATCATATGGTGATGTTCACGATCATCCAAGCTTGGCTCCAATAAGCACATGGTGATAACACCTTCCTTTTAAATGAGACAAGCCAATGCATCTCAAGTGTACCTAAAACAAATTCAAGTACAACATGGTACCCAAACTCATTGGATCCAAAGTAGTTAGAGCAATTGCAATACATATGACAAACTCCACATAAATATGTGCATATTGATATGAAATTGAATTTCATGCACATCTTAGCCATTTACGATGTGATGGAGTTTATCCTATATATTGGATCAACGAAAGTAAGCATGCCATAAGATATACATATAATAAATATGCATGCACAAGATTTTCAAGAACCAAACGAGATACAGTTTGGACAAAACACCAATTAAACCAAGAAAGCACACACAAGTGTGACAAGAAAACGAATTGCCAAAATATATCAAAGACCCAAATCAACACATGATTGAAGGTACCAATTTGAAAACATACCAAAAGAAAATAGGATCAAGGAATAAACCAAACCCTCTACACATTTCATGATGGCACAAAGTACCAAGACAAAAAATGCAAGTATTAGTCCATAAGGATTATCATTAATGACCAAAACCACACATGGGGGCACCATGCACTTTCACACATGGCCCTCCCCGTGAAACCGGTGGAGCGATGTTGCCCTGCCAGGAGAAGCACTCGTAGGAGAAGGATGTGCCGCCTAGCTCTGCCCCTCCCAACCGTGCCACAACCACGAGGCACGAGGGCCCCGTCGTCCCTTCACCAGTGGCGCGTGGGGTTTCTCGGCGTCCAACTTTGGGGACGACGAGGGGAGATAGGAGGGTGGAGGGTGTGGCGGCGGGGGCCTAGGGTTTCTCCCTTGGTCGCCCTCCTTTGTTTTAGATCGACGAAGGCTACTTAGCTTGTTGTAGGCGACGTCTAGCTGACATGAGTCGTCAGCAGCCAACTTTGGGGGTGTCCTGGTACTGTAGCATGGGCGACCTGTCTTGCCTGCCAACTCCGGTTTGCGTTGGTATGGAGAGTGGACTTATGCATGTTGGCTTGTTTTATCAAGGCCAGCCAACGATGAGTCGCCATACTTGCTTGGCGAGGCTAAGTGGGTTGGCGGTGTGAGGCGCATGGCTTGAGGGGTAGGCGAGTGTTAGGCTAGTGATGCGAGCTGGCCATTGGTCCCTCGTAGTTTTGCTTTCAATGGATATTGGGTACTCAGAAACCCGTTAGCACCAGTCCCTCCGTCTTCGGCGGTAACCAGGGAGGCAGTAGACGATGGCTCTTAGCTAGGGTTTCGGCCGACTCTGGAGTAGCTTTCGCGAGCTACCCTGCAGGTAGTTTCTTGTGGGGTGTTATGGATGGGGAGGGAGGGCATGTATGCCATCGAGTACAAAATACAGATTGGCCTAAGTCACACTTCTTTAAAGGGTTTGTCTAAGTCTGAGTCGACCGAGATTTGAGAATGAAAGTGCAACTAATTTTTTTTTTAAGTGCAACTCGTATCGGTTGCACATGAAAGTGCAACTACAACTTAGTTGCATTTTTCTGTCTAGAAAAGTGCAACCGGATGCAAGTTGCAATTTTCTATGAATTGTGGTTGCCCTTTTTTCAGGTGACCGAGACTTCAAAAAATCTCAGTTCACTAAAATTTAGCAAAACCATTCTTTAAATTTGACCAATCTAAAGAAAAGTAAGCTAATATCTACAACATCAAGTACATATAATACAAAATTATATTTGTGATGAATTTTGGTGTTGTAAATGGTACTCCGTATATATTTTTCTATAGATTTGGTCAAACTTAAATATGTTACTTAGGACAGAGAGAGGACACGTGACTTAGGACAGAGGTAATGTTTTTGTTGAAGCGTCTAAATTTGTCCTTTTGCCCAAGTCAGACGGTTTATTCTATAGTCTTCTTTAAAAAATAGCCATCTGAATAAAAAAATTGTATAATAAACAATAAACAGGCAAAAATACATTGTTCAGGAATTCGTTAACTGGTAACGGCTCGCTCGGCCACTGAATAGCGAATAATCGGCTTATTCGCCAGTTAATCGGCCGATTAATCGGGTAATCAGCATTTATCGGCTATTCAGTAACCCACTGAATAGCGATTACTCGGCCAGTTAATCGGTGATTCGGCCGAATTTTAGAACAATGCAAAAATATATGCCAACAATGACCTTCTGTTACACCGAAAGTGCTATAGTTAGCATGTAAAATTATTTGCTTTAATTTCTCACAAGGCATGCTTGTAAATGTGTCAAAAGCAGCTATTTTGACTTGTTTTTCTATAACTACCAAAGAACACTATACCCTTCAAGGGCAACATTTATGTGTGTCCCAAAATTCTCTACAGAGAAAAACTATAGATAGCTGTAATCACCTTCACGAGGTAATCCTAACTCAAACCAACTCAGTTTTGATACAATATCAGCTCCAACCCTGGGCTTATTCGTTGTTAGTGTTCCACGAAACATCCCACTGCCGTGTGTGGAACCTGAATGGGCCTTGTGTGCAAAAATCGGATTGCATTTTGGATGAAAGCGTAATACTAGTGGCGTTAGCAGTACTAGATGTGATTTGGAGCGACCGGAGCTTCAATACACAATTTTGTTTTTCATCATCTTGCGTTTGTTGGCATCGAGGTATTTCTTCCGAAGCCGTATGACCTTGGGAGTAACCTGATCATATTCAAATGTCAACAACTCAATATAAATCAGCATGATTTAAAAATTTGCTTCAGGAATGAAATTGTAATATGAGTTTGAACAAAGATAAATCCAGTTAGACAAGAACTCATTTTATTTACTACTCCCTCCGTTCCAAATTAGATGACTTTCATTTGTCAACATGTGGATGCACATATACTTGTAACATGTCTAGATACATCCACATGTTGACAAATAGAAGTCATCTAATTTGGAACGGAGGGAGTACATTTTATGTTCAAACTAATTCGCACCCCAATACATCACCAAAGCAAGCAACATGTAGCAGAACTATTTTGGATCTGAATGCGAGCTGACTCAGCAATACTGTATAGCATTAAAAAAATATTTCTATAGGTTGTAGTCTTATGAAAAACACTTCAAGCTCTTGAGCTCCAGTGCTCCCTTTTTAAAAAAAAAATGAAAATTTTATTTCTTCATCTTAAAAATTTCTGAAAAAAAATCATACAATTACATGTACATGTCTTCTATGTAAGCACAAATTTTCAAGAAAATATCTTTTCATACATGATCTGCACAAAAAAGACAAATTTACTGAGTAAAATGAGTTCTTTTCACCTTTTCAGATCCATGATTTTGTGATTTGTGTGTAGCCTACAATATAATGTATCATTGAGCATAACTATGCAGATATGTAGATAACATCTATATGTATCCACGACATTTTTTGTTGGATTTTTTGAAATTTTGAAATACACTTTTCGAATTTGTTTAAATGGCACGAGCAACATACACAAAGTACACTTCCCACATTCAGATACAAAATTATTTCTATAAAGCATGCTCCAAAATTACTAATACTGAACTCCATGGAAAGTGATCATTGACTGTTTGTTTGCCTCCCGTATTATTTATACTATCATTTGTAAATGTAACATGACTAATGAGAGAGGCGTTTTGGAGCCCGAAATACATGTCGCTCGTTTTTTCGAAAATCCAAAATTGCATTTAATGTTTCAAAAAAAATGGGAAAAATTCCCAGATGTAGATAGTGATATGATCTACAAGTGTGCAAATTTTCAATCCGTTGTATGAGCATTTCAAAAATCCGAGATGTAGATAGGCAGGAAAAAAATGTCAGGTGGATCTGTGTGTGAACAGTATACGGTTCAAAAAACTTGAAATTTTGCCAGATTTGTCTTTTTTGTGTATCCAAGAATAATATGAATTTTGGATTGAAAATCTTCTAAGGATTTTTTTTCGAATTTTTTGAAACTCAAAAATGCCGATTTAGAATGAAAAAACGAGCTACATGGAGCTCAGACTCCATTAGCACTTTGCATGACTGATGGCTTACTTTTATCTGACAGAAGTAACATCCCATACCATCAGCCAACAGGATCATTGTTTGTGTCAGACTCTAGAGTTGTCTCAGAAGTATCGACATTTTATTTTGACCCAAGTCCTCGTTTAATCGTTCAACCCAATATAATCAGGTATTTTTCAAACTTCGATGATATAGGAATTGGAATAGTGATTTAGAATCTATAAGAATATTTGTTTATCTCCATTGGCCGCATTCCTCAATCCTCACAAGACAGAAACAAGGAAATTTTGCACTAAATAAATGTTTGAAAAACTTTAGAACACAAAACTTGCCTCGATCAGCTCATCTGCAGCAACATATCCAATTGCCTCTTCCAATGTCATCTGCATGGTCAACACCTTCCATTAACATTATATAATAGCTAAGAATCATGGTGTTTGGTTCGATGAGCATTTCAAGAGTCCAAATAAGGAAGGAATGCTAAACTTTTTCTCGAAACAAGGGTCTATCTAAAGGTATCTGTCCCCGGCTCTAAAAATCAAGGGAAAGTATGTCCATAATGTTCTAGGTCGAAGATGGGTCGTTGATGGTTGTCAATTAGGTCCTATACATAAAATAGTGCAGAAGTCTCATGATGTCTTTGATAAATGAGCAAAGGACATACCAAGCGAGGTGGAGACAGGCGGATATTTTCATCCTTGCTTGGGGCTCGGATGTTTGTAAGTTCTTTCATTCTCACAGGATTGATCTGCACAACAACATTGTTTTCATGTATTACAAGACGGAAACTGATTCATGCATAGTAAATAGGCAACTTACCTCAAGATCACTATCGCGTGAATGCTCGCCAACTATCATGCCTTCATATGTCTTTCAAAAAGAAAGAAAAAGGTTAAGGTAATCTCCCTCACCTAGAAGGCACTATAAGAAAATTGAGTGATGTGACTACCTCCATCCCAGGAGAGACAAAAAGAGTACCACGAGCTTCTAAACTCACGAGTGCATGTGAAGTGATAGATCCCTTGCCAACAGATACCTATATATGAACACAGAGAACAATCAACTTTTGCAAGTAGAGTTAAGCACCACATAGCTTCTGTTTATAAGTCTTAATTATATTAAAAATAATCCATTTTAACTGAAGTATGTTTACTTGCTAAAACCGATGTCACTTATAGTATCTCTGATTACAATGTAAAATATATTTTACAAATAAGCAAATAAGACCATTGTATTTACCAGAACTCCTTTCCTAACATCGGTGATATATTGTACAAATAAGTACTTACATACAAATATAAAGATTATGAAGGTGGTGAAATTGGATTTACCAGAACTCCTTTTCTAACAGTTCCTAGTGGACCTTTGTATTTAGCATATGCTGCATTCATAGAGAAAACATCGGTCAAATAACAATGAAGTCTAGTTATGTGTATTTATCATATGCTGCATTCATTGGGTAATCATAGGTCAAATATTCATGAAATCTAGTTAGCCATGCAAGGAAAACAAACACTAATTTTCTCTAGTGTCATGGGTAATCATAGGTCAAAGGTGTCAAGTTTCATGCACTAGCTAACACAACCAAAAGTCCGAGCTTATGGAAAGGGCTAGGCAATCCACACATAATGTAACACCCCCTCTCACGTGTGAGTTGGGAGGCCAACATGTGCATAAAGGAAGAGGAATCTCACATATGACTCAAGAGGCCTATGTGTGGACAGAGAGGGTCAAAGCAGCAACCAGTAGAATTGCACAGCAATTTTTAAGAAAATGTGAAAGCCGAGACTTGGAACCCAAGACCTCACGACTCTGATACCATGTCAAGTTTCATGCACTAGCCAACGCAACCAAAAGTCCCTTTCCATTAGTACGGACTTTCTGTTGCGTTAGCTAGTGCATGAAACTTGACAAAATGGTCAGTGGCAAACGTGTGCATATCCATAGCCTAAAAATAGGAGATTATTAACATCTAGCTAAGGTAAACAGCACGAGGTAGTAATAACACTTTCAGAACTGGCTGTGATCATTTATCTTATGCAATTCACTGAACATCAATTCTAACAGCGACATATATTTGGAGCCTACAAGTCGAGCAAAGTCTGCTCATATCGCTTCATATTTTTCCTCTGCTCAGGGAAGACAAGAATTCACGCTTTAACCATTATCTATGCATAGTCTAGAAATCCATGACCTAACTATGCGGTTTACTAGCCCTATATTTAGCATCATACCCTGGAAAGCACGATGCATAAATCCAGTTCCACGTGTATGGCTGTTGAAAACTCCTTTAAGACCAACCAAACCCCTGCGTCCATAACAAATCATTTGATATTATCAGAACAAAAACAAGTAAATGCATATTACATCAGTCAAAGGAATCAGTAGATTCAAATTGGCAAGGTTCATTTAACTTTACAGTAAATCCTACCGGGGCAGATATATGAGGTAAATAGGCAATATACAAAGAGAAACACAATCGGCTCAGAGTATAAAAGTAAAAGGTGAACTGTAAAGGTATTATATTCTAGTATAAATGGGTTCCCAATCATCAAATATTACATGTTTTTCAAGGTAACAAGTGATGCAATTAAATAATTAATAATCAGAAGAACAGAGGGCCCCACTGACCTCGATGGACAGCTCAGGAAGATCCGAGTTCTTCCATCTGTCCCAGGGACAGGGCCCATGTCCAACACTTCACCCTTCCTGTTGTTTAGGGTTTGCATCACAAATCCGACATGCTCCTCGTCCACCTACAATATCCAAATCACAAAAGGAAAATATAAATTAGAACATGTGACGATAAAGAAGCTCAAACATCGCTTTCCTGGTTCTACCTCAACAGTTACTTCTTCAATAGGCTCTAGCCTTTCCCCACGCTCTGTTTTATACCTAATTTCCATGAAGAAAACCGTCAATCTCAAACTGGACACAGTACAGTCAAATTGCTCGATGAGTTCCACGTCTTAGAAAGGAAAGAGTGAAACCGCTTAAGTACAAAGATACTAGACATCTAGATAAAGAGTAGAGACAGTTAGCTTGCAAAAAAATAGTTTAAATGCAAAACAAGAGATAATTTGTGTGAATAAACGGAACTCACATCACTCTTGGGGGTGAAACTGAAAGCTCAAATCCTTCACGGCGCATGTTCTCAATTAAGATTCCTGGAAGCGACACAGATAATTATATGATACCGATGACTAAATTTCTCATTACATCACATAGAAGATTGAGATGGGGCACGTTCAAATGAACTGGATATAGACGGTATCTTCCAAAAGAACAGGAGGGATTTCAACAATTTTTCACACCTAACTGAAGTTCGCCTCTTCCTTGAACTTCAAAAGATTCTGACAATGGTCCAGGAAGAACATTAATTGCCAAGTTTGTTTCCGCCTCTGCCATCAAACGGTTCCCAATTTTTGCTCCAGTTACCTAGAAAGTTTTAAAACTCAAGCCGAGTGAGCAGTTACTGGTGTCCAAAATTATTGGGTACACATTAATATGCCTAGCTCAAAATGTGCAAATTATAAGTTAAGATGCCACCCTAGAAATTGATAGATTATGCTCCCTCCAGTTCATTTTAGTCGCATCACTAGCAACATATGAAGCTGATATACGGAAGTAATATTGGATCTATGTCATTTAACAAATGAGGTTGTCACAAGTGATGCTAATGGTTCAACAATGAGATCATCAAGTCCTCGTGATATTCCACACATGATGACATAAAAGGGTGTTTCTGTATGTTTGTTATGATTGGAAAAGAAAAATTGTGTCTATGTATCTGTGTATAGGTATCAATATGTAAGTATACCAATCAAATCGAATACAACCAGAAATATCTTGATATTTATTTCAGAAATCTGCATATGAAATCCACCTCCAGAGCAAAATAGGTGTGTACCACGTAGAGTACACCATCATGGTTCCATGACAATTAACAGCTTTTAAGGGATTTCTGGACTCTATATAATTACAAGCCCAACAACTAACTGTACATGTTCAGGCACAATATATTTCACATCATCAATTATTATGTCATGTTGCCATTTTATAATATTAGCGCATGTGCCATACAAAATTTTCAAATATGGTCTATTTTTATCCAAATACCCATGATGTGACATGTCAAATAGAAAGAGTCACTCTGATTTGCTCAGAATGAAAGAGGACCAAGAGGAACTCATTTACTAATGTCAAAAGAGCCAGTCAGGTTTATTTCTGATCTGGTACCACCCTTTTTTTTTGTTCTACTCAGTGAAATAGAAGAGTCGCTCAGGTTTGCTCGAAAGAAAAAAGGATCAAGTAAGAGGAACTCATTTACTGATGTAAATACCAGTTATTGAGTACTTACATGAGTGCCATCACGGCCAGCCAGTGGTGAATCATTCACACCGAAAGTCATAGATATTGTGGGAGGGTCCAACTCAACTGCAGGCAGAGCAGTCAAAACCTACAAACAACAATCACATTCACATACGAAAACTAAGAAATTGCTGACAATTGAAAAGGAAAATACGTTCAGCTTCAGCAACAAGTAGCCCGATCAAAGCCGAGTTATCACTACCTCCGGATTTGCCACGGTGTGTCCGATTGCTGGACCAGACAATCCAGCCATTGAGATTATATCACCAGCTCCTGCAGCCTCTATTATTGCCATGCTTGTGCCTTTCTTTTTCATGAGCTTGACAACCTAAATTAATTTTGCAAGGCTTTCAACAAATCCAATAGCTAACACATACTGAATCAGAAAGAATGGGTTTGGCGGCAAAGAGAAAAGGTGAAACAAATTTCAACAAACCTTTCCATCCTCAATCTTCTGAACCCCTTCATCTGTGTTTTGCAGACCATGAACTTTGTCGCCAACACGGATAACTCCAGAGGTTACACGCCCAGTGAGTATTCTTCCTAGGTAAAAATCGCGCTCCATCATGGAAACCTGTAGAAGATCATGAATACCTCTGATTCAGAGTGACTATTATAAACTTATTTGAGCCTTTAAATTTCAAAACAGAGATAAATACTTGGTGGGAGAATCCTATTTAAATCCCTCTGTTTCAAAAGAATGGAGATACACGCCCAGTGGCGAATTATAGAAAACTATCTGCTGTAAGGATATAAGGGAATTGTCTGTAAAACGTAAAATGACATATTTGAAATAAGAAAAGATTCATATGTCTGACTTAAAATTGTGGAAATGTCGTACCAATGGCTAAGAGAAAGGAACAATTACTATAATTATGTATAAAATACTTGACTACTTCTCAGACAACAGTACATATGCATTTTCATTGAGAACTGTGGCAAATAGTTTAATTGTTGGCAATTTACTGATGTCACAGAGTATGCAAGCAACGAGGATAGTTAGAAGTTAGGACAGTGTTTTGTATCTGGTATACACATTGGCACCATAGTGCTCTTCCAGACAGACTTTGCATTGCCAGTACTTATCATTGTGTTATGTGTAAAGAAATGGACTCTTAGTTATTCCAGTAGGCTAAGCATATACATGTCCAAAGCAACAGCAGAGTAATTAGTAACACCTACATACCTACTACATGCACAGCAAACCACACATCTACCATTATGTGTGGTTTTATCATGGCTACCGCTGCAAATATGTATATTAAAGAAAGATGAAATAGCATACATGACAGCCTGAGCCATGCTATTATGAACGTGGAACCTTGACAAGTACCCATGAAAATATGAACTGGGCAAAAGAAATAACAAGATATGTAGAAATCCAAAATATGAATATGTGAAAGACTAAAAGTCGATATTGTACGCAAAAAAGTAGTGAAACAAATTGATGCCCGTTCCTCAACAATGACTAAATCCATACAATCGTCTTAAGAGACAGTAAGAGACACAAAACTATCAAACATGAAGCATGGACGATAAGTTAAATGCCCCATTTCAACCACTACTCAACAGTCCATTGTTAATGTCGTATCGTCCAAGTTTTTGTTTTGTTGGTACTTGAACAAAGCAAGGATCGAACAGAAAAGAAATAAACAAGTACATATCAAGCACCATCTTTTGTATTGATGTCTTCAGTGTATTCATTCTTATAAGCAAGAAACATTAGGGGATAACCCTCTTGCAATTTTACTGAAATGGTGAATGTGCACATCTTCATTATCATGGTTGCTGGGAGGAATGTGAATGTGCATATCAACCTTATCATGGTTGCTACAGCATTCCTTGTGATTTTACCTGAGCCATGTCGAGGTTAGCTTACGGGCTAACCTGCATCACCCCATGCACAGCTGACTCGAGAAATAAGCACTTTTCAAGGATGTGCCAGACGGCTGGCAAACCATAATTAGCTTATTCAGCCAGGCTTGCCTTGATTAACCAGGTGTATTTGTCCCAACTGAGTGGGAGACTATCTAGTTTGGATCTTTTCAAGATGTACTATAACTTAGCTTGGTCTGATCTTGCCTGGGTCTAATTAAGATGCACAACTACTTTCCAACATGGTACAACTAAAATAAAAAAATCATAAAAAGAATCTGTACGAGTCATGCCAAGAACTATGCCTTTTATGTGGCACCAAAGTCATGTGACTGTCATGGGAAGCCAGAACTGATTAAGTATAAACCACATAAACACAGACTTCTGCCTAGTTAGTAGCAGGGCAAACCAAGCCGTGCTAGTTTTTCAAAGCTAAAACTATATATTATCCAAAAATGAAGGTATAAATCATGTTGTAGTTGCTAATTCAAGTGGAACATTCATATGAAGAATAAATGCAACCCCCTTCAGTCTGTCATTCCATCATACACCTTAAAAACATGGATTGAGGAATGACAAGGAAATATAAAATGTGCCGTTATCTCAACAAAAAAACTTGTTCTGGTTTTGCTCAGTATACTAACCAACATTTGGAATGGAGCCTCAAGGTCAGCATTCGGGGGACGAACATGTTGTACAATGGAATCAAGCAATGCAGACATATTTTTTGCACTATCAGGAGGGCACTTGGTGAATTCCAAGGAAGCCCACCCTTCTTTAGCTGATGCGTAAAGAACTGGGAAATCTAATTGTTCTTCTGTAACATGCAAAAAAAACAATGTCACTAAAAAAGAAAAGAAAGCTTTTGGGCAAACCAACTTGAATTACTAGAAATGCACCTGTAGCACCCAGATTTGCAAAAAGATCAAACACCAAGCTCTGAACCTCATCGCAGGTTTCTTCAGAAACTGTTGGAGTGGCATTAAAAAGTCAGGAGAGATAAAATACAAGGACCATGTATATGTCAAAAAATAATGCATGTGTATTCCATCTGCAATTGGCATATGGAGAAACATACTTTGCTAGCAGGACAAAAAGGATTAAAAACATGTCAGCTTTCTAGTTGTATGAAAAACTTGTGACTGAACCTTTTAGATTCCAATGATGTTGAGTTAACATAGGAAAAGTCATGGTTTAGTATCCTCATTTTACACTATATATCTCTGTAGTTCTCGTCCCCTTGCCTTTAGTAAATTATAGCCACTCTAAATTGACTTTGCATGCACTTAGTATGCATTTATCTGTATTATGTCAAATCAACCTATGGACATGTTCATACAGTAACCTCCTATTTTAGTCGGCCAAACTAGTACAAGAGCCCAACAGTTCTGCCCACTATAAATAAATCGATTACTTTTGTTGTTATGTCCAAACTCATCCATTGCACTCACAAGTCGAGGAGTACTGTTTAATGGATAGAACTTCTGACAACGAGCAGACCTGAAGGCCTATCAACCTTGTTGAGTAGGAGGATTGGGCGCAAGCCATACTTCAAAGCCTTCGAAAGCACAAATTTGGTTTGTGCTAAAGGTCCCTCCCAGCATCGACAACCAAGACCGCCCTTCCACCATTCCAACAACTCGCTCAACCTATAGAAAAGCAATGGCCGTCTCAAACACCACCTCAAAATCGCCATTTAAGTCGTATATGCATAAAATTACACCAAAAGTGCTTACTTCACCACCAAAATCAGCGTGACCAGGCGTATCGACCATGTTGAGCTCATTCTCTTTCCAAGGGATAGAAGTGACCTAAACATATAGCCAAAAGGAAACAAGAAATGTCACATTTGTTGTTGTTATAGGGCCCTTCTAACTGTAGTTTGGAACAAAATTGCAGACAACATATCCCAACTTATGCGAACGGTTTTTAGCTCTACAAGCATGGTAATCAAAATGCGATAGAAAAACATGGTAATCAGAAGTCCAAATTCAGCTATCAAAATCAGTAATTTATTGCATGGGCATAGTACCAAGAGAATACTCCATCCACTTGTTACATACTCCCTCCGTTCCTAAATATAAGATGTTTAAGCTTTTGTCCACATTCACATATATCTAGATGTATGTAGACATATTTTAATGTGTATGTACATGCATTTGGGTTTGCACCTAACCAACATGTAAGCTAGCTAGAACATCTTATATTGTGGAACAGAGGGAGTATGTATGTAGACCACTCCACCCATAGACCAAGGAAACACTACATATAAAGAAGGGTAAATTGGATAAATGCCATTCTGCCACTGCAATTCATGCCAAATCGAAAAACGCAACTGCAATTTCCAACTTCTGAAAAATGCACTCCAATTTTTTAATACATCTACATGCCACTGCAGCCATTTTAGCACACTTTTGGTAAAAAATGCCACTCCAATTTTTGAATACTCCATCCACTACATGCCACTGTAGTTTTAGAAGGAAAAAAGAGTCCAAAAGGTGTACTAAGTTGTTATAAGGTACTATGAAGTTGTCGTTTTGACTTTTTGACCAATTTACTACCTACAGGCCTTAGAACATATTTAGCACACGCCCTAAAAGGGCCAAACCTGTTAAAAATTTGCACTTTTAGAGGCTGGGGTCAACTAAACAGGTCCAGCAAAAGCCCTATTTCCTCCGGCCTCTAAAAATTTAGAGGAGCCCCAATATGTGTTGCTTTGAGTTGTAAGTCTAGGGCTCCAAAGCCAATTTTTAGAAAAGCCTCTATCCAGCGATTTCTCACTATCTAACGTCGCTCCCTACCATCGCTCGACCCACGGGTCGGCACTTCTTCGATTTCTGTGGACAGTCTCTTTCGACTATGAGACCCGGGAGAGCCTCCCGCTGCCGCCTGAGCATCCTCATTCCCGCGCCTCCCCCACCGCTTCCCGCCTCGTCCCATCCAACCATGGTGTCGTGAGACACGAACGAGGACAGCCCCCTCGGTGTTTTCGGGAATGACACGTCCTTGTCCGACGAGGTACAATAGGGTTTGCTCAAGTAGGATTATTTGTGAAATTTTGCTGATTCGATTTGTTTTATGAAATTTCTAGGAATCAGAGGCTTAATCTAGGGAGTCTAACTTGGCCGAATATATAGGGCTTCTGATACGAATGCTTTTAGTTTTAGTTCTTGTGCCCAACTCTAAAAGGATATACTTTTTGGATCATAAGTGTTTGGTCTTAAAAGAGGAATAGGTGAATAAGAGCTAACTTGCACATAAAAATCTACTATATGTATGGTAGTAGTTTTTAGTAGGGGATACCAACATTTTAAAAGTTTATTTGTACAATGGAACACTGACTTGTGAGTTTTCCGGCTAGGATGGGCTAGGATGTCATGTTGATATTTCAATTTTGCTACCAGATGTTGTGAACCTAGATCCAGAACACGATAATACCGTGCTGGAGAGAACCACACGGCGTAGCTGCAAGTGACTGGGTACACATAGGTTGAGACGAGAGAATAACTAGAGAGAGAATGGATTGATTCTTTCTTGCTTCCTCAAAGATAGATGATGTCATCCTTGTATAATGGATGCTTAGGAGTTAGGGCCCATTAATGGATTAAACTCCTTCCATCCAAGATTTCCTAATGCAATACTATTGCCTACAGAACTCATCATCTCCCTCTGTTTGGACTCCCTGCTAGTAGTCCACAAAAACCGACAAGAAGTAGACAACTCTATTGTTAACCTCGTCCCTTCCATAACACAACAAAAGGACAAACTACTTGAAGATATGCACCAACGATGTTTGATAAAATGATGTAGAAACATGTACAGGTATGAGTGCGAACAAGATATTGAGCTAAAATGCTACTTCTGCAGTTCTGCTAATTGCAGCAAGCATGAGGAATTCTTAGAACTGCCAGGGAGTAATCAGTGGCTCACTGAGCACAGACTGTGAGCTCTAGCCAGTTGTTGAAACTGACTGCCAGGGAGTAATCAGTGGGTCACTGAGCACAGACTACGAGCTCTAGCCAGTTGTTGAACCTGATGTGACATCGATCCTCCCACTAATTCGAATTCATATAGAAATGCACACAAGGCGTCGTTCAGGAATGCACGCCATCCTACGTCTTAGTCACGAAATGCAGCAAAATCTCGAGCTGAGAAATGGCCTTTGAACCCAGATCTTAGTCCTTCTCCTATCCTATGTATGTCTGTGTTATATCCCCTCATCTGATGCACGCAAATTGATCTACGAAACGCTCAGCATGAATTCCTACTAGTCACGCGGGCACGAGTCATGCGAATAAAAGAGGGAGTTACCTTGGAGGAGATGGTGATGCCGCGCTCGCGCTCGAGGCTGATGTTGTCCATGGCGCGCTCGTGGGGGATGTCGGCGCCGCACTGCCGCAGGAGCCGGTCCATCAGCGTGGTCTTCCCGTGGTCGACGTGGGCAATCACCGCCACGTTGCGGATGCGGGACGGGTCCGTGACGCCTCCCAGCGAAAAAGCGGGCGAGGTGGCCGTGGATGCAGCCGCGGAGGAGTATAGGCGGTGGGAAAGAGAGGAGGCGAACGGCGGCGGGGTCGATGCCGGTGAGGGAAAGGCACGGCGTGCCCGGCTCGCCGACGAGCGGAGGCCGCGGAGCAGAAGCGCTGCGGCCATGGCGTTCGTGGCGGCGGGGGAGGGGGCTGGTGCGAGATTTTGCGCGGTCAGGTCGAAGCACGCGCCGCAGAGGTCGACGCAAGCAAAGCCACTCGAGGGTTTTGCTCGATCGGGTCTGACGGGCTGACGGGCCCGTGTACTTGCCCTGGCACGCCATGGCTCCAAAATGATGTGCGTATCAGCGTCTGTGCCACCCAAATTAGGTGATTTCCGTGTAGCCTAAATACAACGTATTTTCTACTAGCACATATTTGTAGATAAATGTGTATGTATCTACACAATTTTGCCTAGAATTTTATGAAACTTCAAAATGTCATTTCATATTTAAAACTATTGAGATCAATAGAATTCGGGAGCCAAAACACCACTCAAAATCCGCCGGCTTTTTTTCTGAATTTTCGTAGCCAAATACTTCAAACTGGCATTTTCCAAGAAGTCAGCAACATTCGAACACGGCATCTGTCTTACTTGAACCCCAGGGAGGTTTTCATTTTTCTAACCCGCTTTTGCCCTCCCCTGTTTCCCTTCCGCCGTCGCCGCTCTCCTCCTCTGTGGCTGATGCTGTCACGATGGATCCCTGCCGCCGGGCGCCAGCGAGGGCTGCTGTCCAGGCTACGCTCACGCGCTTATTCCCACGGGAGGGTGTTCGACGCAGCGGCCCGGGACGGCGAACTTCGGCTGTTCGTTGTCGCCGGTGAGGTCTCCGGCGATTCGCTCGGTTCGCGCCTCATGGCGTCCCTCAGGGAGCTCTCCCCTGTGCCCGTCCGTTTCGCCGGCGTTGGCGGGTCTGGTCTAACTCCCGTCCCTGCTTTTTTGGCAGCTTTCTGTGCTAGCAAAGTGTTACTGCGTTTTGATCCCATTGAACATTTGATAAATAGCTGTAGGACTACTGAGCTTCATGTTATTTTTTCATGCCGATGTACATTGCTGCATTGTACAGTTACAAATTTTGATTTCACATAGAGACTTTATGGTTGCTGTTTTGCGAGAGATGATTCATAGAATAGGTAGTTGGACTTGCACGAAACTGGGAGGGGGATTTAGATCTGGATTGCTTATCTTTTCCATTCCAAAAGTGTTCATATGTTCAGATTATGTGCTGGTCATAGGATTAGGTTCCATCGTAGTTCTGTGCACACTTAAAACATCAAGTCTGCTGGAAGGAAGAGGGAAAAGTTCCGGTTAGTATTTTGTTAGGATTTCTCTTACAGTCGAGTGACTGGAGCAGGGAATTCTATCTTTTAAATTCATATATACTAGTTTGTAGTTTCTGGTTCTCCTTTAGGCAATTAATTCATCGGTTCCGGAAGAATCAAGGGCGCTATCCCACTCTTTCTGTTTTCAAGGCGATATGTCAACGTAGGAAGAGAATTTAGAGCAACGAAAGAAAACTGGGGAACAAATGTTTGTCTGACGCACTTGAGAAGACAGAAAACATAATAGTTCTCTTCTCTTCAGAATAGGATGCAGTGAAGAAGAAACAACACATGTGATAACATCAGAGTTACTGTATTTTTGTATCCTTCTTTTTATCTTCGTCAGAAGAAAACAAAATGAGAATCAATTCTTGTGGAGTTAATACTGTCAGACAGTTATGTTTGATTTCGTTGATGTCTGCACATGCTTCTTGGTCAAATGCCATCGGGCTAATGTTTGCAGCCAGCTGTTTCTTTGTGTTCTATCTGTTTGGACACAAAGTAAGTTAATTTTCGTGTGCTCAAAATATCCGTGCGCTAATCAGTTCAGCACTGGTGTTTCATCGTTTACGTATCCGTATATATGATTTGATCCAAAACCCCACATTTGCTGTAAGCTTAACTGTTCATTTACTTGCTCAATAAACATATTTTTGTCGATGCAGGGAATTAATGTGCAAGGAAGGCTTGCAATCACTTTTTCCAATGGAAGAAATTGCCATAATGGGTTTGTGGGAACTGCTGCCACACATATATAATGTCAAGGTGCATCTCTGGTGTGTCTGGTGCTTTGCTTGCTGTTTGTATGCTCTTGAATGCAGATTATACTCATTTATCTCTGCAGAGGAAGATCGCGGATACTGTAGATGCTGCTATATCATTTTGGCCTCATGCTGTAGTTACCGTTGATTCAAAGGGGTTCTCGTTTCGCCTTTTGCAGCAATTAAAAGGTAAGGTTTTCAGTGGAAGCATTTTTTTACCATACCGTGATTTCATTCAAACAACCAAATTTACATTTAGTTTCATGAGCAAACATGGTAAAGTATTTATGTTGTCCAGGTAGATACGATAAGAAGGTTGATAGCCCTCTACATGTCCATTATGTTGCACCATCATTCTGGGCCTGGAAAGGTGGTGAAAGCAGGCTCTCGAAGTTGCGCAATTTTGTGGACCATCTGTTGTGTATCCTTCCATTTGAAGAGGAAATTTGCAGATTAAATGGGTTGCCTGCTACATATGTTGGTCATCCCTTATTGGACGATGCTGCTGACTTAAATGTGGTAGGGACTTACTTAAAAGAAAAAAAGTTGCTGAATTGTGTGGCTTTGTTTTAACATCAATGCCATCAACCTGATACTGAACCGAGATTTTCCTGTCCAAACCTCAACCAACCCACGCATTTTATGTTGTCTTCTCGCCAGATGTGTCATTAAGATCTGTTGCATATTGACCTTCTACTTAATATAGTGAATGATACATCTACAGTTCATATGAATGACAACATGGTCAAACATCTCTGTATGAAACTGATATCTATTAGCTATTTAATTTCCAGTACCACTTCATAGGAGTAAGGTCAAGTTAAGATCTCATCAAATTTACGAAGTTCACACTTGTCACTGTCATTGATGGATAATAAGGCCTATCTCCTTTGCCGAGAAGATGACTCATATTCATCAGGACTGGGAGAAAGAATTCTTATAGTAATCCTGCTCAGGGATCATACTCACTTTCGAAGAGGATGATGAGAGGCCACAAATTTAGTGTGGACATAGAAATCAGAGGAGCCAAAATCTCATTCAAAGCATGGTAGAAGTAATTAGGGGCACACTAGAGGGGTAGAGTAAAGGCTAGATCATGCTTAGCACTGGATTTATGTATATGAGAAAAAGGTTTGGGGGGGTTGTGAGAGTGGTGTTCCCTTGCATTCTCTTGAGATTGTGCATAAACAATTGCTATGCCGAGAATGATGTTGACATGGAGTAACTACTAAAGGTTGTCTTGTCTTCTACAAGTGACTACAATGTTCCATATCTCAAACTAAGCATTTTGATCCGATCTACCTAAATTGCTAATATCATTTTAATGAATCACTAAGACTAATCATTTCCAGTTTTGTATACATTATCTCCACCAAAATCACCTAGGTCGACCCGGAGTTATCTTCTGACAAGTCCATGCATCAACGAAGTGCTGAAGCTTTTCGACTGGAATATGGACTGTCCCCAGGTAATTAAATGTGTCATTTGTTATGCACACAATACTAAATTTGTAATTGTTATGAAGACGACCATTTATTCGATTTTGTGGGTTTCCCCCGTATTTATCAGATTTTTTTATTTTATGTGTTGATTATTGTGCTGTTTAATCACATGGTATTAAAATATGCTGATCGATGCATTCCTATGACTTATCATCAAGGAAACATACAACTTTCCTTCTCCTAAGCCTTTTGTCCCAAACAAGTTGGGGTAGGCTAGATATGAAACTCTTTCACGAGGACTTCTCAGGAGGTCACCCATCCTAGTACTACTCTCGCCCAAATGGATTTCATACCCATGGGACTGGCTAGTTTTTACGTTGCTCGCCAAGCCTATCACAACCCTTAGATATGAAACCCTATCACGAGGACTTCCCAAGAGGTCACCCAGCCTAGTACACTCTCGCGCAAATGTGATTCATATTCATGGGACTGGCTAGTTTTTACGTTGGCTCACCAAGCCTATCACAACCCTCCTCCTTTACCCGGGCTTGGGACCGGCTCAAGGAAACATACAACATGGAAGTTATTACAATTCGGTTGCCAATAACTTCTGGGACGGCATGCTCTTTCTATGGATCTTGGAATAAAGAAGAACCACATACTGTTTACCAAAACTAACAGCAAATATTCATGTCTGCCAGTAGAGCAACTTCAAATGTACAGACCACTTTGGTAGATATAAACTTACGTCGAAATGTTGGCACACTTGCACTATCAATCCTTAATTACCAACTGCCAATGCCAGCTAAGTCATTATATAGTCAGATCTGGTTTACATGAGATGCAAAGCAAATGGAAGGCCAAATCTCTTAGCACCTATCCTCATCTTATGATGGCATTTAAAATTTGACCTACAATTTGCGATCTGGTGAAAAAGGAACAATTAGCTAATGCTAAAAGGGAAACTACATAGAACTAGGAGATGATGATATGGTCAACTCTCCTATCCTTATATTATTTACGTGATCAACATTTAATTTTTCTTTACGCAATGCAAGGATTCCATTCTAGCAAGACATCATATCTGGATTTTGTGTTCGGGTTTACAAGCTGCTAGTTATTCATCTCTCTGTAACTGTGCCAAGATTTCTCTCTAGGGAAAATCTTAATATGCATGTGACTGGTGTGCTATTAATGCATTTGTCTATTTCCTAATGAGAAATACTCCTTTGATAGATGCCACAATCTTAACCATGCTGCCTGGAAGCAGGATGCAGGAAGTAGCTCGTATGCTTCCAATCTTCTTGCGAACTGCGCAACATCTAAGTCATTCACTAAATGAACTGTCACTAGTCATCCCAGTTGCTCCACATCGGGACGTGAAGGCCTATGTTGAAAATGTAGTTCGATCAGTGCCATTTCCAGTGGTACTGATACCTGGGGGGTCCCTGGCAAAAAGATATGGTGCATTCAGTGTAAGCTCACTTCTCTTTTAAATTTCAATGACTCTAATTCTCATGCACCAAATCCACCCTTCGGATGTCATCATTTTGGAATGCTGGTAATGTTTTCACTCATTTGGTGGATGTGAAAACTGAAGACGTTTCAAAGCACCATACTACGCTAATATGCATGTGTTCCTATTTGTTCCAAAAGTATTCATGTTTTTATTTTTACGGGGAAAAAATCATGTTATTGTGTTCCTTTATAGCTGTCTTGTCCCCATAGCCCCAAAATATAACTGGTTAAGTTAGCATTAGCATTTTCATCTTGTCATTGGGCTATATAGGATCAAATCACTATGAAGAGATATCTAGAGCACCGTTGATTACTCTATCTAGTTGATTTTCCCACACTATTCCACGCATGCTTGTCTGTTCTTTGTAGAAAATTTATGAAATGATTCTGTGTGATCTATCGACTATCATTTTGTTATACACAAAGTGACAAAAATGATTTCCTAGTTGTTCATTATTTGTTTTCCAGACAAAACATTTATTTATGACTGGTAATATTAAGGCTCCTCTGTTACATCTCAAACCAACTTCACCAAGAGAGCTAAATGCAAAATGGATCATCCTGGTTAATTGTTAGTATGTGAAACTTAAAGCAGCCAAGTCTGATTGTGCTAGTAATCAAAAGGAGGCTTCGTTGTTGATCTAGTTACTTGCTAGATGCTGCAGGCCTGCGGCCAATTTGGTTGTACATTCAGTATTCTGTGAGTGAACTAAGAAAGTGTTGCTTCTTTTCTGGCAGGCTAGTAAAGCAGCACTATGTACTTCGGGAACTGCTGTCATGGAACTAATGCTAGCAAAGCTACCATGTGTGGTGGCCTACCAAGCTCATTTCATCACTGAGTGTTTCATCCACCTGAGAAAAAAGATAAACTTTATTTCTCTGCCCAACATTCTTTTGAACTCTCCCATTGTACCTGAGATCCTTTTTCGAGATTGTACAGATAAAAAACTTGCTGCGAAACTAAGGTAACTTATGTCCAATCTATACCTTTTTTTTCAAAAGTACAATGGAAGCTTCTAGTTTTGTGAAATATTCTCAGTTAAGCCCCAAATTAAATGATTATTTGAGCTACTGAACTTGCTGAGAGCATTCTAATTGGCGTACTGATGCAGTACTGACTATACATATAGACAACTAAATGAGAAGTGCTGTCAGTTCAAAAGCTGGTGTTGCAGCCAAACGTCCTGATTAAGTCACTCCAAGTCCTAACCAGTACCAGCTCGTTTAGGTCAATATAACTTTGTGGACACATTATTAATTGTATACGTAGACAGATGCACATATGTTAATGCTTGATTGATAGCAGCCAGTAAGATATGTTTAGTGAGCTCACTTAGTTCATGTGCTCAACCATATTTAAGTAGGGATTACACAATTATCCAGTTAATCCTGACTTGAAAACCCCAATAGGGATGAGTGTTCCTATTTTTGTGCTTGTGGTAGGTTTGTCATGCAAAGCCGTGCCAGGTGGATGTGTTCATGTTCCACCCCACCTAAGCCCACTTTGTCTGGTTGAGGCTTTGCTTCACATATTGTCACCGTTTTCCTGTATATCACTGGTATACTTGTGATGTCCAAGTGTTAGACCTAACAGAATGCTGATAACTGATCAGATTTTGTATATAAATACACTAATTTAAGGATAGTATCAATAGATGGTAGGTGCTGCAATACCATAAATTCATGTGGCTTGGCATCCCTGCTTGTTTATTGCTAAACTGGTTTCTGTTGCTTTTCCCTAGGATGTGCTATATTTGTTTTGATTTTTTAAGCAATACTGTTTCGGCATTTTACATTCTGAATTGGACCTTATCATATGCCATCTCATTTTGACCGGCCAGCGAGGTAATTTTTAATAACGAAGTCCGTCAGCTGCAAGTTCGGTCAGCTGAACGAGTGCTCCAGGTTCTCTACGAACCAATCAAGCAACGGGGTAACTTATTTGTGAAGGAGGTGGGCGACTCGAGCTTATTATCATCAAATGTGTACTCCCCCAGCACGATTGCAGCGTTAACAGTGCTTTATATGGACAAAAAACGACGAATGGTGTAGAACTGATTGGACTTTCTCACTGGTGGATAAATGTTTCATTGGCGAGTGGACTTTATAAGTGTCAGATAAATGTTTCATCTGGCAGCGTGAGAAGTAGTTTTTTATATGCATTCTACTATCTGCAATTTATGATTGGTCCACAATTGGAGGAGCAAAGCAAATGTTTAGGTAAAACTTTCTCAGTGCTGAGCTGCTGCAGGGGTCAGGTCAGCATCGCACTATCACCGCGGAAACTGGAACCTGGTCGGTCTTAGGATGACTCCAACGGGGCGACCCAAACGGATGCGCGTTTGGTCCGCGTTTTGTCCGTTTGGGTCGCGTCCGGCCCATGTCCGCCCCTTTCTGGCCATTGCCCCCAACGGGGCCGACGCATCGAGTCCGCCTGGCCAGGGTTTTTCCCCAAACTTTTTTTTTAATACTAGGATTATATTTTTAGAAACTAAAATTACATAATAAATCTAGGACTTCCTCCTAACATTGAACCCTAAAATCTAAACCTAAACTTGAAGAAAATTAATAACCGACCACCGGCCGGCAAGGGGGAAGATCAAAGAGGGGTTGCGGTCTTGAGGAACGTCACCGCCGCCTCCACCGCACTCCTCTGGGCGTCCGTCAGACGTGGACGCGGCGGCTGGGGAATCATGCCGGCCCATGCCGGGCTGGTCGCCATCCGGCGCGAGAAGCTGCCGCGATAGCGCCCGCGCGCGCTCATACGCGCTCGCTCGACCTCGTCCACCAGATGCTGCGGCGGCTGCGGCGGATCCATTCCGGCGCGTGGATCTGAGCTTGGAGATGGTGGCCGCCGTGGCTAGGGTTTGGCCGGCCGGCGCGATTGGGGAGGAGTGCTAGGGTTTATGTGTGTGCCCTAGGGTTTGGCCGGCCGGCGGGATTTTATACAGCTCCACCGCCCACAGTTATTGCGGGTAGGTGGCCGTTGGGGTCGATGACACGCGGGGCCAGGACGGACACGGGGAGGACGCAGGAGCGCTCCGCGAGCGTCCGGGGCCGACGCATCGGTGGCCCAAATTTGGGCCAGGAATGCGTCGCGGCGGACAAAAAAACGGACCGCGGTCCATTTGCGTCGCCCCGTTGGGCCGTGTTTTTGGCTCGCGCGGACAGGGATGGACGCGCGCGGACTCGATGGGTCGCCCCGTTGGAGTCATCCTTAGGGTATGTTTGTTTGGGCTGCAGCTTTTGAGAAGCAGCTGTAGCTTTTGAGCTGTGGAAAAGCAGCTGTGAGAAGCAGCTGTTGGAAGCAGAGATTTGATGTTTGGCAGGAGTGCTGTTGGCAGCTGTAGCTGTTGGTTTTCTGTGTGAAATGTCAGGAATGCCCCTGAGTGCTGAAGATGTTATATAAGTGCCGATTTGAAGCGAAACAATTGTTTTTGACTTATTTAATTCATTAATACGATGTTTAGATAGCTAAATCATTTCAGTTTATCTATTTATATGTAATAACTGAAACACATATTTATCCAAATATAGAGCATTACATATATCCGAAAAATCATAACACTTCACATATATCCAAAAGACCTTGCGAGGTTGTCCAACAAATATTTTACAAGACTTCTCCATATGAACCCAAAAGAACTACGAGCTTCGTATATCTACAACTATAATACATCACATATATCCAAAAGACCATGCAAGGTTGTCGAACAAATATATTACAAGGCTTCTCCATATGAACCCAAAAGAACTACGAGCTTCGCATATCTGACTTGTGCTCATCTAAAAACAATAACATACAAGTGATCAGCATAAAATATATGATCAAACCAGCAGCATAATTGACCAACCAGCAGCATATATGACAAAACAGCAGCAAAACATCACCATATATGACAAAACAGCAGCAAAACATCACCATATATGACAAAACAGCATGAAAACATCACCATATATGACAAAACAGCAGCAAAACAGCACCATATATGATAAAGGTAACACTTCCATACATAGAGGGATATTCCAAGTCATATGGGTACATAACAAAGTAGTTAACATAACATGGTAGCATAGGGATACAATCTCAATTATGAGATGGGCATAGGGACGCAAATAAAGTAGAGCTAATTTCTCTTCCTATCCTCATATTGCATCTTCAACCAACGTAGCCGACCCTCCGTGGTTTTCATGGTATTGAAGAAAGCTCGATTTTCAAGTTTGGCAAATAGTTTTGTTGCCATGTAATGTTCAACACTACCCTCAGCTGCTCCACATGCCACAACTTCTTTCATTATGGCTTCAATGTCTTCAACTACTTGGGCTGTAGATGATATTGCACGGTCTTCATTAATGCAGTGGTCAACATAACGCTTGAAGTCTTGTTGCATCGGGCTCTTCTTTTTCTTTCCCGGGCTACATGCAATCCTAGCAGCCCCACGCTTTCTATTCACACTAGGAGGTGTTGGAGCTGAGCCTTCATCATCTACAAGATCAACCAAATCAGCGGGTACTTCTTTTGGCACTCCCGGCATGACCGCCGATGTGCCATCAACATGGGCATCCTCAAACATGACCTCCATCAACGCCAAGTTGTCCGGAGGACCTTTCCGGAAACCCGCAATAAGCTTGTTAGCCTGCATTAAAATGACAAGAGTTAATAACCATAATCTGGTCCATCTATTTCGAAATGTAAATATAATATAAACATGGAGGATGGCATACCTTGATCAATTCAGCCCACTGTGATTCATCCGCTGTAAATGTTTTCTTCACTGGATCCCAACCAAGTCCAGTTGCTTTGGTAGTGTAATACACCATGCTTGGTACAATCCTTTGGTTGTATCCCATTTGTTTTTAAATTGTGGCCTGGTTTAGTTTTTTCCTGTCTTAAGAGCAAATTCTCTACCTAGGCACTTGTACCCCTCCGGGCTAAGGAATGCGGTTGGCCTATTCCCTGCCCTTTTCTGTTCCTTGCAGATTTCACAAAATATTGTAGTCGAGCGTGCATCCCAATGTGCCTTAGGTGCCTTATCTTGATCCATCTAATTGCATGAAGTACATATTTAACACAATGCATGATATCAGATGGCAAATAAATAAAAACATCACAATTCATTTGTATACTATATCCATGTTTTCTACCCATATTCCACAACTCACGTACACACTGCCGGCCATGTATCCAACTCACAAACAAATACAAACACAATGCATCATATCAAATTGCAAATACATCAGAATATCATATTTCATTTGTATCTATCTCCATCATGATTTCTGGTCATATTCCACAACTCACACAAACACACACTGCCGGCCATGTATATGCACACAAATAGTACCAAGAGAGAGAGAGAGAGAGAAATAGGGGTGAATGGCTTCACCTTGCCACACGAAGTAGACGAAGCAGCGCAGCGGCGGCGGTCTGCAGGGCTCTGGTGGCCGGCGACCAGTGGCGACGGGATCGAGGCGGAGGGGAACGGCGGCCGAGCCTGCAGCGGCGGCGAAGGGGAACGGCGGCGGCGGCGGAGGGGAACGGCGGCGGCGGCAGAGGGGAATGGCGGCGGTGAACCCTAGCTCTGCAGCGGCGGCGGAGGGGAACGGCGGCGGCGGTGAACCCTAGCTCACCATGGCTGTGCGGGAGAGGAGGGGAAATGAGATTGGGGACGCTGGATTCGATCCATTTGCACGGTTCGTTTCCATATATACGGTGGTGGCACGATTTCTGTAAATAACCCGAACTATGGAGGGCATTTCCGTCCGTTGCATCTCGGGAAGCAGAGGAAACGCTCGGGAAGCTCCTCTCGACCAGCTTCCGCTCTCGCTGCCGAGCCTAGTGCATTTTCGTACCGCGATTCTGTAAAGCGATTATCTATTTTCGATTGTTTGTTTGCGCTGCCACTTCTCGACTCCAAAAGCTGCAAGCGAAGCGGTAACAAACAGCCCCTTAGTCATCCAGTTTAAAATGTTTGGCATAACAGACTCTTCCACGTCTAGACTAGAATGCTGGGGAACAAGCAACACAATATATCATCTGGCATGTACTTCTTCAGCTTCTGCAACTTCAAATCTGGCAATGTTGATAATTTCACTGCTGCTGCAATTTTTAGGAAGGTTTCGTGATGTTTGTAATTGATGAAGTGCATCCTGGGTAGTCTGCTGTTTTACGTCAATTGTGTCCGTAGAGCGGCTAAAAAACACTCTGTCCGTAAAGGATCCTAGAGGCAGCGACGGAATCATGGATGAATGTCACGGCTGAGCTCACTCGGCTCATCTGGACTGTGGGCCACCAGATGGCGAATCTTCCGTGGAAAATAAATCGAAATGTGTACTTGCGGTCTACAGGTTGGCCTCGTCACATAGGAATATTATCGCCATGTCCTGTGGGTGTAGGCTCATTTTCATCGATTTATTCGTGATTCTTCAGGAGTTCTAGATGAATGCTGAATGGTCTATTCAAAACATTTGAATCCATCTCTATCTGATATCGTAAGGTCGTAGCGACAGATTCCGTCTTCTCGTTACTCCGGTTCACACAGTTTTTTAGGGACTTTGTTGAATTTAGATACGGCATATCAGTCTAGAATACTGTACAGTTGATGATTTCCACTGAAATCACCAAAACAGAAGCTCGCACATTTGCACGAAAATGCCACAAAACCCAAACTGATCCACCATGAATGGTTGCAGAATTCAATCTCGACGCCTAAGCTAACTAAGAAAGGAAAACCGACGACACTCAGCTAAATCCTAAAGAAACGATCGGCGAGCAAACTCAGCACGGGATGACATGGCACGAGTCGTCTCGTCGAGAATTCGCCTCGCCCCCTCCACCGCGCGCCTCTGCCTAATTCGCCGCAGCGCCGCCGCCGCCACGGGCCCCTTCCGCGGCGAGGGCCGGGGCGAAGTTGAGCTGCGCCTTGGCGCCCCGCAAGCGGAACGCGGCGCGGTCGTACGCGGCGGCCGCCTCCTCGGCCGTCCTGAAAGTACCGAGCCACCGTCGCGCGCCGTTCTTCGACGGGTCCCGGATCTCCGCCGCGTACTTCCCCCACGGCCTCCGCCTCACCCCGCGGTAGTGCCGCTCCGCCGCGGCCGTGCCTGCCTCGCCGCCCTCACTGATGCTCGTGGAGAGATCAGCCGCCGCGACGACGGGCCTTTGCTGCGTCTTCATCGGGGAAGGGGGAGACGAGGAGGGCGAGGCGGCCATGGCCATGGCGGAGGCCTCGCGGAGGACGTCGAAGAGGAGCATGTCAAGGGAGTCGTCCTCGTCGAGGGGGAGGTACTGGTCGTGGGCTGGCACCGAGAGTGACGCGTCCATGTCTGCAGGTGGAGCGCGCGCGGCACCGGAGGGGGGCGTGGGCGTGGCAAGGTGGTCGATCGGCGCCGAGCGAGAGAGAGAGAGAGCCGTGGATGCACTTTATGCAGGTGAGTCTGTGAGTGTAGCTTGCTATATACGCCTGGTGGCCGGTGAAGGCTTCCCCGGCAAGACACACTGGTTTTCTCGCGGAGCATTGACGGAGTGGAGACCCCGCGCGCGTGGGCCGCGCAGCAGAGCACAGGGCCTGGATTCTTGGGGAGGAAGGCAAAGCGCGCACAAAGGCCAAGGAAAAAACATTGGAAAATGGAAAGAGAGCCGCGAAATAATAAAAGCCAGCAGAGGCGTGGTGGGATTTGGCAGGTCTCGCCGTGGATGCAAATCGCCGGAAGAGTGAGACGAGACGAAGCGGCATGCGTCGTGCAGCCGCGGGCCCCGGCGGTAGAACCTTGAGAAAGAGTCGCGGTCATGAACTGGCCATGATTTCATTTCGAGAAGTCATGCAGTTCTCCAAGGGACAGTTGAGCCATAGCCTGTGGACTTGTTGCCTCCTCCGTCGACGATCGGGTGTACGTACATCGCACGCATTTTGGCTGAGCGGGTGTTATTCCCAGTTCCACCGTTTGCTCGCTGAGACGCTGACCTCTCGACAGTCGAGATGGTGGGTTTCCATCTGGCCCACACGGGCAACTACACGGGCAACTCGGTTGCTCGACTGTCGATCTGCACTAGTACCTTTTTGCATTGATAATTTTGCATGTAGACGTAAATGTTCAAAATCTGGAGTAACTCAAATCCCGGTCACTTTTATCAACATCCAACCATTTAATCTCAAACTCACAATATCATAAAAAATAATGGCACACCCATCCTGCTAAAATTTCAAACGTTTAACAAGTGCAATTTAGTTGGTAGGGTTTAATTAGGAGAATGACGTCTTTAATCAGACAACATGATAATCAACAAAAACATTTATAAATTATTGTTGGAACAATCTCTGACATAAGAGAACATCCTTTTGACTTGACTCGTCACATTGACTATAAAAGTTCTTCCTCTATATGCAACCACCAGGAGATCACCCTGTCTAGACGCGTGCAATACGTAGGTAAATCTCGTTTTATTCTATTCGCTCTTAGAAAAAATACAATTGAACGTACGTAAAGATTTTGTAGCACCAGTTATATACCTTATATTATACTACTCGTTTCAGTACAACTACTTGTTTCTACTTTCTCACGCGTCATAAATCCTTTTTTATGAAAACTTAAAAAGTTTCACCCATATGTGTGTTTTTGTACCTTTTCCAAAATTTGAAACAAATGGTTTTGCTGATTTCAGAAAATAGATAAAATGTACTCTCGTGTGTAATCCGCACCTTACGGAGTTTGAGCCTCATGACAACACCATCTTTATCTCACATAGTGTGGCTTGAACCTAAAAGGCTAAATGATCCTCTATTGCCACAATGACACTTGCAAAGGACGAAACCTTTTTAATTATAGAGAGTTGTTTGGAGTAATGTTGTTTCTTTGTAAGATTAGTTTGGTAAGTTCAAGACAACTTTTTACTATACAAAGTCACTAAGATTTACTCATTAATCCCAAGGAACCTTGAGAGTCAATGCAAGAACTTAATTCTCATCTTTTAAAGGGCCAGGGTGAATTTTGAAACAATGTTTCGAAATAATGCGATATGAATGAAGTTTTTTCTTGCACACATATATTTGTTTGGTTCTTCCATTTTAAGGTGCATTGTGTATGGAGCTTTCATATATGAAACCTATGCATTTTGATCTATTGAATGAGAGAGAGGACAACTGGGTTACTAGCAATCACACACATGCAATATTCCATGATATTTGCACTAAATACGACATCGCCGAGGAATACTCCTATGCATGACATGAATGATATTTTTATGCAACATATAAGTTCAAAATTATTTCTTCATTTTTGGCATATGGAGCTTTGAAACGTATGTCTAATATCAATCTGAACTCTTAAAAAGACAAGGTCATCAAGTCACGAGCAATTGCACACATGCACGCAACCCATGTAGTTCATGATGCTGTGTTAAAATATTGATTTATGGCTCAAGTAAACATACGTACCACTGAGTATACCATGAATAATTACCAACATAACCAGCAACATAATTTGAACCCCACGAAAATGTTGTCTCGTGCATGTATCTCACAACAATACACTTGATAGTGTCGTTTGTGCATCATACAAAAAAATTGTTATCCTCTCGTGGACAATACGAGTCACGCCAACATACAACAACAAGTTTACTTGTCATCCATGATGAATGACGACCCTCCTCAGCAATGTCAAACCAATCGTTCCTGATATGAGATTGGATCTGGAGTACTTTAATAGGACAATACCACCATCACTATCTGAGCGACGTCACCACGACACCCAAACTAAACAAAACATGTCTTCCTACAATTGATGAGAGACGAAATCCGATCCCCTTCGTCTTACAACATAGGAGCGGTGGACGGATGCGAAGTGGGACAGAGATTGGATGCAGCTAGGGTTCTACAAGCGTGTTGGGAGAGTGAATGGGTTGCTAAAATGATTTTATTTACGCAAAGGGGAGCATAAACACAATCAATTCTCAATTAAGGGTCTAGGACAAAATCTTGGAATAGTGGGTTACTCCCTGTACACGGTGTTTTGAATCGTATGCCTAGATGCACCTATAGCTGAAAATATATTTTAAATTTATTTCAAAATGTCAAAAAAAAAATCGGGTATACATCCAATTTTTTTATATTCGCACATAAAATTTCGCGAAAATAAGATATATTTTGTATATTGGTAAAAAGACAAAACAAATATTTCGTGAAAAGTCATTTTGTTGCACTGAAATTTATCATTTTTACATAAGGCACAAAATGTTTTTTTTTAACTTTATGTGCGAACTTAGAATGTTTAGATATATACCCGAATTTTTTGTTCAATTTTTTTGAACTTTGAAATTGTGATTTTTAAATAGTACGTCCATCTGCAAACTGATTTCCCATTACTCTCTCCCATTCGTTCACTGTTATAAGATGCTATTTTTTGGCAAATCTGGCCCTTTTGAGCAACTAAACACATGTATGACCTCTTTTTAAAACTATTTTCAAATCTGGCATCTTGAGGTCGGCGCCAAATAGAATGGAGCCAACCTTGTTCAGTTCGGCGCCATTCAGAAAGTCTTATAGTTTTCTTAAGGATTGAAAAAATTTAAAACAGGGAGTCGGCGCCAAATAGATGGAGCCGATCTCAGAGATCAGATTTGGAAATAGTTTTGCAGACAGGCCAAAATTGAGATTAGTTTGGCTCAGAGGCCATATTCGGCAAAAAATACATACTTTTATTTGAAACTGTGTGTATCTGAATACATTTTACTGTCTATACTCACTCATTTCGATTTGTGTCTAGTCTACATTGATTTTTTAATAGTAGTGAACAGAGGGAGTACTGGATTGTGGACTCGTATTTTCTCTGTCGAAAAAACAGCAAAAAAAAAAAAAAAGAGAAGATACCAATCGAACTCCTTGAGATCCGGACCAACGAGCGCACCAGCGGTTGCATCCAACGGCAGATGATGATGCCTCCACAACAAAGTCGTCTCCTGGTCTGCTCGGCCGCTCCTGCCACTCTCCTCGTTCTTCTCCTTGCCGGCGCCGCCGTCGCCGCGCCACCGCTTCTCGGCGTTTCTCCCCATGGTAACTGGAAAATTGTGTATGCGCCCGACCCCGTATGTATTTCCTCCTGTCGTCTGACCAAATCGTTGCTGCAGACGAGGAGTACTTCGCGCCGGAGGTGATCGCCTGCAGGGATGGCTCAGGCTCCTTCCCCAAGAGCCGGCTCAACGACGGGTACTGCGATTGTGCCGATGGAACGGACGAGCCAGGTTTTCCCCATATCTATCTTGGATATCTGCCCGAACTAAATTGGGGAATGCCAAACTGTATAGATCTGGTATATTTGATTAATGTGATTAGATCTGATGAAAAAATGTCGCGTTTGGATACTATGTCTGATTAAAGTAGGTGGCCTTTTGTCTTGTGGATTTAGTTATACCAGCTGAAGTTCGGTAATTCACTGAACTGGGGAAAGAGAGAAATGTCTCTGCAGGGGATTTTAGCAATTGAACCTCTTCACCACAGCAGAGCTTATGCATTAAACAAGTGCCACGTTTAATCATGGGATTTTTTTTCTGCCACACTATTGTTTTTTTGCTAACAGCAGTTGTGGCTGTTGCATATTTACTTCATTAGACCATAAGCTGAGGCAGAACACCCAATTGATCATTAACAGAGGGGTTTAGAGGTGCACAAGCAGCGGGCTCGCCACTGGAGTCGATGCTAAGTCCCTTGCCTGTTTGGTGCAGGCGTGGTGCAGTGTTTGAAGAAGGTTGTCGTCGTAGGTACCAGCCTCCTTCAGGGCGCTACCTACACTGTCCGAAGAGCAGTAACATCGTCGCAACAGCCTCGGTCTTCCCACAACTTCAGTGCTCCTCTAGATCGGTAGAATTTAGGGAATTTTTTAGGTCAGACTTATCCTCATGAAAATGTCAGTATTGCCCCTTAAATAATGTGTACCGTGTGACTGGGGACTGAAACAAACGTTGGAATTATCCTTGGGCTAAACAAACCGAGAAGATAGAGGCGAGCGGTCACGTCTCTCACGCTCCAACAGACCACATTCTGTAATAGAAACGCCCTGACCAGAGGCACAAAACCAACTTTGGTTTTGTTCCCCATCATGCGGAGCCCATATCCTGACCCCAAAATTCTCTGAATCCTAAAGGTTTAGGGAAGCTCTGAATTTTTGGAAGACCGAGGCCAGTGGCACCATGAAGGTCCGGGCTACATACATGCCTCTATACCTACCCCGCAACACGCCTGCTCCAAGCAGGCGCGAAACTTCGCCTTGACTTCAGCTATGGTCACACCCATTGCCCCTTCCCTTATTTCATGTGGCCAAGTCCGTTGACCCCCTTGGATCAGTGACGAGAGTAATGTTCCAACTTGGAAGGATAAAATCCAGGTAACTTTAGGGCTCAATGAACTCAACCTTGCACTGCGACCTTGAGGGAGAGCACACCTGTGGCACCAGTAGTAGGTGCAGCAGGGTATGATGACCTTAAAAAGGCTTATGGTATTAGGGCAGAAAGGTGTGAGAAGTCCAACCATGTGTCTCTCATAATGATGATGACAATCTGTGACGGAACTAGGAGAGCCCTCATAATAAGATGCCTTTGATTATCTGAAGTCTATTGAGGCACAATTCAATGGTTGCTGAAAGGCTTATGCTACTACGCACATCTAGAGGCTTACTAATGAAAAATATGATGGCATGGGCACTAAAGGAGATCATATCGTAGGAATGAGCGATGCTGCTGCAAAAATCAATACTATGGAGATGAAAATTCATACAAACTTAGTCCACTTCATAATGACCTTGTTGCCCTCGGGGTTTGCGCCAAAAGAAATGGAGCCTAAATTAATTATTTGCCATGTGTGTCCAAGAGGAAGAGAGACTTTGATCTGAACGAAGGACCAATGCTTCCAAGTTGCCAAGTTGGTCCTTTCAAAAGAAAGCATCAAGTTCACGCCGATCATAGCGAAACAAGAAGCTTTTCAAAAAGCATAATCCGAAGCAAAAGCAATGCAAAGAACCAAACTTCTATGAAATTGCAGGAGATGTTCTTTGCAACTTCTGTAAAAGCTAGGGCACTATTACAAAGACTGCGTTGAATGGCTAAAGTGACTCAACAAGAAAGATAATGACGAGCTTACATTTGTAGATGAATATCTTTTATGTTGATTATTCTTGTGATACCTGGTAGATTGTTCAGGTGTAACTGTTCAGTTCAGTACTTCCATGCAGTGATTCAGTTTTGAGGAAGTCCTAAAAAGGGAATAGGAAGGATTAAGCTGGTTAACAGAAAATAAGCTGATGTTGATGCTGTGGGATCTCTTCATTTAGAGTTGCACATTGCAATAATGTTTTTTTGTACCATCCTTAAGTGCAAACTTGATTCCCGTGTCATGTTTAGACGATTGCAATTTTGTATGTTTGGTAAACAAGCGATGCGCAATTAAGTTTGATATTGAAAGAATCAAAGCAATCCACATACTTTATATATGACAAGGTCCACATATGTCAACATGTATTAATTCAAGGACCCATACGTCTCTAATTGTTCCTTTATTAGTTGTTTTCACATATTTACCCTTTATGTAATCAATACAATGATCTGCATATGAGAAGTCTAAAGGATGAGATATTTCTTTCTTAATTAAACGTTCCACCCCCCCCCCCATGATGGATGTGACTTCTCATTTTCTTATCGTCATTACATACATTCATATTCATATCACACCCATTCAGTTGCATAGCGTACGTAATCCAGATAGAGATAGCATATAATTTGCCTTGTCTGGCATCGAAGCCAACATCACAGATACCAAACTTAATTTTGCATCGCTTATCAGCAAACGTACATTCAATACCGTGATCATCCAAACATGACTCAAAAGTCAAGTTTTTTACTTAAAGATAGCACAAAAACGATATGATTCACCCCGAACAATGAAGCCAGTTTGCAACTAAAAAACAAGAGATCCCAGAACTTCAACATTAGCTTCCTTTCCATTAGCCACCTCAAGTGTATAAGTACAACACATATGATCCGCTTAAAAAAGGCTTAGCTCCTGGTATCTTTTGTAATCACGTTGTAGATATGAGTTTACTGGAAAACCTTTTATTCTGGGAAAATGGACCGTCAAATAAACCAACCCCCGTTAATTAATATGGTTTTCTATTCGAGATAGAATGACACACTAAGTAACGAGGTTCAGTGGCATTTCATTGGTCACTGCAACATATTACTTTGGTATTTCTATCAGGAATGGGTTTATGAAGTTTAGACTTACAATCAGGGCATTTGTACCCCTGATCAGGGCGTTTGTACTCCTGATCAGGGCGTTTCTGTTACAGATTGTTCCCCTCTTTATCTTCTCAGTTGGTTTAGCCCAAGATTAGTTCCAATCGTGGACCATTTCGGTGAAATTTGAATGCCTTTAGAAAATCTGCCAAGCATTTTTGTCCCTTTTCACTTGATGTCAGCAACAATGGCCAAGATACTCACTAATATAATGTTTTCATTCACATTATTTGTGTGCAGGTACTTCGGCTTGCCCGGAAGGCAAATTTTACTGTACAAATATTGGAGATGATCCTCGTCTCATGTTTTCTTCGTTTGTGAATGATAACATATGTGGTATGCTACTGATTTTGTAGACAATATGAAGATAATTTCAGGAGACCTTTAGTCTTAATATCCTTAAATACACTCCGTTCCATAATTCTTGTCGTTGTAGACAATACTACTTCGTTTCGGGAGACCTATAGTATATGCTACTGATTTTTTAGACAATACTATTCTGTTTCAGGAGACCTATAGTTTTAATATCCTTAAACCACGACAAGAATTATGGAACGGAGGTAGTAGTTTGTATTTTCTATTTACTGGACTCCATTTGTTAACAGCAGAAACGTTGACAGTCTTTCTATGTTCATAGATTGTTGTGATGGAAGCGATGAGTATGAAAGTGGTGTCCATTGTCCGAACACATGTAGAAACAGCCATGATACTGCTGAGGTGGACAATGGAGTTAGCGAGCTGTCAGTAGCAAATTTAGATGGTACAAATGTAATTACTAGTAAACATAAACTAGACATAGAAGATCTTATCCAGAAGCTAAGAGGTACTCTCTCTTCAGAATGCCATATTTATCTGTAGCTGTTTCTGGAACAGGATATGTATTTTGATGTGATTTCAATTGCCCTGTTTGCAGGATTAAGAATGGCTGCAGTCATTGAACTGGGTCTTGTCGTATGTATTTTCGTATTTTGCTTTGCTCGACGGAACACTAGGACACGGAGGAGACAGCATATTTTGAAACGTAAGTACCAGTTTCTTCTTTCCCTAGAATTATTTTGTGGAATAGTATAAACTGTAGCCATCTTAACTTTTTTAGAACAAATTAAGGAACATGAAGGATGAACTGGATCTTCTATTTTTCTCCAGTTAGATATACATCTAAATGGTATGTCATTGTATATTAGAAGAAGAATGCTTATAAGGCGCAAAGCAGTACATACCACACCACTTCACCAGTGGCATCAACAACGCGGGCGAAACAACAAAAAGCCTATGAATATAACCTAAACGAAGTCCAAAAAAGGAGAAAAAACTGTCCATGAGGATTTGAACCCTAGTGCTTGAACTGTATATCCACTCACCGGCTCAGTGAGCTAGGCTAACAAAATTGATATACTAATTGAGTTGTTATTCAGCTAGGTTGGTTTACATGTTTTGGCATTTGAGAGATGCTTTATTTATTAGTAGAAACTTCTTGTCATTAGATCTATGGGATGTCAAACATATTTGAAATGTTCATTTGATTTTTATCATTTGTGAAGTAATTCCATTGATATCTTAAAGAACTGAGAGTATTTTTTATGTAAAGTTAAATGACATAGCCAATGAGCTTTATCAAGGAGGTCTAATTTGTAACTCCAAACTATTAGGAGGTGCTCATAAAGCATATGATATTCTGCTAGTTTCAGATAAAGTTTTTTTTTTCAATATTCATGGGATGATGGGATGACGAGTATTGTTTTGAGGAGCTTCGGTATTTAGTTTAAATTGGAACAAAATACCAAAACTCTGTAAAAAATGTACCCCTCATCTGAACACCCTCCTAGGATCAACGGAACTACTTTCTACTTCTAAACAGTTTAGCAGTAGCAAGCCTTTGTTTTATCTTGGTAGAAGCTGTTGCAGCTTGCAAGCACATAGCACTAATTGTGAATTGTTTTATTTTCAGGTTAGCTAAGCAGCTACTTTAAGAGGGGAGATTGGATGTGCATGTGTAAACATTTAAGCTTCCAAGGATTATGGATAATTGGGAGATGGGAAGAAGGGATTTACAAGGCCTCTATGCGTAATTAGACGGCGCATCTGCTGTTTGTAAACACTAGGATAGGACAGATGCGAATTGTTGCCCTCGTGCAGCTCCTAACACATGCTACTTTTGCTACCTTCTGGTCCACTGGGACGACGGATCCCATCCCATGTACTCCTGTAATATGTTCTTGAGCTGGAGTCTATGCATTAATTTTTCGCCTGCAATTCCTGCCGGTTTACAGGCGAAGAACTCCAGATCAACGCTTGAGGCATAGATTAAGCAACTACTGTGGTTGGTGTTTTTGGCGGCTATGTACTGAGGGTGGAGGCTGTGTTTTGTAGCGGTAAAGCAAAGCTTTATTTCTCACTAACGTTGGGCATATGGCACTGAACAAGCCCTGCTGCACTCGCTGGCAAAACATTCACCCACAATCATAAGGGACTTCATATTTGATGCATGAAATGGAAAAATCTCGGGAATATTATATTATAAAAGATGGGATATTTGATGCATGAAATGGGAAAAAAATTTATCGGGAATATGGAGGATTTGTTAGCCAAAGTAAAAAATCTTAGTTTAATCAATGTGAAATGTTCGAATATTTAACTGCTAAAAATTTATAGTATGGAAAAATGTATGCCTAAAAAAGTTTATAATGTGAATAGCTTGAATGGCTCAAATAATTGATGATGTGGACACCTTGCATGTAAAGATAGACTACTTTAATGCATGTTAGTGTTTTTTTCTTTTATAGCAATGTGAAATGTTCCAATATTTAACCGCTAAAAATTGATTGTATGGAAAAATGTATGGCCAAAAACTTTATAATGTGAATAGCTTGAATGGCTCAAATAGTTGATGACGTAGAACCTTGCATGTAGAGATAGACTACTTTAATGTATGTTAATGTGGTTTTGCCTTATAAGAAGTATAGATAGATAAATAGATAGATAGACGAGATCCTATCTTAGCTAGTTCGTCGGCAACCTAATTAGCTTATGGCCTACATGAAATGAGTGCAGGAAGAAAACCAGATTTAGAATTGGATCTTCGGTTCTTCAATCCCCGCCACCAGAGAGAAGTTAGTGGCCGGTGGGCATGACCAACCAGGCATCAGTTTCAATCTCAATTTTGAATGCCCTTTTTTTGCTCAAGATCAACATTGAGAGTCTTTGTATTGATGTTGTGTGATGAATAAAGTGCCATATTTTCTGTAAAAAAATCCGAATGCAAAGTGGTCAGCACTGGAACCAAATTAATCAAAGACAGGGCTGTTTTTTTTATGAATCAAAGTCGGGGCTGTTGTGTAACTTGTTTATCACTTTCATTCAATCAAGATTTTTTTGGAATATTTAATCAAGTTTTTTTAGGGGAACATATTTAATCAAGTGAAAGGCCGGGATAATAGAACGGAAAGTCACAGTACGGGCCTTTTGGGCTTTCGATGATAAACCTAGCCCATTCTGTTACCGGCCCTCTAGGGTTTTACACATAATCATCGACCTCATCACACTCTGCTAAATCTATAAAGTCCCCTAACCCCTTAATTCTTTCCCTTGCCGCCGCCGCCAGAGCATCGCACAGCAGCAATCCCAGCCGCCTCCCCCCGGCACAGCGGTCTCGGCAACTCCGGCGAGGATGGTAGCGTTCAGGGTGAGCTCCCTGACTCTATTGGCTCCTACCATTGAGCTTATATCTAACTGTGGGATCTGAACTGACGCTTCATTTGATGTTCGCGCTCGTGCAGTTCCACCAGTACCACCAGGTGGTCGGGAGGGGCCTGCCGACGCCGACCGAGGAGCATCCCAAGATCTACCGCATGAAGCTCTGGGCGACCAACGAGGTCCGAGCCAAGTCCAAATTCTGGTGAGGATTGTATTTGAATTCAGAAGCCCCACGAGAATAGCCCGCGATTCGAGCTTACGTTTCTTAGATGTTTGCGTTAGATCCTGAGAGGTGGCTGATTGGAGTGTTTTTGTATTAATGTGCAGGTACTTCCTCCGAAAGCTGAAGAAGGTGAAGAAGAGCAACGGGCAGATCCTTGCCTTTAACGAGGTGAGCTTTCTTCTCACTCATTTTGGTTTGTTACGTGGTCGAATCCTAACATGGCAATGCCATCGAGAACGACATCCTAGCATGATATTGGTGCTAACTTGTTGCGTTAGTTGACTAGAATGTACTATTGCTTGTTTAGTTGGGATGGTACAGTAACATAAATTATTGTTGGGACCGTGAACTTGGTTGGGAGACATAACATAGTCAACTCTATGTCTTTTATGTCTTTATTCACTAGTAACACCAGTAAGTTGCTTATCTGTTACTAGTAAGTTACCATGTTATGGTTTGGGCCATTTGATTTAGTTGGTATGGACGTGATGACCATAGTCTATCAGTAGTTATGATGAATTGCCGTTGTCCGGTCAGAGACTCTGATGTCTTAATTATGTATCTTTATTGAATTACATTTTAGGTTGTGACTGTAGATATTTAATGGGATGATTTCTATTTTACTTGATGCTGAATTCTACTATTTACTTGCAGTTTAATTTCTATTTGGCTCATAGTGTTACCTGTGTTCATGTAGATTTTTGAGAAGAACCCCACAACAATCAAGAACTTCGGTATCTGGTTGCGTTACCAAAGTAGGACTGGATACCACAACATGTACAAGGAGTACCGTGACACCACCCTCAATGGTGCAGTTGAGCAGATGTACACAGAGATGGCTTCTCGCCACCGTGTCAGATCCCCTGCATCCAGATCATCAAGACTGCCACTGTCCACTTCCGCATCTGCAAGCGTGATAACACAAAGCAGTTTCACAAGTCAGACATCAAGTTCCCACTTGTCTACCAGAAGGTTCGGCCGCCTACCAGGAAGCTTAAGACGACTTTCAAGGCTACAAGACCAAACTTGTTCATGTGATCTAAGTCAACTTGTCCATAATCCGTAAGCGCATCCAGCATGAATTGTTGCTAGTTCAGATGAATATTATCTATAATACACCTATTTTTCTCAATTCTAGATAGTGGTTCCATGCAGTAGACTTTCTAGGCCTGACAACCATTGTTTATCGTTGTACTTTCCTTGTCACCTGAAAACCTGATATCCGTACATCAACTTGTCTTTTGCTTTAGTGTGTGATTCATGAACGTACTTTGCCATACATATGTGCTAGTATCATTGATCTGTGCAATTTGTTTTTGTTTTGTATGTTTATCTAGTTATCTTTCTGTCATACCCTAATAGTTACATTTTGAGTTGTTTTTGTAAGAGGTGCTTCACTTCTGAGTTTGGGGCATCATTATGAAAGGTTCTGTAGTTAGGAGGGCAACTTTGCCGAGGTTACCAACAATTAATTTGGTTCCCTCTTTTTCCCTGTTGCCAACATTGTGCTTGCTGTTGGATGTTTCAACAGTTCCCTTAACCTGATGGTTCAATGGATGAGCATCTATGCCAACACTTCCGAAATAACTAAATATATTGCACTTTGCATTGGTCACCTGACAAATTACAATTAATGTTTTTTTGCTCATAATCTCATTGTTTTGTGGGGCAACTTTGCCGAGGCTACCAAGATATAGTTTGGTTTCCTCTTTTTCCCTGTTGCCTATAGCATTTAGCATTTGTTTGCTCAAGCTCATTGACCTTCTTAGGTTCATGGTATGCATACTTGCCAACATATGTTTTCTTGAAAGTGTATCTGTTAAGGTTCCAAACTCTGCCTACGTATTTTCAGTTCCTCTTGTGGTATGTTACTATATCCTTATTATTGGATTTTGTGAGGCAACTTTGCCGAGGTTACCAATATTCAGTTTGGTTTCCTCTTTTTCCCTGTTGCCTATATCATGTGTCGTGGTTGCCTGAGCTCGTTGATCTTATTTGGTTAATGGAAGGCATCCTTGCGAACATTTATTTACTTGTGGATTTCAAGCTTTGAGCACTTATGGTTCTCCGCAGCACCTTTTGTTAGGTGTGTTCATGTGGGGTTTGAGGCAACTTTGCCGAGGTTTCCAACATATAGTTTGGTTTCCTCTTTTTCCCTGTTGCCTACATCATTAGTTGCCAGGATGCCCGGGCTCTTTGGCCTTCTTCAGGTTATAGTGGGCATCCTAGCCAACATCTCATTTTTGTCAATTACTTAGTCAAATGGATTATTGTTTTCATTATGTGTCATTTGTATTTGACCTGTTTATGACTTGTAAATACGAAAGTTTGCCTGAAATCAATCTGCAACTGAATGCTACTTCCTCTACCAATATATAAGACATTTTGATAAGCTAAATTAGCCTCACAAATATCTTACATATATGTATGGGGTGAGTAACAAATATTATTGCGAGCAAGATCATTCGCTTGTCATTACTATACATGTCATAGTTGTATTGGGATCTTTCATTTGATCTACAAGTTATTAGTGAAAATATGTCGGTATCCAGTAATTTTTGGTCCATTGTTTCACGTGGTGATCAGTAATCTTGTACTTGCTGTGTATTTTCTGTGCTTTGTTTGAAACTGGTAGCACCGTCTGAATCTGTATTTACATGTGAAATTGCAATGTTATTGTTTGACACGAGAAAACCTACGAGGTACTTCGTGAGTAGGGTGGAGTAGTAGTCTCTCTCATGCGCGTCGGGGGAAGGTAAAAGGAAGAAAAGATGTGGGCGTGCCAGTGTATAATGATACACAAAGAAAACAACACAGAAAGAGATGGGAAAAGTATTTTATTCATCATATTGATAACAAATACAATTCCCGAACATTGCGCTCCGTGGCTGCTAACGCGGCTAGCCTGACTATGGCGATTGCAGTCTCCTGGTTCACAGGGTCTCGGAAGGCTCCCGCTTAATTACTCCCGTGGGTTACGTTGCGAGACACCTCCGATTCTCCGGTGGTCGTCTTCGCTTCACGTTTTGCATGCATGATGATGGGGTGTGTGTGTGGGCAGCGGCAGAGCCTGTGTCCTCGTCGGTACACGCGCCGCTGAAAGCGTGGCCTTTACTCCGGCCTCGCCGTCGCGCCTCGTTGGTCTTGAACGGCGAAAAAGAGTTTTGTTGGAGTGGCATGATGCAGTCTGCTTGACTAGGACTTCTGAATGACAAACAGCTTCGTCGGGGTGTGTAAAGGGGTAAGCCTCGCAAGAGTATGTGTTTAGGAGACCGATGTCGGTATAAAACCAACTGTCACTCAAGTCGGCGTGGCCGGTATGGTCGGCGCCTCGTCTTGGCCTGACGCCGAGTTCATGGCAGCCTCGGCTTAGTCATGGACGTCGTTCGTTTCATGGACCTGTGGAGAAGTGGTGTCGATGGTGCTGCTAGATGATGAACCATGACGATGACGCGCCGTCACGGGTGCAGCCCTGTACGCCGGATGGTATCTCCGTGCCGAACTGCACTGTACACGCTGGATTGCGACTGTACGTCGAGCATGGCACTGATGGCAGAACAACACAGCACTGGAACTTGTCCCGCGTAGCATGCTGATCCTAGCAGAGTCGTTTTTCTTGTATCGTGCATGGGCCATGCATGGGTATTGGCCGTCACGTACATGTGCCTGGTGCACTCTAGCCATGCACGCATAGCTAGTTGATGCTATCGTTCTTCTCGCCATGCGAGGCTAGCTTAGCTGGTTGCTCGCGTCCGCTGGTCATGCTGGCGACACGGCCGAACGCGCACCACCTCTAGACCTGCGTCTGTACGCCGAGGACCTGTACGCCTAGCTGCTCTCGCCCGATCAGCCAATCGTCGATGACGCCGGCCGCCGTGACGATGACCACCGTGATGACGACCCGATTGCACCCGTATGGCAGTGGAGCTGCACCTGTACGTCGGGCACCGTTTCGTCACCTGTACGCCAGCGTGTGTCCGCCGGCTCGGAGTTGAACCTGTGCGCCAGCTGAGCTTGCATGCCGGATTGGATTGGACCTCTCCGTCGGTGTACGCCGAGCTATGCCTGAACCATTTTGGACCTGTACGCCGAGACCGAGCGCTGAGCTGAACCTATACGTTGGGGTCGCCTCGACCTGCACCTGTAAGTCGGCGTCGTCATGGGGAAGATGACGTCCCCGGCGCTGTTGCGGTGGTGAAGTGGCGCCGTGGCTGCATGTTGGCTGCCGTCCGCGACTCCGTAACGTCGTCTCCATTGGCTCCGGGCTGGCGGGCTCGTGAACGTCAGCTCCGACCTGAACCTGTACACCGGGCGTCGGGTGAACTGCGCCTGTACGCCAGGCTGCACGTCGAGCCGCTCGTGTACGCTGCCGACGAGAAGCTGCACCTGTACGCCAGTGTGGAGCATGCCGGCTGAGCCGGGCACGCGATGGCGCCTCCATTGGCTGGACCTGATAAAGCGTAGACTCGATCCGCCAGGCTCCCCACTTGGCAACTCCGCGGCATCATCTTTATCGGCAGCAGCAGCTTCCGTCGAACGGGACCGTGGGCTGGACCATGTCATCCTTCTCCTCGGCGAGCCTCGTCGTCGGACGGCCGTCGGGCAACAAGTAGCTCCCTCCTTTCTCCGTCGCGGGGCGCCGTCGGACGGCACCTGTACACCGATGAAGTGAGAGCAGCCTGGCTCGTTGTGCGTTAGCATCACGAACGGATTGGCTCAACGTAGAGTAGGCTCGGTCGCCGGTATTGGGCCGCATGTTGCAGCGCCGTGAGCTTGTAGCATCCTCCTCGACTCCCGCGTCCGATAGGCAGGAGGCGGGCGGCACCACGGACGGCCTGCTCGCCCCATCTCCAAGGTTGCAGCGTGGCGAAGGCGCCGACGGCGGGCTGCGTCTTAGACAGCTCCGGTGACGCCGTCGATGCGTGACGAGTCCATCCACCATACGCTAGCTGTGAATGGGGGAAACAAAGGGCCTGTTTGTTTGAGCTGTGGCTGGCTGGCTGTGGCTGTGGCTGTGAGAGAAAGCTGCTGTGTAGGGAAAGCTGCTTTTCTGAATGTCACTGTTTGACGACTTGGCTGGCTGTCTAGCTGTGGGTTGAGGATTTGTCTAAAATACCCTCAGAGTTCCGAGTACATATGTATTTTACGGATTGCAGTGTATAATCGTATCTGTCCCTATAGAAATATCAGTAATACATAACATTAAACAAAATAAATAATTAATAGGATATAGATTTGTCCAAAATACATTGTTTCTACCAGGACTACAGCAAGCAAAATGACAAAATTGATCTCAGATTTATACATTATTAGCATACGAGGCAATGACACAAACTATACAGCAATGCAATACGAAAGAACATGTGACAATGATGCACTAAATTTCTATTTCCTTGCAGGGAGTAGGTCGGGCAGTGGCATACCGTGGCTGGACGACGAAGCTGCAGCGGAGGTGGTCGGGCGGCGAGCTAGCACGGCGGGGACGAGGTGATGTAGACGGGGACAGCGAGCT